>CM070577.1:83226940-83835707 GCA_036346355.1 Rhipidocladum racemiflorum
TCTTTTAATACTAAAAAAGTTTTCAGCTATGGATGAGTCTGAAAATCAACCCATAACTCCCCTCCAAAGGGAGTGTATAGGCATCATCCGGATGTTTTTGTCCCAAAAAACATCCAAACTTTGGACCGTACGATCAAAACACACATCTGTATGATCAACCCAGCTCGAATTCAGGGGGGCCGTGCATTGATCTGAAAGCAAATCCAATGGCCAGGAATTTGGATGATGGTTGCTAAAAAGACATATCAAATTCCAACTCCAAAACCATTCACTTCACAACCTCAAAATCTCAAAACCGTTCACAACACGCCCCTTGCTCTAAACCACCGTGGTTTAGGCTGCTTTGGCATTTATGTGTGCATGCTTCGTTGACATGACATCCACGTCATCGTCCATGTCATCCTCAAAGCACCTTTCTTCCTTTCAAAAGGGCAGAGAGAGAAGGGTGCCGGAGAGCAGCCATGGCTGAAAGCTCAGGGCACGACCTATCCACCTACGTGCCCTCGGGTCACGCTGAGCACTCGAAGTCACGCACCAGGCAAAGCCACGCGGCCATGGAGATCTCGACGTGGATGCTAATGTACGGCCTAGGCGGGCCACCGGCGTCCGCGCCTGCTCCCGAAGCGAGTGGGTGCCATGACACCGTCGACCATGGTTGGGTGGTTCAACCCGATTGCTCAAGCAAGAACGTAGGTAAATAAATTGAGAGTGGTTCGACCATGATGCGGCCGGGGGATCGGAGAAGGTTGGTGCTGTGCGTGCAGGGAGGACTGTGAGATGGTCGCCATCGGCTATGGAGGTGGCGGGAGGAAGGGAGGAAGAGAAGAAGAAGATAGAGGGGGACGACGAGGAAGATCAGTTTAGAGGCTGACATGTGGGTCCGTGTGCCACGTCGGTAAATCCTTGCCAACTAGGATGCCACAACAGCATAATTAGGAGTGGTTTTGGTTGAGAAGGGCTAGTTGCAGGTTGTATTTTAAACGGGTTTAATGTTGCAGGTTGAAATTCGAATTTGCGCCATAGACGAGAGTCGTAAAATGGATTTTTTTTTTGTTACTTCTAAAAGGTAGTGATAGGTTATGAACTTATATTGCGAGACGGATACAAATAGTTATCGTTTTAGAATGCAGTCAAACCTTCGAAGCTTTGACTGTTATTTTAAATACATGGAAAATCAAGTGTAGATTTGTCTCGACAAAACGATAATTATCTGTGACAAGAGGGTGTACCTAACAACTCACGAAGTAATCATGCATGAATTAGTAGTTGGTAGCTAGTCCTGTCTACGAGCTATGTGTAGCGAATTGGCCAACGATGGACCAGGTGGCCGGCACATGTACGAAGAAGAACACATGGTGGAAAAGGCAGGCATGCATGCGATTTAAATCGGTCCGACGTGGATAGATTAGCACGCGAAAAACGAAGGAGATCGAGAAATCCGACTTCTTAAGCAACACGACGGTGAACCAAATCAAAATCCAGTCTTGCAGACAGGAGTCCATCAACAACTTAATAAGCTAAGCTAGACTACTCGAACTGGGCGGATCAGGACTCGGCAGAAGAGGTCAGAAATGGCCTCGCGATCGAAAATTTCACTAAAATTCTACAAAAAATTATTAAAAAATTATTGAAAATAGATATTTAATCTAAGATCAGCTGATCCAGCCTGAGGTTTGGACCTGAACTAGCTCCGCCCCTGACTCGAACCATTGATTTCCTCACATTGTTCTTGGGCAAAACATGCACACGACGTATCCTGTCAGGGAGGGTGGCTGGCTAGTACGCAATCAACGGTCAGCAGTCAGCCGAACCGTCCGGCATGCATGATGATCGTTTGCGACTACAATTCTTGGAGATTTTTTTCTTTTGGGGATCCAGAAGAACATGTTAATTACATCGTGTCTTTGGACACACCAACTGTTAACATGTGCAGTGGCGAAGCCAGCCACAGTCAAAGTCCCATGCTTGACCGGCTATCATATATTAGACTGAATTTGTATTTATTTATTTTTTTGGTAAATTTTAAGAGAATCTTATTCACAAAATTTGATTTTAAACCTTGGTCTATAGCCTAGATTGTCCGAGGTCTGGCTCCGTCCCTCAACATATGTATCTTCCTACGGAACCAATAACATCATGAGCACACCTTCTTCATGCAATTGGGGACATACTGACTACTCCATGTCTCCATCAGTTTCAAAATACCGTGCATCACCCTGTGCATACATGGAAAAATGTGTGAGATCTAATAATCCCTCTGGTCATAAATAGTTACTCCCTCCATCCTAAAATATAAGGTTCAATTGCTTTTTTTTCTAAGTCTCAAAATACAGGGCGTGGCGCCTCCTTGGCTCTTGTTTTGGCTTCTCCTCATCTCTCATGCGCATGCATTAACCCCCTCGAGCTCCGCACGACGCAACAGATTCCTTGATATCTGTGTTGGTAGGAGTTACGCCTTATATAATGGGATGGAGGGAGTATCATTTTGGATATTAACATGATCCCTAAAATATAGATTTAACCACCAAATATTATTATAATATATTTATAATAATATTATGAAAGTATTTTTTGAGGCAAATCTACACATATAATTTTTATATATCTAATTTAAGTATTTAAAAAGATATTGATAGTTAAAGTTTTAAAAATTTGACTGTACATGTGTCTGAAACGACAGCTAACCGGAGGGAGTAATAAATAATTGATGAGAACGTTTGTTCCTTCTTCAACTGATCAATTTTGAAGCAATAAAAGTTCAGGTGGGCTTGATCCCACAGTTGTCTTAAAAGAATAAGTTTTTTTTTTGCAACAGGTAGCTGATGGTGAAATTACGATGACTAACTCTTGATTTCTTCGGTAGAGGGGGTATTTGGCAGAGCTCCAGCTTCACCAAATTCATGAATTTGGTGGAGCTAGGTATTTATAGCTCCACTAAATATGTAGAGCTGGAGCTGTGAGTATATTAAGAGTGTTTAGATGGGTCATCTTGTTTACATTTAAGAACAAAAATATAAACTTAATTCACTTTATTTTAATCTATAAATTTCAGATCTAAGGTAGAGCTGGGATTTAGAGCCCTACCAAACAGGGCCTTATACTGTGAAAAAAAACGTCTTATAAAAGAATAGGCTTATATTGCAAATTCTGATAGAATAATTAAAGTACCCGATTCAGGAAGATCAAAACTCAGAGACAGAGAGAGAAAGGGGGGGGGGGGGGGGGCATGATCACATTTGTCAGGTAAAGAGCAACACATGCTTGGTCAAGCCTCTCAATCAACTTGTTCTAAAATACATTTATCACATTAAGCACCCTTTATATAGTATGATTCCATCCTTTGATTTCCTTTCTTTGTGTTGCATGCGCAGAAGACTAGACTGCAGCGTTCGTTTGTTAAGGTTCAGGGAAAGTCACAAGGACAGTGACAGAATTGTTCTGGTTCGGAGGAAGTCTTTGACAGTTTGGCACTGACATAAACAATCTGTTGTTGTGCGCCGAATCTAGTTGAACCTGAGCATCCAATCAAATCGGCAGGCTAGCTAACTAGGTACCTCCAAGAAATTTCTTTCTCTGACACATGCAGAGAAGCTGCAGTAGCAGCCAACCTTGTGTATGGCATTGCCTATAAAAAGCCCATCATCCTCTGCATCCTTTCTCAAGCCATCAGCTGCAGACTAATTGTTTACTGCTGCATAGCAGTGCAACACCTCAAGAACTCAAGAACTCTCTCTCTCTAGAGATCAAGAACTCAAGAACTCTCTCTCTAGAGATCAAGGGCTGGTCATCTTCGTCAAGACTTCAACCATGGTTGTTCCGGTGATCGACTTCTCCAAGCTCGACGGCGCCGAGAGGGCCGAGACCATGGCGCAGATCGCCGACGGCTGCGAAGAGTGGGGATTCTTTCAGGTGAGGACATGATCATGTCCGAATCGATCAGCTCATGACAACGGCAGTTCATCGCATTGCTGAAGATTTCATCGTAACATATATATATTGCTTCTGAATCTGATTCTTTGCTGTAAATTGCAGCTGGTGAACCATGGCATCCCGCTGGAGCTTCTTGATCGCGTCAAGAAGGTGTGCTCGGAGAGCTACCGCCTCCGGGAGGAGGGGTTCAGGGCGTCGGAGCCCGTGCGAATGATGGAGAGGCTCGTCGAGGCGGAGCGGCACGGCGAGGCGGTGGAGCCGGTGAACGACATGGACTGGGAGGACATCTTCTACCTCCAAGACGACAACCAGTGGCCGTCCAACCCGCCGGAGTTCAAGGAGACCATGCGGGAGTACCGCGCCGAGCTCAAGAAGCTCACCGAGAGGGTCATGGAGGTGATGGACGAGAACCTCGGCCTGGAGAAGGGCCGCATCAAGGCGGCCTTCAGTGGCGATGGCCGCCACGCGCCCTTCTTCGCCACCAAGGTCAGCCACTACCCGCCGTGCCCGCGCCCGGACCTCATCACCGGCCTGCGAGCCCACACCGATGCCGGCGGCGTCATCCTGCTGTTCCAGGACGACAGGGTCGGCGGCCTGCAGGTGCTCAAGGATGGCGAGTGGACCGACGTGCAGCCGCTCGCCGACGCCATCGTCGTCAACACCGGCGACCAGGTGGAGGTGCTCAGCAACGGCCGGTACCGCAGCGCGTGGCACCGCGTCCTGCCGCTGCGCAACGGCAACCGCCGCTCCGTCGCGTCCTTCTACAACCCGGCATTCGAGGCCAGCATCTCGCCGGCCGTGACCGACGGCGGCGCGTACCCGGAGTACGTGTTCGGCGACTACATGGACGTCTACACCAAGCACAAGTTTGAGGCCAAGGAGCCAAGGTTCGAGGCTGTCAAGGAGGCAGCAAAGTCAGCTTAGAATTGGAGCTCTTTTGTAGTACACTAAAATTAATATAAATTATTTATTCTTTTTAATTCAATAAATTAGATTAGTCAGTACTTATTTATATTTTCTGTAGCGGAGTAGTAGAAATACCATGAACAAATTAATGGTTAGATCTAATTTCTACTACCTATTATATACTATTAGTATAATATATACACCGTAAAATTTCTATAAAATTAAAGAGACTATTAAAATTATTTTTTATTAGTTGGATATATATGTGTGCGCGCGCGCATGAAAATAATTAAGTAAATTTGGGTGACCATTGTGTTGCGGTGAATTTTTTCATGGTGTTTAGTGAGGTAATTAGTTCCATGAAAGTTGTGTACCTATGTATAGAAAGAATAATTGTGGCTGTTTGGTGTGTAACAATCAACGAAGGAATACTTGTTTTGTTATCGGCAAATACGTGGTTTAATTCACATTTTTATGTGTGCATTATCATTCCGTGTGAACATTGGAAGCCCAAGAATAGTGTTCCGTCGATTCCATTTAATTTGGATCATATCATTGTTTTCCTCTCTAAAAGCGAGATAGGAGGACATTTGCTTGCTATGGACAAGCAAACAAAAGAGAAAAAAAAAATCCCTACCAACAATGAAAAGGTTTTTTTCATAAAAGTAATGCACTATAATTTACAACCATGGTATAGACTTCCAAATCTCTCCATAAAAATATACAACAAACATAACATTTAAATTAGCAATACTTCACCGTTTTAGTAAAAAAAAACTTTCGACTACAATATACACAATGATTAATCACTCGGGTATTCTATGTTGTCCAGGTTCTCGCTCCATGTAATCGTAGCTCCGTAGACCTTTTCGACTGGTCCTAAGGCACCAAGTGGTTGTTTCTATTGTACGGTTACGTTCCCTTTTGATAGCACTTTGGGTGTTCCGATCTTTCGATGAGAAACACAAGATCGATTTGGATGGAGACGATTTTGACAATTCGACTATACCGTACGACGACAATGCGCTTTAGTAATCGCTAAACCAACTCCAGAGGGTTATTGACCTTGCCGTAGGCACGATCAACCTGATCACGAAAATCAATTCCTGCAATCAATCGAAGAACAAGTAAGAACAAAGCAAAAACAATCTAAAATTGCAAATATAGATGAATGATTGATAAGTTCGATTCCGATACAGGGAGCTTCTTAGGCGGCTGTTGAGCACGTCTGAAAAGACTCAAAATAGTAGCAATGACTAAACTATCAAATAAATAAAATCCAAATAATTTTGGGCGATTCCCTAGATATATATAGGAGTCGTGCTAGGGTCAGCCAAAATAAGAGGAGTGGCCGAGTAGGACTCTTACATGGCCCAAGTTTGACTCGGACTGAAAAATTGACCCGACTTGCTTTGCATATTCCCGTCGACTCACAAGGAATTTGGAGATGAGGCCGACTCCGTTAGAAAGAGGACGAAGAAATATTTCAAACAAGTACAATACAAGAACACATCAATTGGACTCAGTATGCAAAAGTTATGCTCGTTTTACTTCAGACTGTTATCCGAAGGCCGAGTTGGCTTCAAAAACGTGGCACACTTATCTCTAACTTTGCTTGATGTAGATGTGCATCCTTGTTGATCCAAATCATGGTTCCTAAGTATAAGCACATCACACACATCAGGTAGTGGATTATTCTTAAAAGTGTAATTAGATATGCTTAAGAACGACTTTACCTGATAATTGAGTTAACGGGCTCGAGCTCAAGTCAATGGTCCTTGAACCGACGAAGATGGAGAAGGATGGTCAAGGTGTAGGCCGATGAAGCCATACAGATGGAGCCATCGTAGTTGATGTATACGAAAAGATGTAGAAGGATGATCAAAGTGGGGGCCGATGAAGTCATGCATATGGAGCCATCGTAGTAGATGTATAGAAAGTAGAGGATGCCGTGAAGTGTCGCCAACTTGTCACAAACGTAACGGAATAAGAGGATGTAGTTGATATAATTGTAGCAACACTTGATGATGACCATATGTATGCGATGTTGGTTTTATCCATGATGAGAATGGTCTCATCACATTTCTTCTGAAGATGAACTGGCACAGCTCCTGCCACTATTTTCGAAGAAAAAAAATTAATCACTATGGTATTTTCCTACATGGCTTTCTGAAAAACTTGTGGGGAATTTGAAACGCTATTTTGGGCCGTTTATATGTTCATACCGTATTTCTATGTTTAGACGGAAGACATCCAATCCATAGAATAGCCAACCCATTCGACAATAAAAAATCCAACGGATGTTGCACCTTGGTTTTCTGGCTAATTATTCTATAGATTTTTAGTACATCCATGATTTAGCCTAAGGTTGTTTACGACAAAACCACCTTAGCTGACTCTTACACCTTGTACACATCAGCTTTAGTCTATACGAAAGAGTGAGAATAAACGAGAAAGAAAAGAATTCTCTTATTTAGTAACTAGTTTTCCACAGGAGTATAGATAGATTATTTATGTACAAGTGGAAAGAGATATTTATTGCATAATATCTAGAGTCTACTTTTAGAGAGTTATTGTATAAGCTGATTTAGTCTGTTGTGGTTTTTACTATTGTACTTTCTCAATGAATGACTTTTACTAGTTCACTGTTGCCAATAAAAAAAAGCCGTAAACACAACACCGTCACACAGCAGGACAGGGATCCAGTGCAGTCCCTGTGAGGACTGCAACTTAAGCAGTCCCCACAGGCGCGAATCGTCCGATCAAAACATCGGATGGTTCAGATAAACTAAAAATTGGATGAACAGTGTTTTGCTACAGTGTCACAAACATTATTTCCGCACTGTAAAGCAATCTATGCGGTGTTTTTAGCCAATTCAAACCGTTCATTTTTTATCGGATGATCCCGCGGGGACTGGTTAAGTTACAGACCCCATAGGACCGCACTGGATCCCTATTCCACACAGCAGTATTAGGCACTGTAACCACCCCTTAATTGAGAGTCTAATGTCTAGAATGGTATCCAGATAGAGTTATGCACTCTCTCAGAAAACCAGAAAAAAAAATATAGATAATTATACGCTACAACAGGACAGGCACCTCCTATTCATCTTCTTTTCTTCTACTCCTCGGCGAAGCCTCACCATTACTACGAGTCTACGACTAGCACTAGCATTAGCACTACTGCTACGGGTACTGCCACTGACAGTGGAGCCCAACAGTCAGATACAATGCAGCTGTTCCCTGAAGCTGCTGCGGCCTCTGCTCATGCAGACCGGAAGAGGTGGTAGGGGAAGTTGCCGTTCTTGTCCATCAATGGCTCCACCAGCTTGGCGATCCCTAGCATGACCCTCATCAGCTCCTCGTCGAACTCCTTCTCTCCCCTCTTCCACACCGGCATGTCGTCGCCGGCGTGGCACGGCCGCCCGGAGTAGCGCTGCTGCGGCGGCCCGGGGAGGACCGCCGGACTGTCGCTGGAACGAGCTGGGTACGGCGGCAGTCCGGGGAGAGCAAGGAGCCCCTCGCTGTGACGAGGTTGATACGGCGGCAGCGGCGGCTGCCCGGAGAAAGGTTGCGGCCCGTCGGTGTGACGAGGTGCGTATGGCAGGCTGTCGTTGATGCGAGGCTGGTATGGCAGGTGCTGCTGCTGGTGGTGCAGCGGCGGCGGCGGGGGGAGCGGCCGCGTGACCGCCGCGCGGGGAGGCTGTTGCTGTTGCGCGGGGCCCATGGGCGGCTGCAGTTGGGGCTGCGCAGGGCGAGCCGGCGGCTGCAGAGGCGGTGGCTCGAAGCCGACCGACTTAGCGCTCGTGCTGATCGGTGCAGCAGCGTCCGGGCCATCGCTTCCGCCGCCGCTCGACTGCAATGCAGGCGGCTCGAGCTTGCTGTCTCCATCGTCTAGCATGAACTTCACCCGAGGGGCATCCCTGAGCGCGGCCGACGCGCCATCGTCGGTGCTCTTCTTCAGGATTGACTTGGGCTGCCCCACGGCCGTGCGCGCCGTCACGGCCATGGAAAGCGGTTGCGGGGTGCCGTTCCCGGAGCTCCCGGGCCTGAACGGAGCGGTCTCCATGAGCCGCAGGTCAGAGCGCTGTGGGGGAGCCGAGTCGGGCCCCGGCTCGCCGCCGGCCGACGACGACTCGACGCCGCGGAGGTAGTAGTTGGGATCCACCTGGCCGAACATGGCGTTGCTCCGGGCGTACTTGAGCGCCACCTCGGCGTCGGACTGGAACTTGTAGATCACCCGGCACATGTGGGACTTCCAGTACACGCGGATGCCGTCGACGTCGAGCGGCCCGAAGCGCGCGAACCTCGCCTTGAGGGATGCCACCGACGGCAGCGTGCTCTTCAGCGGGAATTTCATCATCAGCGCCGTCGGCGACGGCGTCTTGATCGCCGGCGCCGGCGCCTGCGACTTCTTCCGGGTAGCCGTCATATCAGGCTTCTCCTTCACGCCAGCCCGTGGCTGTTGTGCCGCCCGCGCCGCCGCGGCGTCTCTCTGCTGCTCCAGGCTGGCCTTCTTGTCAGTGGCCAGCGTCTTAATCTTGTCGAGCTTGGTTTTCTTCTTGGCGGCCAGCTCCTCCTGCCGGTCAGAGGGGCCGCGCTTCATACCGACCTTGGCGGGATCGCTGGGCCTCACGGCCAGCTTTTTCTTCGCCGGCTTGGGCAGCTGGCCGTCGACGACGCCGGCACTGAGCTTAGAATTATCCAAGCTCTTGGCCTCCTCGGGTGGATCGTTCTCACAGCTCTTCTTGTAGTATTTTGAGCGGAACGCGAGGACGAAGGAGCGAGCGGTGTTAGAGATGCGGCGGCCGGCGGGAACGAGAGGAAGGTTTTGAAGGTCGGATATTACCTGTTTCACGTCGAGGCCGTCGAGGTCCACCTTGGGAGGCGAGAACGCGGGCTTGCCGCCGCCGCCGCCGCCGTTGAGGTCGGCAAGCTTCTTCTTTTTCTTCTTCTTGGGCTCGCCAGTGGCGGTGGCGCCGGCGGCATCCGCCGGTTCCTCCCGCTTGCGGACTTTCTTAGGCTTGGTCGCCTTCTTGGGCGCGGCGTCCGTGGGAGCGCCGCCCTCGCTCGCTTGACCGGCGGGAGGAAGCGCGACCGGGGTGGGCGGGGCACGCCTCTGCAGCATGAACTCCTCGTCGCCGGCGCTGCTCGGCAACGGCGGCGTCTGCGGATCAGCCGAGAAGCCAGGCGGGCCGTCTTCCACGGCGGGGGCCGCGCCCGCCAGGTACACGTCGGGGAGCACGTCCAGCCGGTGGGATGCCTCCGGCGTGGACGCCGGCGGCGTGGCTCGCGCGTCGTTGCGGCGCTTGAGCAGGTACTGGTCCTTCTTGCTGGCTTTGGGCTTCATGGCCGGCGCGCCGGGCACGATCTTCTCCATGAGCCTCGCCGCCGCGCCGCCGGCTCCCTTCCGTCGGCCCTTGACCGGCCGAGCTGCAAGGCATCTCAGGAGCCCATGTTAGCACGCAGCACGCCACAGCCATGGGAGCGATAGAATAATAGAAGTATAGAACAGACAGATACAGTAACACACAGCAATACTTACAACTCAATGCAATGCTCTAGGTATTTATATTCCTAGATTTATCACACCATTAAATTAAGCAATTAACAAACACTAGCACTGCTTACAAAAGTATAATAATATTCAAGTAATAATGTAATAATTGAACTAGTGGAAACTCAAAAAAATATTAATGTGTAATTAGATCCAAAACTTTACATGTTAGTATTTCAGGGATGTCACATAAAACTGTATTAATTCCTACCAAGTTTCGTCGTTTACATGTTAGTATTTTACAGGGATGTCACATAAAACTGTATTAATTCCTACCAAGTTTCGGCGTTTCGAATTAGGCCACAAGTTAGTTTTTTTTTAAAAGAAAATTAGGTCTCAAGTCGGTGAACTGTATCCTCCGTCCCAACTCTCAGCCAAACAGTTTTACTTTATCCTTATTTTTTAAAGTTTGTACAGTATATGTTTGGCCGTACATATCGGTTGACCTTCTAAAGACGCTTTTGACTGGCAAGCATGTGTGACGGTGTTAAGTTATCATTACCATCACGGAGCAGTAAAATCATGGGTTAATCTTTGGAAATGCCTGGACAAGAGCTAGCTCCGGAGTCCCAGTGCTGAATGGGATACGTCCAGGTTCACCTTTTCTGGCGATTTTCGAATGGACAGTGAAATTTGATAATCGTTAAAATCGAATCAAAAATCGTAAAAATCGTAAAAATTTAAAAACTAGCTTTTTAAAAAAAATTAAAAAAATCAACGATTTCGACGATTTATCGGTGGAAAATCGACAGCCATGTTGAACTTTTTGTGCAGTCGACTTTTTGTAGCGATTTTCGACTATTTTTGACGAAAATCGACCGTTTTTTGACATGTAAATTTTTTCGAATTTTCGAAATTTTTTTAATCAGACCGGTTTATCGACCAATTTTTGATGTCGAACCCTAGTGATACAGTCGATTTTTGACGATTTTGGAATCCCTGGATACGTCCCTAGCCCAGGATGACAAGACGAGAAAGTTGGTGCTAGCAGGGTCCCAACTTACAGTTTTTTCGATTTTCGCACGATTATCAAATTTCGAAAATCGACAAAATCGAACCAAAAACCGATCGAAAATCGTAAAAAATCAGATAGTTTGAAAAATCAAATTTTTTGAAAAAAATTCAAAAATCTCGATATTTTGTCGATAATCGCGATGTTTGGTCAATAATCGCTCGATTATTGCGATATTTTCCTCGAAAATCAGCTGATCACGTGAATTTCCTCGTCGGTCGATTTTTTGAGCGATTTTCGATCATTATACCTCGATAATCGCGATATATGCGTTGGACAAATTTTTTTGAATTTTTGAATTTTTTTAATTTAATCAGTTTACCGACCGATAGTCTATATCGTGCCGGCTCGATAAGGCCGATTATCGTGAAATTCGGACGGTTTTCGACGATAAGTGGAACCCTGGGTGCTAGCCAGGGTTCACGAAACCATCAAAAATCGTTCAAAAACTGTAGTTTTGGACCGTATCGAGTCAGTTCGAAACCTTAAACCGATCATCAAACCGGTTCAATTAAAAAAAATTTAAAAATTTATGCGATGTAAACCGATCGAAAACCGATAAAAACCAAGTGTTTTTTCGACAAAAATCGACAAAAACCGGTCCAAAAATTGGCCGCCCAAATGGTTCAACTCGTCGATCGATTTTCATTTTTTTCTTTTAATTTGTTTTAAATATTTTTTCAAACGCTCGATTTCGAAACTCTTCAGTTTTCACTCGATTTTCGCGGTAAACCTATATCACGGAGACCTCGATTTTCAATTCGAAAACGGTTTGATTATCCTTGCTGCTAGCAAGCACTTACGCAGTTGCATGTTACATTCTCCTATGTGGGACCAGAACGTATTGATGCATTTTTTTTCTCCGACCACGGTTCAAAATTTGACTGGTCTCTAGCCGGGACCTAGATTTCAAGTATAATTTTTTTTGAAAATTTTCAAATTGCTATAGTAATTTGATGAATTATGGTGAGATTTTGATCAATTTCACTAAAAATTTGAAAATTTGGGTCGAGATGACGACTGTTTTAACCGGTTTTCATGTTTCCACTTGGCCCAGCCATCTCCCCTAACCCTAATTCTAATCCCCCCTAACTCTCTCTCCCAACCGATTCCTCCGTCTCCCTCACCTCGCCCATCCTCAGCCTCCCTCGCCCCGACCGCACTCCCGCACACCGTGCCGCTGACCCCGGTGGAAGCACAAAATGGCCGCTAACCCCACTTGGGTCCGTCTGTCATAGTGTGGGCCCGTACTCTGGTCATGCGAGCCATACAGTTAAATACTCTATCTGGTCACAAACAATAGTCATTTTAAAAATCAATACGGTCCCTAAAACTAACTTTGACCACTAATTTCTATTGTGATATATTTAAAAAATCCAATAAATTATAATATTATGAAAGTACATTTCGAGACGAATTTACACATATGATTTTTATCCATCCAATCTAAATATTTTAAAATATATCAATAGATAAACTTTAAAAAATTTGACTATATACATCCCAAACCGACTTATATTTGTGATCGGAGGGAGTAACTGATGATTGCATTTGCACCTTGTTTTCACCTCATTTTGCTGAGTAATCTCTTGGGAGTCTTTGGGTCAGGTGAAATCTAACAAACGAACTGTTCAGTACCACCTATATCTGGATCAATTGATGATTTGCCCTCACTTACATGTGACATTGATCATTTGCATCATGATATCTCACTGACATGCAAATGATCAATTGCAGCCTGAAAAACAGGACAAATGATCAAATCTCCCCCTGTATCTTGTATAAGTGTCATGGCCCCGAGTTTAAATTTGACTCGCTCGGTAAAAATTAAGTGCTAATTAGCCTGTAGCCGCGATTGGGTTCGAGTAGTAACTCCCTAGGGTATCCTAAACCGTCCCTTCGTAGTGTCCAAAGCTCAACCGCAAGTTTGGAGCTTGAACACTCTAGTCCGCAAATGTGCTTCCATCCAAGTTTGGGGCTTTGCAACTTGGGATCCTGGATGATCCAAGATGTGCATGTCGCTTGGTTGCACACTAGAAACTTTTCTCTCCGACATGGGAGGTTTGCACCGAGATTTGACATCTAACCCTAGTTCGAACTTGGCGAGAAAAATCGAATCATGCGCTGGAAATTCTGGGCAATCCGGAGTATCCGGACAAAAGGTCCGGAGTATCCGGACAAAAGGTCCGGACAAAAGGTTGAAGTGACCGAAGGACTCAACCCGAAGTATCCGGATAAAATGTCCGGAGTATCCGGATTGGCTCGACCGAAGGCCCTAGCCCGGAGTATCCGGACTAATGGTCCGGAGTGTCCAGACTTTGCGGGGTTCAAGTATAAAATCCCATTTCTTGGCTCCTCACTCACTTCACCTCACACTTGTTGCTCTCCACCTCTCCCGTGTGCTCTCCTCCACCCCAAGATCGTCTCCGGCGCCTCCCCACCGGCGGGCGTCCTCCCGTTGCTCCTCCCCGGCGACTCCCTACTCCGGTGACCTCAAGCTCCTCCCCTAGCCGGCGTCTTCCTTCTCCTACCCGGCTTCCCCTTCCTCTTCTTCGTCCTCCTTGAAGGTAAGACCTCTTCTTGGAGTTAGTTCGTGGGTTCTACGGTTCTAGGGCGCCCATGGGGGTGGATTTGGGGCTTGGTATGTAGATTGGGGGTTGGGGGTAACTTTGGGATTATTAGGGTTTTGGGTGTGTAGTTGGATTTGGGGTTGGATTGGGCGGTGCTTTGGTTTTGGGTGAGAGATCGGAGGTAGATGATGCCATTCTAAGCGTTGGATTAAGTTTCGGTTGGGGTTGTTAGAAGTGAGCGTCGTTCCATTGTGTTTGAGCTAGCTCGGAGCTTCTCTAGCTTGGCCGCGTGTAGGAAAGTTGTAGATCGGGCCCTCGTGGTGCCGTAGAACTCGGAAACCACTTCAATCCCTTGAGTCATTGGGCAAAATGCGCCATGTCTGGAGTGTCCGGACAAAATGTCCGGAATGTCCGACTTATTCGGACTGTCTGGATGAAATGTCAAGACTATCCGGGTTTGCCTGGTCTGTTTGGGAGGGGTTTGCAATTGCATTCTATTTCCTTTGCATTGCATGCATCTCATTCATGCATTATACTCGTGTAGAGAACGACTCCGCGGAGGTTGGCGCGGAGGTGACTGAGGGGATTGCCGAAGAGCAAGTCGTTGTCGGTACTCAAGCAGAAGCATCAGGCAAGCACCTAAGCATATTCAACCCTATATGAAATGTTATTTTTGTGAATCAATTATCTATTGGTTGGCTAAGTTATGCTTTAGGAGTTGAATTGTGGTAGTGGTATTAGAACCCAATTGTTGCACATACACCCCTTGATAATTGTTGAACACCTCCTTTGGAGCTAGGCTAAGGGTAAATAAATTGTGTCCATGCTTAGTTTGCTTAGAGGTCGGGTATGGGTCAAGTGGTGGATGGTTCCATCGCTTGAGGTCAATTACTTCACGAATATTGGGCTGCAACGGGTATGTCTATGTTTGGAAATGTGAAATGGGGACCGGGCGAGAGAGTTGGATCATTTGGGTGTGGAGACCCAAGTGTTGTAGTCTCGCTTGTGTCAGTTGAGGACCGATCCGTTGTTTGCCCTTTAATCAAGCACACTTTGTTGGTCGCATGCCAGAGAATGGGACGATAAGCTATTCTTTCATCGCATACTGCCCGATGGGCCATGCCCTGATGCGGTTGGACGTGGTTGAAGGTGAGGCTTAGGCCGACCCTCGAGGGCCAAGCCAGGCTTAAGCCGCTCGAGGGGGTGCTAGGTGCTCGGACCGCATGAAGATGTCCCAACGAGTTAGTATGGATGGGAGGAGGGTTGACATGAGGTTCCTTGTGGCACATGTCGTGCGATTGATGATCCCCTGCAGGGTGAATAAGCGATTAGAATTGACGCGCTCTCGGATATGAGCACGCTTGGTCATCGCACATTCAACGTAGTAACAACTTGAACTTGATGCTAGTAGGTTATGGTTGTGATACTTGTTGATGATGTCTCTTGTTTTACCTTAATTGCAAAGTTTCAGAATTCACTCTAGTAATAGGTGCTGTCTGTAAACGCTAAGAAATTGGTGAATTGAGTAGTGAACTGTAATTAAACAACAAAGTTAAGCTTTTCCGCACTTTTTACCGTAAGCTTGATTCCTTCTTACATCCAAATGCATATTCTTTCGAGTCGGTCACATATGGACCACGGGTAAGTCTTGCGAGTACCTTCTGTACTCATGCTTCTGCTTTGTGGTTTTCAGGTGAGGATCCGGACAGGTGTGAGTTCTGTCTCAGATCGTCTCTGACTCCAAGTGGCACCGAGTAGAGGCTACCGGCGGTGTGGCCTACGCCAGGGAGTGTTCAGGGGCAGAACACTTCCGGAGGAGTTGTACTTTTGTTCTAGTCTAGTAGTCGTGTGCCACTTTTGCTGTATAAGTTGGTCTTAAACTCTGTTATGTCCTTAATTAAATGCTTGGTTACTTGTTGCAACTCTTCATGCACTGTTGTGCTCTCCTTCTCGTTGAATCTCGTGTCGCTTGGTGGTTGTCGGGTTGTTGTTTGGTGTTGATCGTGTTCCTTGTCGGGTTTTGTCTTCGTGTGTGTCAATTTGTGGTTGTGCTTCCGCGTTGCGTACTTTGGTTGTGGGGTTTCGAGTTCGTTGCCCCTTTTATGCAAATTGAGCTGATATGGCATTGAAAACCGGTATGCGGAGATCCTGGGCGAGCTTCGGGTCGCATACCAAGGGAATACCGAGATTGTTGTCGAGTTATTCGAAGGGTTTCAATATTGTCTCAATTGGCCTTGGATGCTAACACTGAGAGCGCCCTCGGCGATCCGTTGTTAGCCTCCAAATCCGATTAGGATAACTGAGCACTCAAATAACCCGAGGACGGTCTGGACGGCTCCTGACAATAAGTAATTTAGAAAAGGGAAAAATTACTAAAAGAAAAAACATAGCCCCGGTTATTTTGTTGCATTTTATCCCCAAAGAATTTGATCTATTCTAACCCACCCACCCACCCACCCTCCTCTTACTCACTAGGAGCCAGGGCCTTAATGGATATTTAAAGATTTAAAGGTCTATTTGGAAAACAGGAAATTCCCACAGGAATGCCAAAAAAAAATGTTCCAACGTTATGTTGCAAACAAAGCCTTCCACCCTCGTTTGTAGACTAAATACCGATCTTTCCTGCCTAGAGTGAACAGAAAAAAAGTGCGTACATAACTCCGCCGCTAAATGTAAGATGCTACTCGTTATCGTTATTTTTACGAGGCTTGTTTTTTGAATAATCTTGTTTACAAATATCAAACTGGCATGTAGATTTAACAAGGCTTTTCCTTCTACACCCCTATTTATTCTCTCTCTCAACCATATGCATTTATTCATTACCATTCACACAAAGTATATTTTTCATCTTTTAAAAAAATTAAGTGAGTGCATCTAAACTATTTTCTCTCGTACTTTTCTTAATTTCAATGTAACCTTAATTTTAATGTAAAGTCAAAAAACAACTTATAAAATTAAACAGAGGTAGTATATCCTTATTGAGTTTTTTCATTCTTTTTTGGTGAACTAGTGTACTCCAGTCTCTAGCGGTGGCCAGTCTAATAAATAAAATCCGAAATAGCGGCTAATCTAGGTTCAGACGAGCAGGACCAGGCTGCTCCGGGCCCAGACACTAGACCACGTGCGGTGCAGCATACTCTACAGCAGGGAGCAGTGTTCGTATAATCGTACCGAGCCGGCAAGAGAATTCAAATTAGTCGGTATACCGGTTTAATTAAATTTTAAAAATTTTAAAAAAAATTATCGAAGTGTCAAAAAAATTTAAAAAAATTTGTACGATGCTTTGAAGCAATGCTAATAATGCTGTAAAAGTTTCGAATGATTATTATATCTATATATTTTTTAAAATTCTAACAGTGTTACTATTTTTGTATATGCTATTCCGTTTTTAGTTTTCTAGGGAAAATAAATAAAGTCTAATATTGATGCAAATTTAAATTTTTTTGATGATGGTCGGACCTGTGTATTTCTAGAGGTACTAAATAAAGTCTAATATTTCTAAAAATTTTACTACATGATTCTTAGGCACTCTTTATAATACCAATAAAATTTGAGAATATGATCAGGTTTATAAATTTTTATCAAAAAATTGACACTAACTCTTTTCCTTTTCGTTAATTTCTGTTTTTGATATTTCAGAGACCCTAAATGAATTCAAAAATTATTAAAATTTATCAAAGGTGTTTTATAGATTAATTGGGATCTATTCTGATTTTATGCAATTTTTTCTATTTTTTTGCAATTCTCTAATTTTCCTTAAGTGTGCCAAAAACCAAATAAAACCGGTCGAAAATCGGGGAGGAAAATAACATTGCTTATTTTACGATTTTCGATGAAAACCAATGGAAAATCAGCAAAATCGATTGACTTTTGAATCTTTTTTCGATTTTTTTTTTTGGTCAAGTTCAAAGAGTTTGACTTCAAAATCATTCGATTTTTACAGATTTTTAACGATTTCGGTGCCGGCCACCTAACGATTTCCCATGTCAACTCGGTACTGTAAACCGAGGGCTGGGATCTCTCAGCCATCGGCTGGTTGGCTCCGATCCACTACCATCTTTCCCGGTTTTATGATATATTGGTTTTTCTTGTCCTAGTCGGGTACAAGACCCAAAAGGTTTACTAATCTGAATCCCTCATAGCAGGTTGCTGACCCCACCTGTTTGGAACGCACCGGGAGCTTCCCTCACGAGAAACATTTCAATTCTCGCCACAGGAAACAGCTCAATTCCCGTAGGCCTCGCCGAATGGTTTGTCACGTCCAGTAGGAGGGTTAGCTCCCACACGAACGGTGATGACATTATCCGCTTTTCCTTGGCAGAATTGTCCTCCATCCGCGTCCAGAAAAGCAAAGCCACGGAGAAGCCCTGCTCCTCGTGGCGAGCGGAAAAGAAAACGTTACTTCAACAAAAGATTTCCTTTCTTTAGCTCGTGCATACTACTAGCTTTTCAAGGTGGTGGGGGTGTGTGTGGCAAACTGAGTAAAAATAGTGCTTGCTTATATTGTCTTGCAAAAAATGGTCTTCCGCTCTCAATTCTCAAAGGCAAAATAACAAGTGTGTCTTCAGGTAAATCCCTAATTGTATGGGCTATAAACCTACCGGACGATGAGATAGCCTATCCAATCATTCTACAGCAGACTGCAACTGCTTCAAACTACAAAGGTTTCTGGTCGCAGCCGCAACCAAAAGACACTGGTGGAACTGGCTGCAGTCGCACAGCACCTAAAGTTCAGGCTTAGGTTTTCCTGGGTGGACAGCAACCGAGTTATTCCACCTAATGAATATGATCGCCCGTTCTCCTGCCAGTAGGGCACGCGTTCGTGTCACAAGGTCCTAGTTGCCGAGGCTTAGGTTCAGCCGGAGGCCTGGAGCATATAGCAATTATTCCTACAGTGGGAATTCCTCAGCGGCAGCAACCCAAGTTTTTCCGCGCGAGATTCAGTCTCAAGCAACACCACACTTATTCTGTGCAAAACTTGAATCAGATTTTGGTCCAATGGTAGAAGATCAAGGCAAGGAGAGGGGCAAAGCATGCATGGGTCAGATTGAGTGCCCAGAGTTAATGATGGAGTGGATAACGTTTTAGTGCAAGCTTGGTAGTGCCTGAAGTGCTTCTGTTAGCTTTCGACATTTTGTAGGGTTACACCCCTACATTAATACATGTTAGTTAGATGCAACTTGCTTTAGTCGAGACAAATCTCTCCCCAGGACTTCAGCTCGACCATGTAGATAATTACTTTGTATTCAGATTGTTTTGGGATTGAAAGACAATATTAGGATTTTTCTTATGGTGCGCATCTGGACTAATTCCACTGTCAAAAATAACAGGGAGGTCCTAATCAAATTGTTGACTCTGAAAGGTTTTACTAACGAGTGCATCTAAAATAACAGCAAACATCCTTAACTGTAGATATACCTTCATAATTTATACACACTTTTAAATATAGTAACTAATAAGCACATCAACAGATCAGTGTAGATCATAAGTAGCTTAACTTGATGCCTTCCTTCACGATGTACAGGTGAACTCGACCACCTTACCTCAATGCCTGCTTCAATGATGAACATGAAATGGTGCATCCAGAACAAAACATGTTATGTAGATTAATACCCCAAGTGCATTTATTTCTCACGTCTCCATGAAACCAAGTGTGTTATCATGCGCATTAACATACTTTCTTTCAGAATAAGTGTTTCCACTATTGGTAGCGGTTCTTTACAAAGCATGATTTTAATTACTCTTTACCAAACATATGCATAACAATCAATTTGCATAAAATAAAGTGCATCATCCTTGTTAATGAAAAATAATGAAAGAATGAACAAGCGTACAAGCTTCTATGTGAACACAAACTTATGTGTGATATGAGATCACACAATGGACGCACTGAACAGAAAAGAGATAAGAGTTGGAGGCATGGCCTAAAAAACTACAGCGAACAGCACCTAAATCAAGGAGATATATGAATGCATGTAAAGCATTTCACAACCCAATACATCATAATGCACACTTGTCATCTTGTATAGTATTTGTGTTCGGCATAACTAGAATACAAAGACCTTAGATTGGATAGGATACGGTCATATTGATATACATATCCATATTTTTGGAATGAAACCAGATTGATCACTGGATATACATGTATGTCAGGTTTTACTTAATTTGGATTCAACTGTGTAATGCAACAGAAGCTACCATTTATTAAAAGTGTAACTAGGTTATAAATTTTGCACAATTATTGTATAAGTAGTTTTGTTCAAGACTTGATGACCGCTCTCCTGATTAAATCCAAAGCAAAAACACTGATGCAACAAGCAGTTCAACCAAAAGAAAACTAAAAGTTACTTATCCACATCAAAACAATTCGTATTAGTTAATCTATACCAGCAGCAATGGTAACAACGTTCAGCCATCAAGTTCAAGTACACAGCAGCAGCAATAATAGCACAGTCAATAGCATTACTACTAGGATTGGGCATGTGAGTGTCGATACCTCGTTCAGCCCGTTCAGCCGCGGATTGCTCCTCGGCGACGAACGCCTTCTCGGGATCCACCCCGAACGCTTCGGCGTAGGTGCGGTCGAGCAACTCGAACCTGGATCGGCGGTAGGCGACGAGCATCGCGGCCATCTCGATCCCCGTCACGGTCCGCGCGGCCACCTCGGCGGCGTCCCGCTGCTCCACGGCGGCGTCCTGCAGGTAGTTCAGAAGCGTCCGCGGCACGAACCGCTCCTGCGCGGCAGTCACCTGGTCGGGGTGGTACTCGGCGTCGTGGTCGAACCCGGGGACGTAGACCAGGAGGAACCTGGGGTCGTCGTGGTGGGAGCGGAAGGCGTGGGACGCGCGGCAGGAGCAGAGGAGCGCGAGGGCGCCGCGGCGCGCGATCTCGTCGATCGCCTCGGCGACGGCGGCGTGGAAGTTGCGGGTGCTAACCTGGAAGGCCTTCTCGGGGAAGTGGTCATCGAAGCGGACGAGTTCGTGCGGCTCGAACCACCCGTAGCTCGAGTCGCCGAAGAAGGCGACGAGGACGAGGCCGTCGTGGCGGCCGCGGTGAACCTCGGCGTCGTTGGTGAGGGTGATGCTGAAGATGCGGCCGGGCCACCACGGGTGGGACTTCACCTTGCCCCAGACCATGTCGCCGAAGCGGAGGCCGCGCATCGACGCGTCGCCACCTCCGGCAGGCACGATGGCGCCGGCGGGGTCGGACATCCCGCGGAGGGGAAGCGAAACCCTAGATTTGGTTGCGAGGCCTCGCGGTCTGGGCTTGGGTTTGGATTTGGGATTGCGCTCTTTGGGTTTTGGAGGGTGGGGGAGATTTGTCCATTTGGGGATCTAGGACGGGCAGGTGGAGGGCACGGTGGGAATTAAGGGTGCGTTTGGTTGTACCAAGTGGTATATGTACGAGATGGTTCAAGAAAAAAATAATCCATGCGTTTGGTTGCTTGAATGGAATCATCCCATCTTGGATCAAGTGGTACAAATTTAAAAAATATTCCCTCTAGATGCTGAACCATCTCATTCACTCAAAATAATGGAACCAAATGGTACAGGACCATCCCATCTCATTCAACCTCATCCCATGAACCAAACGTACCCTAAGTGTAGAATTGGTGTAAGAAAAAGAATATTTGTGTTATAACACGGATAGGATGGAAGGACTTTATTTATTGGTGAGTGAATCTGAGTTAATTTTTAAGGATTCTCTACTATATATATGGTATTATCTTATACAGAAAAACCAATCTAATCAAGAGAGAACTATGCCCCCCTTACAATACGTTATCAACACGAAGCTCTACAAGCTTGTCAGCACGAAGTTCTGCCGAGGTCAGTTGTTGATCGTCTGCCTGTGCCAGATCTACATGGCATCGAATTCTTCATACGACATGCGATCTACGTTACTGCAAGTCCTGCGTAAGTGTGTTGATGCTATTTTTTATCCCGCAGATTATCGTTACAAATCAAATTGATCTTTTGATATACTGTTTATCATCAACCAAAAAAAAAATCTTTAGCCCGAAGGCCGAAGCCTTCGGCTACTGTGACGGCCAGCCGTCGGTTACCACCGCCCGCGTCTAAAGCGACCACCGCGCCGGCCTCGGCCTCCCGCGAAGATAGCCCATAGCCGCACCGACCCTGTCGCGCCCATGCCCGCAGCGTGTGGCGGCCCACGTCCGGCTGCGCCCCCTGTGGCCGCTCAATACAACGCCTGAAGCACTGGGACCCACGACCGTTTCTGCACCGACGGCCGGGCGATGACAGCATCTATGTTTCACGCTTGTCGTGCGTAGCATCTACGGTCGCCTCTCCACTCGCGACTGGCCTCTACGCTCGCAACCACGCAGCTATCCACTGAGCCACGGCTCCACCTTGCCTGATGCGCTTGACATGGTGCCCGCAGTGGCAACAACGACCTTCATTCCCGTGGCGCTTGTGCCCTCCCTCGGCGACCGGCGGAGACGCCACGCTCGCCCACACACACTCCTGAAGAGGTGGTTGCGCCCGCAAGGAACCTGACAAGGCAGCGGCCGCGCACGGTCCTCATGCTCACTGACGGCGGCGGTCGAGCCAAGGCGGTTGAGCCGCACACCTCCATCCCGTCAGAAGACAAGGCAGCGACCATAGCGCTTGAATCGGCGGTGGCTTCGTCTATGGCACTAGGTTTACCCGGCGGTAGCGACGGCCCAGCAAGTATCGAGGTGCCCACAAGGCCACTGCCCGTGATGACCGAAGTGGTCGCTAGGGTTTCTAACCCTAGCCACCCCCAATATATGGCTCTTGGGCCGGATGGCCCAATTGATCCTGTTGGGCCTTAAAGCCCAATCCGTAATGGGCAACTTTGGCTAGTCCATTTATTTTCCCAAAAAAAAATTAAAAAGGGGGAAATTTACAATTCTGCTCACCTGGTTTTCCAGTAATTTTCAAAAATAGATAAAATAATTCTAAAAATTGATGTTTAATCTTAGAAATTAGTTTCCAGGCTTTTGGACTTCCAAAAATTTTGGCAAAATTATTATTTAGCACACATTAGAAGTTTCATACCCTATGTTTATTTTCTAACTTTTGCCACATTTAATGTGTGCTAAATTAATTTTTCTGTTATTTAAGTACTTCTAAAAATTGCTTAAATATCAACAGAAAATTATGAAAAAAACTAGGAAAATTCTAGAAAATTCCAGATAGAATTTTGTGGGCCTTGTGTCTCTGAATTTGTTGTCCTAGCATAATTTCACATTGAAATTTATTTCCTGCTATTTAGTAATTCTAAAAATTGCTTAAATAATTAGTAGAAAATTATGAAAATTGCTAGGAAAATTCTAGGAAATTTTAGATAATTATCTACTAAATAGATATAGACCGAGCTTTATTGATTGAAGAGTGAACATATAATATAATGATTTTACCAGTAGTAAAAGTTATTTTGTATAAATAGAAATAGGAAATGTTGAACATCGCATAGAGGGAATTTGTTAAACTTGCCCTGAATAGCAAAAATTAGCTTACTCGGGCAATTAATACTAAGATTATTTTGACAGCTTGACTTTTTAGAGCTATTTCTTTCCAGTTTGAAGCTGGTACCCCTACTCTTCCCTAAGCTGCTATGTGTACGGCCTTGCACTTCCTAAGACTCTATTTTCATACGGACCTGGATGTCTTATATTTCGATGGAAGAGGACCAGCTAGTATTTTTTGAATTTTCTGAATGAAAATATATAACTAGCAAAGATCCATCCTGTTGCCAGAAGCACAACATGAATGGACCCTTTCGCGCTCTTAGGAATATAAAGTTGTGGTAACATATAGCTTTGCCATGCACTAGCTTGTCACTAAACTAACATTATGTAACTAGAAGGTTACTAATGCTAAAATGATCGACAAAATATTATGCACCTTCCACCCCAATATGAGGATATTGTTGTAATAGTATCATCATGCCAAGTACCAGAAGTACTCCGAGCTTACATGTATTTTTTCTAGAAGCAAAAAAGCGTGATGAACTCTTGGTGAATAATCATCACGTACTTCCCAATGGGAGTTATGCAATGCTCGAAGCACATGGAAATGCTCAGTAAACTAGCAATAATCATGACCGTAGAAAGAGCCAAAACAATAAAGGAATAAATGGAACTATAGCAAATCAGATAGGGGAAAAGGCAACTTATAGTGGATAAGTAAAGTTAAAGGGCCAGGGGCTTCCAGAAGCAAGACTAAGCTAAATATGGCTGCAAACCTTGAATAACGTTGTTTTATGTATGGATGCACTAGCCATTAGACGTGCAACTATCGCACCCCGAAGTATGTAGTAGACCTTTACACAAAATCCTTTGGAAAAGTCAATAAGATCCAGGTAAATATTGTTATGTCATATTTCACCGTGCGACCTATTGTTGACACGGATGCTGAAAAGTATGATGATATGGTTCTTAAAATTTTTGAGTTCGAGAAGTCCTAGGAGGACGTATATGACTCTCATGGAGACTTGGATTAGTCTCCTAAGTATTCCTTCACTTTACTAGTCGATGTCACATGTTCTTTATAAGTCTCCTTATCAGTTTAGTCTTAGTTTCTGGATAAACATCTGGTCTATGCTCCTGTTGAGCGATTATCATTTAAAATTGAATAAATACCTATTTCCTTTATATTTGTTAATTATGCTATGTTTGTTCGATATTCTACAATCTATTCCTGATGCAGCAATTATATGATTATTAAGTCATACTTTTAATATAGAATAAAGTATAATCCAATGAAGAGAAAAGAAATATGTCTAGAAGACAGTAATACCACACGAAGTGATTTGAAAATATTATGACTATCACCAGAAGCGATGCTCTTATAGTTGGCACTGGAAGAATGCCATATTATGCCATGAGTCCAATCATACTCACTTAAGTTAAAGACATTGGTTTGAATGTTTTCCGTCTGCAGACAAAGAAAGAGGATAGTACAGAATACCTACTCATGACTAAGATTAATAAGTATAATAAACGTGTGGTTGAAAACTCCCTCCGGGTTATACTATGCATATATAAAATTTGAAGTTTGTGTTGTAAAAAAAACCCAGAAATATTTAAGATCTAGCACATCGACTGGGTTATCCTGAGTTAAATATTATGATAAAAA
Organism: Rhipidocladum racemiflorum; assembly: GCA_036346355.1. NCBI lineage: Eukaryota > Viridiplantae > Streptophyta > Magnoliopsida > Poales > Poaceae > Rhipidocladum > Rhipidocladum racemiflorum. The sequence goes on from CM070577.1 coordinate 83,252,042, forward strand.
TATTTCATAATTCTGCTGGCCATAGCATAAAGACTTTCTTAGACCTGAAGATTTTTTACGCCCTGTTTATGCTATAGGAAAGCTTATAGTAAGATCTTACCTAAAAGTTAGGAAAGAATCATTGAATTTCCTGAAGAAGATTCAATGTGATATTTGTGGACCCATTTAGCCCCTATCGGATCATTTCAGATATTTTATGGTACTTATAGATGCTTCTACTAGATGATGCTATGTATGTTTCTCATCTATTAGGAACCATGATTTTGCTAAATTGATTGCCCAAATAATTAAGTTAAGAGTCTGCTTTTCAGAAGAAAGAATCAAGTCTATTCGAAGGGACAATACTAGCGAGTTTACCTCAAATGCATTTAATGATTATTGTATGGCTCTCTGAGAATTAATGTAGAGTATTTCATACCGAATGTCCACACTCAAAATGGCCTTACAGAGTCATTAATTAAATGAATAAAATTTATTGCTTGACTACTTTTGCAGAATAATAGGCTACCCACCAGTTGTTGGGGCCACGCAATGTTGCATACTGCGGTATTAATTGACCTCAAATCAACTGCACATCATGAAATTTTCCCATTGCAGATAGCACGTGGAAGAGAATTAAGTATTTCCCATATGCAAAAATTTGATTGTGTTGTATACGTGACAATCTCTCCACCAGAGAGTACCACCATGGGACCTCACCAGAAGTTGGGGATTTATGTAGGTTATGAATCTTCGTCAATTATTTAAACACACAAAGCCTATACACAGCTCGGTACGTCGATTATACTAAGGAAAATTTTTGGCATTAGGGGGAGATAAGTACCAAATTAAAGAATGCCTAGTCCTTAGTTCCACACACTAAAGCGACCGAACTTGAAGATTTGGACGATAATAAATCTATAACAAATAAGCTAATAATCTGTCAAATGCCTTCACTGATCATAAGAAAGTGGAAAGATCTCATATACCTGCAGTATATGCACCTGAAAGAGTGGAAATATCCTAGAAGGATTTGAACCCACTCCTAACCCTCATGATAATATGAGGGGGAGGCCTCTAGGTAAATGGGACTCGATTCTGCGGAAATGTTCGCAGAAATAGAGAACCAAACAAATGAGAACACTGCCCGTGACAGTAGAATAAGCTCGATGGTAACATCTGTGAAGTGATTCATTCTGAAGATGGTAACCTCAACGTATATTCGTTCGCACAATCCAACGCTGGGAGGTCGGAACATTCATACTCCATCGTTGTGGAAAATCACAAGGAGCTAGAAGAAATTAATGTAGAGATATCCCTGAAGTAGGTTAAGTGTTAATGGAGTGCAATAGATAATTGAGACAACCATGTTTGTTGGACTAACACTTCCATGAGTTGTGAAGTAGGTTAAGTCCAAGGTTGATGAAGAAACGGGATAAGGATGTTATCATGTATTGATGGGCATTAAGAGGAGACTGCGAAGCAAAGAGAAGTGCTAGAGGTTCATCGTGAGTTGATGAACAAGAAGGAGAAAATGGGTTTTGATCCCACGAGAGAAGAAAATGATTGAAGATCATTTAAGCCCCAAAGGGCATCGCATGTGGCAAGGTATGACTAGATAGGCTAAGGATATTTCCTAGACTTTTACCGGTCTTGGTGTTTGGTTGAGGAGACCAGGTTTCTAGTTTTGCCGAACTATTAAGAGGGGTTTAGTCATTTAGCTTGAGCTTCATCATGTGTTGATGAACTCGATCCAGTTCACTTTAGCTCACTCTTTTGAGTTGGTGTTTTTGCATAGAGCTAACCATTTGGCATGTGTTGCCAATGGGTGAAGCCCATGCATTAGTTTTTGCATGATACTTTGATTTGTATGTGTTGCAAATAGGATAATATCATGCTTGCTTCTTATTAAATCTTATTTGTTTTGGTATTGCTTGGAGCTAAAGATTTGCATGTGTTGCAAATAGAAAGCTCAAGCATTTGAGTTTATTTGGATGTTGCATAAAGCTATGGATTTGCATGTGATGCAAAAAGGAGATAGCTTTTGAATGGAACTAAGAGATTTGCTTGTGTTACAAATAAAGAGAGTTTATGCAAGTTGCCATAAATTGGTTTAATTGCTATTTACAAATGCATTTTGCAAATAGATGGGATGTTTATGAGATTGGGATCTTAGAGCATGTAAAGAGGACATTTACAAATGTGTTTGCAAAGTGCCGTGATCTCATGTTGATCACCTACGGCTAATAGGAATAATCTCATAGACTCTTGTGCTATTTGTGAATGTGTTATACAGATAAGTTTATGTTTATGAATTTGATTTTCGAGCATGTGACTAGGATTTGCAAATGTGTTTTGAGAATTATTTTGATCAAGATTTAATCATCACATGGCTTAAGATTTAATCTTGTTGACTCTTGCTAGCTTATAGTCTTGATTTTGATCAAGTGTATGTGAGGGATTTGGAGAAAATCATATTTTAGACTTGTGTGGCTACTTTGAAGTTTTTATAATTTTTGAAAATATCTATAATTACTTAAATCTCGAGAAAAGGTAGAAAATGTAGCTATTTTGATAAGCTTTTCATAGAGTCTAAGATCATCTAGATCAGACTTCGAAGTAAAAAGTTATGACCGTTTTAATCTGAAAAATGCAGCACTACCACCCCTGGACAACAGTAGTACCGCCCCTGGAGAGTGGTAGTGTCACCTGAGCGGTACTACCGCTATTTATATGCTGGTAGTTATTTTCCAGAAAGACTATTCTGGAGGTAGCCTGAGGCCAGCAATATTGCTCGTGGGGGCTGGTACTGCCGCACGAGCGATACTACTAGGAATTTGCCTACGGTAGTACCGGGAATATAGCCGTTAGTCAACCGTTGGGGTCGAAGCCAGCACTACCGAGCCTCGGAGGGCGGTAGTGCCAGATTTGCTAATTTTGCCCGTTTACCCCCCCTCCCCCCACCCACACACACATACAGCTAGTTTCCATGTACGAGGCTATAAAAGGAGCCTTAGGGGCTAGTATTTGTACTTGCTGAGTTTTTGAAAGTTCTTGGGGGTGGAGTGCATGTGTTGCCTTCTCCATTTTGTCTCTTGAGCTAAACTGGGTCCTAATTGCATTGAGGGTCTCTTATGCATGTGTTGCACTTGAGAAGGATCCTAGTGCATATGTTGCACTTAGGTGGTCACTGGAGTGCATGTGTTGCACTAGGTGAAGCTCAAGCTGGAGCGCTTGACTTGTTACTCTTGGAGGTTGCCGCCTCCTAGATGGCATAAAGCGTCGTGCGCGATAGCTCTCAACGGAGGTTGTGAGAAGCCCTGACAAAAGTTTGTGAAGGTCGGTGCTCGCCTACCCAAAGGGGTAAAGAAGCAACCACTAGTTAAATCGAGGCAAGTGCTCAATTCATGGAGCCAGCTCAAAGAGGTTTGGGCTTGCCTCAACGTGGATTAGGGGAGGCCGGCAAGTCTTTGAGACCACTGGAAAAATATCGTTATGTCTCTTGTGTTTTTACATTCTTACAATTCTTATTCTTATTGTTACTTGTCTTTAGAATTATAATATTTTTGTGTGGAGACTTAATTAGTAAGTGCACTTAGTGAGCCTTGAATACTTAGGCTTTAATTGTCAAAACCTTAGATTATCGCTTTTGCATGTATATTTGTCAAGGTTTTGACATAGGGGTTAAATAGAGCGTGTAGCGAAAGGATTTTTTTAAAAGCCGCCTATCCACCCTCCTCTAGTCGGCATCCTCGACCCTACACCGGGGGTCTCTTTTTTGTCATCACTGTTCATATCTGGCTCATCATCACTTATGGCCTGTCCTTTTCCCTTGCCACGCGGACTGGCCGACAACTTTGATAACCCACATAAAGCACCCACCAGCAACTTCGACCCCTTTGATCTCTGGGAGCTCAGACATGTCTTTGAGCATGTGGTTCACCGTGTGTGTCCCACACGATTGCCAGATAATTTGTGGGTACTGCACTCGTAACATCTAGCATACTTTCTTGAAATTTGTTGTGTTGTCAGTAACCACCTGCACCACATGCTTGGCCCCTATTTCCTCCGACATCATGGTCATAATCTCCTTTAGCAAGTACTTGTGGTCTTGGATCTTGCCTGTGCAATATAGACACCGCAAGTTAATATGTATACTATGTACATTTTCATTACTATCTAGACACCAAACGTCGTACCTATGACATTGATGGACTTGTGGAAGAACATGATGTCGTTGTAGAACACCATGAAGTTGACAATGCTACGCATTGTCGGACTAGTCCAAACATCACACATGACTGCGACACCAAATGTGGCCCAGTTAGACTTGAACTTTTGAAGGTACTGAACAATCTCCTTCTCGTTCTCGTCTAGGTACTTCTCATCAATATCGTGGCCCCGTGGTGCATGAATCCCTGGGCCGAGCTCCTGTGTCAGCTTAATTGCACCTATTTACATCGTACGTAAGAGGTTAGTACAATCAACGATCAATTTTTAACTTAAATACCCTAAAAACGTAGCATACCTGTGAAGTATAGACACTCGGCTTTCCTTCCTAGAATTGCATTAGCATGGAACCACTTCAATCATGTCCTCCCAAGCTTCTGTCTCAATCCATGTTTGAATGAAGTGTCAATACAGGGTTGATGCGACATTCCACTCTGAGCTAGGTCAGCATCGATGGGCAAATGGCTTTCTCGCATCGATCTGGACCTGCCGAACGTTCCGCTGATCGTGGATTGGATCGCGGACCTCGCTGCACTACTCCTAGACCCCGATCCTATAGTCAAACTTTGGTTCTTGGGGTAAGCCTCTTCTTTGGAGGCCCTTATAGCCATCTTGAGTTGCTCTTGCTTGGTATGATAGTCTGTGGCCCAATCGTCGCAAGCCTCCTCTGACGTAGGCGCAGTGCCTCCTTTTTCTTCACGCGACATCCACAGAGATCCATCAGCATAGCCTTCCTAACCATTTTAGGCACAGCAGGGCAGGCCCTCACCCCGCTAGAGCGGGCAACATGATGTTCTTTAAGACGGGTCGTGCCTCTATCATTCATAACATGAGTACAGTAGTTACACTTCAATCTTTGGCCGACACGCTCCCCATGCTCCCAGACAGTACTTACATGATCTTTCATCATGAGAATCTGCAATGGAACACATAAGATGGAACATACATACAACAATTAATAACTCCTAATGAAGACCAAAAAAATTGTAAGTAGAAATAGGAAAACAAATCCATATCTATTGCAAGCAAAAATACAGTGGTAAGTAAATAGCAGTCAACAACTATTAATAGCATTGCAACATATCTACTTACATAAGCTAAGTTTATTTAAAAACATGTCAATTCTGCGGTAGATTTTGCATATCATTACCCTCAATTGAAAAATTCAAGCAAGTGTAGTTTTCCATCTGTTTGTTCAACCTAATAACATCTAGTATATGGTTTCTCACTGCAAACCAACAAGGTTTATACACATTTGTACCTCAAAAAGGTTTAAAGGTTTTCAAAGCCTCAACTCTCAAGCATCCATGCAATGTTAGGCCAAACATTAGATACAATTATTTCTAACTATTTAGTTTAGGTCCCTCAGGATATTAACAATTTAACACATATTTACACATAATGAAATAAGCAAGCAACACAGATGGCACTTGATTAAGAGTACCAGAACCAAATGAAACGATAAAAACACAAACTTCTCTGCTAAACATGTAGGCAAGAACTAATGAAAAAGCATAAAAAAATGATGACATATTGTTACCTTGTTGAGCCAAAATTGCAAAAAATTAACAAAATCTCGCTCTTCAGAGGTGAAATCTTGGTAATTAGCACCGAGATTACTACTTCTAATGGCCGGATCTAGTGAATAATTGCCGGATCTTGGCTAGAGATGGCCGGTCCATGGAGATCTCGAGCTGGGGGACGAAGTTAGCTTTCTCTGGAAAGTGTTGGGAGGATTTCACTTCACGGGCAGAGGGGGAGTGAAGCGCTCAGTTTATGCCGCCAAGCTGCTAAGTGCCGACCGAGGCTACAAAATCTCATAAGAATGATGCCATGTCAAGAAACAAAGTTGGCCTTGCTGGTTAGAGCATGCACGTTAAGGTTTCCTCGTTTCAGTTGGGTGTGGGTTCGAAAGATCTTTCAGCTTGCACGAAGCCAATAATTGTAATGTAGATTCACCTAGATGAGAAGTAATCCGAATTCTATGAGTATGTGCACTGATCGCAGTCCTCTGGTCTCTGGGTTCAACTGATACTTGCCAAATCATCTGAGCAAGCAGCCCCTAAAAGGATGTCTTTGGCAGAGGTAAGTGAAACTCATCTTGAATTTCGTTGTTTTTTTTAACAAAATCTACATAGTTACCAAAAATACAGTTTATCCGAATTGTGGTATGAAATTCGGATTCGCGGTTCACCACTCGTTCTTCCTATTTCCACTATGAACACGAACACCTTATCTTAAACTGGTTTAGATTCGATGAATCTGGTTCACGATTCGCAAAGATTTATAGCGAATTCAATAACTATGCCTGCATGATTGTGTGCAAAGGAGAATAACTGCAGGGAGACAATTGAAGAATACGTTATGCCCTCATCACAGATCCTTCCAAGTTCCAAAAGAGGAGGCATATTACCGGCTGGTGAGCTACTCCTCGGAATTTGCCAATCAAACTCTTTCATTTTGACGTTTTGGGTTTACAATAAGAGAATTGGATCATGAGAAATCTCCACAAGATGAAAAACAATTGTTAGAAGTACCCAGAGAAGTTTGATCCATTCGAGTTCCAGAGCTCACTCTCTAAATAATTCGCTCTGTCCATTTTTTCATGTTGAAGTGAATCTATTATACCGTTGGATGCTGTTCCTAGGGACGTACTGAGCAGGGGGTCAAGGGGACCTAAGGTACATCTTACTCCCGATGAAACCATATGTATCCCAGGGGCGGAGCCAACCCATCATCACGCCTCGGGTCGAGCCAACTCTCCACCGGGCCACCATCTCTCTACCGGATCAGCCCCATCAGCTCTCCACTGGGCCAACTCTCCACCAGGCCAGCTCTCCCATAGGCTAAGGATCCCAGGCCTCAGGCCCAGGCCCAGGTGGCTCGAGGCCTGGATCCGCCCCTGGGTATCCCCCTAGCCTCCCCTAACCCTTAGTGGGGGTGCTACCATGCTATGGAAGCCAAGAAAATTGATGTTAGAGGTAGAAGGAGAAGAAAACGATGGACTAGAGGTAAAACAATATCAAGAAGGTTTACTGGTTTAGCACCTCCTGAATTTTTGTCATGGGTCCGCCAATGACAGTTCCATTGTTGCACCTGTACCTCCTACTATTGCATGTTTGTTGGCACTCAAATTTAGATGTTTTCAACTCTTGTTTGCTGGTACGTTGGTTGAAAAACCAAAATTATGAATTATTGTCACTAATCCTCACTCATATAGAAGATATTCTTTTTCAAACCTGTTTCATAGATAGGTTGAACACATAAACACATAGTATGGTAAGAGGTGTGCACGGCGATGAGGAGTCAAAACAACCAATAGGGTACGCGGTGCTAGAGTGGAAGAGAGACGTCATGAAGTACGAGGCTAAGGAGACGTGGAAAATGACTTATCTACCCTTATTTAATTCATCCTTTTTGTGATTAATGAAGGATAGCTGAACAGATTAGTTAAACAGATGGCTATATTGATGAAGGGTGCAAAGGTCATGTTGCCTCTAAAATTGCATTGTAATGTGAGAACTACAACCATTTTGATAAAAAAATTTGAATGCTAGAACTACAACCATTGTGAAACGGAGGGAGTATATTTTAGTGGGCAAGATAAATAACCGTGGAAACTTGAAACAACCTTAAAATTTCAAAAGCTAATTTAAAGTTGGATTTGGATTCTTTCCTTTTAAAGTTTGAATGAATTTCGAATTTGGATTTTGAACCTGTTTTCGTTTTCGCTTGGGCTGGCTTCTCTCCGCTCATGGGCCTTCGGCTGCCGCCATAACCCATCCCTCCGCCCGGCGAAGCCGCCGCTCGGCGTGCAGCGGCCGCGTCGCAGCTCGATCTATCGATCGTCACCGATCACCGCGGCCAAGACGCTGCCTCGCCGCCTCGCGCCGTCCGTGACTGGCGCTTGCCGCCACATGCTCGCCGGGCGACGCCCTGCCGAGCCTATAAAGCCCTCGAGCTCCCCACTTCCAACTCCACTCCTCCTCTCCGCCTCACGGTGAGCTCCTCCTCGCCTTCATCTCCTCCGACTCCAGCCGCGCCGGCCGCACTAAGCCAGCCATGGCCGCCTAGTGCCAAGCAAACCCTAACCCTAAGCCACTCCCCCCCCACCGCGTCGCCAGGCCGAGCCCAGCTCGCCTCGGCCACCCACCTTCGCCTACCGGGCATTATCTGGCCGCCTCGCCGCATGTGCCGAGCCATTAGGCCAAGTGGGCCGTGGCCCAATTTCCTCGCCGAAAGCCAGCCCATTACTGTTTTAACTGATTTCCATTTTCAGATTTTTAATTAAATTAATAAATCCAAAATTTTGTTTTAAAATGACATGATGCCTAGATAATGCCGAATTGCTTAGTAAACCTCCTTTGAAATATTGAACCTTATTAAACCTTGTTAACCCTAGATTTAATTATGTCATGTTAAGTTAGTTACTATTATTCATGTTAAGTTAGTTCAAATGTTTAAAATGGAAATTAAATGTTGTCGAGTCGTTGGCTCGATGTTTTTAAAAGTGCTACAGTCAGGGGGACAATATTGGGCTGTCCACGAGGTGGAATTAAGTCCGATCCCCGGCTGATGATTAATGCCATGGTTAGTATGATGGTTGGTACGGTTGGTACCAGATGGGCTTGTGAAATGTTTTAAGGCTTGATCTTTGGTAATATAAGGATGAGAACCCCCCTTGAGCAAAGTAAATAACTTAAGTTTGCGCTCAACCACAGGTTGGACTGGTCTGTGGGCCTATCTTCGACATAGCTCAGTACATTGGTCATTCTCTGGAAAAAATTTAATTAAATTGATGGTACTATTCTCGGTGGAGAATAGGGATCGGCCTTCCAGGCACGAAAGTATACTGAAGGGGGGAATGGGAATGGACCGTAGCGTCATTCGTCGATTCTCACAACGGTAGGTGCTTGTTAGAACAGTGGGTTCTAATGTAGCGTTCGGGCCTATCGGTTAATAACTGGATCCAGAAATGATTTAACGAAATGATGTGATAATCTCGGTCCGGCCACATGCATTTAAGTTGCATGTTAACTCGTACGTTAGCATGAAAGGTTGTAGATGTCTTGTGGGTAAAGCTGAGCACCTCTGCAGAGTTAATCTTAATGGTAATCGATTACGCTGTATTTCCGGTAAGTGAAGTTAAGTTCGAACTGGGGTGACGCCCGTAACCTAGCTCAAGTAATGATTTTGGATTTTAGATAAGTTGGTTAATGTTGTTAAGTTTATGGAAACCTCTCTTATTACTTTATTTTATGGTTTGTGTTTCAAATGTAAAATGATGTTAGAAATAAAACTGTATCCAGATACTTAAAACCTATTGCCATTCCTTTGTAGCCATTTACATGTAATATTCAGCACATCCCCGTGCGACTTGTTGAGTACCCCCGTACTCACCATTGCAAAATCCCGCCCATTTCAGAGCTCCAAGACGCTGGCGAGTACCAGGAGATCGTAGATGGCGATCTTGTTTGGTTTTAGGTCTTTGTCTCTCGCTCAGGCCCGCCTGTGGTATTTTGGTAATGTAATCTATTAAAGCTTATGACGCTTCTTTTGTAAAAACTTCGGCCGTTAGACCTTATAATGAATAAAAAGGAGTTGAATTGCTTTTGTCTGGCAATATACACTTGTCTTTTCCAACAGCTAATCTTCCTAAGTAGCTGTTGTGATGTTTTGACAAGCCTATAAAAAGGCGGTCCGTCACAAAACTTACTAGCAATCTAGTTTTCTACTTATATCCGAAGAATTAATTATAATTGTATATTAAACAAACTATATTGTAAAATTTAGCAGCGGAATTGTGCGAGTTCCGCTGGCTCTTTAGATAGCAACCCTTGAAGGTGTGTCGTCGATGAAACACAAACGAGACGAGAATACCAATGCCGTTAAGCCACCGACATGAGCGGCTCACCACACAGGAATTGCGAACTTGACTGAACCCAAGCCAAGCTATTCTTGGCCGGCCCAGCAAAAAGCCCCTAAACTTGCACAAATTTACGCCCAAAACGACCAAACCAACCTCGCAACTAAAAGCCCCAAAGCGTCATTGACCACACCCTGCATCCTTCCTTCCTTCCCAAACCAAGAACAACGACGTACGTGTGTACGTACGTGCATGACATTCTCTTAAGAATCGTTTGCTAAGCTTCCTCGTCTTGCTTGGATCACCGCCTCCGGCCGGCGAGCGGCGCGATGGCGTACCGGGTGCTGGAGGTGACGCTGGTCTCGGCCAAGGACCTCAAGAAGGTGACGGTGTTCTCCAGGATGCGCGTGTACGCCGTGGCGTCCATCTCCGGCGGCGACCCCCGGATGCCGATGCACAGGACGCACGCCGACTGGGAGGGGGGCCGGAGCCCCATGTGGCACGCGCCGCTCCGGTTCCCCATCCCGGCCGGCGCCGACAGGCGCGGCCTCGCGCTGCACGTGCTGCTGCGCGCCGAGCGCGTCTTCGGCGACCGCGACGTCGGCGAGGTGTTCGTGCCGGTGCAGGACCTCGTTGCCGCCGCGCCCGAAGGCGGCGAGCACCGGCACCTCAGCTACCAGGTCCGCGGGCCGGTGAGCGGCCGGAAGCGCGGCGTGCTCCACATATCCTACAAGCTCTCCGACGCGCCGGCGCCGGACGCGGCCGCAGCCGGGCCATACGCGCAGTACATACCGGACGCGGCGAAGCGGCCGCAGAAGGGCGTGGACGCGGTGACCGCGTACCCGCCGTACCACCACCACCAGGCCATGCCATACGGTTCCTCTTACGCCGGCGCGTACGCAAACCACCACCACCACCCGTACGGGCACGGCGCCGTCAGGCCGTCGTACGGCTACGGTGCAGCTCCGCCCGTGCCGCTGTACGGGTACGGTGGGCCGTCGACTGGGCCAGCGAGGCACGGCGGAGGGATGGGTGCAGGGCTGGGGCTGGGGCTCCTCGGCGGCGCGGTCGGCGGGATGATGCTCGGCGACATGCTCGCCGACGCGGAGGTGGACGCGGCCTACGACGCCGGCTACACCGACGGCATGGGGTTCTAACCTATGCCTCACGATCTTGCATGGTTCACTGATTGCAATGCACTTACTGATCTTGATCCGGTGATGACTTCACATGCATGTACTGATGTATACGTACATGGATGGACGTTCTTCGCATCTTGTACGCTGCCTCTCGTGTGTGTATCAAAAATGCATTGTTCCGAAGAAACTGTTTTAACGAATGCGAATTGAGAGGATATCCTTGCCTATCGATTTCTTTAATTCTCGGCTAATGTAATACTGGCCCGTTAATGTAAATATTGTTTATTTGGCCTATATAGAGCGGTAGTAGGATTAATTCTAAATTGCTTACATAAAGCAAGTTATAATAGTATATAACGCCCGTGGAGTCTAAATATAGCATATTCGAGTTAACCATTTTATATAAAATGAGGATAAAAACGTAAGTGAGGTATTATGTATGCGTGGATCTACCCTATGGTAGGTTGGACCATGAGCAAAATTTAGACTAGAGTGTCAAAGAAATTCTTCATGGGATTTTGTGGGGTCCCCTGGCATTAAGTGAGCCGGTGACACATGGTATGGTATGCCCGATAGATGCATTGCCTCTCTTTGGTTTTCGCCAAATTTTGGCAATAAGATGTCAAGCTGTTGATCTGAACATATTTGCCTTCTTTGGTTTTCAATTCGCCAAATTTTGGCAATAAAATGTCACGCCGTTGGGGATATCTTGCCAAAATTTCTCTCTTTTTTTTTCCAAGGTCCAAAATTTAGAGGTGAAAATCGGTGATTAGAAGTTCTAAGCACAACATGCATTGTCGCTTTATTGACTTTCTAAAGCACAGATAATCAAGGAGAAAAGGGTTCGTAGCAACAATATTAGTGTATTAGGCCATGTTTGTTTCAGTTGGAGATTGTAGAAAGCAGCTTTTAAAATCTGGATTGTAAAAATTGGATTGTTAAAAGTTGGAGGTTGAAAAGCTGATGGCTGTTTGGCAACTCAGATTATAGTGTGTTTGGATTGCTATTTCTGCTTGGCAAAAGTCTGTGGTACCCTCGATTATAGGTTGAAAAGTGCATTGTGAGCAGTGGGGGCAATGGTGGGTAATTTTCACTGAAGTTGGATGGGTATTGTGGTCTTTTGCAAAAAAAAGCTGAGGAAAGCTCCTCCAGAGTGGATTATGGGATTGCTACAATCTGACCTCCAGATCATTATAATTCAGATTGAAAGTTTCCTGTTTATTGATCTTCTAGTTTTTAAAAGCGGTTTTCTACAATCCCGAGCTGAAACAAACAAGACCTTACACGTTTACACTACAGGAGCAATCACACACGCTGAGAGCTAAGAACCCAAGAACCAAACCACCAAAGTGTTTGACCAGGGTTCCAAAAATCGACAAAAGTTGATAAAAATCATAATTTTTTTACCGTATTGAGCTGTCTAGAGATTTAAAACTGGTAGGTAAACCGATTCAATTTAAAAAATTTGAAAAGACATATCAAAAAGTGCTAAAAAATTATTAAAATTTGAAAAAAAATTATCAAAAATGTTAAAAATTTATCACTTCCCATGTTTTATTTCTTTCTTGGTGCCTGTACAAAACATTTTTGTCTGATAACACTATACGCACGAACTACAATGACTGACACACGGGTTCTATATACGAGTAGTGCTCCTATACATTAACGTAAGATAAAACATATTAGGGCCGAGTTATCAGTCGCTACACTACTAGAATGTACTCCCTCCAGTCTTTAAAAGGATGATGTTTTGGACATCGACACCGTTTTTAAAATGCAACTTTGACCACTAATTTTTATTATAATATATTTATAAAACTCAATAATATTATAATTGTCGGGGATTGGCTATCTGGCAAAAGACCACGGTACCCCCGTGGAAAGTTGAGCACCACTGACCAGGCAGTACTGAAAGAAGATGCTCGGGAGGATGAAACGAGCATCCCTCCTCTCCCTCCGAGCATACGCGTCCACACCTTTACTCGCGGCAATACCAAACACCCCCCCACGAGCAAGCATGCTCGTGGAGACCATGACCTACTTAGGTGTTTGGTCGGTGGGCCCGGTGAGCGCTACGAGAAAGGAAGGGGACAACCAATCAGCCGAAATTCGAGGGAGATCTCACCCGAAATTCAAACAGCGCACGAATCAAGGACGGCAGATCACAAATATGGGTACATAGAGTGATCCCCGGAGGAAGTTGCCTTCTTTGTACCTATAATCATAGTATTTAAACCCCCCCTGAAGATCTGTAACAGGGGAGGGGACGAAGAGATAGAACACAATACACTGGAGTAGGGCTGTTATCTCGGCAGGGAGAGGCCCGAACCAGGATAAACACCGTGTCCCCCTTTCTCCCGACCTTGCATCGCTCGAACGACCTCCTCGGTCCGTACGACGGGGCTCTGTTGATCCCCTATTCAACAAGTAAGCTCTACGGGAGCCCGTTCTCCAATCGTCGACAGCTGGCGCCGTCCGTGGGGACGACAGCTTGATTCCCGTGCGGATCAAGATCCTCGAGGATGCCGAACTCGGGGGATACTCGGAATCTTTGTGCCTTCGATGACGTCGAAGACGACGACATGTACTACGCCGACGACGGCGTGGCCGGCGTGACCGACCCCATCGGTCACACCGAGTCCGGGAACTCTTCCCCGGACTCTGGGGTGCGAGGGCAGATCCTCCGTTCCCCAGACATTGCCCTCGGAGACCGCGAGGATGACTACGACGGACTCTACGATGGCCTGGATATACCAGACGACCTAGAGTTCGACCGAGAGACTGCATCTCAAGGGGATACGATGATGTCCCCGTCGCGTTCATCTCACTCTCGTCACGTCAACATGGCCGGAAGTCGTGACGAGCCTGAGGTACTATCCTCGGACGCTGCTAAGGGCGACCACTATGAGGCGGCCAGACTCCACCTAGAGGCGTCTTTGGGAAAGACCCTCGCGAGCATACGCCGCCAGGCGAAAGGGAGGCGCGCTTCTGCGGAAAGGAACTCTCGCGAGTACCGAACCCCCGATCGCGTCCCGGAGCGCCGTCATAGCTCACCGCCGCCAATTCACGTAAACGAACGGCTACAGGCCTTGGCGGCGGTCGTGCGTGACCTACGCAGCTTCCCCGAGCAAGTGGACCTAGAGGCCGTGGGCAAGGTCGTGGCCGAAGATCTGGAGAGGCTTGCCGCCGAGCTGAAAGTCTCGGATCCTCCCTGTCGGGACCCCGAATTTGCAAATCCGGACCCTCTGTGTATTCAGCACTAGTCCAGGAACGCGCTAGTGCACACAGTCTTAACATCGGTAAATATCACAATCATACCATTCGATATTATCAAAGTACTTTATTTAAATAACCAAACTGGTTACTTGACCTTATGGTCAAGCTACAAATGTATGCCTCGCAAGGCAAAACTTATTAAAGAGAAATAATAGCAGCAGAAAATCAAATAAGGTAACATCGTGGCGCCATCCAAGATATACCACAGCAACCGACTGGGCTCGCTTCCCCTAAGTAGACGGGTCCTCTTGGAATTCCTCCTCCGAAGTGGCGTAGTCTCCTCTTCAAGCGGTATTGTGTTGAGGCAAGGGTGAGTACTTGGTACTCAGCAAGTCATGCCTGAATGCAAGCTAATATACTATATGCATGGCTTGGTACAAAGGAATAGCTTAAGGTATATTTGCAAAGAAATGACTTTTGACAAGTAATATAAGTAGATTCAAAGCGAGAAATAAGTAAAGCATAAATAACTTCTCAAGAAATTTAATAAACATTTTCCCATCCTAAACCACATTTCCATCATCTTCATTGTTAAACCAAACCAACCTTTCAAACCAAAGTTATTTTTGAGAAAATCTAACCCTTGATTGTAATTCAGAGCATTGTCGATGCAAGTGGACTCGGCTATTTAAATAGATTCTACACTCTGCAGAGGTTATGCACTTTACCCACAAGATACAGTCAAACACCACAAAGGCGAGTTCAGTAACAAAGCCTTTGGAAGCCTCAAACAACACGAGATGGTCCTCTCAGGTTCAGGTGCTCTACACCATCCCTTCCCTTAGCCAAGGCGAAGTATGGGACCAACACACCGTTAGATGGGTATCTCGGCCACACCACGACACGCTCCCCCGCACAATCACACAAGCGGTGTAATTGACACCCGAGGCTCCACAAGTGAGTCCTTAGCGACTTAGTCAACTAGGGCCGTCCCATTCCAGCCATGTGGTTGCAAGTATGACCAGTTCAAAGGCTCGCAAGGTTAAGTCCTTAGAGTGACCAGGGCAAGACTACGAAGAACCAAATCAACATCCCGATTGCCACAACCTGGCCCACCTGATTACTCTTGCCACATGCCCTGGCCGAAATCGCTTTATCAAACCCAGTTGATTACCATGCACCACGTGCCATCAACATCACATGATACTTTTCCAAAACAGGTTCAATATATCATTAAGTCAATATTAACATTTGATTATCCAAAATCATGTTATGAGCACGTAGTGAGTCTAAGCGGTATACTACAACGGTCTAAACCCATGTTGGCAATTTAATAATGTCCAACTAGTAAACCACAACTAGGGTGACAAGGGTCATGGCACATACTTAAATAATCAAGGTGTCATCTGACAAATTGGTACTTATCTAATCCCCAAGTTTAAACAAAGTATTTTCTACTTGAACTAGCATGCAATAGTTTAAATCAAAATAGATTTTGAAATAGGATCAACATGGTCAAAGCACAACTTGCCTTCAAAAAGTACTTGCTCTTGGTCTTGAGTTGGATCTGAGTCAATACTTCTCCTTCGAATCCTTCCAGGCACTTCAACGTCTACTCGTAAAAGCGTGCAAATAGCAAATACACAAATAAACACTAGGCAAAAAGTGTCCAAACATCCAAATAAAATCCACAAACAGAAAGAACATAATTTTATGGATTTTTAGAAACTGGAATAAATCAAATTTGGAGTTAAAAGCATAAAAGTTATGATTATTTAAAGTTTAAATAATCAATTAAATAATTTTACAGAGAAAAACTTTAGTCCAAAAATTAAATAAAATTTATATTTAAGTAGATCTCAATTTTATACAAATTTAGAAATTTGAATCACTCAAATCGGAGTTGAAGCATAAAAGTTATAAGCGTTTGAAGTTTGAATCTAAATTTGAATCAATATTTCGAATTAATAAATCATTTTCTTTTTGGAAATTAATTATTGCGTCGGCATGGACACGTGGCAGCCTCGATTGGTTGGTGGCGTCGCCAGGTCCATAGACTTCGGTCCACGCTCGGCTCGGGTCTACAGTGGACTCGGTCCACGACTCCACGTGAGGCGACAGTGGGACCACTCGGGTAGCGTCATCGGCGGCGTCGGCGAGGACTCACCACGGTGGCGACATGTGGGACCCATCGTGACGTCATGGGTGGCGTCGGCGCTTGGCTGGATTAGCCAGCGACATGCGGGCCCTTCGACACGCGGGCCGCGTGTCGGCGTCCTGCCAGCGCGTGGGCCAGCGGCCCGACCGTGTCGGTCCAACTTCCAAGGCAGCGTGGCACAATCTCGGCCGTTGATTCAAAAATCAACGGCCCGGATTGATCGGGTAGCGACGTTACGGGTGAACGTGGCCAATCCGGGACCGTTGGATCTAGATCCAACGGCCGATTAGATCGAGGATCTAAACGTGATCTCACCGTGACCGGATCTTGATCGGACGGCCGTCCAGAGTTCGCGAGGTTGATGGCGGCGCGGCGTTGGCTTGACCGGAGACGAAGACGAGCGACCTCCGTCGCGGCGTTTCCGTGCAACTCCGGCGGCGTGAAGGCCGACACTCCCGGTAGCGCGCGCGGCTGCAGCGATCTCGATTCTCAGACTTGGTGTCGCGTCGGAGAAGCGGCGAGGCGAGGATCAACGAAAACCGCGGCGGAAGACTTCCTCTACTCCGGCGAGCAATAGCGAAGACGGCGGCGGCTCGAGCGAGGTGAGAAGGGGGCTCGGTGCGTCACGGTTGTGCGCTTCCCGATGGCGGCGGCGCAGATTTAAAGGGGGCCTCGGCCCGTGTAGAGCGCGAAACCGAGGTTGACCTGACAATGGCGGCGGAGGACTCGGCCGAGTCGGCGGAGGCAGCGAAATCGCGGCCGAATCACGTGGCGTGATCAACGGCCACGATGGCTTGGCGCGAACGGTCGGCCGGACACGGCTCGGTCGGGTCGGTCGATCATGGCCGTTGGATCTCGATCCGAAGCCGGCCCACGTGGTTAAGGTTCAACGTGGTTCGGTCGAGTCGGCTGGCTCGGGTCGGACTCGAGTCCGACTCGGGTTCTGACTCGGTCGGAGAAATAGTACTTGACCCGAGTTGAATTTCCAGCGATTTAATATTTAAAATAATTCCCAGTAATTCATTTAATTCATTAAAAATAGCAAAAGACTCGGAAAAATTCCAGAAAAATTATGGAAAATATTTTGGAACGTTTTGGACTCAAATAAAATATTTCCAACAAAATTTTATTTGCAAAATTAAATTCTTTAATTATTTCAGAATGGAATAAATTCAAATAAATTCCAAATAAATCCAAATAAATTCCAGAAAATTCCAAAAATTCACCAAGGTGCCAAACCACACATGAATTTAAGGAAAGCAAAATTTTGGGGTGTTACACTCCCCACGACCGAACTGCCCGGAGTGTTTCCCGGGACCATCGCAGACGCTGCCCCGTGCGCTCGCATAGAGATGAATCTCGGAGCCATGCTCGGAGATCGCCCCAGGCCGCTAACCTGATCCGGGAAATCCCTCGGAACAGTTCCAGGGGGATCTCAGAACGACACCTCTACAATCGTCCGGATTCTGGCGTTCAACGGCTCCACGACCAAGCGGTCAACGGCACGACCATCGCATGAAGTCTTCTCCCGGCTCGGCCCGCGTACGGGGCGTCGGGCGGAAGACACGCGCGGAGGCCGCTATGATCGAGGGTTTCACCGCGAAACCCCGAGCTTCGGTTGCCAGGCCTTCACGAGCTCTCTCCGGAATGTCGCATGGCCGAACAGGTTCAAGCCCGGCCACATCGAAAGGTTCAACGGGACCCAGAACCCGGATGAATTTCTCTCGATATATACCACCGCCATCCTCGCTGCCGGAGGCGATGAAGGGGTGATGGCGAACTATCTGCCGACGGTTCTGGACGGAGCTGCTCGCACATGGCTATTCAACCAAAAGGAGAGTTCCATATGATCCTGGGGGCAGCTCAGCACCGCGCTCCGAGCAAATTTTCAGAGCTGTTACATCCGCCCGGGAAAGGAGCGCGACCTGGAGCGCTTGATACAGGCGGACGGAGAAACCTTGCGACAGTTCGTCCAGAGGTTCATCCAGGTCCGAACTTCGATCCGAACATATCGGACGAGGCCGTCGTCCGAGCCTTCAAGTTGAAGTGCGGGGCGTGCGCTTCACGCAGGACCTGGAGATCCATCCGGATCGGCGGCAAACGAGCTCTTCCGAATGGCCGATCGGTATGCCAACGCGGATGAGGCCGTCCAGTGGACGAAAATGCTAGATGAGGGAAAGCTGCCGCCTCCGCCCGGGCTAGAAACCTCCGCCGGTAAAAAGGGCTCGAACTCCGTGGATAAGAAGATCAAGAAGAAGAAGAAAAAGCAGCTCCCACCAGGCATGGTTGCCGCGGTGGAACAACAACAGCCCCGAGCAACCCAGCCGCAGCGCCAGGGGTTTAACGCTCGGGGAAGAGGACAACCACACAGGCCTCGCGACCGAGGTGGCCAGGCAGATCAACGGAGCGACCTCTACTGCCTGCTTCACCAGGCACACGGGCATGACCTACGGAATTGCCGAACGTGGACCTACCGCCTGGAGCGATTTCTGATGGCGGGGTCCCATGCCGTCGCTTCCAGAGCAGGGTGAAAACAGCAAGGGCAAGCAGCCCGTTGAAGAAAACGAAGATGGCATGGAATATCAAGAACCGCAGAACCACATCGCGGTTATCTTCGGGGGCTCCTCTGCCTATAAATCTCGCCGGGACTTAAAGGACGCTGCGAGGGAAGTGCACCATGTCACCCAAGGGGCTTGACCACCAATCGTCGACAATAATATTATGAAAGTACTTCTCGAGACAAGTCTACATATATAATTTTCATGCATCCAATTTAAATATTTAAAAATATATCGATAGTTGATAGTTAAAGTTTCAGGAGCTTGACCACCACTAAAACGTCAGCTTTTTATTATAACATATTACATAACTCCATTTAAGCAGACGATGACGGCTTCATGCCGAAGTCCGTGGGCATGAGAGCCGCCACCTTCTTCACCGACGGCCTGTCCAGCAGCCGCTCCCACCACGCCTTGACATTCGCGCACGACTCCAGCAGCGGAGCGTACTCGGTGGCCATGAGGAAGTGGGTGAAGGGGAAGTGGCTGAGGTCGGCGAGGCTGACGAAATCCCCGGCCAAGTACCTGGAGCTCGACAGCCTCTCCTCGTACACCTCGAGCACCTTCCTCAGCCTCTCGACGTTCTCGTCGACGACGCCCTGGTCGCGGGAGCCGCCGATCAGCGGCTGGATGAGGCACTGCCGGACGATGTTGGAGATGGCCGGGTGGTAGTGGTGGGCCTCCACCTCCATCCACACGTCCACCATTGCTGACTCCTCGAGGTTCCCTTCTCTCAGGAGATCCGCGGTGCCGGTGCGCTTGTACTTGCGAAGCACGTGCCGTGAAATCGCGCGCGACTCTGGGAGTGTTACCGGCGCAGTAATATTCGTCAGAAAATTAAGAAGGTTAATTGGTTGATCATGGAAGAGAGGTCAATCTATAAGATAACTGTGATTTGTGAGGCGCTGTCAATTAGTTTTCATACCAAAGAGCGTGAGTTCTCCGTCCTCGAAGGCAGGGATCTTGCCGAAAGGCTGCGAGGAACGTGAAGAAAACCTCCTTTTAAGGAGAAAAAGATATACAAGAGGAACATATGCGAACTTACTAGTAATTGTAGCGAAGATTTGTTGTGCGTGTGAATCTTTATTAGCTTAGGGTAGTTAGCTGCGTACGTACGTTCCGGACTTCCGGGAGAGGTGAGGCTGGCCTCTCTGCTCGCCCGCCGCCATGTCGAGGGGGACGAGCTCGTAGCCGGCGCCGGCCTCCTCCAGGCACACCAGCACCGTCGCCACGTACGGGGACGCCGCCACTCCGTACACCTTCACCACGCCCATCTCTCTCTCTCTCTCTCTCTCTCTCTCTCTCTCTCTCTTACGTTGGTGTGAGTTCTTGCCTTCTTGTAGCGGTAAGCAGCTCTGTTTCTGTTCAACTTATCAGCAAGAAGTTTCGGAGAAGGTGATAGCTGATGACTGATGAGCAGATGAGACCATAATTAATTAGCTGACTCTTCCAATTAGGACAGTGATTACAAACAAGATAGTAGTATTCATAATGATATCTTCTCTGATCTCATGGTAGATGGGGGTAGTTATGGTCAAAGAAATCAAACTTTTGGGTCTTTAGATGAGGGTAGTTATGGTCAAAGAAATCAAACTTTTGGTTCTTAATTGTTCTTTTTTTTTTCAGTTAAGTTGATCTTGCTGCCCAAGGAATCATAGCCGGGGACCCACTATAGATCTGCATGTATAGATTAAAGGGTTTCATCAAGTAGTCAGGCTCTCTCCAAGGATGGCCTGTAAAACAGCTTTTTTGGATATTTAGGGGTCTATTCAAGCCTGTAGCATCCCAAGGGGGCGTGCTATGTGCGCCTCTATCAAAGAGGCCGGAGGGGTTTATCCCTATATGTAGAGACTGTTCTCGCGTGTACTATGTGCGAAGGAGAGTCCAGGTCATGGTTGGGAATCGATCCAATATAAAGGTCCAAATCGAATACAGGCTGCACTGTTCAGGGCTCGTAGAGGCCTGATTTTCCAGGCTATCCTTGGGTTCAGCCTCAGCACCCAGCCGTGCTGCATATTGTGAACTAGTTATATGCCCGTGCGTTGCTACGAAAAACAAAATTGATAACGAAAAATAAAGATTAAAAAATAAAAAAAATTATTTTACAACATCAAACATTTATCTTTAACGCTTCGTTTCTTGCGAAAGCTGGCTAATTAAAGCAACGTTTCGTTTCTTGCGTAGAGCAATTAAGCGGCAATTAATGATGTGGGAAGAACGGACCACTGCCACCAAGTGCTACTTTAGAATAGTAGAGATATGTCCTTTTCGTTATTTCAGTGAGTGAATATGCCATATTGGAAACAAAACTTAAAACTTATCTTTTAATAGCATGTCCAACAGTGACATCTCATCTGCCTTTTATCAATAGCGCGCCAAAGGGACTATTTTTTTTTTATTCTCTAAAAACTGATTAAGCTTATTCTCCAAAAGCTAAAATCCACACAAACACAGATGAAGTAGATTGTAGGTTCTAGTATGTATATATGAGTGGGCTGGATTATGAGAATCGATTTCTAGAATCGGACTGTTTGTCGGGTTGTTTGTCTTTTATTCAGCTTTTAAGGTTAGAATCCAGAATCAAAAGCAAAAACAAATATGACCAAAATCCTATAGTCCCTCGGGTCACAAATAGTTATCGATATGGTCTTCAAAATATAGCTTTTTACCACCAATCTATACTATAATATATTTTTAAAACCCAATAACAAATTAATATTACGAAAGTACTTTTGGAGACAAATCTACATATATAATTTTTCATCTAATTTAAATATTTAAAAAGATATCGATATCCAATTTCAAAATTTTAACTGTCTATATCAAAAACGATAACTATGTGTAACCGGACAGAGTATTCGGAGAAGAGAGAAGAGTTGCCGTTGCTTCCTGGATCGACGGCCCTTGGACACGAACCGAGACGACAGATCGCTCTGTTTGAGCCGTGTTGTCTCCGGCAGGGTTGGGGCCTGCCGGCGCATCGCTCGAGCTCGACGGCGATCGGCATGAAGGACAACGACACAAAGACCACCAGACAAAGTGACGGCAGTGGATGGAATCTGGTGGCGTGGCCCGGGTCTGAATGGCGGCAACCCCCTACCCTGCTGATTATGATTAGTTCGACGTCTGATTTTAGACACCTGAATGAGATGACTAACTCCAACCAACAATATTTAGGAGGGTCAAGATAAGCCTTTTCACCTCCTCTACAGGAATGTGGTATTTTTTATGTATTTTTTAAACAATACGCTTTTTAAATAATTTTACAAACATAATACACGAAAAAATTACACAATATACTCATATCACCAATTCATTTGACAATGGAGCTATGTCTGACCTTAAACAGCTCCTTCTTCGCCTCTTGTAAAGCCCCCGCCCCCCTCCCCCGTCGTTCTTTCTTCCTTTCTTTTTTTCTTTTTTCTGTTTTCTTTTTCCTTTCGTCCTCCTCGGGTGCATTCTTCGCACCTGTAACCGGGCTTTATTTCTATAAACCTTATTTCTTTTTCTCTTTTAATCCAAAGCTTTTGCTGCTTTCAAAAAAAAATGGAGCTATGTCTGTTTTGTCGCGGATTGAATTAGCCAACATATTATTTTGTTGTGGATTCATTAGATTGACAAGGCTGAGCCTTCTGTCACCAATTAAAATGGCGACATATGACCCATCGCCAATTGAAATTATTTTAAAAAATGTATTACTAAAAAAAATTCAATCTTCATACCTCCAACCAAACAATCTTCATGCCTTCAACCCTCTGGTCACAGATGAGAAGAATGAAGCTCTATGCAAGCCTTTTACAGATGAGGAGATCAGTGATGCTCTTTTTCATATTGGACCCCTTAAGGCTCCGGCGTCCGGATGGCTTTGATGAGTGCCATATGCCACTGGATGTTTTAGGCCCTGATCGGTATGGTTTCAGATTCTTGAAACGGAAATGGTTCTAGATTCTTAGTAGAAACGTTTCAGGTAGAATTTTGTGAATCGGGTGGAACATGGTTGAGACTGATTAGGCCACAGCGTGGAAAAAGAAGAAACGATCCGACGAGAATTATTCCGAGCTTTAACCCATTTGGTTAGGTTTCTCCTAGAATCTAGTAGAAACGGCCCGATCTAAGTTGCCAAATAGGGCCTTAATTCGCAAGAAGAGCTTTCCTGAAACACTGGCATATTTCCGGCCTATCAGTTTATGCAATGTAGTATATAAGGTGGTTTGGAAGTGTATGGTTAACAGATTGCATCCCCTTTCTGCAAGATATTATTTCCCTAAATAAGAGCGCGTTTGTGCCAGGGAGAATGATCACTGGTACATGGTAATGCGCTCATAGCGTTTGAATGTGTTTCTGCAATTCAGCATGCATCTAATGACCGAAGTGATGTCTGTGCTTTCAAGTTAGATTTACCGAAGGCGTATGACCGTGTGGATTGGGATTATTTGCAAGGTGTTCTTTTGAGAGCTCTTTTACGGTACACTAAATTGAATACGAATTGTTCATTCTTTTCGATCCAATGGATTAGATTAACTAGAGTTTACTTATACTACATCTGGTAGTAGAGTAGTAGAAACACCAACAAATCAACGGTTAGATGTGATTTCTACTACATATTTTATACTACAAGTATAGTCCATCGTAAAATTTCTCTCTTTTGAAGCTGGGTTTTCGTCGCACTTGGGTGCAGTGGATTATGTGTTGTGTCACCACTGTTCGTTATGAGGTGCGCTTCAATGGAGTCCCTGTGGAATCCTTCCAACCCTCGCGTGGTCTCCGCCATGGTGACCCTCTGTCTCCATATTTATTCCTTTTTGTGGCTGATGGCCTCTCTGCTCTCGACTGATTGTAACCGGTAATCGTCGACCAAGCTGTCTAAAATTGGTCTCTCAATTGGTTGACTCTGGAAGGGGATGCTGGAAAGAGGATGTTGTTAGTGATGTTTTCCGATGTCATGATTGCCGAGGAAATACTCAAAATTAAACGTTTTACAAGCGGCTCGTTTCTCAAACCGCTTCTGAATTTTTAGAAGCGGTTTGAGACACGAACCGCTTCTAAAACCCAGACTTCAGAAGCAGTTCGTGTTTTAAACCGGTTGTAGAGGCCATCTCCTGCCCGTTGCTCACGAACCGTTTCTGGTGCGAAGGCCAAAAGCAGTTCGCATCTAACCGCTTGTAATAGCTCGCTTGTGATGCCCAGTTCTGTAGTAGTTAACTGCCGTGCAGTGCAGACCGATGGATGATTTTGCGGCATGGTATTACGAAAATTCACGGTGGTTTTCAGTCCGTAGTGCCCACAGATTGGGCATGCATTTGAAGAATCTGGAAGATGGAGCTAGGAAGCAGTGGAATAAGCGCTGGAGTATACCTATTCAGCATGAAGTAAAAAAGTTTTTGCCCGGCGGCTCATACATGATGCGTTGGTCACAAAGGTAAATAAGTGGAAACGTACACTAACCATAGATCGTATAAAAGAGGGATGAAGACGATCGATGCTGCTGAATGTCACGACGAGAGTGTGTTGGAATGGAGGGCTATGGGAACTGGGTAAAGGAAAAGGGAGTGAAGAAGATGCCACTATATGTCTTTACGAGGAGCTATGTTCACCGAAGAATTTAGTGAGGCTAATATTAAATTCACAAAGTGAGACGTGCTTCTATGCTTTTCCTCTTAATACAAGTTGCACAAATCTTGAAGCAAACGAAGGGGTAAGTAATCCTCATCTACTCTTCATTCATACTTTAATATTTATACAACTTTAAAAAGGAAGAGCATAGAAACACCTCTCCACATTTTTATCCTCATAGAAATTGAACTGTTTTACGTGTAAAATTCAAGGTATCCTTATCCTCTTCCTTTTCCTTTTACCTGAAGACTCACGCCGTCGAGAAATTTTATTGATCAACATGGTATAGCAAGAGACATGCCACCAACCAATTACAGTATGACACATGGAAAGCGCAAAAGTGAAGTACTACAAGGTGCCTCGTTTTCTCTCCCTCTAGGCTCTAGATGTGGTCGGCACGCTATGGGCACGATGGGCCACGGGCCTAGACTGTGTTGTGCCACGATAGTCCAGTGTGTCAGTTATGTCATGCTGTGTTGGCATGACTCGTTCTATATGAGCCTAGGTACGACTCATTAGCGAGTTATGCTGGCTTAGGTCCAGTCTATTTGCACTATTGCAACGAGAGAAAAGAAGTCGGAGATGCATGTGGCTAAGATTTTTTTTGAATTTTCTGGTCAGGAGCTCTGGCAATCACTATAGAAGAAGAAGAACAACAGCCGGGCTACAAACGCACACACACTACACACACACACACCCACGCACACACACACGCGCGCTGCCCCGACTCACGCGCGCCCGGGCGAGACCAACGCTCGAACCCGGGCGGGCTGCTCGCTCCCAGGCGCAGCAAGCCAATCGAGCTGCTCGCTCGGCCGCTGCATGTGGCTAAGATAGTAGAGACAAATATTGCCATTTGCCTATTGCTCCCTCTCTCTCTCTCTCTCTCTCTCTCTCTCTCTCTCTCACTGTTATAAGATGAAGGATAACCGACTATAGAGGTGAATAAGAGGTTTTTAAATTTTTTTTTGTCTCTAATACAAATTTTTAACAAGTATGATACAAATTATAATTCTACAATGATCAAAGCCTAAATAAACTAGATTTTGCAAGTGCACCAACAAGCTAAATCTAAGCAAGAATAGCAATCCTAGAGAGATGATAAAAAACAATATCACTAGGAATATAAATTGCACAAATTAAAGAGGACAATGATCAAACCACAATAGGGACACATAACTTTTTCTTGTGGCCTCGAAGACTTGCCTGTCTCCTCTAATCCATGTTGAGTAAGCTTGAACGAATCAAGCTGGCTCCTTATGCAATTGAGCCTCTCTCGATCATTAGTGGTATCTCTTTCTCGCTCTGGGTAGGTGAGCTCCAACCTTTACACCGATACCGGGTCTCTACACAATCTCCTTTGAAGAGATCACCGGCTCTCACGCCTCCAAATCGTCTAGGAGGTGGTAACCTCCAAGAGAATAGAACTTTGACGCTCACTTTAGGATGATCAACTGTCTCTATGGCTCAAAATCGAATCTCACACCTGAATGCTCTCTATGGGCAATCACAAGGAAACAACTTATGAAGGATAGAAGGGGAGAAAACCTAACTTGTCATTTCTTCGGACGTGGAGTTGCCTTGCAAAGGTACATGTGTTATTACCAAAGAGAAAAAAAGAACCATTGATTGTGTCTTTCTAGGTTATCCTCATAATAGAATGGCTTATAGGTTTATGGTGGTCAAATATGAGGTCAGCAACATTGATGCAAATGCCTTAATGGAATCTTGATATGCGGCATTCTTTGAAATTATGTTTCCTATGAGGTCACATGAAGTCATTGTCTCTTCGAGTCCAGGTTAACATTCTATTCTTTCTACTATGGAGAACAACACTCCTAAATTGAGTTGAGGAGGAGTAAGAGGCAAATGATTGAAAAATCCTTAGACGATGACTATGTCACTTATCTTATGAATGATGAACCACCAAACTTTTCAAAGGCATACGCATCTCCAGATGCGGAGTACTGGAAGGAGGTGGTCTATAGTGAGATGGATTCCATCATCGCTAATGGGACTTGGGAGATCACTGATCTTCCAGCTAGCTGCAAACTAGTGGGTTGCACATTGGTTTTCAAGACGAAGAGGAGACATGATGGTACTATTAAAAAGTACAAGGCCTGTTTAGTAGTTAAGGGTTTCACTCAAAAGGAGGGAGGAGATTATTTTGATGCTTACTCACATGTGGCTCGTTTACCCACAATCCATGTGCTTTTAGCAATTGCTGCTTCGTGTAAACTTCTTGTCCATCAAATGGACGTAATGACCGCTTTCCTTACTGGAGAGTTAGATGAGGAGATTTACATGAATCAGTCAGATGGATTTGTGATTAATGATTATAAAAATAAAGTGTGTCGATTGATTAAATCCTTGTATGGTCTCAAACAAGCTCCCAAGCAATAGCATGAGAAATTTGATAACACATTGACATTTATTGGTTTCTGTGTAAATGAAGCCGATAAATGCATGTATTATCGGTTTAGAGGGGGCAAAGATGTCATTCTATGTTTATACATAGATGACATATTGATGTTTCAGACTAACTTGGATGTGATCAACGACGCAAAGAACTTCATCTCTGAAAAGAGCCCTATTAGCTACTATGCTTATTATGTATAGCTGTATAGTAGGTTGAGTTAAAAGCTCTTAATGAATAAGTGCCTTATGGCTAGGAATTGCCCAACATAACTTCCCGAAGAATTCACCTATATGAGCTGACTATGAGGTCGCGATCCGAGAGAGTTTAAGGGTATATTCTCTAGTGAGCTCATAAAAAGATGTAAGGACATGATCATAAAGTCCTCCCCCGAAGAAGCAGCTTTGCTGCATAGTGCTGTGTGTTACTAGAATGAAGGCTCTCATTGTAAGACCTTGGATCAAGGTGTAGTCCTCCTTTGTCTATGCAGAGTCATAGTTCTTTTAACTAAGCACTGGTTCAAACTATTTTGGTACCTTTGCCGAATAGTATATTAAACAAGGCATATTAGATTCTTATGGGTTTGTCAAAATTTGAGGCAAAATAGTGGGGACTGTTGGATGAATTTGATTTTTATGAATTTTTGGAACAGGCCAACTAGTTCGACCCGTCCCATGTGGCCGAGCTAGCCCAGGCGATCCATTGGCAAAGGCTAAGGCAAACCCATTTGGTGCCCTAGCCCCAGATAGAGGGAGCTGGACGTGCGGGCCGAGTGGGTTAAGCGGTGGTGGCGGTGACCGCGTCTTCCGAGCACGGGCTCTCAGGGCCGTTGCTCATCATCTTGCTCTACCTTGTGCTCCTTTAAAAAAAGGAGAGGCTTCTCCTTGGTTCCACACAAGGTGAATTCTCATCCTCTTTTCCCATTATCCGATTATTCAATCCCCTCAAATCGGGTTGAATCTTTGGCTTGATTCTTGCTTTTTTTGAAGTCCTCTTGTGATCCTCGGCACCGATCTATCCTCTACTCAACCTGTGGATGCCGCAATCACGAGTATCTTGAGTTGAGGTGAGGAAGTGAACTTGGCCAGAGGCTTGAGACTTGAGGCTTTGGTGGAAGACAAGGTGCACGAGATTGTCTTGATCGCAGGGATTGTGAGCCTTGCTTGTTTAGTTGATATGGTTATGAGGTGGTGGAGCTTCTCAGTTGTGGTGTTGCCTTGTGTGGAGCTGGTCCTTCGAGGCAGGTTGTTCCTCGTGTTGTTGGGCAAATTCATATCCTAAGGCTAGGTTGTTAGATATGGTGCTCTGTGCTGCTTTGGCAGTGTCTTTGGACTGCCTCACTTGGTGGTTCTTTGGCTTTGTATCTCATTCGCCGGTGATATCTTCGGCATTGCAGCGGTGATATTGTTTTTTGGGACATTATCATAACAAGCCTAGCATGTTGCACTGACATTCAGTTGGTGCTTTGTGAGTATAATCACCTTCCAGTCATTCCATTCTATTTATATCAATGTGCAAAGGGGCTAGACATTATGGTCTTTGGGACCTTGCATGTGGGTGACATTCTTCGATGAAGATTGGGCATTAGAGAGACAATTTGTGACCACATTTCAATTTTTAACTGTCATATACTTGATTAGATCAATTATCTACTTTAGTAGAGTACTATATACACACACACACACTTTGGATCAAATTGCTTACTGTTTATACATGTTCTTTGGGTATCTTGTTAGCTTACATTGATGGTTGTTTTTGTTATTGCTTCCATGCTTTTGTCGGGTTACTAGTGCTTTTATGTTGTTATTATTATTGACAGCTAAGCTAATTCTATTGTATATCCTGTAAGTTTTCTTGTCAGCAATAATTGTGGCACAAGGAAAAAAAGCCATATGGAACTCAAAATCTTTTCCAGTGATATTTATTTTTTCTGAAAAAGCGGATAAGATATTAGGTGGTAGTAAGTGACAAAGAACTGTACCTGATAGGTGGGGACCAGGATAAGATCCAATGGCATGCAACAAATGGCAGCAAACCAAACATCATGTTAAAGAAGTAAAACTTGCCTAACGGAGTTGTGACGCGATCACACGGTATGGCAACAAACCAAACGTGCCTTCAGAATTAAGACTCCCACTTGATTAAAAGTTGAGAGGTGCTTCTATGCTCTTTCTTTTTAAAGTTGCACAAATATTAAAATATGAATAAAGGGTAGATGAGGATTACTTAACCCTTCGTTTGCTTTGAGATTTGTGCAACTTATATTAGGAGGAAAAGCATGGAAGCACCTCTCTTAAAAGTCTCGAGTAGTAAACTCCTAAACTTCTAGTAATATAAGTACTCCTTCGGGTTCATTTTTATAAGGTGCATTTTAATTTTGCATAATGATTAATGTTGTATTAAAATTGAAAAAGATATAAGAGAAAATGACTCAGATGCCCTCACTTAATTATCTTAGAAGATAAAAGATATATTTTATGTAGATGGTAATGAATAAATGTATATGGTTAAAAGAGAATAAACAGGAGTATAAAAAATACCTTATTTAATCTATATATAAATTTTATATTTATGAACAACACCATTTAAATAACCTTATAAAAGTGAAACGGAGGAGTATCATTATTCTTTGGAAATATAAAAGGTAGTGACTTCAAAACATTGGGCATTGGTGCACAAAACATATAGTCGTATACCGGTAGAACGCAAAACATCACATATCACGAGAGCGTCAAATCAACCGGCCGGAGACTTGTGACCGAGCACGCAGCGGCGGTGGCCGGCGGGCCGGCGTCGTTATCGATCATTGCTCTTCTCCCTTGGACAGCCCAAGGTCCGGCGGCATGAGCGCTGCGACCTTCCTGGCCGCCGGCCTCGCGGCGAGCTCCTCCCACCACGCCCTGACGCGCGGGCACGCCTCCACCAGCGAGGCGTACTCGGTGGCCATGAGGTAGCGCATGAGCGGGAAGTGGCTCAGATCGGCGGCGCTGACGAAATCTCCGGCCAGGTATTTGCACCGGGCTAGCCTTGCCTCGTACACGTCGAGCACCTTCCTCAGCTTCCCGACGTTCTCGTCGACGACAGCCTGGTCGCGCGCGCCGCCGAGCAGGGGGGTGATGATGCACTGCATCACGATGGCGCCCGCCGGCGGGTGGTGCTGGTGCGCCTCCACCTGCAGCCACACGTCAACCATCGCCGCCTCCTCCGGGTCGCCGCCTCCTATTAGGAGCTCCGGCTTGTACTTGCGAGCAACATGCCTTGCGATGGCGCGCGATTCTGTTAAATTTATACACACATCGCAATTTTTCGTGGACGATTAGCTGAACTAGCCACCGAATTCAAATAATAAATTAATATATAGGAAATTAGTTTTTTGAATGACTAACTAGATTTAGATAAGATCACCAAGTTATTAAGCGATTAATTGAATTGATCGGATGAGTAAAAGTGACTAATTAATTAAATTGATCGGTTGACTCGCGTACCGAAGATCATCAGGTCCCCATCTTCGAGAACCGGCACCTGCCCAAAAGGCTGCAAGTACAATCGTACATGGTTAGGCTTCTTGAAGTGCATCTTTTGAGATTTTTGTCTTAAATAACATTTAAATTTTGAATGGTAGGATTAAAAATTTAATCGTTAGATCAAATTATATGGTCGAATATAATTGATACTTTCGAATCTCAACAATGATCTAATGCTTTTAGATGTAGGTGATTTGAACAAATAAAAACATCGATCTTATCAAATCCCAAGAAAAAAAGGGTGGTTAGGACTTGGATGAAGAGGCTGTATCGATGGATCATGGGTACGTACGTTTCTGGCGAGGTGCTCCGGCTGGCGGTGGTCGCCGGCCGCGCGGCTCATGGGCACGAGCTCGTAGTTGACGCCGGCCTCCTCCAGGAACAGTAGCGCGCGCGCCACGAACGGCGACACCGCCCACCCGTACACCTTCACTGCCGGCGCCATGGCCGCTGCACCGCCGGGGATCGTTGCCTGCGTTGAATGGTATTAATTGATGTGTGCGCTTGTCAGCTCGTTGCTACTTGCTGCTCCTGTACTACCTTAAATATAGCTCGAAGGTTTGCTCAGCCCGCACGTCACCCCCCACCCCTCCATTCTCTCTTCTTCTTTTTTGCAAAAAAACCCTCCAATTCTTTGGAATTACGAATAGGTCCTTTACATTTACAAATTAGCCCTTTGCAATTTCCTGTGGGTGCAAAATACTTTCCTCCGTTTCGCGTTTAGATCCTCCGTTCGCCGTTTTACACAAAGAGCCTCCCATTAAATACGAATTGCGAACAAACCCTTTCCTACTTTTTCATAGTAGTGAACAAGTCCAAAATTATAACAAATAGGTCCCTGCACTTTACGTGCAGGTCCTTTCTCCGTTTTACCCGAAAAAAATGTTTTCGCTGTCCGTTTTTCCTCCGGAGCATGGAAAAAATGTTTCTGTTGTCTGTTTTTCCTCCAGAAAAAAAACACAAAGTTGTTTTTGTTTCATGCGCGCGGCGTGCGCCGTGCGTATTTTCCTAGTATTTTATAGGCTGAGAAGGCTGGGAGATCGAAACGGATGGTTTCGCTGCAACCGAGTCCACCTTTTATATATATACACAATGGAGTGTATGGCATACAAGTATATAAGACCATCTAGGTGGTATTTATATTATTTTTTTCAGATGTGGTATGTACACTTTTTAAACACTCCTTTTATGAGTGTATATGAAGATATTTACAAAATACGCTAAAAACTATATACTTCCTTGCAATTTTTTTCACGTGGATCTCATTAGAATATCTTATAATTAGTATACGAGGGTATCCAAAGTAATAAATGAGTGTTTAAGTTTGTTTGGGTGGTATTTCAGAGATGAGAGTAATTACTCCCAGAAGTATAAAGTATTTTTTCCTGGGACCACTCGTATACACACATAAAAAGGAGTAATTCCTGGGAAAATATTATCTTATTGGGAATATACTTGATAAAAGACACTAGCTTCATCATATATTTCCTCTAATTATTATGTATAAACAATACACTTAACGTATATATTTAGAGATTATCAACTAAATCTATATATTTATTAGAGATATAAAAAAAACGTCGCACTAATTTATATTAAAAACATAAAATACGTCCTATTGCCGCCATCTTTGCACCGACCCTAGCGAAGTTTCCTGTCATATAGTATACTGGTTTAGTGCTAATCGAACTCTTTCATGGTTGGCTGAGAGGCAGTTGACCGGTACCTTATTCTTTTTGAACGCCAGTTGATCGGTAAATTTGGGTTACCGTGCATGGATCCATGGCTGCCAAGAACCTGGCACCGCTAGCGCATGCACTGTGCAACATCGATTTTTCTCATTTTGTCGTGAACAATCAGGTCAAAACCCTGCAAGCATCTGCATGAGACTTACCGCAGAGTTCTTTAATCGTCTTCGACGGCGCTCACAAGCAACATTAACAACATCCACGGATAAAGTGACAAAATCTACACAGCGCGAATATCACAGGGCATTTCTAGGACCAATAGTTTATAATCGCAAAATACAAGCCGGCGCTCGACAGTTTCGAAAAGAAAACAACGACAGGAAACATATCCAATGCTATCATCAGCGTATATATATCCTAGGTATGAAATTACGGGGCAGGCACCAAGCAAACTGGATGGTGAACACTGAACAACGTTTTAAAATCACTGAAGCGTGGAGTTCGCCTTCTTCCATTTAGGACAGAAATTGGCAAGTCCTCTTCAAAGATCGGCCCTCCCAGGGTATCTTGGGAACGGGATGACATCTCTGATGTTCTCGAGACCTGTGGCGAAAAGTATCATCCTCTCAAAACCCAAGCCAAATCCGCTGTGCTTGACAGATCCAAAGCGCCGAAGGTCCAAGTACCACTCATATGGCTCCAAAGGCAATCCAGAGGCTAGAATCCTGTAGAACAGTATGTTAAATTGTCAGGTCACTGCAATCCAACAATTCGTGGATCCATATAATAACGCCTTAGGCTCCGCACATTTCCAACATCAGTCAAGTACACGTCGATACAAATTCTTAGGAGTTAGAACACGAAATTTCATTCATTGCCATCGATTTGTACAAACAAGAAAGGCTAATCAAAAGAATTTCCCAAACTAAAAGGGTGTGCATGTCAATAATAGAAGGTCAAATCGTGAAATCGATATCAGATTTCTAATATTTGGAAAACCAAAATCATAGTGCATGTTTGAATGATGCAACTACTGCTCATGTTGTTGAGTGTGTCAATCCACAAGCTGTTCAATAGTATCAAACAGCATCCAACATAGTCTGCAACTATCCAGGGCGACAGTAACACAAGGTGTTCAGTGTTCACTATAGGGTTTCTACTTTATATAAAAAAATAGCAAAGAAAACAAATGATAAAAAAGATCAAAGCAAATGCAAATAATAGATCCTCACTCAACAATAGGAAGTGCAAAAATCATCCAAATAGCAACTAGAATTAAAACACGTAATAATTGAGTCAAAAGTTGGGCACTGATACCGTTGTTTAAGAATGTCTAGGCGCTCCTCCCTTTGGCTTCCACCGATTAATTCACCAACCTAGGAAACAGAATAGCCAGAAAATAAGTGATCACAACTAAGGATTAAGGAAGAAATCATCAAGTCAATAGAGGTAGAACCTACCGGGCACAATGCCCACTTTCTTGCTTAAGGAAAATACACAAGTAGAGGAAAGAAAAAAATGAAGGGTGCAATAAACATCAAGGCGAGACAATATCTTTGTAAATAATCTAAAAAAAACTGGATATAATGATTTAATAGATTACCTTGGGAACAAGAACATCCATAGCAGCAACTGTGTTCTGATCATCATTGAGCCTCATATAAAATGCCTTTATTTTTTTCGGGTAGTTATAAACAATAACTGGCTTCTTAAAAATCACCTCCGTCAAATACCTTCGTATTGCAAGGAAGAATTACAAATCTAAACAAGGTAAAACAGATTATAAAAAAATAGCAAATACCAACTCTAATCTCCATACCTTTCATGCTCGGACGCTAAATCAATTCCCCATTCAACCTTGTTCTCGAACTTCTTATCTGTATTTTTCAAGATCTCCACAGCTTTTGTATATGAAATGCGTTCAAAAGGTGTCGAGGAAACAAGTTCCAGACGCTCAATTGCGGTCTTATCATAAGTTTTTACCATGAATTCCATGTCTTCTCGGCAATGGTTAAGTAACCACTTGCAAAGATATTGGACATAGCTTTCAGCACAGTTCATATCATCCTGTGGCGCGGTTCAACACAAGCCCAACATTAGTAATGGTCTCAGAAAATCTCACATAATCTAGATAAATAAGCTAAGCCAGAAAAAATTGAATTAGTTTGGGAGGAGCTCACCTGCAAGTTTGCAAATGCAATTTCTGGTTCAACCATCCAAAACTCTGCCAAATGTCTTGATGTATGTGAGTTCTCTGCCCGGAACGTCGGTCCAAAGGTATACACACTGCTGAGGGCACAAGCATAAGTCTCGACCTGAAGCTGGCCCGAAACGGTTAGAAAAGCTTGACGCTTGAAAAAGTCATTCTCGAAAGCAATTGTACCATCATCCTTGTGTGGAATTCCAGGTTTCAACTTAGACCTCTCTTCCAGCCTTGAAACATTCTCTTTCGCCTTTGTAAGCTCCAAAACAGCAGTGCTTATCTCTTGCTTGCTAGTTTTTGCTGCTTTAAGTTGTGCAACTGCATCTCCTTTCTCTTTGACAACAAGTTTAGCAGCCTCAATATCAGCTTCCGATGGTGCAGGATTCTCCTTAAGCTCCTTCTCCACCTTTTCAGCCTGGCTGAATAAGGTTGTGACTTGAAACATCTCACCAGCACCCTCACAATCGCTCGTGGTTATTATGGGCGTATGGACATACAAAAAACCATTTTCATCAAAAAAGTTGTGTGTTGCACAGGCCAGCTGATGCCTTATCCGAGCAACCGCGCCAATCTGCAAAATATTTAGAGTCGAAATGGTGATGCTATTTCTTATTAAGAACATGGTGATAACAAAAAAATAACATACCGCAAAACAATAAATTACCAAAAAGAAACCAAATTTTCATAACTGCGAAATCTAGCCTTGGTATCCCAAGAACACTTGCAGATTGCAAAAAAACAAGCCAATACAATACCAAACTAACCAGCGTTTCACTAACTTTGTGTTACCAGCCCACGCCAGAACGAGCCGTAGATGGGTCATCCAGCGGCTATTGGGTAGAAGGAGATGGAAACAGAAGGTGCCGGACAGCCAACAGTGATTACCGACAAACTAGTGATTAGCTCAATACGTGGTTAATTAGAAAAAAGGGAAAAGTACTCGAGTGATCAAAAAGGGTATAAAAACCTTTGTAACCGAATACCAGGACATGGAATAGATGAACTGTTTCGATTTTGCTTCTTCCTGTTTTCTTCTGCTCTTCTCTTCCTTTGGTTCTACTCTGTTCCATCCTGATATCTGAACCTCACGCGGTGGATCATTCTCACTCGCAAGGGGGTATTACATCTTGGTATCAGAGCAAGGTCATTCCGGTCGGGAGAAGCAGCATCGCCAAGGTTGGGGAAACCGGAGATCGGTAGTGGGTTCCCCGTAAAATCCCTAAATCGGCGTGTGACCATTCCGACAGAGACGCAACGGCGCCAGTCAAGCCATCGGTGCAGACTCAGTTCGTGTTGGCGGCGATGGAAGAAACTGCCGGGCGAACGGAGCAGAAACTTTCGCTGATCAAGGAGAGCCTCGACTTGTTGTTTGCCCAGGTGGAGTCGATCGACGCGACCCAGCAGCAGCTCATGGCACGATCGGAATCACCGCCAAGGCGGAGGAACGTAGGGAGGCAGAGCAACAATTACTTTCCAAGCAAGTTGAAGCCACGGCGCAAGCGGTGGCCCGGATTACTGCTGAAAATGTTTTGCTCTCAAATCAAGGTGGAGATCGACTGGGAGCGGAAAAGGGAAAGGCCTTGATGACTTCCGCCCCGCCTGGACCTTGGGGAAAAGTTGAGCAAGCATCATCGGTCGGGGGTTCGCAAAATCGAAATTCTAGAGGAGTTTCGATTGACCTGACCGGGACGGGAGCGAGATCACCAAAAGAGTGGGGAGGACAACCACGTAGCCCCCTTCCGAAGTTGTCGTTTCCGCGCTTTGAGGGAGAGGGCCCTAGAATGTGGAGAGAAAAGTGTTGATTATTTTCAGTTGTACAACATACCTGAAAATCTCTGGGTAACAGCGGCAACGTTGCATATGGAAGGCAACGCTTCTCGGTGGTTCCAAATGTATAAGAGTCGACATGAAGTGGGAGGCTGGGAGCAGTTTATGCATGCAGTGGAAATAAAATTTGGGGTTCTGGATCACCGGAGGTTACTTGAAGAATTGATTGACACCAAGCAAATCAGCGCACTTTCGGAGTACACTAAGCAGTTTGAGGAATTGATGTACGAGATTATGACACATAATCCATATTATGGGGAGATGTTTGTATCTCATTATGTGAAAGGACTCAAGAGTGAGCTGAGGAATGTCGTGCAGGGGCAAATTCCAGAAACCTTTGATCGAGCAGTGTTGCTGGCTCGGGTTCAACAGGATGTGTTGGACCGAAACAAGGCCTGGAAAAACAAGTCAGGATTCAGTAAGGAGAGTGGGGGAATGATCAGAGGTGAAAATGCACCGGCTCAGTTTAAAGTCGGACAAGGGGAGTTATGGAGGGCAAAACAGCTTCGGGATTATCGGCGAATGAACGGGTTATGCTATCAGTGTGGAGAAAAGTATGAGCCTAATCATCATCTTCAATGCAAAAAAGGGGTCAACCGCAATTACAAGCCATATCAATAGAAGAACAGGGGGAGTTCTTGTCAGATACGGTGTTGGATTTGCTTGAAACAGTTGAGAGAGAACAGGAGGAGAATTATCATCTGTCTCTGAATGCCATAGCCGGCACTGAAGATGTGGAAACTATGCGGATCCTGGCATTAGTGAAAAATCAGGTGATGTTATTCTTGGTTGACTCGGGCAGCTCCCATAGTTTCGTAAATGCAGGATTTCTTCACAGAGTGGGTTGTTTACCCCAAAAGGTACAACCCATCAAAGTCAGGGTTGCTAACGGAGGGAATGATTTGTGATAGTTGGGTGCCCAATCTTGAATGGTGGTCACAAGGGCAAACTTTCCAGACTAATCTGAGGGTCTTGGAGTTGGGGGCGTACGATGCTATACTTGGAATGGGTAGTTAGCAGACCTGACCCCATGGTGTGTGATTGGAAGAACAAGTTGGTTGAGTTTGAGCATCGGGGAAAAAGGGTACAGCTCACAGGGGTAACAAACGAGGAGACTGAACTGAAACCATTGACCGTGGACCAATTAGAAAAATGGAGGAGAGGCAATGATATTTGGGCGATTGCAATTGTCAAGGAGGAAGAAGTAAGCAAGGTGGCCGAGATACTCGAAGTCATTGCAGAGGTAATAGAGCGATATGAGGACGTTTTTGCACAACCCAAAGGGATACCACCCCGACGAGAGTATGACCACACCATCACTCTCTTACCTGGAGCTGTACCAGTGAATGCAAGAACTTACCGTTATTCACCTCAGCACAAGGATGAGATCGAACGACAGGTGTCGGAAATGCTTGCGGCTGGGATCATTACCACCAGTAGCAGCTCGTTCGCTTCACCTGTCCTACTTGTGCAGAAGAAAGACGTGAGGTTCTGTGTGGACTACCGACGGCTCAATGATCTCACAGTGAAAAACAAATTTCCGATGCCTGTAATTGATGAGTTACTGGATGAGTTAGCGGGAACACAATATTACTCCAAGCTTGATTTGAGAGCCGGGTACCACCAAATATGCATGAAAGAAGAAGATGAGCCGAAGACCGCTTTCAAGACACATCAAGGACATTACCAATTTCGAGTGATGCCGTTCGGGTTGACTAACGCCCCAGCTACTTTCCAGTGTGTAATGAATGCAGTGTTAGCACCGTATCTTCGGAAGTGTGCGTTGGTATTCATTGACGACATCCTGATATACAGCCCCGATTTGGTTTCTCATGCCAAGCATCTAGCTGCGATTTTGCAGGCTTTGAGAGACCACCAATTCTTCGCTAAGAGATCCAAATGTTCGTTTGCACAAAGGCAGTTGGAGTATTTAGGCCATATAATCTCAGAGCATGGAGTGGCTACTGATCCGAGCAAGACTCAGGCAATGGTGCTGTGGCCAAGACCTACCACCGTGACAGAATTAAGGGGATTCTTGGGCTTAACCGGTTATTACCGGAAATTTGTGAGGAACTATGGTGTCATTGCGAAACCACTTACCAATCTCCTGAAGAAAAAGGCTTTTGAGTGGAATGAAGCGGCGGATGAAGCTTTTTTGCAGTTGAAGCGAGCAATGTCAACCACTCCGGTCTTGAAATTGCCGGATTTTGAACAACGTTTCGAGGTGGAGACTGACGCTTGTGATCAAGGGATAGGGGCTATACTTATGCAAATGGGACAGCTGGTGGCCTTTTTTAGTAAGGCTTTGGGGCCAAAGCATCAACAACTATCGATTTACGAGAAAGAGTTCCTTGCACTCATGCTGGCAGTGGAGCGGTGGAGGACATATTTGCAACGTCACGAGTTCATAGTGAGAACCGATCATCGAAGTTTATGCTACTTGGAGGAACAACAGTTACACACTGAAATGCAACGTAAGGCTATGATGAGATTGATGGGATTACGATTTAAAATTGTATACAAGCAAGGGAAAGACAACCTGGCAGCAGATGCTCTATCTCGCGTTGGGCAGCTCATGACACTGCAGGCAGTTTCAGAAGTCCAACCAATCTGGATTCAGGAGATTGTGAACTCGTACATCTGTGATGGGGAGGCACAACAGAGGTTGACACAGTTAGCGATACACAGTCCAGACGAGGAGGGGTATGAATTGCAACAGGGGTTGATTCGGAGACATGGTAGAATCTGGATTGGTCGAAACTCGGCTCTCCAAACAAAATTGCTTGCAACATTCCATACAAGTGCCATAGGGGGACACTCCGGTATCCAGGCAACCCTTCAGAGGCTTAAAAGGGTCTTTTGCTGGAATGGGATGAAACAAGGTGTAGAGGATTTTGTCCGTCAGTGTGAAATATGTCAGCGTGCCAAGGGAGAACGCTCTAAACCGGCAGGGTTGCTTCAACCGTTGCCCATACCATCTGCAGCATGGCAAGATCTAACCATGGATTTCATCGAGGGGTTGCCACTCTCGGAAGGTCATGATGTGATCATGGTTGTTGTAGACCGCTTTACCAAGTTTAGCCATTTCTGTGCACTCCGACATCCATTTACAGCGCAGAAGGTAGCGAGGGTGTTCATGGACCAGATTGTCCGTCTGCATGGGGTTCCGAAATCGATTACTTCGGATCGGGATGAAATATTTACCAGCGTATTTTGGAAAGAACTGTTCAAAGCAATGGGTGTCAAATTGCAATTTAGTACCGCCTACCACCCCCAAACCGATGGCCAAAGCGAGCGGGTTGACCAGTGTTTGGAGATGTACCTTCGTTGTGCAGTGCAAGCCTCGCCAGGAAAATGGAAATCTTGGCTGGCACTAGCGGAATTCTGGTATAATACTAATTATCACACCTCCTTAGGGTGCTCGCCTTTCAAGGTTATGAACCGGACTTTGGGATACTGCCTCGGGCGGTCACAGGAGAAACTGACGAAACACAAGATTGGCTGCTGACCAGAGAAAAACAGATTGCAGGACTCAAACAACAGTTGGTGCGAGCTCAAAATCGAATGAAAGTTCAGGCGGATAAGAAAAG
The DNA here is from genome assembly GCA_036346355.1 of Rhipidocladum racemiflorum. Taxonomy (NCBI): domain Eukaryota; kingdom Viridiplantae; phylum Streptophyta; class Magnoliopsida; order Poales; family Poaceae; genus Rhipidocladum; species Rhipidocladum racemiflorum. The sequence goes on from CM070577.1 coordinate 83,292,049, forward strand.
ACAGGATCGCCAATTTCAGTTGGGTGAGAAGGTACTGCTGAAATTGCAACCGTATGCCCAGAATTACTTAGCCAACAGAGTCTACCCAAAACTAGCTAATAGGTTTTTTGGTCCATACACTGTTTTGGAGAAGATTGGACAGACTGCGTATCGCCTAGAGCTGCCACCAGAGAGTCAAATCCACCCTGTGTTTCATGTGTCACAACTTAAACCATACAACCCAGATTATACACCAGTATTTGCAGATCTTCCCAAAATCGCTGAGTTGGATGTGAATGAAACAGAGCCAGAGGAAGTGCTCGAAAGGAGATTGGTTAAAAAGGGCAACGCTGCTATTGCGCAGGGCCTGATTAAATGGAAGGGAATTCCGACGCAATCAGCAACCTGGGAGGATTTGGAAGTTCTACGGAGGAGATTTCCTTTGGCGGTTGCTTGGGGACAAGCAACAAATGCAGGAGGGGATGATGTTACCAGCCCACGCCAGAACGAGCCGTAGATGGGTCATCCAGCGGCTATCGGGTAGAAGGAGATGGAAACAGAAGGTGCCGGACGGCCAACAGTGATTACCGACAAACTAGTGATTAGCTGAATACGTGGTTAATTAGAAAAAGGGGAAAGTACTCGAGTGATCAGAAAGGGTATAAAAACCTTTGTAACTGAATACCAGGACATGGAATAGATGAACTGTTTCGATTTTGCTTCTTCCTGTTTTCTTCTGCTCTTCTCTTCCTTTGGTTCTACTCTGTTCCATCCTGATATCTGAACCTCACGCGGTGGATCATTCTCACTCGCAAGGGGGTATTACACTTTGTTTTCGTTTCCCATTGTAAGATCACAAAAAAGTATGAAACTCCATAGTCCCAATTCGCAGATATTTCAAAAACTGCAAAATTAAGCATAACAGCCCCTATCTATAGGATCATGCCACAGCCAAGCAAATCCAGCATCCATCTGCTCCCGGGCCAAATTAACTTGCATTCTGGTTCTCATCATGAGAGTAGAATCAAAATAACATAACAAAAAATTGTGTCACAAACTATATGTAAGCTGATGCGTTAACTGGCATTATTGTTTTATATTAATCACTCGACATTATCACAATACTAGTTTACAAATAATGACACCCTAAATTAAGGCATTAAAAAGGGAAAGAAGTGTGTACCGTGTTGGTGCGCGCGCGAAGGTGGACGAAGTCCCTGAGGTTCTCGAGCGTGAGCTTGGTCTTGGGCAGCGGGTAGGCGGCGGCGTCCACCTCCCCCACCTCTATCACCCTCTCCACGCGGAGCTCGATGCGCTGCTTGGCGCCCTCGGGGGGCTTCTTGAGCTCCCCCTCGACGAGCACGGAGGTGCCCGTGGGCGTGAGCAGCGGGAGCGGGTGGACGGCTGCGTCGACCATGACCTGGAGGTTACTGGGGCATGAACCGTCGTTGACCTCGAGGAAGGCGAAGGCGCCGCGGCCCTGCTCGCGGCCAGTCTTGACCCAGCCGCCGACGACCACGCGCTGGCCGGCGAGGGCGTCGCCGGCTGCCAGGATGGCGCGGATACGGGTGCGGGAGATCGAGGGCTCGAGGTCGGCGGGGGAGGACGAGATCGAGGCGGCGGCCAGCTCGGCCGTCGGCGGCAAGGCCGCGTCGGCCATGGCGGGTTCGAGGTTGCGAGGTGGCGGCGCGGGTGGAGGCCTGGAGCGGGAGGGGATTAGGGTTTTTGGGGTGGTGTGCGTCTGTCTACGTGGATGCAGCGAGGAAGGAGTGAGCTGAGTGAGCTGAGGATGCAACATTCCACCGTTTTGTTGGCTTCTCAGGTTACTGGGCCAGGCTCCTACAATGCAACGCCTGAGCCAGGCCCCGCAGAAACGATAAAATCGGTCGTTTTCGTTGGGCCTGGCTCCGTTGGTGCAGTCTCGCGTGCAAATCCCCAGCCGTTTCGACGCAAGGGTTTCTCCACTTGAGCCGTCTCCGCTCGCACGGGTTCATCCCCCACTGGCGCCTCGCACTCCATCCGCCTTCGCATGCGCGGATCTGGCCGCGCGCGCCTCCAGCTGCCCGTCTCCGACCCCGCGCGCCTCCATCCGCCTCCAGCCGCCCTTCTCCGTCCCCCCCCCCGGGCGCCTAATCAGTGGTATGTGTTCAAGAAGATTTGGATATCCATTTCCTTTTTGCTTCTATTGCATCGATCTCAGTATGAAAGATTTGGATATGCTTGCTTGTATTGGTTCAATAGTATTGCTTAATTAGTGCTTCTATTTGTTCAATTCTAGTGCTTGTTCAGTTCTTTTTTTAGCGTATGGATGAATTGGTTCAGTACGGATGAACAAACTCAGATACTAGTAATTGCTTAATTAGTGCTTCTATTGGTTTGGCTATTAATCATAGTATGGATGAACAAGTATTGCTTAATTAGTGCTTCAAGATTCACTTTGATTGCAAGTATTGCTTGTTGCTGTGTGCATGTATGTTGCTTATGGTTAAAGATTTCCCAAAGTTTTGTTATATGCATTGTTTGCTCTGTTCCAGCTTAATCAATTTTCTAGCAGTTTTCTTTACCATCTTGCCCATGAAGACATGTAGTGTGATATACTAGTATGTGTCTCAGTACTGTCTGCAATACTTCTCCCTCTCAATCTGTTTTCTTCTTGTTTCCTCCTCTTTCTTGAATAAAAGAGAAGCAGAGATTTCTTTCCTTCCTATTCAAAATAATAATGCTTTCCTCTTAACTCTATTGCTTAATATGATGGTTTACCTCAGTAACTGAAGAATGTATATTAGCTTAATACGATGGTTTACCTCAGTAACACGAAGAATGTATGTTGGCTCAATATGATGGTTTACCTCAGTTCTATTTCTTAATTCTATTGGTTCAGTTCTATTGTTCTATTTGGATATGACAGCTTATATATATATATATATATATTTGTCATTAACATAATTAGTTGTGCACTAGTTATTTGAATGTGGTGTACATGAATATAATTTGTCATTAACATATAGTCATCTATTATTTGTTAGATGGATATGCGAAGCCAACGAAGAAAGCTTATTATTCAAGCAGTTGCACTTGTTACGGTCATGCATGCATTTTTTGTTAATAGACTTAGATTGGCTAGATTAACTAGACCTGCAGTCACCTATGGTCCTATGTGCAATAGAGACATTAAACGCCAAGCCAATCTAAATCTAATTTTTAACTCTAGTGATATCGAGTGTATCAACATGTTGCGCATGAGAAGAGCCCCTTTTTTTCGCCTATGCAACCTATTTAGGGATAGGAATTTCCTGCGTGATAGCATACACACATGTATAGAGGAGCAAGTTGCAATGTTCCTCCATATAGTTGGGCATAATCAAAGATTCAGAGTTATCCATCACACATTTAGGCGATCCATAGAAACAGTGAGTCGGTACTTCAAGGAAGTGTTGTATGCTATTGGAGAGCTGCGAGATGAGATGATAAGGCCCCCCTCCAATGAGATACCCGTAAAGATTAGCTCGAGTTCGAGGTGGTATCCCTATTTTAAGGTAATACATGCGATATTTTGTTAGGTTTAGTTTGTGTTGTTTGCTTATATGGTTTGTAATAATCGTTTTGATTGATATAGGATTGTGTGGGTGCTATTGACGGTACTCATGTGCGTGCAAGAGTTCCAAAGGCAAATGTTGCTGCTTTTAGGGATAGAAAGCCATATCCCACCCAAAATGTGCTAGCCGCTATCGATTTTGATCTAAGGTTCACCTATATACTAGCTGGTTGAGAGGGATCGGCACAAGATGCGACAATCCTTGCCGATGCATTAGAACGCAATGATGGATTACGGGTTGCACCAGGTAATGTGAAACATAAACTAGTAGGTGCATTTGTTACTAAGACCTATTCGATAACACAAAAACTAATTTATTTTGTTGAATTGATAGGGAAATGGTACTTGGTAGATGCTGGATATGCATGTCGACCTGGGTTTTTGCCACCTTATCGGGCTACTAGGTACCATTTAAATGAGTACGACGGAAGGCACTATCCTACTAATCTAAAAAAGTTGTTTAACTTAAGACATTCCAGCCTTCTTGTCACGGTTGAGAGAGCTTTTGGGACATTGAAGAATCGTTTTTGCATTGTAGACAACAAGCCATTTCACCCATACAAGACCCAAGTGAAGTTAGTTTTGGCTTGTTGCATTCTACACAATTGGATTCTTCTACATGGGCAAGATGAGATGGTTCCGAGAGAGGAAGATTGGGTGCCCAACAATGATATTAGTGCTGTCCAACATGCCAATGTCAAGGATTCCTCTTCTGAAGATAACTCTGCTTGGGCAGCCAAGAGGAATGAGTGGGCTAACGCCATGTGGGCTAATAGAGGCAATTCTCATGTGTGATGAGTTCTTGTAATAATTTTAGTTATGGGACTGCATTTTGGACAACTATTGTAATATTTAGTAGACTGCAATTGGACTACTATTGTAATTTTGTGCTCCTCTAATATGGTTAAGTGATGTCCAATGACGTTTTTTTGTCCAATCATGTTGTTGCTCTAATATGGTTAAGAGCTATCCAATCATGTTTTTGCTCTTTCTATTTATTTCAGACTATGGCTGAGGAAATTATTGATATTGGAGGTAGTGCCGATGACAATGGGAAGTTTGGAAGGGTTCAAATGAGGTGGACCAATGTGATGTCTTCATGTGTCCTCCATCGCATGAGTGAGCTTATAAAAAGTGGGGTAAGAACTGGTAAAGGATTCAAGGAGGTTCACTACAACAAAGTGGCGAAGGATCTCAAAGAGTTCACTGGCAGTGATGTGAGTGGCACACAAGTGTACAATCACCTTCGTAAGTGGCGTCAAAAGTGGGTGAAGGTTACTAAGCTTAGAGATTTGAGTGGAGCACATTGGGATGAGGTTAACCACATGATAGTGTTGGAGGAGGAGCACTATATGGGTTACATTAAGGTATGTTATTGAGCCTTACTTTATTGAGCCTTCATTTATCTGTTCTTTCTTGTTTGTCAACTTAATTAGATGAATGTGCGAGCACTATCTGTTCTTTCTTGTTTGTCAACTTAATTAGATGAATGTACACTATATGGGTCACAAGTGTACATGTCTTACAGCGACTGGCCATACATTTTTATTTCATATATGCATGTTCTTCAGTACTGTTTTTATATTGATATCATATCAGGAATTTGTGAATAAATTGGTCCATGATGAGTTATATATGTCATACATTGTACCAAAAAGAAGTTCAGACTTTATAATGTCTTGATATATAAACGCTTTTAAGTTTTCTAATTAAGTATAAGCTTCAGAAGTTTTCTAAATATGATGGATGGTGCTACTGGCATGTTAAAAATATGATGGATGGTGCTACTACCACTGTTGGGATCCTTTTCCTCTAATAAATCCATGAGAGTGAGCTGACAGACTGCTACCTGGTATATTACTGTAGAATGAAACAAAAGCATAGATATACACTGCGAATTGGCACAGGGTTTAAGTAAAGGCTGCCCTGGAACTGCTAGCTATTGATTCATTCAAGCTCTAATTTTGGCTCTTGCAATTGGTCATGTCCTTGTGTAGTGCGATATGCTTTTAATGATGTGCATGTACATGCAGTGGATCATGTCCTCAACAAAATTGATGTGCTAGATTCGCGGGCAGGCCATTATGGAATGTTAAATAGATGCTTCCCCTGTAACACCCCAAAATTTTGCTTTTTCTTAAATCTATGTGTGATTTGGTACTTTGGTGAATTTTTGGAATTTTCTGGAATTTATTTGGACTTATTTGGAATTTATTTGAATTTATTCCATTTTAAAATAATTAAAGAATTTAATTTTGCAAATAAAGTTTTGTTGGAAATATTTTATGTGAGTCCCAAATACCCTAAAATATTTTCCAGAATTTTTCTGGAATTTTTCTGAGTATTTTGCTATTTTCTTGAATTAAATGAATTACTGGGAATTATTTGGAATATTAAATCGCTGGAAAATCGAACCGGGTCGGTTACTGTTCAAGCGACCGAGCCCGAGTCAGACTTGAGTTCGAGTCCGACCCGGGCCACGGTCGGGCCGAACCAAGTCGCCCGAGCCCTAACCCCTCGACCATTGGATCAAGATCCAACGATCGAGATCAGGCCACGTCACCCGAGCTGTGCGCTCCAAGCCCCGCCCGCAACCGTTGGATCTCGATCCAACGGCCCGCGTTGCGCCACATCATCGTCGTCTCCGTCCGAATCGCCGCCGGACTCCGCCGCCGTGTGGGACTAGGGCTCCGTCCCGTGCGCGCATGCCGAGGGCATTTAAGTACCGGGTGGTACCCCGAGGACCGCCGTGACCCCGCGCACTTTTTGCCCTAACCCACCGAGCTTTAGCCGCCGTAGGTTTGCCGGAATCGCTCGCCGTAGTTGCGTGAAGCACCGCCACTGTTTTTGTCTCGCCTCGCCGCCGTCCGCCGTCCTCCGCCGCGTCTGAGCCCGGCTCCGGAACCGTCCGGCCAAGGCGCACCCGAGGTGGCCTTTCACTTCGCCGGAGCAGCCCCAGAACGCCGTCGCGTTGGTCGCCTTCCCCGACCTCGGTGAACCATCTCCGCCGCGCCGCCATCGTCGACTTCGAGCTTTCTCCGCCGTCCGATCCGGATCCGACTGCTACGGTGAGTTCCACGTGCGCCCTAACACCGTTAGAGCTAGGTTAGATCCTAACCGTTAGATCGGGATCGAACGGTGTAGATTAGATCTAGTGTTAGGGGTCAGATCCATTTTGGACCGTTAGATCTGGATCCAACGGCTCAGATTGACTGCGTTCACCCCAAACGCGTGAAGCATAGATCCAATCTGGGCCGTTGATTTTCAAATCAACGGCCGAGATTGTGCCACGTGTACCCAAGCCACGCCACGCGCGCGTGAGCGCGTGTCTCTAACACGCGGGGCCCGCGTGTCAGCGGGACAACCGAACCGCACCATGACGTCACCGCTGACGTCACGGTGGGGCCCGCATGTCAGCGAGTTGGACCGCACGGGTTAATTGCGTGCGTGACACTGACATGTGGGGCCCACATGTCAGTCTCACGAGGAGCCGTGGACCGAGTCCACGGTAGACCCGAGCCGAGCGTGGACCAAGTCCATGGACCGGCTGACGTCAGCCGCCCAATCAGAGGCTGACACGTGTCCAGGCTGACGCAATAATTAATTTCCGAAAAAGAAAATGATTTATTAATTCGAAATAATGATTTCAGATTTGATTCAAACTTCAAACGCTTATAACTTTTGCGTTTCAACTCCGATTTGAGTGATTCAAATTTCTAAATTTGTATAAAATTGAGATCTACCTAATTATGAATTTTATTTAATTTTTGGACTAAAGTTTTTCTCTGTAAAATTATTTAATTGATTATTTAAACTTTAAATAATCATAACTTTTGCATTTTAACTCCAAATTTGACGATTCCAGTTTCTAAAAATTCATAAAATTATGTTCTCTCTGTTTATGGATTTTATTTGGATGTTTGGACGCTTTTTGCCTATTGTTTATTCGTGTATTGCTATTTTCACGCTTTACGAGTAGACGTTGAAGTGCCGGAAGGATTCGAAGGAGAAGTGTTGACTCAGGATCCAACTCAAGACCAAGAACAAGTACTTTTTGAAGGCAAGTTGTGCTTTGACCATGTTGATCCTATTTTGAAACTTATTTTGGATTTAACTTATTGCATGCTAGTTCAATTAGAAAATACTTTATTTAAATATGGGGGATTAGATAAATACCAATTTCTTTGTATGACACCTTGATTATTTAAATATGTGCCATGACCCCTTGTCACCCTAGTTGTGGTTTACTAGTTGGACATTATTAAATTGCCAACATGGGAAATTAGACCGTTGTAGTATGTTGCTTAGACCTGCTACGTGCTCATGACATGATTTTGGACAATCAAATGTTAATATTGACTTAATGATATATTGAACCTGTTTTGGAAAGGTATCATGTGATGTTGATGGCACGTGGTGCATGGTAATCAAGCGGGGTTTTGATAAATAGTTTTCACGGGGCATGTGGCAAGAATGATCAGGTGGGCCGGTTGTGGCACTGGGGATGTTGATTTGGTTCTTCGGGTAGTCTTGCCCTGGTCACCCTAAGGACTTCACCTTGCAAGCCTTTGAACTGGGTCTAACGTGCAACCACATGTCTGTAATGGGACGGACCTAGTTGATTAAGTTGCTAATAACGTACCTGTGGGACCTCAGGAGGTCAACTACACCCTTTGTGTAAGTTGTGCGGGGAGCGTCTGGCCGAGGCAGTACCCATCTAACAGTTGATTGGCCTAAACTTCGCCTTAGCTAAGGGAAGGGTTAGTGTATAATAACCGGGAGGACCACTTGTATTGTTAGAAGTTTCCGAAAGACTTTGTTACTGAACTCGCCTTTGTGGTGTTTGATTTGTATCTTGTGGGTAAAGTGCATAACCTCTGCAGAGTGTAGAATCTATTCGAATAGCCGTGTCCATGGTATTGGACATCGCCGGGAATTACTGATCAAGGGTTAGATTTTCTCAAAAATAACTTGGATCTGAAAGGTTGGGATGGATTAATAATGATGTTGATGGAAACATGGATTAGGATGGGAAAGATGTTTATTAAACTCCTTGAAAAGTTAATTATGCTATACTTGTTTCTACTGCTTTCGAATCTACTTATGTTACTTGTCAAATGCTGTTTACTGCAAATATACCTTGAGCTATTCCTTTGTACCAAGCCATGCATATAGTATATTAGCTTGCATTCTGTGCATGACTTGCTGAGTACCAAGTACTCACCCTTGCCACAATACAACACCAGTTGAAGAGGAGACTACACGGCTTTGGAGGAGGAGCTCCAAGAGGATCCGTCTACTTAGGGAAGCGAGCCCGATCGGTGCCTGTGGTATCTTTGGATGGCGCCACGGGTTATTTGATTTTCATTGCTACTATTTCTCTCTTAATAAGTTTAGCCTGCGAAATCATACATTTGTAACTTGACCATAAGGTCGAGTAACCAGTTTGACTATTCAATTAAAGTACTTTACTAGTATCGAGTGGTATGATTGTGATATTTACCGATGTTAAGACTGTGTGCACTAGCGCGTTCCTGGACTAGTGCTGAATACACAGAGGGTCCGGATTTGCAAATTCGGGGTCCCGACATCCCCTCATTATTATTAAGCTTCAGGACTGTATTCTGTACATTGATTGTAGTATTCTGTACATTGATTGTAGTATCGAACTGTTATAGAAGTAGTTGTGGTCTTGTACTATGGTATAGAGCCGTGCCATTTGCAGGGACCTCGGTATTTGAAAGCCTTCTTACTGTTTCTTGTATTTGTAGGCACATCCTAAGGATGATGAGTATCTAAACAAACCTATTGACAACTATGTGGCAATGATGACTATATTTGGGAGTGGTATGGCTACTGGGAAGTATGCCATGGGATCTAATGAGGCATTTGGGGACCCAAGTGACTTCATGGACAATCAGAAGGACGAGCCTAGCAATGAAAGCCATGAGGTATCAAATAAGACCAATCCGCAAACTAACGATGCTGGTAGTGTGTCCAAAAAGGATAAGAAAAGGAAGAGATTTATGCCTGATGAGGAAATCCTTATGTTGTCTGGCATGACCGAGGCAGTCAACAATGTCGCAGCTGCCATTAGAGAGACATCAGTGCATGAGGTGCATCCTGACTTGTATGGGGCTGTCATGAACATGACTGGGTTCGTGGAGGATGTCTTGTTTGCTGCTTTCTCTTTTTTGGTGGATAACAAGGCGTAAGGAATCGCATTTGGGACTATGAATGAGAATCATCGTGCTATGTGGCTACGGTCATTTTGTGCAAAGAATAACCTCTGAAACACTGTGATGTGGCTATGGAAATTTTCATTTTGCCTTCTAGATGGTCCTGAACCAAGTCTGAATCACTGTGATATTGCTAGCTATGAACTTCTATATCATTTTGGATGTTGCTATGAACTTTTGTTTTGCTATGACTAAACATTTTGGATGGACTTGAAATGTAGTACATGACTAAACATGTGTTGTGGATGGCTATGACTTAAAAAATTTAAGTTGATGAGTTCCAACTGATGCTTGCTGTTATTATCTATGCTTGATGCTTGATGCTTGCTGTTATTATCTATGTTTGATGAGTTCATTGGCAACCAACTGATGCTTGATGAGTTCAACCAACGTGCATCTGATCAAGTTGCCGGCTTGTGTTTGGATTTGGGATCTACTATGTAAGTCGCCCTCTGTAGGAAGTTGAATCAATTGTGATACAGCATTCAGCATCACAAGTTAGGTTCAATATAAATTGTCGAGAGATGTTGAATTCAGTCGGTTCCGTTTGCATTCAGAGAGTGTGTTACAACATCTCTTCTTAGCCTGCACCAGCTCATACAATCAACCAAACACCATCTCTTCTCAGCCTGCACCAGCTCACACAATCAACCAAACACCATCTCTTCTCAGCCTGCACCAGCTCACACAATCAACCAAACACCATCTCTTCTCAGCCTGCACCAGCTCATACAATCAACCAAACATCATCTCTTGCATCCACTCAGCCTGGATCCCACCATCCTGGCTCTACTCATACAGCCTGGCTGAGTTGAGAAGGCAACCAAACATCCCATAAAGTATCCGAAATTTCAATGAAATTTACCAAAATCTCGAATACTGTTAGACTTAGGGCAGATAGCTGAAGGGATCTTTGACTCTGCAGCAGAGAAGGCGCTCCAGCTTGCTGCCGATTTGGTGATGTCCGAGGAGCTTGAGGGGCTTCCATACGACGGCGCACCGCAGATCGAAGAGGCCCACGCAGGGCTGGAGGAGCAAGGCTCCCAGGGCAGCGGGCAGGATGGGACTCTAAGTCCTGGAGATGTTGAGCACCTGCCCGTGGTTCCGAGCATGGAGGTCGCTCGGGACGATGTTCCGGAGGTTCTGGAGCAGGAGGTCCCTCAGGAGGAGCTTATCCCCGAGGAACAATCTCCGCGTGGAGAGCCCGAGTTGGAGGAGACGCATCCCCAACTGGGGCCCGTTCCGGGAGCAGAACGTCTGCCAGAGGAGCCGATCTTGGAGGAAGACCATCCTCAAGAGGAGGAGGCCTTGGAGGAGAGTCCTTTCCAGGAGGAGAGGGACTAGGGGGCCCTCAGTCTCATTCCCTCGAGCGTGTCCGATGCTCGGGGCGATGACCACCCTCAACTGAGCCATTCGCCTGCTCGGGATGAGGAAGATCCTGCTCAGGCTAGGCCCAGGTTTGGAGCTTCAACCCTCAGCCGTGAGCAGGTTCAAAGCAACATGATTTGCCGCGCCCTCCTGGTAAAACTTGGTCTTTTACTATGTTTTCTCTTTTCTTCAGTGTTCGAACACTTGACCCTTCTTCTTTGTAGCTCGTTGCCAAATCCATGGAGGACTTTGACGTGGCGACCATCTCCGAGGGCGAGTTCGCCAAACACCATGGCAAGCAAGAAGCCTGGATTGCCGACCTAGAGCGTCGAGTGGCCGAGCTCCAAGCTTTGGGCAACACGGAGCTGCGCCAAGCCCAAGTGTTGGTTGTGGTCCTTCGGGAAAAGATTTTTCAGAGTACCTTGGATAAGTCGATCCTGTAGTCGGCCACGCCGACCTGCAGGAGGAGGCGGAGAGGCTGAGGCAGGAAGTCTTCGAGCTGCGCAAGAGGCCACCGAGTCCGCCGACGCGCATCAAAAAGAAGCGCAGCGTCTCCGCCATGGCGCCGCGGAATGTTGTGCGGCTCGGAGGCGAGTTATCGACCTGGAGGCCGAGCTCGATGCTCTTAAAGAGGAGCTTGTTGCTCTCCAAGACGAGCGGCGGGGCAGGGCGTAGCTGCCCGTGATGTAACCTTTGTAAGACATTTTTTGAGTTAAACAATTAACTTCGTCCTTTACTTCTTTCGCTATGAATGCCTTTTGAATGATCGGGGATTGTCCTGTACAAAGACAAAGCAAAAGAAAACAGATAAAGCCAAAAAACTTTCTAGTAGTAAACGATAGGACGAGAGAAAATCTAAAAATGTCGTATTTTACCGAAAAACACGGTTGTTCGTCCCTACTAGCCCCCGCTTTGAATGATGGTCGTGCTCCTTTATTGCGAGCCCGAGCTCGTTCATACGAGAGTTAGATAATTTTGCACATGCCCTTACGCACACGACCTTACACCAAATCTCCTTATTGCTAGCATGGGTTGAGTCATGAAAGGAACATGCGCGGCTTCATCCCCCCACGCGTCTTGACCCATGCCCCTAGATTGCGAGCATAGTCATCCACGTGTTTGGTATAAACGTGCGCTATACGTCAATGGTCGTCGTCAAGGTTTCAAATTTTGTTTTGGATTAAATCTCGTCACCTACCAAAATCCAAAATTTCGCTAAAATCTCGTTATTTCGGAAGAAATCCGAACGAAATACAAAAACCAAAATTTAAATCCGGTCAAGTTTTAATCAAATCTCGGTCCATTTCACAGAGATTTCGGTCCATTTCACTGAGATTTCGGTCCATTTCACCGAGATCTCGGCGAGATTCAACAAGATCTCGGACTTTGAATTTTTTAGGGTTTTTTCAATTTCGTTGGAATTATGATCTACCGGCTGTCCCGCATGGGAAACGACGCGAAGAATCCAATCCGGTCAAAAAAAATTCAAATCTCGGTCAAAAAACCGAGATTTCGCCGAAATTATAGGGTACTGTAGCACTTTTAAATTTTTTAGGGTTTTTTAATTTCGCCGGGATTATAGAACTCGTGGGGGTCTAAAATCCGAAATTTTGCCGAAATTTCTCGGGATTTCGGCGAGAATTTGAACCCTGGTCGTGGCACCTGTCGCGCGTAGGTCGGATCCGAGCTCTGGACCATCCAGAGGGTGTCTTGTTGTGATCGTTTCGTGCAGCGAAGTGCTACTGCAGACCGTGATCGGCTAATATAGACTTGAACATCTGGCGGTGAGCTCGGTGACTTGGCGTTGGTGCACTCACATTGTCGTTGTGTGCACGTTTGCCGACCTTAAGAGTAGCGAAACTGGAGCGAATGTTCTTGACTGTGCATGCCCATGCCATCATCAAGACTATGAGGAAGGGAGTGTGCCCTTTTGTGCGAGACTGGGTCAGCTTACCAATGGGCAGGGACATTCTCGAAATCTTGGGAAGGGCGGGGAGCGCAGAGGCGAAAGAACCAAATTTTTGTAGGAAAACCCGTTAAGGACGCGAAAAATGTAAATGTATTAAACATAGAACTTACGCAATTGATCGATGTTCCAGGTGTTGGTGAGCTCTCGACCATCTTCCATCGCTAGGCGAATATCCCCCAAGCGTGTTGCTGAAACGACCGTGTAAGGACTCTCCCGCCTGGGGGTCAGCTTGTTGACCTTTGATTAGTCTTGAACTCGACGTAGGACAAGGTCGCCGACTTGCAGGGTCCTTGGTCGTAACAATTTGGCTGCATGCCTACGGAGAGCTTGTAGGTAAATTGCGGATCGGAGCAAGGCCCGTTCTCGTGTTGCCTCGGCGAGGTCTAGGTTTACGAGACGCTCAATCTCTTGGTCGATGGAATCGACCAAGTGTACCCTTGGGGACCCGAGCACAATTTCTGCAGGTAGTATGGCCTCTGTGCCATAGACGAGTTTAAACGGGGGTTCGCTCGTGGCTCGGCTTATCGTGGTGCGAACTGACCAGAGGACGGAAGGAAGCTCATCCACCTAGTCCTGCTTGTGCCGGTTGAGGTCCTTGAAGACCCTCTTTTTTATTCCTTGGATGATTCGCCCATTTGCTTGTTCGGCTGCTCCGTTGCTGAAAGTGCATCTAGGCCCCTCAATTTATTTTGGTGATTAATGATGACACAATTAAAGAGATCTAATGCTTTAACTAAGATTGATGCAGATATCGAGAACATATCAAGCTTGGAATGAGATTGGACGCCGCTACAGACATTAAAATTTGAAAAGACAGCATCAAGACAAGAATTGTTATTTCCACTTTATTTGAGTCTTAAGGATAGCCGTACTATTAAGAGGATACAACGGAAAATCGCTTTTAGGATGTGCATGTGCTCAAAGTCAAGTCTTGCATTTAAACTAGCACTCAAATACTTGTATTTCCCAAAATCAGCTTTTTCCAACCGAGCTATCCAACCCGGAATGTCCGGACATTTGGTCCGGAGTGTCCGGACTCAGTCCGGAGTATCCAGATAATTTGTCCGGAGTGTCCGGGTTAACCCATTCGGCCAAAAGTCGCATTCCAGCCTATCCGGAGTATCCAGACATTTTGTCCGGATAGTCCGGATTATCCGGAGTGTCCGGGTTAATTGTCCGGAGTGTCCGGACAGTTCGAATTTGAGGGTAACGACTAGTTTTTCAAAAGAGTATTTAAAGCCTCTACTCTCTCCCAACGGCTAGGATCTCTATTGAGCTCATTCATAGCAGCATTCAAGCCATTCCTAACACACTCCAAGCATTCAATAGAGCCCTCACTTCCTCCCACCTCTTGATTTGGTTGTTGATTTATTCTTGGTGAGGAGAGGAAGAAGTAAAGTGCTAGGTGCATTCATTCCAAGTTCTTGAGCACTAGTTCATCCTCCAAGCGATTCTTCGTGGTGTTGTTCCTCTTGGAGGTTGAAGGTCTCCTAGACGGCTAGGAGTCACCGGGAGCACCCGAAGCGTGTGGTGTGCCCCGGTCGTTTGTGAAGGCGAGTCTCGCCTCCGAAAGGGAAGAGACAAGAAGTGAAGCCGGCGAGTGCATTTGTGCAACACCGGGAGGAAAGCGGGTTGAAAGAGAACCCGACTCAAGTGCGACCGAGCCACCTCAACGGAGACGTAGGATTCCCTTCAATAATCCGAGCTTTTGCTTTGCTACTTTGCTCTAGATCCGCACTTGCTTAAAGTTCTAGGTTGCTTTTGCTATCCTTTATTTGAGTAACTAGTTGCTAGATAGAGAAGTGTTAGTTCGTTCCCGAACTGCTTAACCTGGAGTATCCGGATAAAATACCGGATAGTCCGAACAACCCGGAGTATCCGGACAAAATATCTGGAGACTCCGAGTTGACCTGCTCGGGTAGTTTAATTCCGTTGCGTATTTTTAAATTCGCCTATTCACCCCCCCTCTAGGCGACATCTCCGGTCCTTTCAGTTGCTCTGTGGATGTGCCACGGAAGCGAAGCAAACCTTTGTCCCGATCTCTTCACAATAAGCTTGGATTAGTTCACTGGTGAACTGAGTTCCGTTGTCCGTGATGAGGTGATTGGGGATCCCAAAGAGCGTCACCACGTTGCTCCGGAAGAATCTCTTGGCCGCTTGGGCCGAGATAGTCAACACGGATTCGGCCTCGATCCACTTTGTGAAAGTGTATATGGCCATGAGCAAATACTTACAGCTTTCTGTCCTTGAGGGAATGGTCCGAGTATATCGAGCCCCCAAGTCGAGAATGGCCACTAAAGTGGGATGGTTTGAAGTGCATATGTCGGTTGGTGGGACTTACGAGCGTGGAACTGGCACGCTCAACAAGTCGTCACGATTGACCAGACATCGCCTATGGCTGTTGGCCAATAATAACCCATTCAGAAGGCTTTGCTCACAAGCGTCCTGAACAACGAGTGAGCTCCACACATTCATTCATGGATGTCTCGAAGAAGGTACTGGCCTTCCTCTTGAGAGATGCACTCGGAGAGGACTCCGAGTGCTCCTTTGCGGTATAGGGCGCATTCGATCAGTCTGTACTGAGAAGATCACCTTATAAGCTGAGAGCGCTCGGCTTCTTCCTCGGGCAGTGTCCCATGCGTGAGATACTGGATGAATGGCGTCATCCAACTCGTGCCCTGCTCAAGGAGAGAGACCTGACCGCAAGCCTCTGATGCCTCCTCTATAGAGGGAATGGAGGGATTGTGTAGGTGCTCGACGAGCACCCCCGCCGGAGCGTCGATTTGGGAGGAACCGACCTTGGACAGTTGGTCGGCCAGGGTATTATCCTTCCTGGGGATGTAAAGTACTTCAAAATTCTTGAAGTACTTCTCCATCTTCCTTACTTCGACCAGGTAAAGCACTATTGAGGTATTGGAATACTGATATTCCTTGTTAACTTGGTTCACGACCAACTGTGAATCGCCTTTCCCAGTAAGCCGTTGGACTCCGAGCGCTTTGCGTGCTTGTAGTCTGGCCAAGAGGCCCTCGTACTCCGCCGCGTTGTTGGTCGCGACGAAGTGCAAATGAACAGAATATTGGAGGCGCTCGCCCTGTGGAGAAACCAACACAACTCCAGCCCCCGAGCATTCATACACACGGGACCCATCGACGATTGGGGAACCGGTCCCCGTCGAGCTTGCTTGTTGAATGAGGGATCAACCAAGGCCCCTTCGCCTGTGAAGGATTGGCGTCCGAAGGATGCTCGCGCAATGGGAGACACACGGGTTATCCTGGTTCAGGCCTCTCGTGTGGAGATAATAGTCCTACTCCGGTGGTATTGAGTATTGATGTGTATACGATTGAAAGCTTGCCTATGCGTCTCTCCCCTTCCTCTCTCGTCGAGGGGGGGCTTAAATAATGGGTGTATGTAATTACAAATGGTAACTACCCCTAAAATCACGCATATTGCCGTTTTTGACGTGTCCTTGATTTTCGCCGTGCTTGATCTTCTGGTACAACTTCCCTCGATTCCCGGCGAACTGGTCGCCGCTTTCCTGTTTAATGGGTTGACCCCGTCCTTCGGCCATTGTTGGGCATTCCCTTGACCATGCTCGACCAACTGGCGCCTTCCCGAGCAAGGTTGCTCGTACCTGTCTTCGAAGCCCGCAGCCGAACATGTTTTGCTGAGGGTTGGCGAGCATGCTCGTTACCGAGCATAGGGTCATTCGAGGTCTTTTCTTGGGCACCCCGACCAAGGTTGTTTATGGTCGGTTGGCATCGACCGCCGGGGCTAAAAAGGTCCTTGTGAAAAATACTCCAATCCCCGAAACACCCCAATATAAGGATACTGTTGTAACAGTATCATCATACTAAGTACCAGAAGTAATCTTAGCTTATACGCATTTTGCTAGTAGCAGAAAAGCATGATGGACTTCTGGTAAAGAATTATCACATACTTCCTAATGGGAGTCATATATTGTCCGAAGCACATGCAAATACTCAACAGGCTAGCAATAGCCATGGACGCAGAAAGGGCCAAATGAATAAAGGGAATAAATGAAAAAATGCAGATCAGATAGGGGAAGAGGCACTCCATAGTGGAAAAATAAAGGTAAAGGGACAGTGGGCTTCTAGAAGCAAGATCTAACTAACAAGGCTGTAAATCCTACATAACCCTGTTTTAGGTATGGATGCACATGTCATTTGTCATACAACTATTTCATCTTGAAGTATATGATAGACCTTTACATAAAATCCACTGAAAAATCAATAAGACCTTGGGAAACAATGTTGTGCCTTACTTCACCGTTCAACCTGTTGTTGACACGGGTGCTGAGAAGTGTGATGATATTATTCTTGAAATTATTAAGTTTGAGGAGTCCCAGGAGGACACCTACGACTCATATGGAGATCTGGATTAGTCTCCTAAATATTTCTTCACTTTGTTAGTCGATGTCACATATTTCTTATAAGTCTTCTTATCAGTTTAGCTCTAGTTCCAGAATGAACATTTGGTCTAAGCTCTTGTTAGGCTATTATCATTTAAAATTGAATAAATGCTTATTTTTCAGATATTTGATTGATTGTGCAATGTTTGTTCTATATTTTATAATTTGTTCCTAATGCAACAATTGGCTGATTGTTAAACCATACTTCTAAAATAGAACAAAGTATAATCCAATGACGGAGAAGGAAATATGTCTAGAAGACAGTTGTACCATACTAAATGAATTGGAAATGTTATGACTATCACAAGAAACGATGCTCTCATATTTAGCACTGAAAAAATGTCATATTATATCCTGAGTCCAGTCGTACTCTCTTAAGATTTGAAGAAATTGGTACGAATCGTTTCCATATGAAGACTGAGAACGAGGATGGTACAGAATACCTACTCATAACTAAGTTTAATGGGTGTAATAAATATGTGATTGAAAAAAAATATGTGATTGAAAAAACTTTCTTCCTTCTCCTTCGAGTTATACTATGCACATATAAAACCTGAAGTTTTTGTTGTGATGAAAACCCATAATTATTTAAAATATGGCAGATCGACCAGGTTATCCTAAGTTGAATATGAATGATAAGAATAATTAATAATTCTACTGGCCATAGCATAAAGACTTTTCTAGATTTGAAGATTTCTTATGCCCTTTTTGTGCTAAAGAGAAGCTAGTATTTGGATCTTCTTACCTAAAAGTTAGGGAAGAATCAATGAATTTTCTGTAGAGAATTCAAGGTGATATATGTGGGCATATCTAGCCTCTATCGAGCCCTTTCGGATACTTTATGGTACTGTGGTACTAATAGATGTTTCTACTAGATGGTCTCACATATGTCTCTTCTCTATTAGGAACGACCATGCTTTTGCTAAATTAATTACCTAAATTATTAAAAGTCTCATTTTCAGAAGAAATGACCAAGTCTATTCGAATAAACACTGCTAACGAGTTGATTTCAAAAGCGTTTAATGATGATTGTATGTCTTTGGGAATTAATGTAGAGCACTTGTACCTCATGTCTAAACTCAAAATGGCCTTATAAAGTCATCAATTAAAGGAATAAAAATGTATTGCTTGGCCAATCTTGCAGAATAGTATGCTACCCACTAGCTGTTGGGGCCATGCAGTGCTGCATGCTACAGTATTAATTCAACTCAGACCAACTTCACATCATGAAGTTTTTTCACTGCAGATAGTGCGTAGAAAAAAATTAAGAATTTTCCATCTACGAAAATTTGTCTATATTGTATACATGCCGATCTCTCTACCACAACGTACTACCATGGGACCTCACCGGAAGTTATGAATCTCCGTCAATTATTTAAAAACTTAGAGCCTATGATAGGGGATATTTACATTGCTCGATACGCTAATTGTACTAAGGATATTTTTCGGTATTAGAGGAGATATGTACCACATTAAAGAATGCCTAGTCCTTAGATCCACGCATTAAAGAGACCGAACTTGATGTTTGAAGGATAATAAATATGCAACAAATAAGCTAATAATATGCCAAATGCCTTCACTAATAATAAGGGAGTGAAAAGACCTCATATACCTGCAGTATATGCACATAAAAGAGTAAAAATACCCAGAAGAATATTGAACCCACTCTTGACCCTCTTGATAAAAAGAGGGGGAGGCCTCCAGGTGCATGTGACTCAATTCCGCGGAGACGTCCGCAAAAGTAAAGAACCGAACAAATGAGAACACTGCATGTGACAGTGGAAGAAGCTCAACCTAATGTTGACAAAATCCTTGAAGTGAGCTATCCTGGAGATGGTAACATCCCTGAAGTAATCCATTCTGAAGATGATGACCCCAACTTATATTTGCGCTCACAATCTAATACTGAGAAGTTGGAACACCCAGACTCCATCGTTGTGGGAAATCACAAGGAGCTGAAAGAAATAAATGAAGAGATATTTCTAAAGTGATGCAACATAATCATATAAAAGAAACACTACAATTGTTAACATATATTTCACCTCTAAAATTGCTAAAAGTTGGATCCAGAATCAAAGTCCATGGCAAAGTGCCAGAATAGCTCAAATAGGGTCAAATGAAAGAAGCAATTGACGCAATGCTTGCTTAATAAGAGAAAAGTTTTTAGTTCTGTTGACTGAACACTTCCTAAAGTGTTCCCTGTAGAATCAAAATGGAATTTTCATCCAACAGAGAAATAAAAATATCTAGATGGTGAGATATAAAGCGAGATTTGTAGCACAAGGGTTCACGCAGTGACCCGACATCGATTACGATGAAATCCATTCTCTTGTAATAAGTAGAATAACGTTACGAAACTTAATATTAATGGCAAGAAGCTTAAATTTAATAATGTAGTTAATGGATGTAATGGACGTATACTTATATGGTTCACTAGATACATATATTTATATGAGAATCTCTGAAGGAGTTAAAATTCCTGATCCTAATAATCACAACATGTATATCGTCAAACTGAAGATATCGTTATACAGATTAAAACCGTCTGGGAGAATATGGTACAACCGACTTAATGAGTTCCTCGTGAAGAAGATATATTGTCCTTGTGTGTTCATAAAGAAATCCTAGAATGGATTATATGTTATCTCAATATATATCAATGATCTGAATGTTATTGAAACCATAGAGAAAATAAAGGAAGCAAATGCTTACCTTACGACGGCGTTTGAGATGAAAGATTTGGTTAAAATCAAATATTGCTTAAGCCTGCAGCTAGAGTATTTCCCAGAAGGATTTTTTGTACACCAAGTCTATCTATACCAAGAAGGTATTGCAAATATTTCATATGTATAAATCTCATTCTTTTCTTAAAGACCTATGGTTGTGAGATCCCTTGAAGCGGATAAAAACCTTTTCAAACTAAGGATGAAAAATGAGAATGTCTTAAGACCTGAAGTCCCATATTTATATATTTTGCGAGTTGCACAAGGCTTGATATTGCATTCACAGTAAATTTGCTAGCAATACAACATAGTCCCAACCAGAAGACATTGAGCTCGTATCAAGACTTTACTCAGATACTTCAAAGGTACTCAAAATCTTGGATTATTTTTTTCCAAAAAAACTAAGATTTAATCACGGTGTGATATATGGATCTTGGTTGTTTGTCTGATCCCCACAGTGCCAAATCTAAGAATGATTTTGTGTGTCATATGGTCTTAATACATTCGATACCCCTATAATTATCCATGAAGATAATATTACTTGTGTTACACAAATATAAATGTGTTATGTAAAAAGCAATATCACGAAGCATATTGCTCCTAAAATTTTCTATCCTCATGAACTCCAAAAGAATGATGAGGTAAAGATTTTACAAACTAAGTCATGTGAAAATCTAGCAGATTTGTTCATTAAGTCCTTGCTAAAAATCTACTTTTCAAAGATGTGTTAATGGCATTGGAATGATATGACTTAGAGATGTGCAGAGTTTAGAGGGAGTAAAACACTGAACCATGATCCTTTATATGATCTTGAAGATCTTACTTTATATCCTGAAGATTATAAGGTGCGCTTGTTTTCCCTTGGTGAGTTTTCCTGAAGTTTTTTCACATGAAGGTTTTTAACGAGGCAACTAGTGTAACACGGAGTGTGAGTGCAATGTACTCTTTTCTTCGTCTCTTTTTCCCCATTGATTTTTTGGAAGGAGTTTTTAATGAGACATGTGCATTACGCAGTATTCGCTCAAGGAAAATGTTATGATATAGATAGAATCTTAGTCCAAATATGGAATGATTCTATCTATTGGTGAACGAATTTGAACCTATCTACAAGTTGGCTTTGCTATATATTGGTCAGCCCTTTGTACAAAGAGAATGAATCTAATAAAAAGAGATATATCTTTGCCTCTATATTGTGTGTGCTTCTACCTTTATTCGTATGATCTTATAGACGTGTTGTGGATTGATCATAGGTGCACAACTTTGTTTTAAAACACTATCCTATTTTTTTTCTTTTGCAAAACTAGTCTCCTTTCCCACCGCGGAAGATTTAGAGGCTAACACCTGACACCTTCCGCGCCTTAGCCTCTAGACCTTCCGCGCCTGAAAACCATAGCAACCAGGCGACGCAGGAGTCAGCTCTAAGTGTGGCACTAGCTGACTTGCCGCGCTCTGGTGCCGCGAAAGACCGGTTACCGCGCTCGGCAGGCACGATAAAGCAACCTGACGTGCAGATTTTGTGGTAGTCCTTGAACAGTACTTGCACTGATACAAGTGTAGAACAGTACTTTTTATAATGCTATAGTACGTGATGAGGCTATTTTTGTAAATGAATTTTTTTTTATCAGTTCTCGGCGTGTACGATTTGTTAATTCCATCCGTTTCGCTTTCCGCCTCGTGGCCAGATGGGACTCCACCATGGCACCATACCACCACCCCCGTCCCCTTCTCACGTCTCTCTCCAAATCCCCCACTCGAGCCACGCAGAAATCCTCTCGCATCCAGATTTTTTCCCCTTTCTGTCCCATTTCAGAGTTCAGATCCCCGCAACCAGGCGGCAGCCACCTCGCTGAATCTTCAGCAGCGGCCGCGCGAGGTGAGAGTGTGTGGCAATTAACTTTTGGTCTTTCTTGCTTCTTCAGTTGGCACAATAGTTTCTTGGATGGTTGGATTTGCAGTTTGCTTTCTCGGAAAGAGATCCTGATCGAATTTGCTTCGAAAGATTCTTGCTTTCTTTTCGAATCGAGAAGTTGTTTGGCTTGAATCCTCTGCTTCGGTAGTTTCTTTGTGATTAAGACCAAATTAATTGGATTATCAGTGTTTTGCTTCTGGTTTGGACTTAGTGAACGCTAGCTATACTGTTTAGACAATAATGGAGATCTCTCCCTGTTAGAAAGCTACTTGAGCAACTTGCTACTGCTTGCCTCCGATAAGCTTGTTGGGGGAGAAGCGAAGGATCCAATTAACATTGCCAATTATTAATTATTTGCAGCAGGTTGCTGGAAGCTGAGGAGGTGGCGACATGGGGGTGGATTTGGGAGCTCTTGTTCTCAAATCCACTGGGCTGTCGGTGTCGGACCGCGACTCGATCATAGCGATTAACATCTTCGTGGCGCTGCTCTGCTGCTGCATTGTGATCGGCCATCTGCTGGAAGGGAACCGGTGGGTGAATGAATCCATCACCGCGCTTGTCATTGTGAGCCCCTCTGCCCTTGCACTCCAAGTGTTTGTGGTTTTGCCTCAGAGAGCAGTAATATGAGTTTTCTTTGTGTTCCTTGTTGTTTGCAGGGGCTCATCACTGGTGGTGTGATTCTGCTCGTCACTAATGGGACGAATTCACGCATTCTTGTGTTCAGCGAGGACCTGTTTTTCATCTACTTGCTCCCACCCATCATCTTTAACGCTGGGTGAGCTCACTAAGTACCATATGGTCCAAGTAGTTGACTCCCGAGTAGTGGGGAGTTCTTGCTGTCTTTTTTTTCTGTCTAAGAAAATATGTGGTTGTCTTAGTTTAGGTTTTATCAATTTTATCTTGGGAACAATATGCAATGCAAGACAACTAGTGATGTGACAACTAGTGATGTGTTGGGCTGGATGACAATATAGTCAAGTACCCACCCGCTCCCTTTATTCTGTAGGTGTTAACATGACACTAAAGTGAAGCCACGAACTTCACTATCTTCAGTATAAACACTTATCCCACAATGCCCAAAAAATTGTTCTTCCTCAGATAGGCACCTTTGTTTAACCGTTCTTGCTAAATGTTGGTAACATATTTCAGTCATTTAGGCTATTTTTTCTTTAACTATGTAAGTACGGCATCCAGACTTTCATTTCTTTTGTAGCACTTGAAAGCATTACAAGGACTCTGTATTTATGTATGCTTATACATCTGCACAAATATCTCTAACAGTTGTACAACGTTGCACTCCAAAGTTACAGTATTAATCTGAAGTTATGTTTTACAAAAGTGAAGCCTTTAGCTAAAGTG
This sequence comes from Rhipidocladum racemiflorum, assembly GCA_036346355.1. Taxonomy (NCBI): domain Eukaryota; kingdom Viridiplantae; phylum Streptophyta; class Magnoliopsida; order Poales; family Poaceae; genus Rhipidocladum; species Rhipidocladum racemiflorum. The sequence goes on from CM070577.1 coordinate 83,315,620, forward strand.
TATCATTGCAAATATTTCCACAAATTGTCAGGTTTCAAGTAAAGAAAAAGCAATTCTTCCGCAACTTTATGACAATTATTTTGTTTGGTGCTGTTGGGACATTGATATCCTTTGTAATAATCTCCCTCGGTAAGTTACTAAATAATTTCCCTTGGTAAGTTACTAAGTCACTAGTTCAGTTTACATGGTCTTACTTTGGTTTAACAGGTATGCTTGTATTAGTAATGACAGCCCATTACACCTAAAGTCCTATATGCAGTGCAGCATCGCTGGTAGGGTTTATTGGTGCACAAATATAAAAAATTCCATGATGTACTACTTAGAAGCCAGCTAGCTATCATTTTTTAATTGTAGTAGTAGAATAACAAAGTTTATTGAGTTAGTTTAGCTGGTTCAGTTTATTGAGTTAGTTTAGCTGGTTCAGTGCTGCAGATTATGGTATGGCACTCATTTACGGAAAAAAATCTCAAATATACAACATGTAAATCAAAAATTGCAGAAATATACAACTACAAATTAAAATAGCAAAAATACCAATGGGTCCCGCCGCGCCACGTGGCGGCCGCCACGCCGCACGGCGGCCGCCACACCCCATGGCGGCAGCCAGGTGGCGCCGCCATACGCCACGTGTCTATTTTTTGTTTTTGATTTTTCGATTATTCGACCGAATTTTTGTTTTTCTCTGATCCGATTGAAATGCAGATAACTTTCGCTATTCTGACTCCAAATTTAATAAGAAAACTTTCTAAATTATCTAAATATTTAATTCGTTTCATCTAATAAATTATATTATTTATAAATATAAGGTATGTTTTGACTTTGTACAAGAATTAAGGTTACGGGGAAATTGAACACATCTCTTAAAATAAAGATATAGTAGAAAATACTCATTAAATGGGAAAATCTACATACACACTTTATATTTCTAAACAAAATCATTCAAACTATAGATCTTATATTTGTCAATAGAGATAGTAGCGACATGTGATTTCTACTTATTCACCGTATACTTACTAGTATATAATATATTGTAAATTTTTATCTTCATTTTTTGACATCTCACATTCTAACTTCTAAGCCGTAGCTAGTATGTATTGTATTCTTCAGAAAAACTTCCCTCCCATGCCCGTAAGAAATCAAAGTCATCGTCGGGCAAAAATTGACAGTTTTCGTGGGAGGATACACAAAAATAACTTCACGCCGTGTCTCATATGGTTTTTCTTGTGCTGCCATTGGCATAGCTGGTTCAGTGGTTGATCCAACTTGGTGTGGTGAACTGGTGATACGGTATGATTATAGTTATAATTATATGGTTTTTAGCAATATATACTTAATCCATATGATTTTACGATAATTTAGAAAGTTTTCTTATTAAATTTGGAGCTGTATAGCGAAAGTTATCTGCATTTCAATCGGATCAGAGAAAAACAAAAAAAATTCGGTCGAAATAATCGAAAAATCAAAAAACAAAAAAAATGGACACGTGGCAGCGCGGGGCGGCGCCACCTGGCTGCCGCCGTGGGGGGTGGCGGCAGCCAGGCTGCCGCCATGGGGTGTGGCGGCCGCCGTGTGGCGTGGCGGCCGCCACGTGGCGCGGCGGGACCTTTGGTATTTTTGCTATTTTCATTTCTAGTTGTATATTTCTGAAATTTTTGATTTATATGTTGTATATTTGAGATTTTTTTCCACTCATTTACTCAATACACACCAGCGCCACAATGGGACTAAACTAAAAGTGGAAGTATAATCTTTCAGAATTTGGACCACAATTTTGAACACCAAATGAATATATTTCCTGTAGGCTGGGAGCTTGTACCTTTGAGTTGTCTTTGAAACTAACAGTAGTATTTCAAGTCCTTCTTGAGAGGTGGGTGCATGATCACCATCGAAAGATTAGAATGTGGACAGTATTTCAACTCTTTACCGGCTAGGACAGACTGACAGGGTAGTGGACTCAGAAATCAGAACAAAAGTCACTTTTGTAATTTCATACAGATTGAAATGTGAACTTGTGTATACGTACTAAAGACTGTGCGAGATAAAGGCATATGCTAAAAGAAAGATGATAATTGACCATATGATGAATCAAATTAACCATTGGTAATCATTCTTGAAGCCTATTGAAGAACTACAGTTTTATGCTCATGAATTTATAGGGCTCATCTTCATACAGGAAAAAAAAAACTACAAGCATGATGTGCTCACACCTTGCATTCCTCAAACTTCGATATCTTGCTCAGTCTGCTAAGATTTTGTCTCAGGTGCTATGGGATTGTTCAAAAAACTTGATGTTGGTCCACTTCAGCTTGGAGACTATCTTGGTTGGATACTTTATTCTTTAAACTTTTTACGTATTTAAAACTATGAAGCAACTGTTTGGACTTTGGATACCATTGAATATGTTATCTTTCTTTTGGGTAATTATCTTTTTTTTTAATCCATATGTGCAGCAATTGGGGCTATCTTCTCAGCAACAGATTCTGTTTGCACCTTACAGGTTTTGTTTTGAATGATTTTCCATTATTGTCATAAAATGTGATAGCAAACTGTTCAATTTATATATTACTTGCAGGTGCTTAACCAGGATGAAACACCCCTACTCTATAGTTTGGTTTTCGGTGAAGGTGTTGTTAATGATGCTACATCTGTTGTGCTCTTCAACGCAATTGAAAACATTGATATTGATCATTTTGATGCCCTTGTTCTACCAACATTCATCGGAAAATTCCTCTACCTATTCGTCACCAGCACCATCCTTGGAGTAGCTGTAAGTAACCTTGTACTGCCAGTCTGCCACTGTTGTGACAACCACCACTATTAATACTGCTTTATGATTTGTGCAATTTAGTTTTGGGAGAGCATAGAAGCACTCCTTACAGAACCTTTCCTTTTTCTAAGCATTCTGCCCTGATGATTCATTTGAACACACCTCTTTGTTCCAACTACTAACTAGTGGTACTCTCTTTGACAGGGTGGGCTGCTTAGTGCCTACATTATTAAGAAACTTTGTTTTGCAAGGTCTGTACAGAGTTCTTATATGCGATTTAGTCACTGCACGGAATAGTTTATTTCGGTGTACTTTAAATTCTGAAGGAAGAAGTCCATATAACACCCTGAACTTTGGTTGAAAATCCATCTGTCACCCTGAACTAAAAAACCAAACATTTGACTATCTAAACTTTGGCCTTGTTTGGTATGGCTGGAGCTTTTCTGAAAAGTAGCTTTTAGCTGAGCTGCATGGCTAACGGGTTGCACGACTGAACGGCTGAGCTGAAGAGGTTTGGTGTTTGTCAGTCTGGCTTTTAGCTTTTAGGTATGAGGAATACGGGTTGGGAATGAGAGAGAGTGGTGCGGTTTGAGATTTTATACTTGGTGGGAAGGAGTAATTTTTTTTGAACTCTAGTGGTAAAGTCACAACCTCAACCCATCGAAGCCATAGGAAACTACCTCAGATCAGCTTTCGGCTTTCAGCTTTTTCTAGTACAAATAAGTTGTTGGCTTCTAGCTGCGAAAAAAGCTAGCTGTTTGGAACAACTTCTAGCTTCCAAGGGACAGGAGCTGAAGCTGAAGCCGTTCCAAACAAGGCCTTTGTAATTCGGTTCAAATAGCACCCTGACCCGGTTTCACATGATGGTATTGCCTGTGTAGCGCAATGAGTGGGTGGTTTTGCCATGTAGGATAACACTCTGTCATAGTTAGGTCAATGATAGGTGGGGCGTACATGGGCTTCTCCTCGCCGAGCTCCCAATCATGCTTCAATAGTTGTCGGCCCCTATAGCTCCCTCACACTCTATATCAATTTGGAAGATAAGCCCTTGTGAGCTCAACTTGTCATTCACCTAAATTTACCTAGCGTGTCATCCTACCTGGCAAAATTGTTCACTCATCACACCACTCTGGCAATAGCACTATGCAAAACCAGGACAGGTGTTATTTGAATCGGATTGCAAAGTTCGGGAGTCAAATGTGTGGTTTCATGGCTCTGGGTCCTGGACGGACTTTCGAGCAAAGTTTAGGGTGTTACATGGACTTTTCCCAATTCTGAATTACTTCGAAGATTTTAATACCATTGTGGCATGCTTGTGGTGTTATGTGCAGACACTCAACTGACAGAGAGGTTGCTATCATGATTCTCATGGCATACTTTTCGTATATGCTGGCAATGGTGAGTGCCTATAAATATAAGAACTTGAAAAAAAGCAACTCCTGTAAGTCAAAATGTTTTGGGGATTAAACCTTACTTATTTTCTTTGATTTGCAACCTTTGTTCCTATATTTCAGCAGCGTGCAATTTTAGATCTTACTTTCACGTCAACATTTTCCAAACAATGTGATATCTAGATTTCTTCTCATCATTTTTTTGTATTTCAGCTGCTGGATCTGAGTGGCATTCTCACTGTGTTCTTTTGTGGAATAGTAATGTCACATTACACTTGGCATAATGTGACAGAAAGTTCTAGAGTTACTACCAAGTATGTATTGGCTGGCAACCATTGCGGTTCCTTTTCCATGAAAAACATTATCTACACTAGCTTACTGACATTCTTTTTTTCATGCTGCAGGCATACTTTTGCAACTTTATCATTCATTGCTGAAATTTTTCTTTTTCTCTATGTTGGGATGGATGCATTGGACATTGAAAAATGGAGATTAGCTAGTAGCAGGTACTTTTTGTTGTCCATAAATAATGCTGTGATTTTAACGTTGTATATGTTATGGGCGTGGGCAGGGCCGACCCTAGGGTGGGGCGAGCGGGGCGGCCGCCCCGGGCCCCCAAATTACCGGGGCCCCTCTGTGACTCGTCCTAATGTGAAGACTAGACACTTACACGAGAGCCGAGAGCAATCGCTGTTGGTAATCAGTCTAAGAACTAGATGCCAACGACAAGTTTTCGGTTCCTTGTCTGAAAATGCTCCGACCGGACATGCTTCGGCTGAAACGTTCGTGTGCAACTCTTGGCTGAAACTAACTAGCAAAAGCTTCAGACTTAACGCTGTTTTCAGAGAAAAAACAACAATTGAACTAAAACTACAGAAAAGACTTGTTTTTGCGACGTAGAAACTACTCACGTCTTTTCTGATTTCATTGCAATATACAAACTCAATTACAAGAGTTGGGCTACTTCACATCAAAGCAGAAATCGAAACAAAACTAGATTGGACTTCTATTTTTCACCGCGGGTATTGTAGCACATCCGAGACAGAGACCGAACACAACACGCAGTGTCTATCTAAAAACTAAAAAACTGTGCAGCGCATCAGCTGAAAGAAGCTTTTCAAAATTGAAATTATTGAAAAACTATTTAAGGTCTACAATGTCTCAAGAAATGTTAAATGGTCCGGCAACTTTATGTATTGAGAAGAAATTATTGGATGACATTAATGTTGAGGCCATAATTGATGATTTTGCATCTAGAAATGCTAGAAGATATTTTCTAAGATGATCTCTACAAAATGTTTAAGGTAAATAATCTCACTTTTGAACTTCCATTTATTTATTGGTAACAATTTCTATAATACACTGAATATTGTTTTTTTAGTTGATGCATGGTAATATAAAAATATTTCGATGCTTATGTTATGGTGGGCCTCCATTTATAATTTCGCACCGGGCCTCTAAAAACTCAGGACCGGCCCTGGGCATGGGCCCAGGGGGAGCCACACAGCCCAGAAGGGGATGCACGCAAGGCAGGGGACTGCACCGAAGGCAGCAGGCCAGCAGCTGCACCTTCCTATGGTGCGCCAATTAGGATTAGGATCAACTTGATTAGCAAGTTATTATCGTTAGTGATAGAATCTTATCCCTATTAGTTGGCATGTTATCTCTAATAGATGGAAGGTTTAGATTGCTTTGTTTGGCTGGCTCTATTGCATGACATTATCATCTCTCTTGATTAAGCAAGAACAAAGTAAAGTCTTTCCCTAACAAAGGTTCTGTAAGATTGAGGATGCCGACTGTGGTGGTGGTGGTGGTGGTGGTGGGGGGAGGGGGGGGGGGGGGAGGGGTTGGTGAATAGGCTGTTTTGAAAATTCTCTTCAAAACTCTTTGGCCATAACCAAACTTATATACGGAAGCGTAAATCAAAAAAGTTTTGTCCAATTAAAGCTAAATCGACTAGTCTCAACTATGTGCACCAACAACCCAAGTCTACGATCAAGATTTGTGATCCCAGGTTGACAAGCAAGCAATTCAATTATATGAATGTAAATTGTAATAATGTAAATGAGCAATAGAAAGCAAACCAAGATTGATACACAATCTTTTTACTGTGGTGTTCGGACACTTGCAGTCTCCCATAATCCACATTGAGGTAAACACAAACGAACTGAACCAGCTCCACGAACTAAGCCAAGCACCTCGATTCCACTAGCGGTAACTCTTTCTCCCTACTGGTAGGTGAGCTCCAACCTTCACAATTTGCTGGGCTTTCTCACAATCTTCTTTGAGAAGGTCACCGAACCAGCGACTCCTCTATGCTGTCTAGGTATTGGCAAACACCAAGAGTAATAGGTCAAGCCTCTTGCTTGATCCTCACTAAGTGTAACACAAGCACAACGATACTCAATCCACCTCTAGAATGCAACACATGCACCTAGAGCTCTTCTCTCCTTGCTCACAAGGTGCAACACATGCACAATTGAAAGGAGAGGCTTGTACTAGCTCAAGAGAAAGCAAATGAACACCAAGATTCATCAAGAAATAAACTGAAGCTCAAAAAGCTTCTCAAATAACTCAAATATGGCTTTATGAGCTCTAAAGGTTCTGCTCTCAAGTGTATGTCTCAAATGGGTGCAAGAGCAGCAGCAAACCTCCTAACTCGGGCCTTTTTATAACCCCCTCAAGAAAACTAGCTGTTGGGGGCAAAATGCTAAAAAATCAATAATTTTCGGCACTATCACCATGTAAGGGGTGGTTTACTAGCCTCAACCCCAACGGCTAGTTCTATGCATTAAATGCACAAAAACTAGCCGTTGCTACCGTACCCCCGGCACTACCGGCATATAAACCCCGGTAGTGCTGGCCATTTTGACCCCAAACAACTCCAAAACACCTCTGGAAAATAAGTACTGGTTTTTGTAGCGGTATTGCCGCTCGGGCGGCACTACTGCTGCCCAGGGGCGGTAGTGCCTCTTGGGCGGTACTACCGCCCCAACTTTTTTAGCAAACTTAAATCATAACTTTCTACTCTGAAGTCCGATTTAGGTGATCTTGGGCTCTATGGAGAGCTTATCAAGAGGGCTACAATTTTCACTCCTTTTCAAGATTTAAGCAACCATAGATATTTCCAAATATCACAAAAACTCCAATGTAACCACTCACAGTCTAAAATATGATTTTCTTGAAATCCCTCGTATATACTTGATCAAGAGCGCAACTACAAGCTAGCAAAAGTCTAGAAATTATCAAAGCATGAACTTCATCAGTTTGCAGAACATATTTGCAAACTTTAGTCACATGCTCACAAAAGCAAATGCATAACTTCCAACTATTTGCAAAAACACATTTACAAATTTAGCATCGCAAAAACACATTTGCAAATTTATCATTATGCAAGGAATAGCAATTAAGAACAAGCACAAACTCTTGTTTAGCTATGTGATGATCAACTCACGTTCTCTAACAATTTGCAAAACACATTTGCAAACTTTTAGTCACATGCTAAGAAACCAAGTGCATGAGCTTCAACTATTTGTTTTGCAAATATTAGCTCCGTGCAGCAAAAAGCAACCAATAGCTAGCATGAACTTAAACGCTTTGCAAAAACACATTCGCAAACCTAAGCCTTATACTAACAAAAGCAGATGCATGAGCTTCAACCATTTGCAAAACACATTCGCAAATATGAGCTTCAGGCAAAAATCAATTCAATTAAGAGTTGAGCTAGAACAAACTGGATTAAGCCATCAACACATGATGAAGCTCAAGCTACAAGACTCGACCCCTCTTAATAGTACGACAACCTAACTGGCAACCTGGTCTTCCAACCACACATCGAGACCGGTAAACGACTAGGAACACATCTTTAGCCCTAGCTAGTTATACCTTTGCCTCGTGCAAATCCACTTGGATCTTTGTCTAGTTCATCAACACATGATGAACTCCGTCACTTCACTTCGGGATCTTTCCTTGATGCTCATCAACACATGATGACATCCTTCTTCCGGATTCTTGATTTGATGGCTATCAACACATGATACCATCCAAATCTTCATCAACGTTGGACTTGACCTATTTCACAAACTCAAGGAAAATGTTAGTCCAACATACACGATTATCTCAATCATCGGTGCACTCCATTAACACATAATGGATTTCTCAAGATCCTTTGATCTACTTCTTTGATGATTAACCACAACCCAAAGATAATTGATTGAAATTAATATTTGTCTTGAGTATATTAGTGCTACTAAAGCTTCATATACTGAAGCACTTTCGATTGTCCTTAATCAATAAAGCACACCATCAATACATGATGGAGAGCCTAGATCCATTGACTAGTTCTTTGATGATTGAACAACAACCGAACACAATTTAAATTGTTATGAGTATATTTCAACTACGCAAGTTTCATATACTCAATTTGATAGGTTTCAATATAATGATCCATAATATGTATAATTATGGAAAGAGATCAATACAATTTAGACCATCAAACATAGAATAAACTCCCATAAATGTGTGCACATATAAAATTGAACTTGAACCAACATGCACATATTCAATTTGAGATTGCTCTGGAGTTTGTCCTATATTAACATGAGTATACTACAACTACACAAGTTTTATATATACTCAAGAGTTTGTTTCAAAGTAATGATCATTTATAAATGGAAAGAGGTAAAGGGATTAATACTAATGAAACTTCAAGATCAAGCATGAACTCCACCTGAATATGTGCATTCATGTATATATATGGACTTGGAAACAACATGCAGAACTTAAAGCGAAACTATGGTGGAGTTCACTCTTTTTCTTGAATCCAAGGAATGCATCCAGAACTAATAGAGTTGTATTAGATGCATACCTTTGGGATTTTTATTTTTCAATGAGATGAGACTAAACAAAATTATACTCAATAAAAGAGTTAGTCTCATATTCAATATGATCAAATAATATTATATCCAAGGAATACAACAAGATATGATAATATGAACTCGACTGCATACTTTTGATATCTTCATCTTTTTCATCTAAAAGAGACTAATAAAAATTACTCTCAATAAGAGCGTTAGTCTCATAAAAGATTTGTCATTAATTAACACTTGAGACTAATCAATATTATGATTATCAAAAGGGTTAGTCTCATAATTAGGTTTGTCATTAACACCAAAACCACATAGATGGAGCTTGAACTTTCAGGTTCTTCTCCCCAGTCCATGGCCTCCTCCCTTCAGCTGTGCTGTCCCAGCCCTCCTCAGTACGGTAGTTACCCTACATGAACTAGGTTCATGATAGTATAATTAAACATGCAAAACATAGTAGTAATACAGATGCTGCAGATTTACATTGTTTAACCATTTATCTGGAGCAAACTTGCATCAGCAATTGGCTTTACTTCCATTTAGACTGATGGTTGTCAGTGTTGAAATAAATATTCTTGTTAAATTGGATCTGTCGTTGATGATAGAAAGCTGGCGCCATTTTTTAAATTTGGAAAATTCTACAAGGAAACAGCTCCTTAAAGCTTATTTGTTGTTGTTTGGCAAGGTGGGACACTGTTAAGTACAGGTCCACAACAGCAGCTTCCTTGGATGTCTTGCCAATGCTTTTCTAAACATGACATTGTTAAGGATATATTGCCTTATATAGGCTTTCCATGTACATGATTGCCTTATATAGTCTTTCCTTTTGTACCCTCATATACTCTATATATTCTGGCCATAGCCTCATATTAAATACAAAATATATTCATAACATGTTATCATAGCATTAGGGTTTTATATTGGTCCGCAGCCAGAGCCTTAGGGTTTTAGATTGATCCGCTACCTGCATATTTCCGCTGTCACTGCCCCCGGGAGGAGCCATCCACTCTTGGGGGCGGCCACCTCCATGAGGCGGCTCCTCCACCATCGCCATTCTCGACGACCACGTTGTCCGCCTCCGCGCCCCCACCGGCCTTCGTAGCCATGCGCCTCCGTGGCCACCCCGCTTTGGGCAATCACTGTCGCGACCGCCTGCGCCGACTCGCAACCAGCCGCCCTCGTTGGCCCTTTGCGTCGGCTGTCTCGGCTTCCAAGCCGCCGGTGCCACCTCCACCTTCGACCGACCGCCGCGCCTTCGACACGCGCTGGCCTGCGCCTCGGCCACTCCGGCCGGCCTGCCTCGGCGTAGCTTTGGCTTCCAAAGGCCTCATCTCTGTCACCAGCGCGGACTCCGACGACCGCCACCTCGCCTGCACTAGCTTTTGCCGCATCTGGCGCTGGCCATCTCCTCGCCGGCCGGGCTCCAACCATCGTCTTTTTCTTGGCCATCGACCGCCTGTCTTCAGCCGGCTAGCCCCGCCTCCGTTGCTCCACTCCCGGTTGCTCACCCGCCCGAGAGGAAGCATCGCACATGAACATCCATGAACGCTCCAATTGGTTGCAATTTGGATCCAAAACACAATTTAACTCAGACTTGGCTTCCAGCTCCGCTCGGCTTCAGCTTCTCAGCTTCGACTCCGGTTCCAGCTTGGTTTTTGGCTCCAACTTCGGCTCTTTTGCTCTGGCTTTTGTTTTTCAGCTTCATCTTTTGATTTTCACCATAATTTGCTACGTGCACCCGAAGTGTACTAGAAGGCTCATTTTCGTCGACTTGGTTCGATTCTTTCGTCGACTTGGCTCGACTCTGGCTTTGGCTTCACGGGCGAACTGTGCTTCTACGGCTTCAGCTTATACTACTTCGGCTTGTCCGTTTTTTACATTTTTGGCTTCATCAGCTTTATTTGGTTGCGAGCTTTTGCCAATGGTTGTCGCTAGCAGTTTGGAGTTCATCTTACTCCCTCGGTTGCCGCCGTCGGGCTTCTCCTTGCCTTGGCCGCCATCAATGTGCTTTGGTTCAACGTGACATGACTTTCTTTGCATCGGGCGTCGCCGCTGAGTTTTGTCTAGAGTTCTACTTTGAGTCTGGCTATTGCTGATGCTGGTATCTACTACTAGTATTGCTACTATTTTCTTGAGTCTTCTGTTGCGTCCATCCAAGTCCTTAGCATCTTGGTTCTTTTGTCGGCTAGGCTCATTCTGTCGACTTCGATTTCCGACTCATTACCTTGGCTTGGCTCATTTCGTCGGCTTTTCTCCATTGGTTTCGACTCATTTTGCCAGTCGATTTCAGCTCGGCTCGTTTTGTTGGCTTCGTCGGCTTTCCTTTGTCGGTTTCGGCTCATTATGCCAGCCGGTTTTAGCTCGACTCGTTCGGTCAGCTTCGTCGGCTTTTCTTCATCGGCTTGGCTCTTTTGTCGGCTCGGTCTTTTAAGAGTTGGATGCTACGACGACTACTTTACAACTAGGACTATGGATTTTTCCTATTTTAGTGTCAACTCTTCCAACTGCAATGCTATTGCATACGTCTTGCATTTGTTGGGTTGGGGGGGGGGGGTGTTAAGGATATATTGCCTTATACAAATGATTGCCTTATATGGGCTTTTCATGTACATGATTGCCTTATATAGTTTTTCTTTTTGTACCCTCATGTACTCTATATATTCTGGCCATGGTCTTATATTGAATACAACAAGTGCTATTCATAACACACATTTGGTCCCAACTAATTTAAATTTGTTTCACTTGTGATGCAGTCCTAAAAAGCCCATTGCTTTAAGTGCAATTATATTGGGCTTGGTTATGGTTGGAAGAGCAGCATTCGTATTCCCTTTATCTTTCATATCCAACCTAAGTAAAAAAGAGTCAGGCCCAAAGATTTCCTTCAAGCAACAAGTTAGTATTTGACCTTTTTTTTGCACTTCTGTCATTTTGTGTCCCTTCAGAAACCAGATGGGGTTAACTTTGATGGTATTTTTCCTTTAGGTAATCATATGGTGGGCAGGTCTCATGAGAGGAGCAGTATCAATTGCACTTGCCTATAACAAGGTGATGCTTGATGGTTAAAAATTATGAACTAAACAATCATCTATAAGGAATGATTTGGAACTTCTACCGCATATTTTGCAAAGCTATCTTTGAGTATCTAGAGGTTTGATGTATGACACTGTTTGTAAACCTTTGCAGTTTACCGCATCTGGTCATACTGAATTGCGAATTAATGCTATCATGATCACTAGCACAGTCATTGTTGTTCTGTTCAGCACAATGGTAAGACCACTATGCCTTACCACCCTTGTTATCTCAAATGGCTATTTTCTGGTCAGCATGGATATTTTTATTGATTTATTGATAAAATATGCATTCTTTTTTAAAGTTGTGCTTTGTTCAGACATAATATATGATGTGATAATACGAGTGTAAACAAACTTTGTGCGATATTGCTGTTTGTTTCTTTATATGGTAATTAACGAATTGGATGAAAGGTTCATGAATAATACAGCTATGATGCTAGGAGTATCAATGATATCCTACTATTTTGCTTCCCTCTTGATAAAAGGAAAGGACTGTCATTTTGCTAATTTATATGCCATCAATATTTGATTCAGGTTTTCGGTTTGCTGACTAAGCCTCTGCTTAGTCTTCTCATCCCACCAAGGCTTGGCAGTGCAGCTGAGCTCTCAAGCCAGTCGATTCTAGACCCACTTCTTGGAAGCTTGATGGGGTCTGACTTTGATGTAGGCCAGATCCCCCCTCAGAACAACCTTCAGCTTCTTCTCACCATACCAACTCGCTCTGTCCATCGTGTATGGCGCAAGTTTGATGATAGCTTCATGCGCCCGGTTTTTGGGGGGCGAGGCTTCGTTCCATTTGTGCCTGGTTCGCCGGTGGAGCGGAGTGCCCATGGACCTAACCTAGGCACTGTGACAGAGGCAGACCATAGTTGAGTAGAGGCTCAGAAGGTATAATCATTTCTGTAAATGTTCAAATACCACTCAATTTTGTTCTTGAAATTAGTTGGTGGTTGTTATGTTCAGATACCACTCAATTTTGTTTTGAAATTGGTTGTTGTTGCTGTGGTTGTTGTTGTTGTTGCATCTTGTGCAGATAGTTTCTATAGAACTATGCTTATGCTGGTGTAGTTTTTGGGACCCATTCCAAATATACAATTAATGTGTAAATCTCAATGTTGTTCAAAATCACATGCTGGATATTAGCATTAATATAATATGGAAAACTAGATTTTACTTTTGGAACATGCAAGTGCTTTACTAGGATGCGTGATGTACTTACTACTTTTTTGGGCTTTGTTGATGTGCCTGTTCTTTATCAAAATCACTTTGAAGATTTGTACGACTTGCCTTTTCCCTGTCTTAGTGAAATAGAAATGATGCCAAATAGAAATGCTTGACATCATATCTCCCTGAATCGTCGGCGTTCACTTTTTTACGATTTTGCAATTATTCCGCTAACAAATATCGCCATGTACAGCTGCAAAAGCTTCTGACATGACACTAAGGACGATTTAGGCTGCATATAGGCGTCACACATTAATTTGTCTATGAACTTGTAACACCCTGACACTCTTAAGTACCTTAAATATCACTTTATCATACTTATTCGTTAACTTTTAATCATTTAAAATATAAATTTCAGCAATAACAATACCTCTCTTTTAACCGCTAAACACCAACTAAGTAATAACCACAAGAAATGATGACATAACTAACACCAATGATGGAAACAAGAATAGTAATAAACTTGGAACCTTGTGCTCAAGAACACCCAAGATCATGCGCTTGGGAATGTTCAGAGCACATGCGTCTGGGGAACAAATTTACCCTTTACTTACCTTTGATGAAACCACCGAACGGAGAACGAAACAATAGCCATGATTATTATGTAACAAACCCGACTAAGATCACACGAGACCGATTCCACTAAAATTATTCAATGACAAACTATACATATTATCTATTGTTCGATGAATATAACAAATGGTAAATATCATATGTGGATGGTGTAGTGACATGTGACGTGGCTGTGCTACTCCCCTTCCACGCATGCCAGTCTCATTATACCTAACATAATGAATAAACAAGCGTGAGTCCAAGACTCAGCAAAGTGCATCATAGAATGATAACATCGTATGTACATAAATTCAATAGTTTAATTTCCTTTTCTTTCATTCATGCGATGCATTGTCTAGATGGTCATATGCACATCATATAGCTTATATTGGTATAACTGAGAGAACACTCGTTGATGTACACCCTTTACCTCCATCCCGTGGAGGTATCTAACGAAGTAGGTCTTACTCAAGAACGCTCCGGACTAGTCATATAACTTTCTCACCAACCTGGCTCATGCACTCCAGACTAGTTATATGACTTTCTCACCGACCTAGCTCATATGCACTTTTCATGATGTGAATGCAAGTTATGAAATTCATTATCCATATTTCATCATAATTACCAAGATCTCGAGCATAAACAATAATAATGATTAGCAATAATCATATAAAACAACAAGGTAATAATTATCAATTTAAACAACAATTCATCTCAACCAAATCATCATTCTACCATGCAATTGCCTTTTTACCCATGGAGTACGAAATGTTGTGAAGTTGAAGCCAAACCTGAAGCCACACCTCCTATAGGGTAAATCCATCTCAAAATAATGCCATAACAGTACAAGCATCAAATATAATAACACTGCACATATGCACAACATCGGATTTAACTGTCTCCCTCGATGAACAGCTTCCCCTTGCTGTCCTGGTGGTCAAAAGATCATAACTCCTAGCTTAGGAGCCCAAACATAGCAAACCATATATTTTATGAAAACTACAAAAGATTACCTACAATTTTCTAGTTATCCATATTTTCTAATTAATTCATCTAACTCCTCGTTTTCAGCCCCAGAGACCGATATGTGGTCCTACAGGACAGCAGTCTTCACAATTTCGTAACTATGTTTATACAACTCCAAACAGTGCAAACCATGACATTTCTAGAATCTAAAGTGAATTATATAGCTTTCTACAGTTATTTACATAATTTAATTCAGCAATTAACTAGCCCTAATCAAAAGATTACCATGACTGCTGTCAACAACAACCAATTCTGGATAACAAGCTTTAACTTATCATAACTTTTAAACTGCTTAACCAAATGTTTCGTTCTTGTACTCTAATTAAGCTTGACAATAATCTACATTTTTTGTAACTTTTGTAGCCTTTGAAACTGATCGTAGTTACCCCAAAATTTGACTCAAAGATTGAACCCATTTTTGACCAAATACCGGGCTTACCCAAAATCAATCTGGTGACCACTAAAAGCCACATCTACCAATGAAACAATCATAACATCACTTTACTATAGAGCCATCATGACCAAGACCAATCTAGGGTTTATACCTACGCTCAGAAAATTCGTCCAGGTAGCGACATCGGCGATTCTCCCTCGGTTCTCGTGTGTTGCTCACCCCTCCACGCGTCCCAAAACTCCCGCCCTAGGTTCTTTGAGGTCCCCGTCTCCTCCTGGGGCAACAGTGACAGTGGCGCGGCCACAGCCATCGATAGTGGCATGGCAACTCGGGAGGGCAGGCCGGCGGTTGGTGGCATAGGAGGGGAGGAGAGGGGTGACTGTGCAGGAGGGGGAGGGGAGAGGGGGCTGCAGCAAGGAGGGGGAGGGTGGCAGCTGGACAGGGGAATAGGGGAGGGTTATGGTTAAATACAATACTTAATTAGGGTTAGGCCTAATGATAATAGGCAAATAGAGGCTGAGCGGACCGGAGATGTCACCTAGAGGGGGGGGTGAATAGGCGTTTAAAAAATGACAGCGGAATTAAATACACCCGAGCTGGTCAACTCGGATACTCCGGATGACTAGTCCGGATATTCCGGATGGTCCGGATTATCCGGGGTATTTGTCCGGATACTCCGGATAAACTAGCTCGAGCAGAAAAGTAAATCTACACAGTTTACTTGAAAGACAAGGTTCTAAATGCAATCAAGTACCTTAAGCAAACATAGATTTGGAGCCAAATAAAAAGGACAAGTAGATCGGGGCTCCGCAAGATCAAAACAAAACAAACTTAGCTAGAGTAGAGAGAAAGAGCGAAGACCACGATTTTTACCGAAGTTCGGATTCTTGAAGGGAATCCTACGTCTCCGTTGAGGTGGCTCGGTCACACTTGAGCTAGGGTCTTTTTCAACCCACTTTCCTCCCGGTGTTGCACAAATGTACTCGCCGGCTTCACTTATCGTCTCTTCCCTTCCGGAGGCGAGACTTGCCTTCACAAATGACCGGGGCACACCACAAGTCTTGGTTGCTCCCGGTGACTCCTAGTCGTCTAGGAGACCTTCAACCTCCAAGAGTAACAATACCATAAGAAATCGCTTGAAGGATGAACAAGTGCTCAAAAGTGGGAATGAATGCACCTAGCACTAGAATCTACTTCCTCCTCACCAAGATTTGAATCCACACACAAATTAATGGAGGAGGAAGCTTGAGCTCTAAAGAGTGCTTTGAATGAGTGAGAGAGTGCTAGAACTTTGCAATGAATGAGCTCCAATCAGTATATGGCCGTTGGGAGAGGGAGGAGGCTTAAATATGTCTTGTGGAAATCTAGTCGTTGCCCTCTATTTCGAAAAGTCCGGACTATCTGGACATTTCAATCCGGATAATCCGGATAGTCTAAGAAGCATTTTTGACCGAAGGGAGTAACCCGAACACTCCGGATCTTTTATCTGGATACTCCGGACTAAAGCCGGATACTCCGGATAAAATATCCGGACACTCCGAGTTGGTCAGCTCGGTTTGAAAAACTATTTTTGGGAGAATGCAAGTATTTAGGTGCTATTTTAATGCAAGATTGACCTTTGAGCACATGATCATCCTAAGAGTGATTTCCCAGCATTTCCCCTTAATAGTACGACTATCCTTAAGACTCAAATAAAAATAAAAGTTACAATTCTTGTCTTGATGCCGTCTATTCAAATTTGAACATTTGTAGGGGCGTCCAATCACATTTCGAAAGCAATATGTTCTCGATATCTGCATCAATTCTAGTTAAAACATTAGATCTCTTTAATTGTATCATCATTAATCACCAAAACTTTTTAAGGGGCCTAGATGCACTTTCAATCTCCCCCTTTTTGGTGAATTGATGACAACACAATTAAAGGCAATTTAGATATAATAAGAGATTAGCTTAACATTTTGAATACCAAATATATAGTGGAGCTCCCCCTAAATGTGTGCATTAGAGAATTTTGAGGAAAAACAAATGCACATATTTCGCGAGAAATTGCAAGAGCTCCCCCTATATCTTTGCATTCAGGGAATCACAGATGATAGGAATGATCAAGACAATAAACAAGCATAATATCATAACACAATAAACCAAAGAGATTAACAAGATCCACAACGTAACAAGATCCACAATGAGAATCAAAAACATAACAAACGTCCCAAAAGCACAATGCGCACCACAGCTAAGACAACAAAGACAACGACTAAAGAAAACACTCCCCCTTTGGCATCAAGACACCAAAAGGAGGAGGATACAGGAGATCACTCGTCGCCTTCGTTGTCACCGGAAGCCGCATACTCAGACCCACCATTGCCGTTGCCACTGCCAGTCGCTGAAGGTGGAGAGGAGACAATACCAAATAACCTGTTGACAGACGACTCCTCACCGCTCTCCTCTGAAGATCCTGTAGAGTCACTGGGAGAGAGCGCCTCACCAAGATGGCGACGAATGTCTCGAATCCTCTTGCTGTTCTTCTTAACTTCCCTGCGAAGCACCTTTTGCTGAGTGGAGATGTCGCGACAAAGATAGAAGATGTGTCGCAACATCTTCTGTAGCGAGCTGCTGGAAGTAGATGATGGATCAGAGGGGACAGCTGAGGAAGTAGCAGGAGTAGAGGGCGAGTTGGATCTCGGATGGATGGGCCTACGACCTCTGGGAGGCCTAGCAGTAGGACCTGGGACAACTGGAGCTGGAGGAGTAGAGGGGGGTTGGACCTTGTAGGACAGGTGCTCCACATCTCTGATGAACTTGAGCCCACTGACATTAGCAATCAGCGCCATCACAAAAGGTGCATAACTGCAGCTGCTCATGTTACTCTGTGCGTTCTGCCTCATGGTCTCCCACAAGAAATCAACAATGTCAAACGGGTGGGAGCGCTCAACAAGATGAAAAAGCAGGTTCCTACGTACTGTAGGAACTAATGGCAGAAGCATCTCCCTCCTTGGGCCATAGAGTGACCCGAAGCAGCCTGTAAAGCACAGCTGGCACATCCTTCAGACCCTTAATGGTGCCAACGGTGAAGCGCTGAGAGGTATAATAAAGAGCCTCAATCTGATCAGGAGTCATCACCTTCTTAGCATGTAACTTAGGACTCCTATCATCCAGTCTAAGGTTGAGCACTCTTGCAAACCTCTTCTTGTTAGCCACATACCAAATGCTGTCTGTCATCCACCAGATGGCTTCCTCATTCTTGTCAAAGTAGAGCGTAGCATAGAACTGCATAACTAGCTCATTGTTCCAATCATACTTGAAAACCATGAGATTCTTGATCTGCTGCTGCTCACATATCTAGATAATCTGATCAAGCACAACATTCTGAGCTCGCGCCATGTATTCCCAGTCAATAGTCTTTATTCTGACCACAGGATGCTCAAGAGGATAGAGGACCGTCTCATAATAATCTGACTGGAATCTATTCCAGAAACGTCGATCCACATAGTTATCCTGATGAAACTCCAAAGGATCCTTGTTTCTGTTCTCAACTATTGCCTTGCCTTTACCTGAGCTAGTCCGATAATCAATGACGCGCATTGGGTTTACTGACCTAGGGTATCTCCACACGGGCTTGGCCTTGGCCAAAGGTCCGATGAAATGTCCTGATTGCCGAAAGTCTCTTCTTTTCTGATCAGGCAATCTAGCATGGACATCTGTTGGGTGCTCATCTGGATCAGGCTGAGGCTGCTGAGAAGGAGCAGGAGAGGCACTAGGAATGAGTCGAGGACCTCTCCCTATAGGTTGTTTGGCCACAACATGTCTCTGCTTCTTAGGCGGTAGAGAGTGAGGAGGTGAGTCCTAAGGAGGCTCACCGCCCCCAGAACTGCCCTGGATCGGATCCATCTGACCAGACAAGATACAAGAAAGGAATTAGCCGCGAAGCGACTCAGAAACAGAGATGAATCAAAGTCTAGCCGAGACACATAGTCTCCGAAGCCCGGAGACTCCGGATTTTTTGTTCGGATTGTCTGGATATACCGGATAATCCGGATAAAAACATCCGGATACTCCGGATGTGCCAGAAAACGCCCTAGGCGGGATTAGATCCAGAAAATCCAACGCAAAACCGACATGCATTGGATCTCTACCACTCAGAGGATGACCAAGGAGCAGAGAAAGATATAATCTAGCGAATTTACGCGAGATCGGGCAAAGAAATTGAACTCACCACAAGAATTTGAGAAAGAAGAACACGGGTGAGGGGATGAAGATTTCCCGATCTTGAGGGACGATTGAAGATGTTGAGGCGCACCCTAGACAGGCCAGAGAAGTGAGAGGTGCCCAAAGATAAGGAGAAACTTGACAAACCCGGGAAGGAGACAATCAAGGAAAACAACCTCACCTTAGATCCGTAAATCCAAGAGGGAGAAGGAGATCCTAGCACCCGGGGACGGAGGAGGAGGAAGGGGAACCACCCTTGCCAAAGATGAGAACGGGAGAGAGAGAGAGAGAGAGACGCGGTGGAAAAAGAAAAGGAGGTGTAACCGCGCGGGGGTTTTGGGGTTAAACCCAAAATCCCCAACCCGGACAGTCCGGACTTTTAGTCCGGAAACTCCGGTTGATCCGGACACTTCGGATCAAAACCCCGGATACTCCGGGTTCCTCTGCTCGGGAAGAAAATAGGGAAGCAAGGATGATCTAGATTTTGGCGGAAAGAGAGGACGAAAGAGACCCTAGAGTGCACATACTATGTGACTAGCGAACAAACAAGCAATCAAGCTATAGTCACATAGCAATGACACGATCCGAGGATCAAGAAACAAACACACACAAAATGAATTAAAAAAAGATTAACAAGATTTTGAAATTCATTTTTCACTCATCAAACAAGACGTGAGCACTTCTCAAGCCACGTTACGAGAATCCAAAATATTTAGACCACTTCTCAATTCGCAGAACCTTTTCTCATCAAGAGGCTTGGTAAAAATGTCGGCTAATTGATTATTTGTGCTCACGTGTTGGATATCAATTTCGCCTTTGGTTGAGTGGTCTCTTAGGAAGTGATGGCGAATATCAATATGTTTTGTTCGGGAGTGTTGGACGGGATTGTTTGCAATCTTTATGGCATTCTCATTATCACACAAAAGAGGAACACTTTTGTAATATAGGCCATAATCATTTAACGTTTGTCTCATCCAAAGCAATTGGGCATAACAACTCCCGGTAGCAATATATTCGGCTTCAGCGGTGGATAGGGCCACGGAATTTTGTTTCTTGGAGGACCACGAGACTAGAGACCTACCCAAAAATTGGCAAGTCCCCGAGGTACTTTTCCTATCCACTTTGCAACCGGCATAATCCGCATTGGAATAGCCAAAGTCCAAAGTGAGGAGTGAGCACTAAGTATTTTAAGATTCTCTTAACAGCCACCATGTGACACTCTTTAGGAGCGGCTTGAAAACGTGCACACATACAAACGCTAAACATAATATCGTGCCTAGATGCACAAAGGTAAAGGAGAGAACCGATCATCGAACGATATACCTTTTGGATGACCGGTTTACCTTCTTTGTCGAGGTCGAGATGCCCGTTGGCTTGCATGGGTGTATTTATAGGCTTGGCGTCCTCCATTCCAAACTTCTTGAACATGTCCTTGATGTACTTGGTTTGGCAAATGAATGTTCCTTCCTTGAGTTGTTTGACTTGAAAACCAAGGAAGAACTTCAACTCTCTCATCATGGACATCTCAAATCTTTTAGTCATTATCTTACTAAACTCTTTACACAAATGTTCATTAGTAGATCCAAATATAATGTCATCGACATATATTTGGCACACAAATAAATCATTATCAATGTGCTTAGTAAAGAGAGTAGGGTCGGCCTTTCCGACTACAAAACCTTGTCCGAGGGGAAAATCTCGTAGACACTCGAACCATGCCCTTGGTGCTTGCTTGAGTCCGTATAGTGCCTTATGTATTAGGTAGACATGGTCCACGTTGACCAACTCAGAGAGTGGTCCATTTAGGAAAGCGTTTTTCACGTCCTTTTGATACAACTTAAAATCATGGTGAGTAGCAAAAGCAAGTAATATTCTAATAGACTCGAGCCTAGCTACAGGAGCATATGTTTCATCGAAGTCCAAACCTTCGATTTGTGTGTAACCTTGAGCAACCAATCAAGCTTTGTTCCTCGTCACGATTCCATGCTCGTCTTGTTTGTTACGGAAGACCCACTTTGTACCAATGACATTTTGCTTAGGTCTCTCGACAAGTTACCAAACTTGATTTCGCTTGAAGTTATTTAGCTCCTCTTGCATAGCCATCACCCAATCCGGATCTTCGAGTGCTTCATCTACCTTAAGAGGCTCAAGAGAAGATACAAACAAGTAAAATTCATAAAAATTTGCAACTCGAGATCTAGTAGATACTCCCTTGTAGATGTCTTCGAGTATGTTGTCGACCGGATGATCTCTTTGAATACTTTGATGAACTCTTGGGTGAGGTACGGTTGAGTTTGAAGCTTGAATGGGTTCCTCGTCATCTTGAGAAACATTTGAACCATCTTGAGTTTGCTTGGACGAGGACGGAACATCACCTGAAGCACCACCATCCGGAGTATCCGGTATTGGACCCAGAGACTCCAGACAAGTCCGGATACTCCGGGTTTCAGTCCGGATGTTCCGGGTTGGAGTGCTCGGGTTGGGTTCCAGATTTTGAGCTTTCACCTCCCCAATTGCCAACTTGTTGATAGCTTCGCAAGGTGGTTCTTCTTTGTCAATTATGGCACGATCAACTAGTTCTACTTGAGAACCGTTAGTCTCATCAAACGTTACGTCACGTGAGATTTCAACCACATCGGTGGTGTTGTTGAAAACCCGGTACGCATAAGCATTAGATCCATAACCAAGTAAGAAACCTTCATCTACTTTAAGAGCAAATTTAGAAGACTTTGCTCTTTTGTTGAGGATGTAACATTTGCTTCCAAACACTCGAAAATAGGATACATTGGGTTTCTTGCCGGTGAGCAACTCATATGTCGTCTTCTTCAAGATCTTGTGCGGATAGAGACGGTTGGTGCTGTGGCACACGGTGTTGATCGGCCACCCCATTTTGTTGAGGGGAGTAGGGGGCCGAAAAATTGTGATTGATTCCTTCTTCATCGAGATACTCCTCAACACCAATGTTTTTGAACTCGGTGCCATTGTCGCTTCGAATTCCCTTGATCTTCACCTCAAACTCATTTTGGGCTCTTCTCATGAACTTCTTTAGTGTCACTTGGACTTCACCTTTATCATGCAAGAAAAATACCCAAGTAAAGCGAGAAAAATCGTCAACAATAACTAAACCATACTTACTTCCCCCAATGCTTATGTAGGCGACCGGACCGAAAGATCCATATGAAGCATTTCCAACGGTCTTAAGGTCGTCATCACGTTTTTGGCGGGATGAGGAGCACCGACTTGCTTTCCCGCTTGACAGGCACTACAAACTCTATCTTTCTCAAAGGCAACGTTAGTTAGTCCAAGAATGTGATTGTCTTTTACGACTTTGTGAAGATTCCTCATTCCAACATGGGCTAGTCGGCGATACTATAGCTAACCCATGCTAGATTTAGCCATTATACACGTTTCAAGGTTAAGCCTATTCGTATTGAAGTCTACGAGATAGAGCTTACCCTTCAAACGCCCTTTAAAAGCTATGTGTGGTTACCAAGGCAAGCGTATTGACTGGGAGTGCAACGGTGGAGGGCATGACATTGCCACTCTATGAATGTCAGTTAATCTAGTTCAATTGCTACAGTGCTTGCTACAGTAGTCAATCCGAATTATTCTTTTTCAATTCGATGGCTATAAAGTAAGAGTAAATTTGTTTGGCATCATCGTAATCATTCGCGAGTTACAAAATACCATCGCAAAGAAACTGAAATTACAAATGCCATCGCAAAAACAAAACAAAAAAATACCAGAGAATGCCATCACGGTTAACTTTTCCACCGTCCAATTTGTTAGGAGAAGAATTTGGAAATTACGCTATTGTCCCCTAAAGCCTTCTTCTCGTACTTTCCACCTCTCTCTCCACACCTCTCTTTCCTTCTAATTTTTTTTAAATAATATATTTCTAAAATAATTTTACAAAAATAATACGCCTTTGAGAGGTGCTTCTATGCTCTTCCCTTTTAAAATTGCACAAATATTAAAGCATGAATGAAGGGTAGATGAGGATTACTTACCCCTTCGTTTGCTTCAAGATTTATGCAACTTGTATTAGGAGGAAGAGCATAGAAACACCTCTCCGCCTCTTTTCCTTTCCTCTCTCTCTCCCTGCTTCCTCTAGTAAACACCGATGACTCCGAGCAAGGGTGGGCTGCTACGGCTCAAGTCATGCCCTATGCGCGCTCGTGTTTCACGTCGACACCGAGGCCGCCTCCGACTGCACAACTAGCCCACCCCTGGAAACAATGCCGTTTGTTGTTGCTCCCTGTTCTTGCCGATAGATAATTAAGATGCATGCATGACTCATCAACGAGCAAAGAACAAAACAACCGAAGGTTAAGAACCTGCAAGTGTATTACATGCATTAATTAGTGAATTCAATAAAGCACTCCTCCGTAAGTTTGTCAGGCGCGCAACGACCAACAGGTCAACACACGCACGTCCATTCTAACCATTGCACCTGTGGTTACCAGAAACACGGTTTATCTAAGTCGCGTTACGAATTTAGGTTCACGGTTTGCTATTTTTTCTTTTAATTTTTACTTCGAACACGGATCTCGTATCTTAAATCGATTCGAATTTGACGAATTCAGTTCACGATCCACGAGAGTTTACATAGAAAGTCACTTATTCATCTCGCCATTCAACTGCTTCCATTCCGCATGACGCAACTCGTCAATGCCGAGCACAGGAAGATATCTGTCGAGGGGCTCACACCGCCACCCTCGTCTCTGCCTCCGACGTCTTCTCACCAAACCGACTGTGTCAGGAGGTGCGCCTCAGCACGCTGGTGCTAGCCTCCCACCACATCCAGCCACCTCGTCAGTTGTACAGCGTCGCCGTCGTCCTCCTCACCGCCGTGGCCGCCACCGACGCTAGCCGCCACAGCATCTTCTCCGCCTCTCCCGTCCGCAGAAATGGAATCCTCTCATCCGGGAAGACGCCATGCTCGGGCTAATCCTGTCATAAAGTAGTGCCACGGCAATGGCGAAGGATACTAGTCATGGTTAAGAAGAGAGAAAAGAAGAGCTCCAAACTCACACAAGTTGGCCACAGGCACACCGCACCGCAGAAGATCCCTACCACCCACCAGGACCGCGCCCATTCGAGAGTCGGGAGACCGTTACGCCAAAGCGGCCTCCCCCGCCTTCGGAAGGAAGACGAGCGAAACGAAACCACCCATTCCCATCTCCATCTCGCCTCCATCAAATCGCAGCGCCAACCCCACGACGGATCGCGAGCTCTCGTCCGATCCGATCCGATCGGAAATGGATCGCTTGTCGCGGCCGGCGAGCCCTGGCGGCGGAGGGTACGGGCGGCGGGGCCTCTACGCGCACCACGGCAGCGCGCAGACGTCGCCGGGGGGATCCCCGACGGCGTCCCCGGTCCACCGTCACGCGCGCTCCGGGTCGCTCGGCGGCGCCGGGGCCGCCTCCACCGTCGGCCGCCGGGGGCGCGCGAACAACACCGCCGCGCGCGCCGCCGCGCAGCGTCTCGCCCGCGTCATGGCCTCCTCCGACGGCGCCGGTGGCGGAGGGGGCAGGGGCAACGGCGGGAGCGGCAGCGACGACGACGAGTACGAGCTCTCCGGGCCGCCCATCGAGCTCTCCTCCACCCCGCGCCGCGCCGCCACCCGCTCCCCATCCCCCTCGGTAACCACCACAGCTCATCCCCATTCACGCCATCGCTGAAAGCCACCTCCTAGTTTTTTCTTTCTGATAATTCGAATTAAATGTCTGCTAATGTTTGTGCGATTTTCTGTCACGCGT
Organism: Rhipidocladum racemiflorum; assembly: GCA_036346355.1. NCBI lineage: Eukaryota > Viridiplantae > Streptophyta > Magnoliopsida > Poales > Poaceae > Rhipidocladum > Rhipidocladum racemiflorum. Next base: position 83,340,878 of record CM070577.1, read on the forward strand.
TCATGTGATTTCCGGTGCTATTTGGATGATAGGATTTGTGTGCATTTTAGATAGGTCGTTACCTTGCGGATCAGGCGCCGGTGAGCCGTCCTCCATCGTTGACGAACCGTTATATGGCCGGGAAGTCGGTTCCGATGATACCGTCGATCAAGCAATCCTACCGCCCGGCGACGAGCGGGACGGGGTCGGAATCGCCCGTCCTAAACCGAAGGGAGCAAAGGTAAGGATTGTCACGCATTGAATCGGGTTACATGGGGGCACTATGTGAATTGCTTTTGGCGTTAATATAACATATATGTTGTTGGATTAGTTGTTGGTCAAAATTTACAAACTTCAAATCTCGAAATGCGTAAGCGCCCTATATTTTTCTACCGAGGGAGTATTCTGTTGGAGGTGACCAGAAAAGCTACCTCCAAGAATGTAAACTTAAATCTTGATATGGTGATGGTGGATCCAAATGCACCAGCATGCTTTGTTTTGGACTAAATAAGATGGAGCAAGCCTGGAATATAATCAACTGAAATGGATAACTTTTTACCTAGGGTTTTCTAAGACAAATTTTGTTTAGACAGAACAGCTAGGAAACATTTGCCATGGGCATGTCACACAGAAACGATTAGATAAAAATCATTTACTGAATTACACCTAACCATACTCAAAAAACTTGTTACAAAATTCAGGCAAGGGCTAATCCCGGGCTAATGTCTAGCAACATAACAAACATGATCTTTATACCCTTGTTTTTTACATTCCTTTCAGAAGTCTTTTTACATTGTTAATTAACAGAAAGTACCTCATTAAGTATTTGTTGCCTATCAAATATTCTTTCTTTATGGTCACTTGGTAAGTAACATAGGCTACGTCATCCTTAGGAGATCAGTTGATCTTGGAAGCTCGATGAGAGCACGACGTACCTCTTCTTCTCTTCATGATGAGGTAATTCTTGTCATGAACATAGTTTTTGTAAGAAATATTAATGCAAGCAAGTGCAGAACATTCTGTGTGCTAATTGAGGTTGCCCTACAATATGGAGTTCTCTCTCCTCTATGCTACAATCCTTGTCCAACCAATATAATATGAATGCTATATAGACAATTTTCTGCAGCTGCCAAAGCAGCTGTCATTCCTTCAGTTTAAGATTGATTTGTATTTATATGGAACACCTGTGATTCTTGTATGCCTCCTTTCCAGATTAACACGCTTCAAGTGGAAAATGAGAGCATGTATGAAAAGGTGAGATAAAATCACGATTTTGACTTTTATTTTTGTACTTCTACATGTTGGAAGCATTCAACATTCTTGTTACGCTGACATGCATCTTCCCAGCTTCGCCTTGCAGAGGAAAGGTGTGAGGAAGCAGATGTCAAGTCCATGCACATGGAGAGAGAGGTTCATTTCTGTGTTAAAAAAATACCGAATTTAAAATACTGGCTTCTGAGACTACTTGATTTAATCCTACTATACTTTTTTTTCTAGTTTTTTCCTTGGAGGCTGGAGCTATGCCCACATAATCTATTTGGATTAATGCGAGCATTTGTGCTAGGCACCCTCTTAATATACACATTTTTAACTAAATGCAGATTAGTTTATTTAGATGGAATTTTCTACCCGTATCTGTGTCACTTTTGGGTTTATTTTTTTAGGAAAAAACCCAGTGAAAAAAATAAACAAGGCAAAAAGTACTAGATTTTGCAGATTTAGCCTTCAGTGACTACGTGGAACAAACGAAATAATGATGCGTTTTCCTTCTAATGAGTGAATAAGAGTAATTGAGTAAAAAGCTCAGACGCTTCAACCTTAGAGGAGGGATTTCAGTTGCTATTAAGCAGACCTATTGGGCCAATAGCTGTACAATGACAGCAGAACAAGTTTCATCTGTCTCATACTGATCGACTAAAGATCATATCTGCAAAATTTATTCGCTTAGTTCCTATTTTGGAAGCCCTTTGCATCAAAGTATTCTTCATGTGGTTTATACTTTTATGGCATTCTCATTGTGTTATATCCATGTTTCGTGCCTACCAATCTTTAGAGTCCAAATTGCAGGATGCTGCTATCGGTGATGCCATAGAACCAGAGTTCAATTTGATTAGCAGGTATGTGATTTACTAAAATGCACCACTGCCTGTTATCTATGTGTTGCTTCGTATTTTAAACCATGTTTCCATCTGACTCTCAGAAAGGATGCAGCACTAGAGCAGAGAAAGGTGTGTTTCCATACCAAGGTTCTCCTGCTCAAAATATTGAGGGCACACTAAAATGAAGAGTTTATTTTGATTTGAGTCCCATTTTGATTAATATCTTGTGTGCTTTTATGTGGAGCTTTAGGTGCTAGATGCTCCGAAGTTTTTTTTTGGATGGTCAAATTTTTGCTTACTAAATATTTCCGGACTTGAGATCTGTTTTGCTCTTAGGCTGCATTGAGAATTGCTTCAAGAAGGTCCAACAGTGCAAGCTGCGCTGAGATTGCAGCCCTCCGGTCAGAAGCAAAGGTGGACCAAATGTGGTTACTTAATTTCTCCAGAGTTGTGTTTTGCAAGCCTAAACTTTTATTTACACTGTTGGGTAGGTTGCTAGTGATGTGGTCAAATCTGTATCTCAGCGTGTAAAAAGTGCTGGATCAGAACTGAGATCTCTTCAGGCAACAGCCGACAGAATGGTCCTGTCACAAGAAGAAATGGTGTGTATGTTTGCATAGTTATTCATATTTTGGCACTTATTGTCTATGGATCTATTACATGTTATGGAAATCCTTCATCAGGAGGAGATGGTGCTAAAAAGATGTTGGCTCGCCCGCTACTGGAAACTATGTGTTAGACTTGGTACTGAGATTATCTTCACAGTGTTAATACTTCTTTACAAAGAGGGAGTATTCTCTCTTCTGTACATTCTAATTAATTCTCAAATGTCTCTAGGTGTTCTACAATTACAAGACAAAATGTAAAAGTGAAGCAAGTAAATTTACAAAAAAATTTAAAGAGCAAATCTCCACCATTGTAATTGCTGACATAAGCTAAGCTAAGGGGCTCAAGGATTACATTATTGTCCTTGCCTGTTCTGTTCTTTTAAACTCACAAGCTAAAGAGTGCCATAAACAGTTCACATAGTTTGCCTTTTAAAGAGTTTGCTCACTAGTTCTATCTCCTGTTTCAAATAACTTTTCTAAGTTATCCACGTAGCATTTCATTTGGTACTTGGCTATCATAATTTTCTCTGAAGCTTAATATCTTTGTCTAGACCGTCACATTTTATTATGGATTAATCTCAGGATAGTGAAAAGTTTCAAATTTGTTATGTTTCATGAGAAAAAAATGCTACTCCTCCATAAACAAGCAGTCAATTGTTCCAAAAATATGTGATGTTCAAATTATTAGAATAGTTGGCTAATGCTGAGTTTTCTCTGTTAGGGATACATTCTGATATTGCTGAAGAAAAACAAGAATACTGGTCCTCATTTGCACCACTTGCACTTGAAGTTGTCCTATCAGTTGGGCAAAAAGCTAGAGATGGAACTTTATCAGGTCAGGTTCCCTTTCAAAAGCTATCTTTTGGTATTTTCATTATGATTATTTTGGTATTGTCATTATGATTATTTTACACTATGAAGTTGTTAATACAAGCATCTCATGTTCATCTTACTCTACAAGTATCTTGATTATCTCTATTGCTTATGTTCTGAAGCATGGATGTGAGGCCCATATCCCCACAGGCCATGGCATGATATGACCTACACAAATAGAAAAACCTTCTATAGGGTTCTAATGTCGACACATAGTGCCAATGGTCATAATGAAATTAAGCAATGTGGTCTATTTCAATAGGTGAGAAAGCTGGAAAGGACGTAAGTAAATCTACAGAGTATGCTTTAGTTGCTAAGAGTTGGATGTTTATTATTTGATATTTGTTTTGTTGTTGCAAAAGAGGAGGATTTTCAATTTGCATTTTGTACCATGCAACTAGGAAATTATTCCAAAGACATTCTTTGTCTCTGAACGAAAAAGTTACTTACTTTTTGCCTATAGGTACTAAATATCTCATCCAGAGCTCTGCGTTTATTTATTTCCACCATTTTTTGGAATGATGTTGAAAGATAAAGCATCATTTTTTAATTGTACCAGAGCTAATGTAATGTCATGATTTCAATCACATAACGTCTGTTTTTGTCAACCGTTCATGTGATAGCAGACAATGCTGACATGGAGAGCAAAAGCAAAATGTCTGACGTAAACGATACGGCTGGAGATGGAAATATTGAGAGCATGCTTTTAGTTGAGAAAGGACTGCGTGAATTAGCTTCACTCAAGGTTTTTCTCAATACTTATTAATTTGATGCTTCTCTCAATCTGTACTTCTCTTTCAAAGGCATGGTCAAGTGATCAAGTTTGGTGAGATTAATAGTGCAATACTAAAGAATATTATGTTCCTAGGATATGTTGGCCATCTTTCATTCCCTTGCTAGTGTATAAATTTATGTAGACAATTTCCCAGAATGTGAAAGTTGTATTTTGCCAATTCTCATATTGATCTAGTTCATTGTTCTGAATATTGCGGTTTCATTAATAATTATGGAACTGGGGTTAGGTCTTGTGATTCTTAAAAAAAGTTGTTCAGAATATTTTGAGTTTTTTTTTGTCAGTCACATTGAGTGATAAAGAAAGTGCCAATTCATGCATCACATTGGTATCTACTTGGTGAAATGGAAAGTGGATTATCCAACTTCAGAATCCTGCTGTACTATTAGAGTGACTAGTATGTCATTGTGAAGTATACAGTAGATGCAATATGTGTCAACGAATTTGCTTTCACATATTCTCACAAAAAAAGGAAGAAATTTTGTATTTCTGTTTCTAATTTGAATTGCAGTATCAATAATTTAATATTCCTTTTGAAGGTAGAGGATGCAATCATGCTTGCTTTAGCAGGACATCGACGTATCAGACCTCTCTCAGGTGGCTTCTCCAAAATGTATTCATTTCTTATATTTTTATCTTATAATATTTTATTGTATGATATTTCCCAGGATTTCTGATAGATATATAACAGTATAACTAGTTTTCTCTTTCCCCTAAAAAACCTAATTTACCCTGTCCTAAAGATAACTCATAAATCTAAAAATCTTTATTTCTCAACAATCAGTACGTAGGTAATAGATCTAATACTCAGTGTGAGGGTGCTAACATTTTGATGTGTAACACATAGCATTTGTCGATCAGGAGTTCGAGAGCTGATTTTGTCATGTTCCCAAATCCTACTGAGAACCGCCAAGCTGACAGTGCGTACAACCCTGAAAGAACTCACTTGATATAATTGATGCATTTGAAAATCACTTCAGGAGAAAATATTGGATCAAAATTAAACATTACTGTAGATGTTTAGTTCAAGGATTTCAGTTCATGCCTTGAAGAATTGCAGGAAGCTTGTCACTTTCTTTATTGTGATTAGAGTTGCTTCTTAGAATCACCCCTGCACAATGCCCCTGTATTTCAGAAATATCTTTTTATGATTGTTAGGAATAGCACTTGTATTGAACATAAGGCCAATAGACCAGTATAAATACATGTACATGAGAGTATAAAAGGAAAGCTTATATAAGACAATATCTATACAAGGCTAACAATCTCTATACAAGACAATTAGCAATCTCTTATATAAGGTGACTAGGATATTGTCAATTAGCAATCTCTTATATAAGGTGACTAGGATATTGTCTAACACCCCCCTCAAACTTATGGTGGATCTACAACACTGAGTTTGGAGAGACTCTCCAAATGTTATGATGAGCTCTAGTTTGTATCTTTGTGAAGAAATCTACCAACTGAAGCTCTGAAGGCACATACTGAAGAGCCACAACTTAATCTTATACCTGTGACCGCATATAAGAAGCCAGTGTAGAAACAGAAACACCAAAATGCTCAGGTAACCACCGTAGCCAAGTAACCTATGCTATCAAAAGAATCATAACCCGCAACTCAGCCTCAGCACTCGAATGAGAAACAGCTGTCTGCTTCTTAGTTTTCCAAGAAATGATAGACCTAGCAAGAAAAATAAGTAAGCAGAAAGAGGCCGACGATTATAGTGATCACTGGACTAGGTAGCATCAGGGTATGACTGGAGCTGTAAAGAGTTGGAGTGTGGAAAGAAAAGACAACGAGAGATAGTTTCACGAAGATATCGTAGAACACGAATAAAATGACTATATTGGAGCTGAGTGGGAGCAGAAACAAACTGACTCAAGATATGAACTGGATACGAAATGTCAGGACGAGTGACACCAAGGTAAACAAGACTCAACAAGATGGTAATAGCGAGTAGGCTCCTCAAGAGGTTCACCATCAGTAGATAGAAGGTGAACATTGAGCTCCATGGGAGTGTCAGCTGTACGCTGATCAATGAGAGAAGCACGATCAAGAAGATCCTGGATATACTTCTCTTGGGAGAGAAAAAAACCCTCAGATATAGAAGAAACCTCAATCCCAAGAAAGTAGCGAAGAGGACCTATATCGGACATGAGAAACTGCTCACTAGCACGAGCCTTTACAAAGGCAATATACTGAGAATCATCTCCAGCAATGATCATGTCATCAACATAAAGAAGGAGAAGAGTCCGACCACGAGGCGAAGTGTGAACAAAGAGCGCAGGATCATGAGCACTAGCAGAAAAACCAGCTGCAGTGACCACAGAAGAAAAATGCTCAAACCAAGCACTAGGAGCTTGCTTTAAGCCCATAAAGAAGCAACGAAACCGACAAACCATGCCCTCAGGAACAAAATACCCCGGTGGTAGCTCATATAGATCTCCTCATGTAGCTCACCATTAAAAAAGGCATTCTTGACATCAAGCTGAGACATGGACCACTTACGAACAGAGACCACAGCAAGTAGAGTGTGAACAATGGTCATGTGAGCCACATGTGCAAAAGTCTTATCATAATTACGATCATGCTCCTGTTGAAAACCATACGCCACAAGACGAGTCTTGTAGTGCTCAAGAGAACCATCAGAGTGAGTCTTAATCTTATAGACCCACTTGCATGTAGTGGGACAGACACGTGGAGGAAGAGGTACAAGATCCCATATGCTAGTGCGATCAAGGGCAGCAAGCTCCTCTGCCATCGCATGCTGCCATTCCTGATGAATAACAACATCACGGTAAGAAGTTAGCTCGGCAAGAACTGCACCAGCAAAGCTAAGACGCTTAGGAGGCTGAATAGACTGGCGATCACGAAGAGCATAACGAGGAGACACGGAGGAAGATGGCTTAGTAGGACAATCCTCAACTCGCGGGGCGATGAGTGTAGTATAGAGTGTTATGAATAGCACTTGTATTCATCATGAGGCCAATGGGCCAGTATATATACATGTACATGAGGGTATAAAGGGAAAGCCTATATTAGGCAATATCTATACAAGGCATATCAGGATATTGTTGAACACCCCCCCCCCCAAACTCATGGTGGATCTACAACACTGAGTTTGGAGAGGTAAAAGTGATGATAAGCTCTAGTTTGTGTCTTCGTGAAGAAATCTGATAACTAGAGCTATGAAGGCAAATACTGGAGAGCCACAACCTGATCCTGTACATGTGATCGCATATAAGAAGCATCAACACCAATATGCTTGGTGAGTTCATGTTTCACTGGATCTCGAGCAATGCTGATAGCACCCGTACTGTCAGATAAAAGAGGAGTCGTTGTAGAAACAGAAACACCAAAATCCTCAAGTAACCACCGTAGCCAAGTAACATCTGCTGTCAAAAGAGCCATGGCCCACAACTCAACCTCAGCACTCGAACGAGAAACTGCTGTCTGCTTCTTAGTCTTCCAAGCAATGAGAGAACCAACAAGAAAAACACAGTAAGCAGAAAGAGACCGACGATCAGAGTGGTCACTAGCCCATGTAGCATCAGAGTATGCCTGGAACTGTAAAGAGCTGGAGCGTGGAAAGAAAAGACGTTGAGAGATAGTTCCACGAAGATATTGTAGAACACGAAGAAGATGACTATAGTGGAGTTGAGTGGGAGCAGAAATGAACTGACTCAGGATATAGACTGGATACAAAATGTCAAGACGAGTGACACCAAGGTAAACAAGACTCCCAACAAGATGGCAATAGCGAGTAGGATCCTCAAGAGGTTCACCATCAGTAGGTCGAAGGTGAACATTGAGCTCCATGGGAGTCTCAGCTGTACGTTCATCAGTGAGAGAAGCACGATCAAGAAGATCCTGGATATACTTTTCTTGGGAAAGAAAGAAACCCTCAGATGTAGAAGAAACCTCAATCCTAAGAAAGTATCGAAGAGGACCTAGATCGGACATGAGAAATTGCTCACTGAGACGAGCCTTTACAAAGGCAATGTACTGAGAATCATCGCCAGTAATGATCATGTCATCAACATATAGAAGGAGAAGAGTCTGACCACGAGAAGAAGTGTGAACAAAGTGCGCAGGATCATGAGCACTTGCAGAGAAACCAGCTGCAGTGATCACAGAAGAAAAACGCTCAAACCAAGCACGAGGGGCTTGCTTTAGCCCATAAAGAGAGCGACGAATCCAACAAACCATGCCCTCAGGAACAGAATACCCTGGTGGTGGCTGCATATAGACCTCCTCATGCAGCTCACCATTAAGAAAGGCATTTTTGATATCAAGCTGAGAGATGGACCACTCTCGGACAGAGGCCACAGCAAGTAGAGTGCGAACAGTGGTCATGTGAGCCACAGGTGCAAAGGTCTCGTCATAATCACGACCATGCTCCTGCTGAAAACCACGCGCTATAAGACGGAGCCTTGTAGCGCTCAAGAGAACCATCAGAGCGAGTCTTAATCTTGTAGACCCACTTGCAAGTAATGGGGCGTTCACGTGGTGCAAGAAGAACATAGCACACACACCCAAAAAGGCGAAGTCCAGAATAATCAGGAGGCATGCCACAAAGACGCTCAACTGGAATCCCGCCCTTAAGAGCAGAAGAAGGTTGGATATTGGTCAAGTAGGTGGCAGTGGAAACAGCCTCCGCCCAGAAGTGAGGTGGAACAGCGGAAGCAAGCATAAGAGCATGAGTTGTCTCAAGAAGATGACGATACTTGCGCTCAGCCACACCATTCTGAGCATGAGCACCAGGATAAGAAAACTGAGAAAGAGTGCCCTTGTAGCAAGAAAAGCTCAAAGAGCTCCTGACAGATACTCCCCTACTGAGTCAGCACGAAGAACACAAATGGGAGAATCAAACTGAGTGCGAATCATGGTGGCAAAAGTCTTATAGATGGATAAAACCTCACTACGAGAGGACATAAAATATATCCAAGTGTAGTGAGAGAAATCATCTATAAAAAGAATATAATATCGATGACCCCCTTTTGAAACAAAAGGAGCCGGACCCCAAACATCAGAATGAACAAGATCAAAAGGACGCTGTGATATAGACTCCCTAGAAGGGTAGGGGAGTTGTAGCTGTTTGCCAAGCTTACAACCCGTATAGTGTAAAGAAGCATCACCAGACACAGAGCCTAAAAGATCACGACGAACTAAAGAAGACAGACGCGAACCACAAAGATGGCCCAAACGGTGATGCCACTGAGCAAAGGTCCCGGTAGAAGAAGCAACGGATGCTGAAGCGGTAGAGGAAACAGAGAGACTGGTAGAGGTAGCGGAAAGTAGATGAAGCTAGTCAAGCTCCCAAAGACGCTAAGTCATGGCGGCGATGGCCAGTCCCAACTAGAGCCCCCTTGCGGCGATCTTGAACACAACAAGAATCAGAATCAAGAATAACGCGACAACCATGATCAGTAAGCTGGCCAGCGGATATGAGCTGTATGGTCAGTTTAGGAACATAAGAAACAGCAGGAACATGAAAAGAGGATGACAAAAGAGTGCCTCGTCCTGCAACACAAAGAGAAGTTCCATATGCGGTCTGCACAGTGGTAGGAGCAACAAGAGGACTACTGGAATGCAGACTCGTGGGATCAGATGTCATATGAAAAGAAGCTCCAGAGTCAAGAATCCATGGTGTGATACCTGATGAGGAAGGTGGTCTCTCACTGGAAGCGAGTTCTGAGAACCGTAGAACATGTACGTGTAGAGGCGACCATGCGATTTGTAGCATAAGAATCTCCTGAGTGGAGTCAGAATCTACAGAAGTCTGCTGAGGGGTCCGCTGAGAGGAGACGCCTGAATCTCCTGAGCCTCCATTGCTCTTAGAAGGACGGCCACTTCGACGAGCAAGATCCTTCTTTCGGTAGCAGAATTGCTCCACATGGCCATTTTTGTCGCAGTAGGTGCAGTGAAGACCTCCACCCCCAGTAGTCAAAACTGGTGTAGGCGCCACTGACGGAGGAGTAGAACGAGGCACCGCTACTAAGGGAGACACCAGCAGGCCCGCGCCACGAAGACGAGTCTCCTCGGTACGAATAGCCGCAAGGGCCTCCAATAGAGTCACACGAGGATGACGAGCAAGCAGCTGGGCACGAATCTGCTCAAATTCAGCCCGAAGATGTGTCAGGAAGTCGTAGATGCGGCGAAGCTCCAAATGAAGTCTTGTGGCCGACAACATAACGGCAAGTCCGGCAAACATCCGGTCCTAATGAGTCAAGCTGACGCCACACCAAAGACAGCTGTGCATAGTACTCATCCACAGTAGAATCACCCTGCTGCAATGACTGCTCCTGTCGCACAACAGCAAGGTACAGAGAATTGCCAGCAGGCTCATAGTGGTCGCGAAGATGCGCCCACATCAACTGGGCCGAAGATAAAGCGACAATATCCCCAGTGAGATGCACCTCCATGCTAGCAACCAAAATAGCAGAGGCACGAGCATCTTCATCAATCCATGTCTTGTAGGCAGTGAACTGAGTCTGAAAGGACTCCACAGCATCAGCATAATCATCAAAGGCCTTCTGGCGAGCAGCATCATCAGCCTCTTTGGGAATAACAGGCGTGGCAGGGGGAGCAGGACAAGGCGGACAGGATAGCTCGCCGGTAAGAAACTTCCATAGACGTTGACCACGCATGTGAAAGCGCATATGGAGAACCCAATCTCGATAATTGAGACCATAAAAAATAACTGGGCAGCGAGGAACAGAAACAGTCCCCGAAGAACCAGAAGAAGATGACATCCTTCTCTCTCTCTCCCTTTTTTTTACTACTTGGAGATTTGACCGCTGGAGACTTAGCTTTGACTGGACCCAACCAAGCCGATTAAAAAGAACAGATCCAATCCGATTGGGTTACAATCGATGGGGCAAGGAGCTGCCCAGCTCCGGCTCCTCCGGTGGCGGCCCAGCTCCGGCGACCAAGAAGACGGCCCGGCGACTAAGAAGGCGGCCTGACAGCGGTAGGAGAGCTCGGGCGCGCGGCCTTCGAGCAGAAGAGTGAAGACATCGGCCGAGCATCGGAGCGGAGATGTCGGCGACAGAGACGTCGTCACCGGAGAGATCAATCAGCTCGTGTTAGTAGCACAATTCTTACTATCATTGAGATAGGATGACAATAGGAGTTGGGGCAATTTTTCTGGTTTATTTCTCACACAATGCCATACCAACCTGAGGGGTTGGGGTTACATATTTATAGCTGGCTAGGGCAGTCAAGCTAGTCCTAAAGCTAGTCTAAAAGCTGCTAGAGATGCTGTCCTAAAGCTGCTAGTCTTAGTCTAAAAGCTAGTCCAAGATGCCCTAAAGCTGCCCACAAAGACCACAAGGATAAAGACCAGACCACAAGGACAAAGCTGCCCACAAAGACCACAAGGACAAGGACTTATTCCATCATTCTCCCCCTAAGTCTTGTCCGTCGTCTTGTGGGAAAGTTGGACCATCCCGATCCTGGAGCGTAGCTCAAGAAACTTGATCCTCCCAAGGGGCTTGGTGAGCAGGTCCGCCAGCTGGTCCTTAGTGTTGATGTAACGCGCCTTGGTGCTTCCTTCGTCCAAGCAATCCCGGATGAAATGGTACCTCACCCGGATGTGCTTGCTCTGTTCATGAAAAACGGGGTTCTTTGCCAGGGCCAGAGCGGACTTGCTGTCCATCCTGAGTTCCACCGCCTCAGTATCTCTGCCGACGAGATCACCAAGCAGTTGAGCAAGCCAAAGTGCTCGAGTCGGCCGGTGGAAGCCGCTATGTACTCGGCCTCGCACAGACAGGGCCACCACTTGTCGCTAACCGATCGCCGACCAACAAGGCACTTGTCGAGGAAGAAGAGAGTCCCGTTCGTGCTCTTGCTGGTGTCGATGTCGCCGCCGTGGTCGCTGTCGTTGTAGCCGACGAGGTGTGCCTCTCCAGGGCACCTCGGGTAGTGGAGGCCGTGGTCGAGAGTTCCCGCAACATAGCGGATGATCCTCTTCACAGCCTGTTGGTGCTCCGTCGTCGGTCGCTTCATGAACCGACTAACGTAGCCGACGGAGAAAGCCAAATCCAGCCGTGTGTGGATGAGGTAATGGAGGCTCCCCACAAGACGCCGATACTGCGTAGCGCCCACCTCTTCCGTCGTGTCGTCGCGGCTCGCCACCGGCCTCCTCCATCGGAGTGAGTGCTGGGTTGCAGTCGGTGAGCCCAGCCAGCTCAACGACACGCTTGGCGTAGGCGGTCTGTCGAAGCGTGATTCCGGAGTTGTCCTGGTGCACCTCGATCCCCAGGTAGAAGGAGAGAGGCCCCAGGTCACTCATTTGGAAGGTGGCCTTCATCTCCTCCTTGAATATTGCCACCTCCACGTCCTTGGTGCCGGTGATCACCAAGTCATCGATGTAGACACCCACCAGCAGGGCGTTTCCACCATTGCCCCGCCGGTAGATGGCCGCCTCGTGCGGGCTTTGCTCGAAACCCATCCTTTTGAGCGTGGAATCCAACTTGGCATTCCACGCCCTTGGTGCCTGTCGCAAGCCATAGAGGGCCTTGCGCAGGCGTAGCACCCTACCCTCCTTGCCGGGAATCTCAAAGCCCGGCGGCTGGTGCACGTAGACCTCCTCCTTCAAATCGTCGTTAAGAAACGCCGATTTAACGTCCATGTGATGAACATGCCAGCCTTCCTGGGCAGCCAACACAAGGAGAAGTCGCACGGATTCCATCCGTGCCACGGGTGCGAAGGCATCGTCGAAGTCGATCCCCTCCTGCTGCACTAAACCGCGTGCCACCAAGCGAGCCTTGTGCCTGACGATGGAGCCGGCTTCATCCCTCTTTAGCTTGAACACCCACTTAAGAGTGATCGCGCGGTGACCACAAGGGAGATCAGCAAGCTCCCAGGTGCGGTTCTTCTCAACCGCATCCATCTCCGATTGCATAGCCGCACGCCATGCCGCGTGTCTCGCGGCCTCTGCGAAAGAACGAGGCTCGCCGTCGTCACACGTAAGATGCAACTGCGCCTCTAGATCGCGAGGCACCAGTCCTGGCACCGGCTGGTCGCCGAGAAGATTCCCCATCGTATGATACCGCAACGGCTCGCCGTCATGGCATGCGTCGATGCGCTCCTCATCGTGGGAGAGCGGAGTAGCGAACTCCACCGGGCCGTGGTCGACACTAGCTGATGTCGGAGTGGACGTTGGTGCTGGAGTGTGTGGAGTTGCTTTTGTGGTGGTGTTGACGAGGAACTTGCCGCGCCGAGGTTGTGGCAGGAGAACATGATGTCGGAGTCGGTGGAAGCTTCTGAATCGGGTAGGCATGCTTGATGAAGAGAAGCTGCCTACTCCCGCTCCTTGAAACGGACGCATCGATGCTGAAGTCGTTGTACATCGGAGTCGAGCCGTCGTCCACCGCCTTGTCCCATGCCCAACCTCGCCCTTCGTCGAACACTACGTCGCACGCCGTGCGCATACGCTGTGTCCCTGGGTCAAGAATGCGGTAGGCCTTCGAGCCCTCCGCGTAGCCGAGGAACACCCCTGGAGTGCTTCTGTCGTCGAGCTTGCCGATGTGGCTAAGCTCTTTGACGAACGCGAGGCAGCCGAAGACCCGTAGGTGAGAGACCGCCGGCTTGCGCCCATGCCAAGCCTCGTACGGCGTCCTGCCATTGAGGGCCTTGGTGGGCGAGCGGTTGAGGATGTAGACGGCCGTCACCACCGCCTCTCCCCAGAAGACAGCCGGCATCCCCCTCTGCTTGAGGAGGGCCCGAGCCATTCCCTGGCCGTGCAGTTGCGCTGCCGACGACGCGGATTACTGCCGTTTGTCAGACGGCGCGAGTAGTGGCGCTGAATGCCTTCATATCCGCGCGCAAGACGACGAACACTGCCGTGAATTCGCCGGCCCGTTGTCGGTGGCGCAAAGACGCTGGCAGCTTTGCGGTCGCATTCGCCTCGCAGCCGACTCGTGCCAGCGCTGATGGCATCCGCAGCCTCTCCCTTGCTACTGAGAACCATCACCCACATGTAGCGGGAGAGGTCGTCGACGAGTAGCAGAAAGTAGCGTCGTCCGCCTGGTGTGGCTGGTGTCACCGGGCCACACAAGTCTCGTGCACGAGCTCGAGCCGCCTCCTTGGCTCGGAAGCTCGACTATCGCGGGAAAGGGGAGCCGCCGCTGTCGTAACGCCAGACGTCGCAGAATCGCTTCCACGCGTGGTCGAGGCACGGAGGCCGCGCACCATCTCGGTGGTACCGAGCCTCTTCATGGCCTCAAAGGAAAGGTGCGGCGCTCATGCCATCGCACGCCTCGTCGTCCCGACGAGCAAAGAAGGCGAAGAGGTTGTGCCATCCGCCGTTGAGGACGAAGCCGATTGGTGCCTCTGTCACTTTGGCAAGAAGGCGACGACGGTGATCCCAAATCTTCATGACTCCGCTCTTGATCGCCACGTGCGATCCGTTCTCATCCAGCTGGTCCCAAGCTGATGATAGAGTTCCTTAACGCGGGATGTAGTAGACTCCGGTGAGCAACCTGTGCTCTCCAGACTTGGCGGTGAAGAGGGCGAGCCGACGCCCTTGATCTCCACGCTGGAGGCGTCCCCAAACTTGACGGAGCCTCGGACGTTGGAGTCAAGCTCGGTGAAGAACTCTCGTCGACCGGTCATGTGATGGGTAGCGCCAGTGTCGAGGCACCACCCGTCAATCTTGTCGCTGCTTGAGCTGTCGCCAAGAAAGGCGTGTGCTCTCGGCTCATCAAGGTGGAGGAGATTTGCTGCGGCCGATGCTGCTGGAGATAGCTCGATGTTTGCGTGTGCCAGGAGCAGAGCCGGCTCTTCTTCCTCCACCTGCGCGACGTGGACCTGGCCACGTCGTGGCTGGCGACACTCCTTGGCCCAATGGCCAAGCTTGCCACAGTTGCGGCAGGAGTCGTCTCGTGCCGGCTTTTGGTTGCCGGTGGCGCCGCCCTGGGCGCCTCCGCGGAGAACACCCGTGGCATGACCACGCACCCCAGCCTGGATGTGTTCGCGCTCTTTGCGCGGCTTGGCGCGCTTGCGGCCGCCTGTTGTGGAAGAGAACTCCCCCTTCTTCCCGACACCCTGGCAGGCCTCCCACTGTTCTCGAGTGAGATACAGCTTCCCGCCGATGGTGATAGGCCCCGAGGGGGACTGTGGTTCGTCGCTGTCGACGACCTTGAGACGACCTATCGCCTCCTCGATCGACATCGTAGAGAGATCCAGCAGAGACTCGATCGAACGAGCGATCTGCTTGTACTTCTCGGGGCTGCAACGGAAAAGCACGGACGGCTCTCTCCTCGTCGTAGGTGTTGTCGCCGAACTGCACCAACTTTTGCAGCAGAGTGTTGAGACGGAGAGCAAAGTCATCAACATCCTCACCTGGCTTGAAGGCCAGGTTTTCCCACTCCTTGCGAAGTGCCTGCAGGGTGGACTTGCGGGCACGGTCGCCGTCGCGATGCGCCGGCGATGGCATCGAGGCCTCCTTGGCGCTTCGCTTTTGGAAAGCGAGAATCGCATCTCGGCGGATCGCAGCTATGAGTGCATCCAGCCCGCCGATCCTCGTAATGTAATCGACGCCGCTGCATCGAATCGCTTCCCACATGTGCCGCGCTGGCCGCACCGCATCACCGCAGCCCACTCGACGTAGTTGGTCTTGGTGAGGGTAGGCCATCCACTGCCGGGACCGACGTCCCTGACAATGGCCTGGATCCCGTGGTGACCATCGTACCGATCCGGGGAAGGAGAGCCGCGCTACCGTGAAGGGCCGCGATCTCCGTCCGACCGATCGCCGCCGCCGGAGCGCCCGTTATGCGCGTCTGCGCTGTCTGGCTGCCACCGCGCACATGGGGATGCGCTGACAGCCATCGCGCCGCGCCGCCGCGCTTGTCTCCTCTCGCCGGCTTGAGCCTCACGCCGGTGCCGGGCGTACCGAGGCAGAGCTGCTGGAGCTACTGCCGCGCAGAGCCTCGAGCTCGCCGCCAAGACGCTGGCCGTGCATCCTCATTGTCGCTTTACTGCCTTTGCCGACGCCTTCCGCCGCCAGATTTTGCCGCTTGCCGCTTGCCGCCGCATCGGCCGCTGCTCGCCATGTCCTCTGCCGCGGCAACCTCGGCCTCCTGCCGGTGCCGCGCACTCGAGGCGACCGAGCGCTGAGACTGTCCTTCGGACATTGCGCGCTAGTGGGGGGCATCTGCGAGGGGAAGAAGCTGCCTCAGACAAGCTGCTGCTCGACTGTTCAGAAGATGAAGGTTGAGCAGAAACAGTTGTTGTTGTTGCCGCTAGCTGAGAGCACGGGGGAGCGTGGGAAGGAGATGAACAAGAAATATTTAGGCTGCAGGAAAGAACGGCTCTGATACCACTTGTAAGTAGCACAATTCTTACTATCATTGAGATAGGATGACAATAGGAGTTGGGGCAATTTTTCTGGTTTATTTCTCACACAATGCCATACCAACCTGAGGGGTTGGGGTTACATATTTCTAGCTGGCTAGGGCAGTTAAGCTAGTCTTAAAGCTAGTCTAAAAGCTGCTAGAGATGCTGTCCTAAAGCTGCTAGTCTTAGTCTAAAAGCTAGTCCAAGATGCCCTAAAGCTGCCCACAAAGACCACAAGGACAAAGACCAGACCACAAGGACAAAGCTTCCCACAAAGACCACAAGGACAAAGACCACAAGGACAAGGACTTATTCCATCAGCTCGGGCGGTTGGCGGCGGCACGGCAGAAGGTCTCGTGGAAGAGCGGCCGGATCTGGAAGCGGCCGGATCTGGAGGCTCGTCGGGAGCTCCTTGCCGGCCACCTCCATCTGGCCCGAGCGAAGAAGACACGGCGGCGACGGTAGCGGCAGAGAGGACCTGGCTCGACGCTGGCTCGGCAGGAGGCCGAGCGAAGAAGGCTGGCCAAACGAATCTTTAGGTGGAGACTACGGGCGGCGGCGTGCAACGTCAGAGAACCGACGGGAAGAGCCGGTGGAAGGGATGACGCAAGTGCAACATCAGAGAAAACCCTAACCCTAAATTTGGCTCTGATACTATGTTATGAATAGCACTTGTATTCATCATGAGGCCAATGGGCCAGTATATATACATGTACATGAGGGTATAAAGGGAAAGCCTATATTAGGCAATATCTATACAAGGCATATCAGGATACTATCTAACATAGAGGATAAGAGGGAACTATATCAGGAGAAACCTCGTGAGGCAGCACTGGTGGTGCAGAAGATACCAAAGGAGAGGTCAGTGATGAAGGAGACGCCAACCGTGAAAAGGGAAAAGTGGCAACTGGAGTATCTAGAAAAGTCAGGAAAGAAAGCGGCTCGACAATAGGTGCTAGAGTGGATGAAGGACGAGGGTAGAAGGGACGAGACTCATCAAAAGTAACATCTCGAGAGATCCGCATCCGTTGACCAACATGATCCCAACAATGATATCCCTTATGCTTAGAACTATATCCCAGAAAAACGCACTCAACAGACTGAGCGATCAGCTTGATGTGTTCACGAGGTGCAAGAAGAACAGAACACACACACACCCAAAGAGGCGAAGACTAGAATAATCAGGTGGCATGCGACAAGGCGCTCTACTAGAATCCCACCCTGAGGAGCAGAAAAAGGATGAATGTTAATCAAGTAAGTGGCAGTGGAAACAGCTTCAGCCTAGAAGTGAGGTGGAACAGCATAAACAAGTAAAAGTGCATGAGCTGTCTCAAGAAGATGACGATGCTTGTGCTGAGTCACACCGTTATGAGCATGAGCACCAGAACAAGAAAACCGAGAGAGTGCCCTGCGTAGCAAGAAAAGCACGAAGGGCTCCTGACAGATACTCTCCCGCTGAGTCAGCACGAAGAACACAAATGGGAGAATCAAACTGAGTACGGATCATGGTGGCAAAATTCTTATAGATGGATAAAACCTCACACGAGAAGACATAAAATATATCCAGGTGTGGCGAGAGAAATTATCTATAAAAAAATATAATATCGATGACCCCCTTTTGAAACAAAAGGAGCCGGACCCCAAACATCAGAATGAACAAGATCAAAGGGACGCTGGGATACAGACTCTCTGGAAGGGTAGGGAAGTTGTAGTTGTTTACCAAGCTTACAACTCGTACAGTCTAAAGAGGTATCACCAGACATAGATCCTAAAAGATCACAATGAACTAGAGAAGACAAGCGTGAACCACAAAGATGTCCTAGACAGACAGTGATGCCACTGAGCAAACAACCCGGTAGAAGATGCAACGAAGTTAGAAGCGGTGGAGGAGACTGAGAGACTGGCAGTGGCAGCGAAAGGAAGACGAAGCCAGTCAAGCCCCCAAAGACGTTGAGAGACACGACTGTGAGGGCCAATCCCAACCAAAGACCCCGTGCGGCAATCCTGAACACAGCAAGAGTCAGGATCATGAATAACACGACAGCCATGATCAGTGAGTTGGCCAGTGGATATGAGCTGCATGGTTAGTTTGGGAACATGAGAAACAACAGGAACATGAAAAGAAGAAGACAAAAGAGTGCCTCGTTCTGCAACAGAAAGAGAAGTACCATCTGCGGTTTGCACAGTGATAGGAGCAGCAATAGGACTAATGGAATGGAGACTCGTGGGATCAGATGTCATATGAAAAGAAGCTCCAAAGTCAAGAATCTATGGTGTGATACCTGATGATGAAGGTGGCCTCTCACTAGAAGACTGAGTAGTAGAACCAGTAGAACCTGTTGGTGTAGGGGCAGCCATGCGATGTAGCAACGTGAGAATTCAAAGTTAGTAGAAGTCTGCTGAGGAGAGACGCCCGAGCCTCCAGTGCCCTTAGGAGGATGTCCACTTCGACGAGCAAGATCCTTCTTCCTGTAGCAGAACTGCTCCACATGTCCGTTCTTATCGCAGTAGGTGTAGTGAAGGTCTCCACCCCTAGTAGCCGAAACTGGAGTAGGCACCACTGATGGAGGAGTAGAACAAGGTACCGCCAAGACCGAAGGAGACACTAGCAGAACCGCACCAAGAAGGCAAGTCTCCTCAGTATGAATAGCTGCAAAGGTCTCCAACAGGGTCACATGAGGATGACGAGCAAGCAGCTGGGCTCGAATATGCTCAAATTCAGGCCGAAGACGTGTCAGGAAGTCGTAGATGCGCCGAAGCTCCAACTGAGAGTGCTGACGCTGAAAGCACTAGCAAGTGCCGCAAACCTCTGGTCCCAGATAATCAAGCTTACGCCATACCGCAGACAGTTGCGCATAGAACTCATCCACAGTAGAATCACCCTGCTACGCGACTACTCCTGTCGTACAACAACAAGGTACAAAGAGTCTAGCAGGCTCATAGCGATCGCGAAGATGCGTCCACATCAACTGTGTTGAAGACAAAGCGACAATATCACCAATGAGATGTACCTCCATACTAGCAACCAAAATAGCGGACACACGAGTATCTTCATCAATCCACATCTGGTAAGCAGTAAAATGAGTCTGAAAAGACTCCACAACATCAGCATAATCATCAGACGTCGTCTATCGAGCAGCATTATCGGCCTCCTTGGGAATAATAGGAGTGGCAGGGGGAGCAGGGCGAGGCGGGCAAGATAGCTCGCCGGAAATAAACTCCCAAAGACATTGCCCGCACATGTGAAGGCGCATATGGAGAACCCAGTCTCGATAATTGAGACCATCGAAGATAACCGGGCATCGAGGAACAAAAACAGTCTCCAAAGAAGAACCAAAAGATGACGACATTTTTTTAGAACCGCAAAAAGCCTAAGCCGAATCGGCTAGAAGCTGGAGCCGCCTAGAAGCTAAGCCGAAGCTGGACCTGAAAAGCCTTAAGACCAGTTCCAAATCGGATTTGAAATCCGATCAGATGCAGCTCGGTCTCGGAGGCCGACTCGGGCGACAAGGGCACCGGAGGCGGGCAGACGGGCGACAGCAGCGTCGGACTGCGGAAGCGCTGCGGTTGGTGGCCGGCGAGCTAGAGACGGGCTGGTGCGCTGAGGCTTGCTTGGAAGTGGCGGCGACCGAAGATCGAGCACACGGAGGCGCAGAGGCGGCCGCAACCGGAGGTCGGGCACGCCGAGGGGCGTCACGCGGTCGTCGAAAGGCGACCGGAGTTGAGGCAGTGGCTGGTGTGGCCGGCGTAGACGGCGACCAGTGAAGATCCTGTGGCGGCGTTGCGTTGCGGAGGTGGCAATGATGCGCAAAATCCAAGGAGACGGCGCTGCTCGGAAACCAGGCAGTCGGCGGCTGTGGCGCGGAAGCCGAATGGGCAGCGGTGACATGGAGAACAGAGCAACAATGGCGCGCAGAGGCCGAGCTTGGAGAAGGTGGAGGAACCGCCGAGCTTGGCAGGGAGAAGCCCGAGAAGAGCTTGACGAGAAGAGCCGAGGCAACTGCCGAGAAAAGCTCGATGGAAAAAAAAGGGCATAAGTGCAACGCCGGTAAGGAAAACTCTAACCCTGCTCTGATACCATGTTAGGAATAGCACTTGTATTGAACATGAGGTCAATGGGCCAGTATAAATACATGTACATGAGAGTATAGAAGGAAAGCCTATATAAGGCAATATCTATACAATGCTAACAATCTCTATACAAGGCAACTAACAATCTTTTATATAAGGTGACTAGGATACTATCTAACAATGATGACTGATCTTCCTATTGCAGGTCCAGCTTTTGCTGCTGAAGTTCAGAACCCTTCAGAGCCACTTGGTTAGTTCTTCTCTTTCACTAATTCCTTAGACATATATGTTTACGAAAACCACCGTACCAATTCCCTTTCCTAATCGTGTGCCCGGTATGTTTCTTATCCTAGAATTAAGTCAGGAAGAGCGGGAAGATGTACGCTTCAAGCAGGTAAAAACACAACCCATCATCCATGTGATGCTGCGCGAAATTTATTTTCGAGCAAACCATTTTCTGCATATAAACCAGCACTTGTATTGTTAGTGCTTCATTACTTTTTTTCAAATAGTAAAATCTGGGCATCATCAAACGTACATCTTTGACCACCAAATTCCATCTCCTAACTCCAGGAAGCTGTGGCTTCCAATTCAGGAAATGAATTCTGCAGACATGTATTCCCTGATGTGTTAAAATAAAACATACTCAACTAAGTTAACCAAAGGGAAATGCCAACTAAACATTGTATGATAAAACGTCATATCTTCGCTTCTTGTTCCTCTGATATGCTTCTTGCTACTTGTTAGCGTTCCCTCTGTTTTGACTTCCAATAAATTTTTGATGTGGATGAACTGATGAATACACGACAGGCATGGTTGACCTACTTTTGGAGGCGAGCCAAAAATCATGATGTAGAGGAAGATATAGCTGATGAGCGGCTGCAGTTTTGGATAGAACAAGGCAATCATCCAATTACTACAAGCGATGTCATAGAAGGTAGCCTCCCTCACAAAACAATCAAGATCACGCTCACATACATCCACCATCCTTTGCACGACTGAAACCACATAATGAACCCAATGTTATCAATCTCTACTATAAAGTGAGAGTTTCTTCCCATGTCATTTCATCAAAATTACCAGTTCTGCCATTCTTTAATTATCCACCTCTTTAATTAACCACTTCAGGCGTGGATGGAAGACAGCACACACAGTTCTGCCATTCTTTAATTAACCTCTTTAATTGTAGAATGTAGACCATTAAGGTATTATTTGCACAACATATTTTTTTTCTTGTTTCATGTTATCGTAATAGCAGGACAGCCGTTTAAAATGTAGATACCGTTGCAACGCACGGACACCTTACTAGTGTATTTTAATTAGCTCTTAACTAGACTAACCTTATCACTTACATGATTCCCTCTATCTGATTATTTGCTAAATTTATTGTTGAAAGCCATAATGATATTTTTTTTTCTTGCTTGTTTTTCTAAATTTACGTAAAAATAAAGTTGAGAGAGGACTTCATGAGCTGAAGAGGCTGGGGATTGAGTCCCAGCTGTGGGAAGCGACGAGGAGGGCTCTCGATGAGGACTTCAGCAATCATGGGAGCCCAACTGGGTCTGAAATTTAGCTAACACATAAAAAATGGAGCGAGGCCTGGTGCCGATTTTGTGCCGCTAGATGCCCTGGAGCCTCCTTAATTTTGCTGTGTTATGGTTCTTTGATATGTTCATGTAAAATTTTTGACACGGATTAATTCTCTTCCCTTATCGTTCCTCTCTTTTAATTTATTTTATCTTATTTTCAGTTGTGTTAATTTATTTATTAGTTCTGACAAAGCAAAAGGGAATAATTGATCCTGGAATCATCAAGATGCTGCGCTGCCCATCGAGTAGTTTGCTGCAACAGCAAGATACCTATGTGCATTTGCTTGCTCTCCTTTTGCTTTTGCAATGTTGGTGGAGGAGCAAAGCAAAGCAAACCTCCTGACCTACTGACCACCGTTACCTACCTGCATTGCACTCCACTCCTATGCCCATGTCCACCGAGCCTCCCCTCCCGTCACCGGTGAGCCCACGCGGCGGCAGTGCGCCATCGTGGGCAGCGCTGGCCGTGCTCCTGGCGGGGCGACTCGTCCTAGTGCCGTCGCTCCTCCCGCGTCTTGTCCGGCCGCATGCACCACGTCGTGCCCCAGCCTCCGTCGAGCTTCGCCTCCTCGACTTCGATGCCGCAGCCTCCGCTGTCACCTACAACCTTTATGCCACGCTCCAGTTCGACAGGCCGAGCATGAACACGTGGGAAAAATGGCTCAAATATACAACATATAATACTAAATTTCAAAACTATACAACATCTAATTTTTTTTTCAAAAGTAACACTGAGGCCGCCATACGGGGCGGCGGCCGCCGGTCGGCACGGCGTCAGCCGTGGCTGCCGCCACAGGACGGCAGCGGCACGACGTGGCAGCTTCGCCAGCGCCCTGCCCTTCTCCGGTCCCACCTCGCCTGGCTATCACGAGGGGACGGCGGCAGCCAGTGTGCTCTCCACAAATACCCCTGGCCCCCTCTGCCCCGTCGTGTCGGGCCTTTGGCTGCGCCGCCAGTATGGGGTGGCGGGCAGCCAGTGCCACCCATGGCCAGCTGGGCTGCCCTCCGCCCTGCTGTGTCACTCGTCCTCTTATTTTCCTTGGAGCAAGCATGCGAAATGGAGGTCCTTTACCTGGATGCTTTAGCCACCGAAAGTTGCATGCATGTGGGAGAAACAGTGAAGGGTGGTTGCAATAGCAGGACTTGTCACGTCAAGTCAAATCCATTTGGTATCCAATGCCGCATAAAATACAGATTACGGCTAATTTTGGTTCTAATCAACGTAATTAAAAATAAATGACACGATTATGCGTAACATGATCTTGATTAATGTAAACGTAACAGTAATGACCTTTGAGCCTATAAATGGAGGTGCTGCGTCGCTCTCCTCCTTGTCGTGCGAGAAGCGAGTGTGAGGGAAGATAGTGAGAGGAGATTGTATTGTAGTGGATGTTTTGGGAGCTTGAAGGCAAGGCCAACAGATCGAGAGCGAAAGCGAGAAGATTAATTAGTCGGTGGTTATAGTTTTTGAAATTATCGCATAGTTCAATCATTTTTCCTTTGTACTTCTTTGACTTCATGTTGTTGTTTTTAAGCGCCGTGTAGGTACCGACGACGTTCCTCAAAACTCCTGAGCAAGGCAAGCACCTCCTTGAAGCACACGTCCACCTCGTATTTGTTCATGAAATTTGGAGAAAGGCAAGCACCTCCTTAAGTAATGTTCATACCATATTTTTACCTAGGTTATGTTGTTATGAACCAATGTATGTATGCATGCGTTACTTTCAGTAAACACCGTATACTTAGAACATGGTACATTTATACCCACATTCCATATAAATCAGCAATTAATCGTAGCAACTAGAAATATATGTAAAGCAACTAAAAATGGCAATGAAACGGTGCAACTACAAATATGTATGTCGGTCAGAATATTCGAATGGAATATGAAGGTACATTAAAAATTTGTTGCATAAAGCAAACACCATCCTTTGGGACTCTAGTTCCTCCAGCAGGTCGTGGACCTCTCGTGGAGCTTGCACTTAACGTTGTACTGTATTTATTAAGCACGATTATTCGCTTGAGCGAAGGACTGTTCTTATTTTTTTGACATAATCACTACTTGGACCCGAAAGGAGGTGAACTCCTTTCTGAACTTTACAACTTGAATCTAAGTAGCCGCTTAATCGGACTAAAATTTGGGTGGCCCGAAGTTCTGGACATTGGTAAGTTATTTCGCCTTATTACATATTTCGCCTTTTAATGTTGTTTTTGCTTCGTGTAGGTGCCAACCTAACCGTCCTAACGGAGGGCGCACACGCTAACCTGTACGCCGGACCAAAAAACTCAGAGCAAGGTAAGCACCTCCTTCAATCATGTTCGTACCACTATCTTAACCAGATTAAGTTGTTATGAAGAAATGTTCGGTGTTATTCAGAGGCGTACACCGTGCTTTTGTTGAAAAGATGCGTTGGAGAGGTGTTATTTCATGTGCCGCAAAAGAAGATAGATAAATGAAATGACCATTCATTTGTTGGCTATGTATAAATTTTTTACTTGGCTACAACGAACATGAAATGTAAAGTATGTGATGGCTTTGTGTGTAGCAGTAATATATGTGCTATTAAGTGTAGAAAACGTGAATTTACCGTGACAACTCTAAATGTGTACGTAAGTAGGAAGATTCTAATTGAATAAAAAGTTCAAGTAGCTAGTACTACATAAAATAACAACATATTTTTGGGACCATGAGTGTATGCAGAGTGCGGACCCTCTGTCGAGGTAATGTTGAACTGTCTCGGGCAGAGCCTCCGATGATCATCGGACCGTCTTTTTGCATGATTATTCGCTTCAAGAAAGAAGCTGTTTTTATTTTTGGACGTAATCTCTACTTAGACCCGAAAGGAGTTGACCTCCTTCGAACTTAATAACTCGAACCAAAGTGGCTGATAAATCAGCATTAAATATTGGTGGCACAAAGGTCTGGACCGTGGTAAGCTTTTTTTGGCCTTATTACTTATGTGACTTTGTATTGTTGTCTTTTTCTCGTGTAGGTAGCGACAATCACAGAGACCGCATATCGTCGACCTCGACGCCATTCAAGAAAACTAAGAGCAAGGCAAGCACTTCCCTTCTTTCATGTGAATACCACGCTTTGTCCTAGCTTATGTTCTTTTGATGAAATGCATGTATGGATGGGTTACTTTCAGTAAACACCATATATTTCGAAATGGTCGATAAATCCCCACATTCCATAAAAATTACCAAATTGTTGTACTTATTTTTGGACGTAATCATTACTTGGACCCGGAAGGAGTTGACCTCCTTTCTGGACCTAATAACTCGAACCAAAATAGTCATTAACTGACTTAAATCTTTGGTTGCACGTAAGTTACATCTTGTGTTAATTCATTTTGCCTTATTACTTATTCGACTTCGTATTGTTGTACTTATTTTTGGACGTAATCTTTACTTGGACCCGGAAGGAGTTGACCTCCTTTATGAACCTAACAACTCGAACCAAAGTAGCTGCTTAATCTGACTTAAATACTGGTTGCACGAAGTTCTGTACTGTGTTAATTCATTTTGCCTTTTTACAACTTCGAGTTCGTATTGTTGTACTTACTTTTGGACGTAATCACAACTTGGACCCGAAAGGAGTTGACCTCCTTTCTGAACCTAATAACTCGAACCAAAGTTGCTGCTTAATCTGACTTAAATATTGGTTGCACGAAGTTGTAGACTGTGTTAATTCATTGTGCCTTATCACTTATTCGACTTTGTATTGCTGTACTTATTTTTGGACGTAATCATTACTTGTACCCGAAAGGAGTTGACCTCCTTTCTGAACCTAATAACTCGAACCAAAGTTGCTGCTTAATCTGACTTAATTTTTGACCCGAAAGGAGTCTCTTCGTGAGGTCAGGACCCTCTGCCGAGCTTCCACCCGAACGTTGCACTGTATTTATTCCGCACGATAATTCGCTGCAGCGAAGGACTGTTTTTTTGAACGTAACATTTACTTGGACCCGAAAGGAGTTGACCTCCTTTCTGAACTTTACCACTCGAACCAAAGTAGCCACTTAATCCGACTTAAATATTGGTGGGCCGAAGTTCCGCACCATTGTAACGTATTTTCCCTTATTACTTATTGGACTTCGTATTGTTTTTGCTTCGTGTAGGTACCGACAACTGCAGAGACCGCACACGTTGACCTCAACGCTGCTTCCAAAGAAACTCAGAAAGGCAAGCATCTCCTTATATCATCTTTGGTAGCACAGTTTTACCATAATTATGTTGTTGTGATGAAATGTATGCATGCATGCGTTTCTCCTAGTAAAAACCATATATTGCGTACCCGGTAGATAAATCCCCGCATTCCATAAAAATTGCGAATTAATCGTATCACCTGGAATTACATGCGCACAAAAATATCGAAAAAACGACAAATTAATTTGTTATGTACGTATATTTGTTTTACTTAGTTTGTAATGAACCTGTAATGTAAAGTATACAATACCTTTACGTGTAGTAGTATTTTACATGATATTATGAGTGTGGAATGTGGTTTTAGGATTTAATAAACTGCATATGTCTTGTGCTAGTATGTTATATAACATATACATAATTATATGTTGGCATACATTTCAACTGTACGTAACCATAACATTAATGCTTTCATAATTAAAATTTGAGTAATGCCAATACGTTTTAAGATGTTAGCGGTGCGTGTGTGCATTTATTGTTGACTACAATTATGTATTTCTACTGATCATCGATGGCGATCCCGCTTCATATATGGCATGGGGAGCAGAAAAATTGCGAGGCCCATTTGTCGACATGCATAATTGTGCACACATAGAGACAATCAGAATCCACCGATAGAGTTGCGTCTGATAGCAAGAGCGTTGCACGCGCTCTTAGTGTTGACCGCACGTTGTACAAGCTCGTGGTAGATGGGGTTAGGCCCCATGTAGTGCCAAATAGCTTGCTTTACGTGTACTGACCTATTCGAGCTCAGAGAACGAGTGCCTGGCAGTTCTACATGGAGAAGGCCGACAGAAGGGTTCGCACTAGGTGTTCACGTGAAGCTTGTCTCGCACCCGGGAGGCAGGGGACGAGCCGAGCCTGTGGAGGAGGACATGGGGGTCAATGCGGACGAACAACCCGAGCAGAAGAGGAAATTGCGATGAGCTCGCAGCAAGTCCCCGCTCAAGGGGCTTGGCAGGCTGGCGAGATGGATGCGCCCGTCCACGAGGTTGATGCGGATGCCCTAGCGGATGACCCTCACCCTACTTATGGTGACGGTCCTGGCGAAGATGAGGACCGGGGCGGCAATCGCATTTTTGCACTTGGCGAACCCGGCCGATCGTGTTCGCCCGCTTGGAGGATATTTCTAGGCGTGGGCAAGACCATAGCGATATAGAACTCGATCAGGAGTTTGCCACAAAGGAGGAAGCGATGCATACGCACTAATTACGCGGTGCTGACCGGCGTGACCATCGTGTGACTCGCTTCGGACTGCACTGCCGAGCTTAAATGTAAGAAAGGGCGGCGGTCACGAATACTATGTTCGTGCGAACCGCCCTAAACATCGACACCATTTCGTTATAACTCGGTACACACCGCACACATGCAGCAGGCGCTTGTTCGAACACAAGCGGTGTGGTGAAATCAAGATTCATCAGCGCAAATCCTCGTTAGACGTCTTTGAAGGCCGACATTAGCCTCAGGCCATAACCATAATTGCCGAGATGCGAGCAGACAGGGATGTCCATAAACTACTTGCAAGCTTGGCGAGCAAAGCGGATGGCTTTGAAAATGCTGTTTGGTAGTTTTATGGAGTCATTTAATTGGGCTCCACGACTACTAAGGCGGATAGTCGCAACAAACCCGGCTCGAATATGCTATTGTTGTCGAACCCGTGCAGCTTCCCGATGGAACGACTGCTCCAGAACACTACTACCTCCTCAGGGTGTTCTGGGCGTTCGGTCCGTGCATCACGGCATTCAGCAACTGCCGTCCTGTTATATGCGTGGATGGGACATTTCCTGCGGCGATTACAATGGCACCCTACTCACCGCCCTAGCCGCCGATGCAAACAACCGGCTACTACCGGCTTTCGCCGTGGTTGAGGGCGAAAGCAACGATACCGGTTCGGTTCCTGTCCCTGGTGAAGACCGTGTGGTGCGGGATAGGCCCGGTGTGCGTCGTGTCGGACCGTAATGCAGGCTGCTGAACGCCCTCGATAGAATGGCGGAGGATGAAGATTGCCATTGCGGTGGAGAGACGTTCAGCGTAGATGGTGCATGCGTCACCTTGGGGCGAACCTGTACACCATGTGCAGGAACAAGAACATGGTGAAGCTATTCAAAACCCTATGCATGCAAAACCAACTGCGCAAGTTCGATACGATATTTAACGGTGAACGAGCTCCAAAGGAACCGGTGGCGGAAGAGACCACGGAGGGCACACAGGTAATTGGTGGCTCGGAGGTCTCCGTGACGGCGCAAGATGACATTCGCTCAATGGATAGCTCGTAAACCCGCCGAGAGATGGGCCTGGCACACGATACAAATGGTGCTCGGTAAGATAATGCCCTCTCTAGTACGGTAGCACATCATTTGACAACACTCTTTTCCACCTAAGCGGTATGCTTCTCTTCTCGCAGATACTCCATCATGACGCATTTAACTTCGCCGAGTCGCATACAACAATGTGTCGCGGGGGCTCGTTGCCTACCCATTTGCTCAATCATTGAGCTCACATTTTTAGGACCGCGAAATACTTTGTTGATCGGCAAAGGCGGCGTACAAGCTGCGGCTCAACCTTCGCTCCCGTGTCGAGGCTTTGTTACGCTGGCCGTGAGGCGTAAAGCTCAATTCCACCGCGACGCGCATGATGGACCCTGCGCAGAACATTTTTCTCGCCGAGTGCAAGCGCAAGCACCGCTCGATACTCGCGGGGACACAAACCAGAGATGCCAGCTCGGCCCGTATGAGGCGACCTGCTCATGCAACAAGCCTCGCTTAGAGCACATCCGCTTTCGCCGCGTGCTAGCGGCGTGCCGTGACATGGGGCAACGCGGCGGCACACAATATGTCACACCGTACTACCGTATGGATGCCGTTAGAGCAACATGGACGGGGCATTTCGAACCGTTCAACGTCGGCAACAACTACAAGACCTCCGAACCCCCTACGTGGCTCCCGTACCCCACACTAAGGCGCGATACGCCGGGTAGACCGCGTTCCGCGCGGTTTGAGGGTGACATGGATGCGTCTCAGCGAGACGATGGCCTTCTTGCCGCATCTGATCTGGCAGTGCAGGGCATGACCGTAGAAGCTGCCCAAACAGAGGGTGATGTTGTCCAATGTAATATTTCAACTATACGCATTAGACATGCAACATCTTCCTACTACCTTCCTTTTGCATTCTCTTCGTGAAATTTCAGTTATGTAATTTAAGAACCTAAATTTCTTTGGGTATGTATAGTGGTTTTGAAATTTCTTCTGATGTTATTTTTTTGTATTTCATTGTTTCATTCCCTGGAGATTATGCAGGCTTGTTATGGAGTTGCCGTGAGTCGCTATGCGATCGAAGTATGATGAGCGACCACGGGGCTCGGAAGTGGGCCTCGGCCAGACGGTAACGTCATTACTACCTTTAATAAATAACGTATCGCATAGCGTCGCGACCTTCGTTATGCTTAGTACGTTTACTTGCTTTGTCCTTGCAGCTTAACACTCTCTCGCATGCGTGGCTCAGTAACATTAAGAGATTGGACCCTCGGTTCATATACGGCTGGGACGGACGGGCTCGTTAGCTTCGCATTTATGGTGCGTGGAGCCTCTGAAGGAAGGGCAGTGGACCCCGATGCCTAGGCTGGGCGGGGCCCTTATCACCGCGTTGGTCGACGGATGGCGCCCGGAGACGCATACTTTCCACCTCCCTTCGGCGAGATAGCGGTGACCCTCAAAGATGTCGCCATGTTATTTGGCCTTCCACTTTCCGGTAAACCCCTCGTAGTGCGCAAGCCCTCCAAAGAGGCATGGAAGAACTACGTAGAGGAAAGGTAATAAATGTGAAAGGCATCGACCACACTTATCCGGGAGCTAACGTGATTTGCTAACATGTGATTTTCTTCGATGCAGTTTGGCACAACGTACGAGGAATCGTGGATCGTGAGTCTCTTTCACATGGCTTGACAGCCTCCGGAGGCTGGACCATGTCTCAAAACGCCGACTCAGTCGATAAATAGGCATTCGAGGTGTACCTCTATTTCCTCCTTGCAGAATTTTATTTACAAACGGAAATGGTGATTCCGTTGCCCCCACCTCGTTTGGGTCGCTCGGGAATTAGCCAGCAGGTGCGAAAGATGCGACACCGGACTTCTACTGGTGGGGCTCGGCAGTTCTCGCGAGACACATATCGCGAGATGTGTGCGGCCTTGCCACGGCCACACGCCAACTTCAATAATGGGAGGTTGCCCCTGGCTTCTCTGATTGTGGTCTGGTCGTACCTACCCATAGCGCGACCAAGAGTGTCAAAGCGGTACTACCCGGCCCGTCGATGAAGCTAACGTGCATCCACTCGCAAGGCCAACCTTGGGTTACAAATGGATGCATGCCAGACTCCGATGGGCCCAGGAATCAGACCGCGGCTCCTACCCTCGTCTCGTGGGGGACCTAGACTTCTTGACATCAGCGCAGGTCACGTGGGATCCCTTTTCCACCCAGGCCGCGACGGAGGTTGCGTCGGGAGGCCGTATCTCCAATCTGTGCACGGGAGCCTCAGTATTGGATGACGAAATGCTTCCTCCTGTGCATGAGTGCCGTTGAGCCATACTCTCCGGAGCGCGTTCAGCGCCAATTTGGGTACCGGCAGTCTTTCCCTCCACCGCCTCCGACAGACTCCGAAAGCTCCCATGGGTATGTCTCTACATGTCACATTACTTTCACGCTTACTGTGAAAACCATTAATAACGTGTTGGATTGATCCGCAGGAGGAGTACATCGGGGCACAACTACAACTGGGTCGCACGGAATAGCCGGCATATTGAGAGGTGGAACTCGATGGCCACTGAGGACGTCTGGAACCCATCAGGCGCAGCCCACGAGACGGACACACTTGGGTACCTTGATCGCATGCAGACCTCGCACACGGGCGGTGCTCCTAGACAGGGTGTGGCGATGCCGTGCAACATGGCTATGCCGAGGAGTACGCAGAGCGCATGCACACACCAGTACGGATCGCACCTATCACATATTAAAACGGGGATATACCCAATTAAACATTCGACACGTATTAATTTGCAGAGGCGTGAGGCGGAGTACATGCATGACCAGCGGGACGAGATCCTCACGCAAATACAGGAGCAAAGAACGCCAATCAAGCAATCCTTTACGGAACCTTCTTCGCCAAGACGGGCCACCGTGATAAGAAATGCGGTCGAGAGATGTTGGTGGCCATAGACCGTCTACCCAACGTGATTACGAGGATGTACTGCACGAGGCGCCGCTCGCACCGAGCCTCACGATGAGGAGCATGTCCATGGATAGGCGTGCAACGCTGTGGCTCCTCGGCGCGACAAGACCCACCTGAGCATCGACTTCCTCCCGGTCCCGAGCCATGAGAGCGGCCGGGGCCATGGAGGCGAGTGCGTTGAAATAGGTCTTTGGGGCAAGCGTTCAAGGAGGAGTACACATCAACATGTCACCGTCCCCATCATTGCCGCAGAGTCTTTTAGTACCCCGCCCAAAGCATCAACAAACATGGGAGGACGTGTCGAGGGCGTCGATGACCTTATGGGATCGGGGCTACATTCACCGATTTGCTCGCGACGGCGTGTTTGCAATCCCTAGGGTTGGAATCGCGTCCCAGTAACCCGAGGAGGCGGTGGATCGAATCGGGCAGAGCAAGCAGCTTTCTGGACGTGCTACGCGCATCGTGGTACCATGCAGATCGCCGATGGCTGCATGGGGCATCCACGGTCGTGACGCGTCCACGGCGATTCGACGTGAACGCGAGATGCAGTTAGGTCCAGCGCAGCGGCTGGACTTCACGTGTCCCCAAGCGCCCGAAATTTCACACCGTCGGACTACGATAACCAAGAACGCCGTGGTAGGGGGACGCCAGGGGAAGAGGAAGGGGAACACTAACCCAGAAGGCCGTTGAACCCGTTATTGATCAACCCGTTCGATTGCATTATTTTACTTTCAATGTAATGTTTTAATTTTGTCTGCAATTGCGAACTAGATCGTGTTGTATGAGACTTATGTTAACTTCTTTAATCTATGTCATTCAAACTTGTCAAATTTCTTTTGATTTTTTATGTTGCTCAAATGAAAAACTTGTCAACATGAAAAAGTTGCGTCTTGGAATTCTCTACAACTTTCATGTAGATCAAAGAATTATTCGAGCACAGGAAGACCTCCAAAATCGTGAATTATAGAAGGGTCCGTCGCGAACAGCTTTTGGTGTCCTACAAGCAAATGCACTTACCTTTCCGATTATCTATGATTTTTTATATTGCTCAAATGAAAAACTTGTCAACATGAAAAAGTTGAATCTTGGAATTATCTACAACTTTCATGTACACCAAAAAATGATTAGAGCACGGGAAAATCTCCAAAATCGAGAATTACAGAAGGGTCCGTCGCGAACAATTTTTGGTCCGACGCAAATGCATTTACCTTTCCGATTTTCTTTGATTTTTTCTGTTGCTCAAATGAAAAACTTGTCGACATGAAAAAGTTGCGTCTTGGAATTCTCTACAACTTTCATGTAGAGCAAAAAATGATTGCAGCACATGAAGACCTCCAAAAATGCGAGTTACTGCAGACCATTCAATTTGGTCCGTGACATACGTGACAGAGTTGATATTTGGTCCGTGGTAAACATGAAATGTATAGGTTTTAATTTCGTCAAACGTATGTGCGTAACGGACTAAAGAGCAAATCAGCTGCATTCTTCCGAAAAAATAGACTCAGACGTGATATTTCACGGCCGGCCGAATGTGCTTAAGTTGTCATATTTTTGCGCGACCGTTATAATTAGCCCTTTTGAACTATACGAAAATACATACAACGGAATGTGTAATTACAATGTTTTTCCATAACATCGTAGTCAGTATAGAGAAGAGCAAATCAGCTGCATTCTTCCGAAAAAATGGACTCACACGTGATATTTCACGGCCGGCCGAATATGCTTAAGTTGTCATATTTTTGCGCGACCGTTATAATTAGCCATTTTCAACTATACGAAAATACATACAACGGAATATGTAATTACAATATTTTTCCATAATATCGTAGTCAGTATAGAGAAGACCAAATCAGCTGCATTCTTCCGAAAAAATAGACTCAGACGTGATATTTCACGGCCGGCCGAATGTGCTTAAGTTGTCATATTTTTGCGCGACCGTTATAATTAGCCCTTTTGAACTATACGAAAATACATACAACGGAATGTGTAATTACAATGTTTTTCCATAACATCGTAGTCAGTATAGAGAAGAGCAAATCAGCTGCATTCTTCCGAAAAAATGGACTCACACGTGATATTTCACGGCCGGCCGAATATGCTTAAGTGTCATATTTTTGCGCGACCGTTATAATTAGCCATTTTCAACTATACGAAAATACATACAACGGAATATGTAATTACAATATTTTTCCATAATATCGTAGTCAGTATAGAGAAGACCAAATCAGCTGCATTCTTAGAAAAAATAGACTCAGGCGTGATATTTCACGGCCGAATGTGCTTAAGTTGTCATATTTTTGCGCGACCGTTATAATTAGCCCTTTTGAACTATACGAAAATACATACAACGGAATGTGTAATTACAATGTTTTTCCATAACATCGTAGCCAGTATAGAGAAGAGCAAATCAGCTGCATTCTTCCGAAAAAATGGACTCACACGTGATATTTCACTAGGCCGAATATGCTTAAGTTGTCATATTTTTGCGCGACTGCTATAATTAGCCCTTTTCAACTATACGAAAATACATAAACGGAATGTGTAATTACAATGTTTTTCCATAACATCGTAGTCAGTATAGAGAAGAGCAAATCAGCTGCATTCTTAGAAAAAATGGACTCACACGTGATATTTTACTACGGCCGAATATGCGCTTTCTGTCCTAGCCGTCGCCTGCAAGTCGATGTGCCATAAGCGGAGGGGATGGGCACTACCAGACACTTCGAGCTGCAGCTTTGCTTCGACCATACCCTCCCATTGCGCTGCAAACGCTTCCACGCGGACGCAGCACCAGATGCACCGGCTACACCAGGCCCCCACCGCGCATCGCAACGCTCCCACGTGCCGCTTGCTCGTTTTCGACCTCGCCCCGCTACCGATGTGCCGCCAGCTGTCTTGTTTGTCCCTTGTGCCCTCCCTATAAATTACAACGCCGCATGCATTTCTATCGGGCAATCGCGAGTGAGTTCAGTAAGTTGCGACTGAGTTCAACCCACAACGCGAGTGTTTCAAAGGTATTATTTATGAAATTTATTTTCGACGGTCAGTGACATTGTTGTGTTGTTGGGTCAGCGAAGTACGATGGATATTGATGGCTTCTTGGGGGCTTTCAGGCCATCTGTTCCTTTTTTATGTTTTTGATCGAAGTACATTTCAGTTATGCTTGAATCCTACTCTTCTAGGCTGAAATATAATTGCTTCCAATGTGTAGATGGACAAGGATCCGGAGCGGCTCAGTAAAGGCTGGGCCTGGACAATCAAAGAAATAGATGGCATCGCAGCTGACCTGAATAAAATTGCTAAAGACAACTTGATCCGGCAGCAGATTCAAGTGCGAACGAATTCAACGACTTTATTCTTGACATCGAAGCTATTGCTAGTAGCCTCGAACATGTCGCCATACAATCTAACGAATTGCTGCAGTCAAACCCCCACGGCAAAGCACAAGAGGACACTAAGCTCGTTGCCAAAGAGGAGGACACGAAGTTGTAGACCCGCATCGTTGTCTTCCATGTGACTACGAGGCGATGACGAGGGCAAACGCGGCCATGGCGCTTTTAGAAGAGGAGGGTATTGATGCAGATAGTGATGATTCCGGAAAGTTCTAATCGAGTGCGTGAGTTGTTCAAATAATATGTAGTAGTCATGTACCCGTCATGTAATGCGTTGGCGATTGACGGTATTCCAACATTGTTTCTCCCGTGTTGTGATGTTATGTCGTAACTTATATATCTCAACGTTGTATTTTCCGCCTTTAATATCTTCTGTCGTTACAAGCCATACGAAACGGCACAACACCGGATACACCAACACAACATAAGAAGAGTTAATTTAACAACTTAATTCCATTTTAATACTCGTAAAGAAGTAGTAGATGCAATTTTCATGACCAGTTATATTTAGCCCTTTTGAACTATACGAAAGTACATACAACGGCAGGTGTAATTACAATATTTTTCCATAATATAGTACTCAGTATACAGAAGAGCAAATCAGCTGCATTATTCCTAAAAAATATACTCACACGTGATATTTCACAAATTTGAATATGCTTAAGTCGTCATATTTTTCCGCGACTATTATATTTAGCCCTTTTGAACTATACGAAAGTACATACAAAGGAAGTCGTAATTATAATATTTTTCCATAATATCGTAGTCAGTATACACAAGACCAAATGGGCTGCATTCTTAGAAAAAATGGACTCACACGTGATATTTCACTACGCCGAATATGCTTAAGTTGTCATATTTTTCCACGACTATTATAATTATCCATTAAGTTGTCATCATCCAAACTTTCGTTGCATTGGCACGAGACGCCCTGTCAAAGCAACTGTGGCAAAGCCTGGCAGGATATATCATGTCATCAAATGCATGCGTGGCGAAGAATGCCTTAGTCGTCATGTCAAAGCATAGCTGCCAAAGCCCGACCGGCACCTCCCTAGCGACTACAAAGCTGCATGCATTTGTCGCCTTCCAAGCACAGCGGATTCGCAGCGAATCCGATGCTCGCGGATTCGTTCTTGCTTCAAGTGCAATCGTTTTATCAATTCAGGCTATTTAACCCCTTCCTGGCTTCCCAAAGATTGCATCAACCGAACGATTGCTCCAATACAACAAAGAGAACCATCCCCGCAAACCAAACGAGCGGCACCAATGGAGTTTCCTCGCCCCAAGGCACAGCGTTGTCCAAACCATCCCCGACGGCACGCGGAGGTCCCCATGTGCCTATGCGGGGATCCTTGCCGCTTCCGGCGATCCATAGACAACTCATACACGCACGGTATGAGGTAATGCTGGAGTTGCCGCAACCACGACTCTGAGCCAAAGCCGGGGATGCGGCTGCAAGTGAGAAGCCCGGTATGTTCATACTCGCATTTTGTGTTGCATCGAACCTGCATGTGTCTAACACCATGTGATGTGACCAATTGCAGCCTTCCATCTGGCGAGTTCATCCGATTCTCTGACGCGGAACAAACTCTCGAGATGGAAAGGATGCGGAATCGGAGTACTCGCATCGGAGGGCTATGGTGGAGCAGCAGATGGTGTGAGCAGGATCGGGAGGAGAAGCGCAAGCGCCGTGGAACAGATGCTTGCCTGAAGGGAGGCCGAACGGCAGCGCCATGCCGCGGAGAGGAGGCTGAGTGCGAGAGAAAGCGTGAGAGGGCAGCTAGGCCAGGGCGGCAGGAGTGAAGGATTGCGTAAGGAAAATATCCTCATTGCTCTCGATAAAAATGTACGACAAGGGGCCCTTCTTGTTGTTCCCTTTCCCTAAGGCATGTTAGGTTTAGTCCGGTATATGCCACTGTTGTTTACCATTCGTAAGCCGTACGTAATTTATCTGCCCATCTTTGACCAAAACTACAGGAAGTCTCAAAAAAATTATTACACAACTATCGGTACAGTGTACAAATAAAATATTACACAATTATCGGTATTTGCATTTCAATCGGATCCGGTCAAATAACCAGAAAACTAAAAAATTCGGCTATTTACATGTTGTATATAAAACCGTTTTTCCCACCTCCTAACGGAGCCAACCGCTCGGATATGGACGCGAATGACAGACGGTAATGTCCTATACGGTATTATAGATAATCTATTGTATGAGTTATTTTTACATAATATAATGATATACTATAAATAACTGCCATCTATGCTATTGTAAGATGTAGTGTGTCATCCGTCAATTAGCTGATGAATCTAACCGCTCATATGAGACGGTAATATAGATAATCTATTCGGTAGGGGTTGTATAGCATTAAAATACAACAAAGATACTACCCCGATCCTATCGGTAGAGTATACGCTTTCGAATTGTAGTTATAATTATTATTTGTGTACACTTTGTGCATCGATAATTTTGTAATGACAATTATAACTACAACTTTTAATTTACAAGTGGTATATTTATGCGTTTTTCCACCTCGGACATAGCCAACCGCTTTCGAATATGGACGCGAACAACGACAGTAAAGTCATATACTGATCGTAAAGTCTAACATTCTACCAAATTTAAAGTGATCTGTTTGGAGTATTTTTTTCCTAATTAATAAGCATACTCTTAATAAGCATGATTTTACGAAATTTTACAAAGTTCGTAATCCAAATGATTTTTCAAAAATGCAGACAGTTTATTTTATTCAATTTTGAATTGAACGGAAAAGAAAATGAATTTTCGAAATTTCAGACAGTTTATTTTATTCAATTTGGAATTGAACGGAAAAGAAAAAAACCAAATAAAATAAAAATTACACGTGTCAGTGCGGGGCGGAGCCACCTGGCTGCCGCCGTGTGGGGTGGCGGCAGCCAGGGCTGCCGCCATGGGGTGTGGCGGCCGCCGTGTGGTGTGGCGGCCGCCACGTGGCACGGCGGGCACCACTGGTATTTTTGCTATTTCATTTTTTTGTTGTATATTTCTGAAATTTGAATTTATATGTTGTATATTTAGGCATTTTTTCCTGAACACGTGCCGGTGGGACTACTACTGTATAAATCCTCATCATAGACGGTTCACAAACCATATTACAGACAGTTTTGTGAACCGTTTATAGCAAACTATCAGTGATGACTTTAAATCATCATAGACGATTTTCGAACCGTCTGTGAAAAAATTCACAGATGGTTTCCAAACTATAACCATCTGTGATGAGTACTTATCACAGACGGTTCTAATTTGGAACTGTCTGAGATGAGCCATTCATCACAGGAACTGTCTGTGATAAGTATTTTATCACATTCATCACAAACGGTTCCAAATTAGAATCGTCTGTGATAAAGTACTCATCACAGACGGTTCTAGTTTGGGAACCGTCTGTGATGTCGATTTTACATTTCCTACAGTAATTTTGTTTTATTGGCTAGCCTTAGGAAATGCTAGCCATACCATCTAAAATAAAAGACAGTACAGAGCATCACTAGTATACTATTATGACATGCATTTTAGAAATGAACTCGATCGGATCGCACATTACAATGTACAGCGTATCCATATTAGAAATCAATTCTGATCGCACATTACAATGTACAGCGCATCCATTTCAGAAATCAACTCACATATATAAGAGCCAATTGAATTCAGAACTACAACTGTTTACAGCACAAGGTTCACAAAGTAATCCAAATGGTACCGAACAAATTCACAACTCATCAGGCGAGGTTTGAGTGGAATTCGCCTTTTGGATTAATGATCTCACGATTCAAAAAGGCACAGAGTTGTCCTCGTATACCTAGCAGGTCAGCCTGTTCAAACGCAAATTCAGCGCATTGCCACACTTGTCGATGGGAAGAGTAAAGTCTTTGCGTATATAAAAATTAATAAGCGGAAACAATTGTTTCAAGATTGACAAACCTCCATGTCATTGGTGTTCTTTGAACCAATGAGTAGTTGCATGTTACGGCAAACGTAGAATCCACATAGGTTAGTGACCTATGGCTGCTGGTG
This sequence comes from Rhipidocladum racemiflorum, assembly GCA_036346355.1. Classification (NCBI taxonomy): domain Eukaryota; kingdom Viridiplantae; phylum Streptophyta; class Magnoliopsida; order Poales; family Poaceae; genus Rhipidocladum; species Rhipidocladum racemiflorum. The sequence goes on from CM070577.1 coordinate 83,380,104, forward strand.
GCACTGCCAAAATATAAATAGGTTAATTAGTTTGAAGGTTTTATTAAGGAATGTGTGAAAGATTATTGCGTACTAGCGGATATCAAAAAGTTATAAATATACTTCAGCTTCGCTGGGTCCTTCCTGTGTGGCCCTCCACGAGCTTTGTAGACAGAGAACGACGCGTCGAGTAAATTTTTGATAGGCACCAAGTTGTGGGTTCCACCCTTTTTGGAATAACGTAAATTACACAGTTCTGTCTTGGTATACTTACAAGTACAACCCAGTGAAACCTACACAGGTATGTTGCCATGGTCATTCAACCTAACTTCAAGCTGCATTATATAGTATAATCAACAAGTATAGCAACTGGTTGAAGCACTTAGCCCGGGTTGTGGGGTAAAAGTATGTAGTTTTTGTCCCATTAAGCCAACAATATTTTTTTTCATGTACTCGTGAACAACTTGTATATTTTCATCCATGGTTTGCTTAGGCACCATGTGTGGGTCGAAGAAACCCGTCGGTTCTTCCCTTGCTTTTGCCTCCATGATCATGTATCTACATATATATACAAAATCAAGGATCATATATATATATATATATATTCCATTTATCGGTACGACACGAATCTACAATGTGATTGCACACACTTACAATGTCCAGCATCTCATGAGTGAAGCGTCAAGAGTGTTGAGGTTGTACAGATCAAACAAGTCGTTGAAGCCGACCACGAACAAGCCATCTAAAAACCGGTGTGAGAAATACTCCTCCTTGAAGCTGACCAAAATACTCGATGCCCGTTGTGCAACCGGCTTGTTGGCTTGTTCCATGCACCAATCTTGCAATCTAACACAGGCTAATGAAAGCATCTCCGGGCGCTCATTCAGTATGAACAACTGTCTCAACTCGAATTGCCGCGCCAACGGGGCAAACGAAAATTCATGGGCTAAGCTGGTCATCCGTTTCGATTTTCCCTGATCATCGCCTCGTCGTCTACAAAATATCGTCTTCACGGGAGATGACTTGGCCTGTGCCTGATGGGACACGGTAACCAATTTGGTGGGCTCTTTCGGTGTAGCACATGGCTCCGGTAGTGTTCGTAGATGATCCGGTGCATCACGTGGCTCTGGTCGGTGCTGCATGGCGAGCATCGAAGTAGATGGACTTCTTGGGCCACTGGATGAATGTGTCGATGGAATCCCCTAGTGTGACGATCTCATCGTTTGGAGGCATCACCAACATGATGGCCTTGCAAATTTCATGTACACCGTCGACATGGACCTTCGCGTAGCCTGGATTTAAAGAAGGACCATGCACCGGATGGATACACACGCCCCCAAGCAGCCTGCAAGGGAACAGAAACGTTGGCAAGCCTCACTTGGAGATTGAGATTGCACGGCGTGGCCTCCTACATAATGGTGCACAATTAGTTAACTAACACGTCAAACAGGTCTATCTAAGGAGCATTGGAGAAATGTTTATTACCTTCGTGTCGTCGGGAGGAAATATGGCATCGTCCACATTCGTCTCAGGGGCGGACGGGTAGCTGCTCCGACGGTTAGTTGGACTGAACTGCGCATGTGCTTCTTGGGCTTGCACGTTCTGTTCGTGCCTCTCCGCAACGGCCTTTTGCTCCATCCTTTCCTCAAAGCATCGTAGCTGAAGGTCGAACTGCGCTTTCAACCTTTCCTCAACCCTTTTCTCAACCAGGGCTACTAGCCGTGCCTCACGCTCGATTTTGCTTCTCTTCCTACTCTGGTACATATCGGAGTCTTGTAGGAATCCCATTTTCCAAGGAACGAAAACACCTAGGCCTCGGGTGCGACCCGGGTGCTCATTGTTTCCCAAGGCTGTGGAGAGTATATCTTTCTCTCTGTCTGGAGTGAAAGAGCCCTGAGAAGATTCCGTGCTCGAACGATATTAAGCGTCGCGACACTTCCTCATTAGCGGCGTTGGCAAAGGACACACCGCCCGAAGACGTCGGATGTGACCTCACTCTTACCCAGTTTTGAGCGTGCAGGTCCAATATCGAGGCAAACGGTGGCGCGACCTCATTCTAGATTACCTCATCGTCCTCCCTTGTCCATTGCATGATCTTGCTTGCGTACCCAGTGGAGCCGAGTCTGTGTAGGTGAGTGTTTTTTGACTGGATGACCTTGTGCGCCGTACTTTGACACACGAACTCTTCCGTCTTCTTTATCTCAATAAATCATTTCCACATGTCTTCAGTGATGAACTCGTACTTCTAAAATAGAGTCATTTTCTTATTCACGTAACTAGTGACAAGGACGTTCAAAGTTCTTCCACGCCTTTCCCACCACTAGCAATGCATACCATCGCAGTGCGTGCATGGCATCTTGTGGGAGGTCGAACGACCCAAAAATTTATGTTAGCAGGTTGTCGCACTCCTCATCTGTTAGTGTCTTCCACAATGGATACGTGATGGGACCCTTTCACGCCCAACGATCCTGCACAATCTTCAGAATGCTACCGCGGCCTTATGAGGTGCGGTAGGGGCCCCATCCTGCGGATCAACCGCCGTAATGGTATATCGGCTTTAGGGCCTTCTACTAAGCCCTCTCGTAGTGCGCCTCTGTTTTCGTACGTTGGGCGTCTCATCAGATCCATTCGGCGAAAAGGAATGAGGGGACACCATCTTGTAGTGAAGATGATAGAAGATGCAGGTTGGTAAATCAACAACTCATAGAAGGTCATAGAAGAGAAAAGAAAGTTAAGATCAGCAAAGCTAAGAAAAAGCAAAGTTAAGAGAATGTATAATTGATAGAAGTATATTTAAGAGAAGGTAAGTTAATAGTTGTTTTGTACATACAAGGTTAATAGAAGGTAAGTTAAGAGAATCATTCATGCAGTGAGCCATATCTAATACAACAAATTGATGAAGAATTTGTTTTATATTGCTCTCAGAAATAGGGCCTCGAACCACAATCACAAATTGTCTAAACAATTAATTAAGTGAATAAGGCCTCGAACCCTTACCACCTTAACATGCACATTAAAGAATTGATAATCAAGCTCACTATTAACAGATTATATTCAATTTAACATACATTCATACCAACAGATTCAATATTTGCTAAGCAATCATCAAATGAAGTTCAGAATTATTAGCTAGCAATTTTACCAAGTAATCAACTAAACACAGCAGTATAAAGGTAATGAAGTAACACTGACAGTGAGCAATGCTAAATATAAAGTCTAATGGTTCGAGCCCTAGTTCACAAAAATAATTGTCATTATCATCCATTTACCCAATATCATCACAGAGCAATTACCACAGGTAACAAAACGGTAAGAATGATTCAAAGAACCAATTAAGAGTTCATGAGCTGAGGGGGAGGACGGAGGGTCGGGATGTGTGCCGCCAAGGGGGAGGACTCACCGGGAGAGGGGATGTGCGTCGCCACGGGGAAGGACTCACTGGGATGTGCGCTGCCGAGGGGGAGGATGGAGGGCTGAGATGTGCGCCGCCGAGGGGAGGACGGATGGCCGGGATGTGCGCCGCCAAGGGGGAGGACGGAGGACCTGGATGTGCGCCACCGAGGGGGAGGACGGAGGGCTGGGATGTGCGCCACCGAGGGGGAGGTAGGGTTTGCCGCCAAGGGCTGGGGGAGGCACGTGTGTAGGTTATGAATGTTGGGGAGGTCATCACAGACGGTTCAAACCATGAACCGTTTGTGATGAGTGTTGAATCCAGTCGGTTCAATCCATGAACCGTCTGTGATGAGTGTTTTTTATTTTACTTATTTTTAGTTTTTTAACTAGGTTTTTAAGTAGTTTGTTTGGTAAGTAGTTTATTTTTATAATACATATCATTAATTATAATTAATTGTAATACATGCATCTCATTAATTATAATACGGACATGCATCTCATTAATTATAATACGGACATGCATCTCATTAATTATAATATGGACATACATCTCATTACTTATAATATGGACATACGTCTCTTTACTTATAATACAGGTACATACACTTGGAATATACATGAGGATCTCATCATTAATCCACTTGCTTATTCTTTTGTATAAAAATTAGCCCTTCACGATGATCAACGCGTGTGTAGCTAGCTTCCTCAGGTTGTTCTTCCTAGACCATGATGCCAGTACCAATAGGAGATAACTCATCAAATTGATGGTATTCTTCCTCATCTACCACATTCTCGACTCTGACAATCCTCCTTTTTCCCTGAAGAACCATGTGGGGCCTATTGTTAAATGGGTCAGTTACATAGAAGATTTGAACAACTTGGTTAGTAAGAACAAATGGTTCGTCTTGGTATCCGACACGTTCGAGGTCCATAGTAGTGTAACCGTACTTGTCAACCTTCACATGCTGCAGGTAAACCCAATGATACCGAAATAAGGGGATCTTGAATAGTATGTAGTCGAGCTCCCAAATTTCCTCAATGAACCCATAGTACGAGCTCCTCATCGACCCTTTCAGTGCATCTATGCGAACACCGCTATTCTAGTTTGTGCTCTTCATGTCCTGATCTCTTGTGTAAAATGTGTACCTATTTAAGTCGTATCCTTTCCATGTTACAACCATAAATGCGAGCCCTTTTGCCAACCATGTCAGCGTATCTCCGGCCGAACTTTCAGTGATGGGTTGTCACTCCTTTAGCCATCTATTGAATTGAAAGTTATGCTGTCTGATGATCCAGGACTCCTACCGCAATGGATTCTCTTACCGTAGTCAGATCTTGTGCTCGTCGATATACGGGGCCACAACATCTATGTGTTGCAAAACCGTGAAATGGGCTTTAGCGCACGCAGTTGGATCAGGCATGATTTATTTTCTTTCGATGGTCCCGATATCCTAGAGCCTCCCCTCATGGCGCGATTGAGGCACACCTATCGACTCGACCTGAGCCATGTAATCCACACAGAATTCGACGACCTCTTCGGTTGCATAACCTTCGACAATGCTACCCTCCAGTCGAGATCGATTCCGTACGTAAGACTTAAGAATTCCCATGTACCTCTCGAATGGGTACATGCTACGTAGGAACACTAGCCCACGCATCTTTATCTCCCTCACAAGGTGAATAATGAGATGGATCATGATATCAAAAAATGACAGAGGAAAATACATCTCAAGAATACATAGAATCATTACCACCTCGGCCTGCAGAGCATCTAGTCCTTCAGGATCGATGACCTTCTGAGCAATTGTGTTAAAGAAATAACACAGCCTTGTGATTGTCTCCCAGACCTTGCTCGGTAAAATACTTCTAATTGCCACTGGGAGCATTTGTGTCAGAAGCACATGGCAATCATGAGACTTCATGCCAGTTAAACTCAAATCTTGCATCGAAAGAAGTCTCTTCATATTAGAGGAGTAACCGGGTGGAACTTTCACACCATGCAAGCACTGGCACAATTCAGTTCTCTCGTCCTTGGACGGAGTGTACCAAGCAGGTTCACAGTACGTTCGGCCTTTATCGGTCTCTTTTGGTGCTAACTTAGGTCGGATGCTCATATCGACCAAGTCAAGCCATGTGTTAATACCGTCCTTTGTTTTGCCCTTAATGTTCAGTAAGAGACCAATCAAGCTATCACATACATTTTTCTCTACGTGCATCACGTTGATGCAGTGCCAAACTTGTACGTGCTCCCAATAAGGTAGGTCCCAAAATATTGATTTCTTCTTCCGCATGCTTTCTCACAGGTAGGGGTGGGCATTCGGTTTTTTTGGTTTTATCGGTTTGGTTTTTTTGGTTTTTAGAAATTGACAACCAAATTGAATATAATTCAAAAACCGAACCGAATTAACCAAACAAATTCGGTTCAGTTAATTCGGTTTTTCGGTAAACCAAAATTCTGAATTCAGAATACTAAAACACATGGATTACCTAGAACAATACTAGAACAATACCGAAACAAATATCCCAGCTAGCTTACTCCTCAACCAATACAGAAGCTAACTAAAATGCTAGGGTAGCAAAAGGAGCCTAGCATAAGATCAGCACAAAACAGAACAAAGTTAACATTGCAACTTATTTTGTCGATATCAATTCATTGGCAAGCAATTTAAGGATGATTTGAAAGGCTATGTTCACAATCATCTGAGCGAAAGACCAGACAAGCGTATAGAATACTAGAATAGAGGTGCATACTGAAATAGATCAGGATTTGGGAACACATACTTACAGATTGGGGGATGGGACGATGATGAACCGGCGACCACTCGTGGGATGGGACGACGGTGAGTCAGCGACCGCTCGGGGGATGGGATGACGGTAAGTCAGCGACCACTTGGGGGATGGCACAACGGCGATGGCCCGAGCGATGGCTGGATGGGAGGGCGGCGAGGACTCAGGCCATGGCCAGATGGGAGAGCGGCGACAGCTCGAGCCTTGGGAAAAAGTGGGCCGATGACTGTTGGCAGCGAATCAGATGGCTCGAGCCTCTGGGGACTGGCGACACCGACGAGTAGCAACTGTTGATTGGGGCCACACCAGCAGGTGGCGTCGCTACTTCGTAGTTCACGACCGAACGAAGGGAAATGGGGATTGGATTTGACATTTGGGGAACCGAATGAAGAGATATGGATTGGCATGACCTACCAGATGGGTTGTGTCCTGTGGGCCAGGTGGTGAACTGATCGTCATTATACGACGTCCCTCACAAATATCGATTTTCGGTTTCCTAAAGTACAAAACCGAACCGAATACCGAATACTAAATAGCATCTAAAAAAACTGAACCGCGAATCGAATACAGAAAATACCGATTTTTCGGTTAATTCGGTTCAGTTCGGTTCGGTTTTGGTTAAAAATTGCCCAACCCTACTTATGGGTCCTTGATCTACGTCCCTTTCCAAGCGCAACATCCAAGTTCTTTACCATATCATGAATGTATGTCCCGCTTAACGGCTTTGGAGCTAAACCATCTTCGATTGTTCCGTCGAATAGTTTTTTCATCTTGCGGTATGGGTGATTCCTCCGAAGGAACCTACGGTGACGCATGCACACATTTTTGCGTGAATGATTCAGGTACACACTCTTGTTATCATGCAAGCAATGGGTATAGGCTTTGGCTCTTTTGTACTCTGCCCCGACAGGTTAGCAAGGGCAGGATAATCATTTATGGTGCAAAAAAATAGGCGTGCAAAGTGAAGTACTCTCATTTATGAGCATCCCATCCCTGTACCCCAGGAGCCCACAACGTGTTCAAATCTTCCACCAATGGTGCTAGGTACACATCAATATCGTTTCCAGGTTGCTTTGGGCCTTAGATGAGTGTAGATATAAAAATGTACTTCCACTTCATAGATAGCCAAGGAGGAAGATTGTAAATATAGAGATTCACGGGCCAAGTGCTATGACAGTTGCTCATGTTACTGAAAGGATTCATTCCGTCCGTACTTAATCCGAACCTTATATTCCTCGGATCCGATGCGAATTCTTCAAACCTCCTATCGATGTTTCTCCACTGGGTGGAATCAGCAGGGTGCCTTATCATTCCATCGTTCTTGCGCTCATCCGAGTGCCACCAAAGTAGTTTTGCTTCTTTTGGGTTCGAAAACAAACGTTTCAGACGGAGAATTATAGGCAGATACCACGCCACCTTAACAAGAGGTCCTTTCTTCACCTCGATGCCCTCGTCATCGTCATCTGATCTATCTTTACGCTTGTATTAGGATGCGTTGCACACCGGACATACATGCAAGTTTGCATACTCTTTGCGGTAGAGGATACAATCGTTCGGATACGCATTTATTCTTTCTCTGAGTTGTCCATCAAACCCCGGAATTTTACACACTCCCGCTCATCACGGTTCCCTTCTGCATCCCGTAGCATCTGATCCAGATTGTCATCGTGAAAAATATCATCAAAAGTACAGTCGATATCATTTGGTGTATTGTTGACTTCGTCGACGATGTTAGTACTACTTGCTGCCTACATAATCTGCTCTTCACCGTGACTGGTCCAACATGTATACCCCCTTTTGAAACCCCGTAGAATCAAGTGTGCTTCTATCTGCGCTGGGTTTCGAAACATTATCAGATTCTCACAATCAATGCATGGACAAGGCATAAATTCACCCCCTTGTTCAATATATCTTCCTCTGCAGCTATTATAAAAGCGAAGACATCATTAATGTACTCGCCGCTCGCACGGTTCTCACCGTACATCTAGTTTCGGTCCATCTACCCTACATATATAACAATATGTGTTAAATAATGAATGAAGTACACTTGGAGTGCATTTAAATAATGAATGAAGTTCACTTGGAGTGTACATGCACATATATGCTACATATAAGCTACATTTAAACTTGCCGATTAACTAAAAATATAGCTCCTTACATCACAAAGAACAAATAGATTCTCTTTACATAGCTAGCCACATATGTATAACCTACAGTTAACCTCAGCATCCTCAATTCTCTCTTTACATATATAGCTAGCTACATCTTGAGTATAATGCAGTTAGAACCAATTACTACTTTAGATTGAAGAGAACAAATGGATCTACACGAAGCTAGCTATATCAAAACCATCTTCTCCCTCTTTACATCACAGAGAACAAATTAATGGATCTACACCAAGCTAGATCTAAAAACCATCTTTATTTCCCGCTTTACCAAGCTAGATCTTAAATATAATACAAATTTAAACCAATTACTAACCTTAGATAACCTAGAACATAAGAATCTACAATCACAACTCCATATCCATGGTCACTTTCCACCAGATCACCTTTCAATCGCAGCCAGCTAAAAAATAACTCGGAAACCCTAAAAATACAAAGTTTGGGCCGGGCTATCTGATCTTATAGTTGTTACAAACGGTTTTCAAACAAAATTGTCTATGATGAGGCAAATTTACAGACGATTTTAAACAAAAACCGTCTGTGATGAGGCAAATTTAAAAAACCGTTTATGATGAGGCACTGGTTATAGACGGTTTTAAAACAAAACCGTCTGTGATGAGTCAAGTTTACAGACGGTTTTAAACAAAAACCGTTTACGATGAGATACAATAAATTTTCTCTTAACGCGCGAGACGCGTCTCTTCGTTTCTCGCGCGCCTTTCGATCAAAACTCTTCGTCTTCATCAGAACTTCCGTCTCTTTGTCTTCCCGGCTGCTTGTTAAACCGTGTCTTCGCATTACTCTTCATCACCGGCCATCACCTTTAGAACTTCTAACTCCTAGTAGCTCTTCAACGTCTGTCTTCATGATCGCCGGCCGTCTCCTTCATGGCAGCTCCTCCTTCTCCCGCAAGCTCTACCTCCTCCACCACTCCGTCATTGCCCTCGGCGCCGCTGATCTGCCAATGCGATCCGTTCGTTCCCGGGCAATGCCCAACGTGCCACCCTCCCACCGCCTCAGCCTCGGGCGCTTCTGCCGCCACCAGCGGAATGAAGCGCGCGCGACAGGATAGGGAGGTCGATGACGATGAGGAGGAGGCGGAGGAGGAGGACGACGACGAGCAGGACGAGAAGGCCACCGCCACCTGCTGGGGGAGCACATCGGAGGATAGTTACTCCTCCACCTTTGACTATACTATCGACGACGGCATCTTCGGCCCCTCGGGCAGTAGCGATGAGTGGTGATCGATCGCGTACACGCACGCCACTATATATTGTAATCAATATAATGTTTATTTTATTAATTATGTAATGTTATCCGTTATGTGTGTGTGTGTGTGTGTGTATATATATATATATATATATAGTTGCAGTACATGTTGGATATATCCGAGTTGCGGCTAGGCAAACTGCCGGCTTTGGATTGTCCAGTTTGCCTGCTCTCGAGAGCAAAGCTGGTTACCCGCTCCGATTACAAAAAGGCGACGCTTTTGATTTAATTACAACGTTAACTTCATCAGCGGAGTTGCCAATCTCAGACGGCACGCTTAGAGCATGTACAATAATATAGACAATGACTATCTATAATATACTTCTATATCATCTATAGATAGACTTAAAGACAACTCATGCAACGAGTTGTCTATATATTTGTCTATAATAATCTCTCATACAACTAATAGACTGTCTATACAATGGTACAAACAGCCTAAAACCGTCCATAAGACCGTTTATTCACGAAAGGACGACTACTCTCTCTCCTCCTTCTCTTTTCCACTCATAAAAAATCTTATGTAGCATCTCTTATAGACAGCTGATGTCAGCCCATTATACATGCTCTAAGGTGGCATAATCTAAACCTCAGAAGGAAATAAATGATTGAGATTGACAATCTCATCGGGGAAGTTCACTTATTAGTAACTCTGGAGGGTGCAGACCCCACCGCGCGCGCAAGTACTCTTCCGTTTCTATGGAGCGTGCTTCTTCCCTCCACGCGATCTCCGATCCTTCCCTACTCCGGCCGGCCTCTCGCGTTGCTTCCCTGACGTTCCTTCGATTTGCGATTTCCGTCGTCGCCCCACGGTGGGCTTGGCGATGGTATCTGTCGGCGCTAGGGCCGAACTAACCGCCGGCATGCTCACCGTGGATAGAATGGGGGAGGGGTTTGGGCGTCACGTACTACGTACTCAGAGCATCTCCAACAGTCCCCAAAACTTATTCTCAAAATCATTTTTTAGAAACAAATGAAAAAATAACCGCTCCAACAGTTACCTTATCTGAATCCCAATCTCTCTGCACGCCTAAAAACTCTGGCCGAAGTGGTCAGATATTGGCCGCTCATGTGCTTTCCCAAAAAATAGAAACTGTTGGAGAATAGCCTTTTTTTAATGCCTAAAAACTTTGGAAAGCTCCTAATCCAGAATTATTGGGAATTAAATTATAGAAAACTATTGGAGATGCTCTCCCAAGTACCCCAGCGTACCGCTGCCCTGGCTCTCCCAAGTATGTGCCGCCGCACCTTGCTAGCTCGCACTCGCTGCTGCCCTCGCTCAAGCTCGTCGCTGTCGACGGGGTGTCAGGAACGTCTGGAGGTGGAAGATAAACAGAGGAAGTCGGCGTCAATGATAACGCTTGAGCGACTTCACTTAAGTGGCAATCGACGATGGAGAATTCATCTGCGATGGCAAGGGGGAGCTCCAACGGGTGAAAACTACACCAACCAAGCAAAGTTACTGTAGCTCGTAATTTCTTTTCAAGAGACTGAATCGTAGCTGTTAAAGTCTTTTACTGAACGCTATTTACCCTGGGGTGATTTTGTAATGACTATGGGTATAAATACCCTTTTGGGAGAGTAACCAGACATGATTTGGCATATCTTCCGTACTCTTAGTCTGTTAGCCTCTGTAGAGTTGGTAGCGTTCTGTTGCTTGATCTTGTTCTTGCGTGTTCTATCCGTTTTCTTTCCTCCACAGAGATCAAATCCGGATCATATCAATCCGGGTCCTGACATTTTGGTATCAGAGCAAGGTCTTTCCTTGGCGGTGCAAGATCTGGTCTGGAAGAAGGATTGGTAGATTGGGGTTGGTCCAACCGTAAAATCCCCCAGTCTGTTGATTTGAGGAGACGCATGGATGTATAGGAAGAGATCGCAAAGATAAAGGTAAGACTCGACGATCTGGAAACTCTGAAATCTGATGTAGCTGAGATCAAGAACCTGTTATTGAGTCGATCGATTCCTATTTCCCATCCGGTGGAATCTTTTAACTCTTTAGCAGCAGGAGAGGGTAATCAAACCCAGATCACGGTAGAAACTAGCAGGCAGGAAGTCAACCGGATGGAACCAAGCTTTAACACTTATGAATCTGGGTTGATGGAACCAAGAGGCTTAGGTACTACTGTGTCGCCTATATTTACTCCGGTATTCGTACCTCATCACAGATCTGTGATTGGTTCTAGGAGACCGTATGGGAATTGGAATGGGAATCAACAGGCACCAATATATTTTCATCCAACTCTGCCACATATTTATCCGCCAGTATCTTCTCCTATTGTGACCAGTGCAAATCAGAATATGCATTTTCAGGGTGTACAGATGCTTGATGCTCAAAGAAACTCTTATCTGGGAGCCAACTCTAATGCTCATCATTATCTTTGAAGGCGTATTCACGAGTCGAAGGCTCAGGCTATCTGTATTCTCTGGTGATAATCCGATTGGGGTGGATTGATCAGTGTGAGAAGTTCTTTGAAATGGCCGGCACACCAATGGAGCAATGGGTGAATTTAGCAGTGGGTCATTTGGTGGGCAGAGCAGGAACGTGGTTCAGAGGAATCGGGATTCCCTGGCGATCTACGTCTGGCATCAGTTTAATGCTCTAGTATGTGATCGATTTTCAGAGGGCAGTGCTCATGAAGTTGTAGAAAAGTTGCAAGGAATTAAACATCTGGGATCCATTATCAAGTATATTGACTATTTTGAGAAATGTGTTGAATTGGTGAAGAAGGAACACCCATATATACAAGAACAGTATTTGCTGAGCTGTTTCATTGGAGGACTGAAGGAAGAAATCAAATATGTTGTGAGTAGTCACCAGCCGAAAGGATTGCTTGAAGCATACTGGTATGCTAAAATGGAGGAGAAATCCGTAAACGCAAAGAGAACGCACCAAGGAAACCCAAGACCCAAGATGACGGTACCTCAGAAGGACATCAATCATAAACAGGCAATCCCAGACAAGAAGATTGTCATGAAGGGCAGACAGGGAGAAAAGATGGAAAGAACATGTTGGCATTGTCAAGAACCATGGACTCCAGGTCATAACCAAGTGTGCAAAGTCAGAAGTGCTTTGCATACTATTTTAATGCAAGGGGAAGATGTCAATACCGCAGCTGAGGATGATGGCCAGAATGGGGAGCAAATGGGTTTCACTACAGCTCCTGGAAGCCCAGAAGTGGAAAATACTGAAACAGACCAAGGGCAATTGTTACAGATTTCTGCATATGCAGCTCATGGGTTGTATGGAGTTGTGACTTTTTCAATGGCAGTCAATATTGGAAGTAAGCAAGCGATCGCTTTGTTGGACAGTGAGAGTACTAATTCATTCATGAATTATGAATTCGCAATCAAACAGGGATATCCTATTCAGCATGCTTCAACAAGGAAAGTTCAAGTAGCTGGAGGAGGGGAATTGATATCAGCAGCTCAAGTGGAGAATTTGCAGTATACAATCCAAAGTACTTCTTTTAGTCACACATTTCAATTACTGGATCTGGGTAATTTTGATATTATCTGAGGCGGATGGATCTTGGAACACTGACCCAATTGAGTTGGATCTTAAAAACAAAAAGCTCACTATTAACAAAGGAGGTCATTCTATCCAGTTAGAAGATTACACTCAACCAAGAGCTGTATATATGTTGAATGCTCCTTGTTTACAGAGGTTGGTACAAAAGAGGGGAAATGGAGTATGGATACAGGTCAATTTATGCCAAACTGAATCAGTAGATATTGAAAAGAAGGTTGATCCAAAGATTGAAACTATATTGAATGAATTTTCAGATGTGTTTGGAGAAATGGAAGGACTTCCTCCCAAACGAGAGTGTGACCATGTCATACATTTGAAAGTTGGAGCTGAGCCACCAAATCTTAGGCCGTATAGAGTCCCACATTATCAGCGAAATGCTTTGGAAGAGATTGTCAGAAACCTGCTGAAATCCGGAGAAATTAGACCCAGTACTAGTCCCTACTCTTCACCGGTGGTGATGGTGAGAAAGAAAGACAGGGCGTGGCGCTTGTGTGTTGATTTCAGGCAACTAAATGCTATAACTATCAAAAATAAATTTCCTATGCCGGTTATTGAGGATTTACTTGATGAATTGCATGGTTCAGTCATATTCTCCAAATTGGATCTCAGGTCTGCGTATCATCAAATACGGATGAAGGAAGGAGACATACCGAAGACAGCTTTCAAAACCCATCTGGGACACTATGAGTACACGGTCATGCCTTTTGGTCTTTCCAATGCTCCATCCACATTTCAGTCGCTAATGAATACCATATTTGCAGAATATCTGAGAAAGTTCATTCTAGTTTTCTTTGATGACATATTGGTCTATAGCAAAAGTTATCATGATCACCAGACCCATTTAAGAGTTGCATTGCAGGTGCTTAAAAGCAATGATTTATTTGCCAAGAGAAGCAAGTGCATATTTGCTGTACATTCGGTTGAATACTTGGGACATATTATTGGACCTGATGGGGTATCAACCGATCCAAAGAAGGTAGCTGACATTTTGAATTGGCCGACACCAGACAGTGTGTCCAAATTGAGGGGATTTCTTGGATTAACAGGCTATTACCGGAGATTTGTCAAAGGGTATGGTCACATTTGTCGTCCTCTGTTTGATCTCCTCAGGAAAGATAGTTTTCGGTGGCAACAGGAGCATACTGAGGCTTTTGATAAGTTAAAGAAGATTATGACATCTTGTCTGTGTTGACATTCTGGGACTTCACACAACCGTTTCAGCTGGAAACAGATGCAAGTGGATCAGGACTGGGAGCTGTATTGATGCAGTCAGGCAGGCCCATCGCCTACTTCAGTAAAGCATTGGGGAACAGGGCTGCCGCCAAATCGATATATGATAAAGAAGCTATGGCAATTCTGGAGGCGTTGAAAAAATGGCGTCATTATTTATTGGGGAATACAGTAATCATCAGAACAGATCAACAAAGCCTGAAGTTCATTGCCACTCAAAAGTTGGTTGAAGGGATTCAACATAAATTGATGTTGAAGTTATTGGAGTTCGATTTCAAGATAGAGTATAAGAAGGGCAAAGAAAATAAAGCTGCAGATGCATTATCAAGGCGAGAACATTTTACTTGTGAATCTGAAGCCTGTATAGCAGTGACAGTGGTGATTCCAGAATGGGTCAATGATGTGAAGAACAGTTATGAGAAGGATTCTCAAGTAACCAAGATAAGGGAGCAGATACAAGCTGATGCTGATCCGAGCTCCAAATTTCAATGGGAAAATGAAATCATCAAGTATAAAGGTCGAATTTATGTAGGGGAATCAAACAACATTAGAGAGGAGTTGTTAGCATCATTTCATTCTTCAGCAATTGGTGGACATTCCGGAGTCAGGGCGACTTATCACAGACTGAAAAAATTGTTTTATTGGCCAAAACTAAAGAGAAGCGTGGAATACTATGTAAAGGAATGTCCCGTTTGTCAGGTGACCAAAGCCGAGCATGTGCATATCCCAGGACTGTTGCATCCATTAGAGGTGCCAGAAATGGCTTGGACTCATTTATCTATGGACTTCATTGAAAGTCTTCCAAATTCCAAAGGAAAGGATGTTATATTGGTAGTGGTGGATAGATTCATGAAGTATGCTCATTTCATTGCTTTGTCCCACCCTTATACAGTTCAACAAGTGGTGCAAGCATTTATGGAAAATATTTTCAAACCGCATGGAATGCCGACTGCTATTGTGACAGATAGAGACAGAATCTTCACTAGCCGGTTATTTCAGGAAATATTCAAGATGCTCAAGGTTTCTCTTCGATTCAGCACAGCCTACCATCCTCAAACGGATGGCCAGACCGAGCGGGTAAATCAATGCTTGGAGTCATATTTGAGAAGCATGGTGTTTCAAGAACCAAAAAAATGGATACACTGGTTGGCTATGGCTGAGTGGTGGTCTAATACCACTTATCACACTTCCTTGAAAATGTCTCCCTTCCAAGCATTATATGGATATTCTCCTTCCCAATTGGCCGAATTTTCAATTCCTTGTCAAGCCTCAACTGAAGCCAAAATTACTATGGAAGAAAAGGAGGAGATGTTCAGAAAGCTCAAACATAACTTAGTCCAAGCTCAAAACAGAATGAAAACATTTGCTGATAAGAAGAGGACTGAAAGAAGTTTTAATGTGGGAGATATGGTGTTCTTGAAGATGCAACCGTATAGGCAAAATGCATTTGGGTTAAGGGGATCTTTGAAGCTGAGATCAAAGTATTATGGTCCTTTCAGAGTTTTGTCCAAAGTGGGAACTGTAGCTTACAAGTTACAATTACCTGCTGACGCGGGAATTCATCCTGTTTTCCATGTGAGTCAATTGAAGAAACATGTGGGAGATCGAGCTGTGCCATTACCGGGGTTACCGCTGGTGGATGCGTCTGGAAGAATTAAAACGGAGCCCGTGGAAATTCTGGATCGCAGGATTATTCCGAGGAAAGGAATTGCGGTGGCACAGTGGCTCATCAAATGGCTGAACTTGTCTGAGGCCGATGCGACTTGGGAAGATGTATCTTTTATGCAGCGCACATTTCCAGATTTCCAAGCTCGAGGGCAAGCTTGGGCTCAGCGCGGGGAATTGTCAGGAACGTCTGGAGGTGGAAGATAAACAGAGGAAGTCGGAGTCAATGATAACGCTTGAGCGACTTCACTTAAGTGGCAATCGACGATGGAGAATTCATCTGCGATGGCAAGGGGGAGCTCCAACGGGTGAAAACTACACCAACCAAGCCAAAGTTACTGTAGCTCATAATTTCTTTTCAAGAGACTGAATCGTAGCTGTTAAAGTCTTTTACTGCACGCTATTTACCCTGGGGTGATTTTGTAATGACTATGGGTATAAATACCCTTTTGGGAGAGTAACCAGACATGATTTGGCATATCTTCCGTACTCTTAGTCTGTTAGCCTCTATAGAGTTGGTAGCGTTCTGTTGCTTGATCTTGTTCTTGCGTGTTCTATCCGCTTTCTTTCCTCCACAGAGATCAAATCCGGATCATATCAATCCGGGTCCTGACACGGGGCTGGGAAAGAACGGGAAGAATCCGTGGTGGATCTTGTGAGGTGCTGAGAGAGGTGTAGAGAATGGGCAAAGTGAGTGAGAGAGAGAGAGAGAGAGAGAGAGAGAGGATGGCTCATGGCGAGTGTGTCGGCGAATTTTAGATTTACTCGTTGGCCAAAAATATTTCCGGTCTAGGAATGTAATGTGAGTATTTGGGACAATGATCGGAGCAGATCTATGGAATTCTCTCCTCTCCACACAAATCATTGCCAGCCATCTATCAAGATCATTCAATGCTTCTGTGCCTTGCATTCAAGTTGGCAGCACAAACACACCGGTCTTATATATTAAGATGAGAGGAACAAACTCATTGCCAAATCATTAGTAAAACGAAACTCGACTGACCTCATACAAAGGGCACGTTGCCAAGAAGCAAAATATTTCAGCGTCCAAACAGGGGCAAACGCCATTAAACAGAAGAGTGGAAGAAGCAAGGCAAGACTACTTGCTTCTCTTGACCGCACGCCTTCCCTGGCCCTTCTTAGGCGGGCCCTTCCCACGACGCTTCAGCATCCCCAGCTTGGCCAGACGCCTGCACAAGAGAGACATGCAGCATTGTTAACTCTTCAGGACATTCCCAGTGCATAGGTTTTTCATCTAAACATCTCACGTCATATAGAAACAACTACAGAAACAACCTTCCCATGGCATGGTTTCTACCAGCCTCCCTACTCAATTAATTTCTTCCCCTCTTACCTCCCCTCCCTTCTCTCCTTTCTACCAATCCCCATCCTTAACTTTCTTGGTCCTCTCAAATGGACTACGTCTTGCATGGACATAGCTGTCATCTCTCTTTTTTAAATTCCCCCTCCACATTGGATTTTTCCTTAGTTGGCACCCACTCCCAATACATGGTTTCTATAGTCATGTCTAAAAACATCCACATCATTAATAAATAGTACTAGATACTACCCCTCTAACCCTTTGTATCTTAGCACAAATACATAGAGAACATCAAATAAATATCATGCAAATAAATATCATGCAAGACACAGATACAATACTTCTCTTCCCAATACATGTTTTAGTTGTATCTTCTTTTGGTTTTGTGTGCCCAAGCTGTTTCTCATGCAAGAAATAACTTCTCTCTCTTCTTTAATCTTCTCTCCACGTAAGCATTAATCCTACATCGCATGTTGCAGAAACTGCTGATATAGGAGCAATGGGAGTGCCCTTAGGAGTACCCTAATAGTACACTCCTAAAAGCAAGTACAATAGTAAAGCCCACTGCAGGCTAATAGTAAGCTAAAAGCCAGCTTATACAATAACTATCTCTAAAAACTGTCTCTAGATGTTGTACAATAATTATCCCTTCTCTCTTGTACATAAATAATTTACATATGCATCCGTGCAAAGCTGGCTACTAAATAAGAGCCAGCTATCTTCTCTCTCATCGTTTCTCACTCTTCCACATAGATTAATGCTGACATGTACAAGCTAAGAGCCAGCTGACGTGACCTTATTGTACTTGCTCTAAAGGCACCCCAAACAAGCTTGCGCAAGGAAATCTTTCGTTTATGGATGTCATGCGTGACATTATGACAATGGAAATGAAAGCAAAATGATAACTATCAACATTTTCTATCAACACATAGTTTTGCCGATGCAGTTGCTTCCACCGTAGCCATCCAAACTTGCAGGTATAAGGCAAAACTGTGCACATATTGGTAGTAGAGCAAGGCCAGGATGGTTAAGATTGTATCAATCAATTTAATTTATGATAATACAGAAAATTTAAGAAATTTTGGAACAAATTTGGTTAGATCAAGCTTCACTGTAATAATATCATGCTTGTGGTAGTTCAACTGATGGCAGTTAACAACTAATGAATTCATTCTAAAAGGGAGCGATAGAAAGCAGTATCAAACCACAAAAATGATGTTAGACTTTACAGTGGCTGAGTCGACAATCAACAAAGATTTGACAAACCATACATATTTGAAAATCATTACTAGTAACAACAGAGAAGAGATAACACAAAAACCATGAAAGTATCATACAAATTGCTGGTCATGAATCAACTCGCCTAACCAACGGCGATCACGCAAATGCAATACAGAAAGGAGTACAACCAACCTATCAAACAACATATGCATATGGTAAAGACCGACTTGTTCATGTGTGCAATCAACACCGAAGTTTCCTCTGACTAAAGGACAAGAAGAAGTGACCTGACTGAAGCACAACGCACGGAGTACTCATGAGCACAAGATTCCTCTAGCGTCTCCATGCAGCCAAGAAAACAGCATTACCTACTGATAACTGCCAACACACGCAATTGTACTCCTACAGCTAAAATTGGCCCTTTCTCGAGACTACGAACGAAACCTACACGCCATCATCGACGACGACGGCAAAGAATCAAAACGGCACACCAACAACAATGACAGGCGCTGTGCAAGTACTGCTAATCTCCATCTCGTTGCAACCACAAATTCACCTGCGTACCGATGAAGTCAGGCCACCACAATTTCCTACTAAGGATCACGAAGCTATTCGTAAGAAGGGAAGGCAGGTCCTACCAAGAGCCTTAAATATGATGAAAGAAGAGGCGCAACAGCAGTAAACACGACGAGCATACCGAGCCATCACCCGGCGCCTCACTGAGGCATTTCAACAAACACATGGCGGGCGTCGCTGATGCCTCCCAACCAATGGCAGATACGAGAGCGGCTAGAGAAGTGGTGGCGGGGTGCTTGCCATGGCGTCGCTGATGCCTCCCAACCAATGGCAGATACGAGAGCGGCTAGAGAAGTGGTGGCGGGGTGCTTACTCTTTCTCCTCGCGCTCCATGACGAGCGGGTCGTCGCGCTTGATGTCGTAGGGATACCACTGAGCGACCTGTTCGCCGACCAGCTTCTTCCGCAGCAGCTTCGTCGCCGCACGCTTTCCCGTCGGGTTCACTGCGTGCCCGAAGATCGCCGCCCGCACCTCCGCCGCGCCCGCAGTCACCGCCGCCGCCAGCAGCCGACGCAGCCCGCCCGCCGCCGCGCTCATCGCTCCCTCGATCTGTCTCGCGTTCGGAGCGACCGACGGCCCAGATTGTTGGGATCTAGGGTTGGGATTGTTTCCTAAGTTGGGCCTCCAGCATTACTGGGCCGACTTTTCACTTTTTCCATCCTTCTATATGCACTGGATTCTTCCTCAAAGAGTGCATGCAATGTGGGAAAAAAATCTTATCTAATACAAGTTTTAACTCGTATTTATAAGATGATACAACAGTTTCGCGTATTTAAAAAAAACCATCATCTATGGCTCCTCGTAAACCGACGAAGCATGACCGGTTCTCCAGGAACCGGACAAGCCATCTACGGTTCCCCGGGAACCGGCCAACCCTTCTACGGTTCCCCGTGAACCGGACATGGCAAAAAAAATCATTTTTTTTTTCTTTTTTCTAGTTTTTGAAACCGAGTTGATTAAAATGCAAATAACTTTCGCTATACAACTCCAAATTCAATGAGACAACTTTCTAAATTTTTGAAAAATCATTTAGATTATGAATATGCAAAAAATATTTTAGTTTTGATTATTGTGCAGCAAACGATGTCCAGGTCACGGTCACGAAGCGCAGTTTACGGTTTGGGGAGTATGAAATGGTTTGGATACTATCAAATTTAACTATCTCCTCAATTTTACTATGGTTTGGGTAGTATGAAATTTAACTCTCGTCAAATTTACTATGGTTTGGACAATATCAAATTTAACTATCTCCTCAAATTGACTGGCACGCTCGAACCCAGTGTTTGAAGTTGAAAACCCTACTTCAAGTTTTTAGCGTCAACATGGGTCAAATGTCTGGTTTCATAGTTTGAGGTGTTATATAGACTTTTTCCAAATTAAATTTACTAGTAGAACAACAGTGTTGAGTGTATGTGCACCAATAAACCCGGTTTCATGCAACTATTTTCAGTCTATATTGCTTTGTCATATAATGAATTTTTTTTACGCAACGACCACCTTTAACCTCTACCGGAATCTCAATAAAATTAAAATTTAAAAATATCCAAGGAATCATGTGCTGCAGTGATAGTTGTGCTTAATTAAAATAGCCAAGGCGTACATGTGGTGCGATAGATTTACGAACTGCAACATTGAGAATGTCGACTTAACCCCCAAAGAAAGACGAGTTTCTGAGGAAGACATTAGAAATTGCTGTTATTAGTTGATTTCCCTCTTCTTTTCCTAACAAAAGAAAGAAAAGAAAAGAAAATCTCTTAATGCCTTGTAAATCCTTGGAATACTTCGTAAAAAAAACTACTACAAGCTATCATCCTATTTGTTAGAGATATGCCTCAAATCCTAACCTACCATATCTTATAGTCCTTGCCTTCTACAACTCGGACTCATTGGCAATATAAGCCAGCCCCTTTTACATGTAATCCTTGAACCAAATAGTATATTGTTTCCCGTGATTTTTTCCCGCAAGGGTTTTTCCACGTTAAATCATTGTCTCCATTATTTTGCCGCGCTCTAAACCTAACACTATGCCTGCAGGGATGCATCGGAAACCGACAAAGAGTACAAAAAAAAAAATTAAGAGTGCATCAAGGAGAAACTGTTTATTGCTGCAACAAGGTTATTGGCATTCTAACTGGTGCAACCACCAGGGCCCCCGTAGTAGAACATGCTGCCCTGAAATATGCTAGCTTGGTAGCATTTCTTGTTGCTTACATATCCCTCAAGACCAGCAGGGGGAGGGTAGGGCTGGCCATTTGTGTCGACGTACTGGACATCTCCAACAGTTGCCGAGGCTCCCCCTGGCCATTGCCCATTGCCCATTGGGGGACTCGAGCGTCCTCCGGGCGCCGCAGCGTAGCCACCCCAATCTACAAACCTGGCATGGTCAGCCAGATTGGTAAAAATGCTCTTCGGCCAGAATCCGACTGGCTTGAGATTGCCGGTGTCATAACCAAAGTGCAGCCACCAATCTCCATCGTCTTTTTTCTGCAGTGGAATTGTAGAAGAAGAAGGGGGGGAAAAAAGTTTGTGATTATGTAATTAGAATCTTCAGATGCAAAATGGCATGCTTTAGATCAAATAATAGGATCGGATGTAATCGGTACTCTCGAATCTCAACAATGATCCGACGCTTCCAGATTCGGGTGATTTCAGCAGACAAAAACATCCGGATGATGTTTATCAAATCCCTACCTTAAATATCTTCAATGATATTTTACGTTGGCCATTGTCTGGCTTTAAGATATCTCCTGGAGTAATAGGGGCATCATTTACTGGTACAAAACCTTCACAATCCAAGTTATAGCATCCTGCTGATTTGTCTCCACGAACCTGTCGCCCAAATCAAAACCTGACGATAAAACACATGCTAAACACAAATAGTATTTAAGTAAACAAGCGATCGAACTGATTCCATACCTGATTCCATACCGTCCAATATGCAAAAAAGTGTGTTTCGCTATCTCCATAGAGGGATGGATCAACCTATGTGAGAAAAAACATGCACCTGTGACCTTACAGCTGACAGTACTACATATCCTTCAATCAATATAATGCATGGTGGCATACTGTCGACTTACCACCCAACCAGCTTGCATCTCATTGAGGTCAGTTCGATTGCTATTTTGGTAATTTGATACCCAGATTACAGCAGCAGTTACTAGCCCATCTTCCAAACCTGGGAAACTGTGAACATCCAGACTGGCCATGCCGCCGCTATATCCACCTTCAGGGGTCGAACTTGATCGAAATATTGCATGCTGGGTGAAAAGAAAAGGAAATTGTTCTTTCAGTGGCACTCGCATCAATGCTGGGTAAAACAGATATGCTTCAGCCTTGAAGTTTGGAAATAACCTACGAACAAAAACCAATGGCGTGATGGCTTAATCTAACCTGTATTTTACACTCAAGGGGCTTGTTTAGTGTTCATCCAGACTTCACAATTTGTTCTCTTGGAAAAGTTAACTTCAATTGTTCAGAGCATTGTTATCTGAGCAATATATTGGCGAAAACGCTGCGTATTTATGAAAGATCATGTGGAGGTCTACACTTGTGTGTGATGAGTAATTGACTGTGTTTTGAGCTTCTAGTGCTCAGGTCTGAGTTTGCTTTGGGTTGAGCAATTTGATTTGCTACGGGTAGCCCACGACCAAAGGTCGAAGCATTACGAGATCAGCATCTTGCCAGGTTGGCTCTTAAGAGCTCGAGGCACCCTTAAGTGGTGTTAAGTAAGATGGGATCCTTAGTTTTATGACTGCTCAGTTGATTACTGTTTATCATTTTGAGCAATGCTATGTGATGGACTGATGTGTTTCCTTTGTCTGTGATGATTGCAGGACTTCAGAGCTAGGTTATAGTGAGACGAAGGAGATCGGCACTAAGCTAGGAGAGCTGAGGTCCAGACGATCAAGGTGTTGCCAGAAGATGATTGAGACTGGGGAGTGGCTGCGAACCAGGACGACAAGTGGATGGTTGAGATGCTAACTTGTACTATACTCAAGTGAAGGAGGATCGTTGGATCAAGGATTTGCAGGCTGAGTAGCAGTTGTTAGAGATAGAGTCATGTTACTCTAGTATCTATATTAGAGATAGAGTCTTGTTATTCCTTTCCCTCATGTACTCTATATATTGTGGCCATTGGCCCTCATATTGTATACAAGTCATATTCATAACATGGTATCAGAGCCAGGTTTTTCTCCTAGCTTATCCTTCCGCTGTTTTAGATCTAATCCGCTGCCCCGGGAGGAGGAGACTCCCGGGGCGGCTCCCGCTGTCGGTTCTAGTCATTCATGTCACTGAATTGCTGAATGAATCTTCTCTATATCATATCCCAGTCATTTAGTCAATCTACAACCTTTACTCTTTAGTTTTTACAAGAAACCGATCTTTTGTGCTAGAAAGAAGAAAGATTCTTCTAGATCTTGTTCTTGTCTGTTTAAATGGTTGTTCCCTAGTGTTCTTGCTTGCTATTACTTGTTGGAGCTTATTCAAGTCTATTTTTGATCAATAGAACCCCACAAGAAAGCTCATGGTGAAGTTTTTGTTAAGAACCAGTCCTTTTGTGCAATTTTCTTCAAACTAGAAAAAAGTTAAATCCTGACATCAATCCTTGCGATTGAATATTAGAATAGGTTCCTAACATCCATAGGAAGGTGCACACAAAATTCTCACGAATTTTGGATCAGCCAATCAAAAGTTATATCGATTTTTTGTTTCTGAGATCACGTTGATGTTTACTATTCACCCAAAACATTGTTCATCGTGCACTGTTCATCCGACCTCTAGGTCGGTGACACTATTCATCAAACATTGTTCATCCGACCT
Organism: Rhipidocladum racemiflorum; assembly: GCA_036346355.1. Lineage (NCBI taxonomy): Eukaryota > Viridiplantae > Streptophyta > Magnoliopsida > Poales > Poaceae > Rhipidocladum > Rhipidocladum racemiflorum. Next base: position 83,404,063 of record CM070577.1, read on the forward strand.
TCAGGTCGATCACAGAACATTGTTTCATCCGACCTTACTTGGTCGGAGTACTGTTCGTCCAACCTCCTAGTCGGCGGTACTGTTCATCCGACCTCAACTTTTCGGATTTTTACTGTATATTCAATTTATTCTCTTGGTGGTTTGAATTTTTAGAGAGAGAATTTTACTTAGCTCCTATTCACCCCCTCTAATCGCCTTTTTGGTCCTTCAATTTAACTCAAAGTCATAGAATGGCGTACAGTTGAGGAAAAAAAAAGGAATAGTTATAGAATTAAAAAATAAATAAAACCAGAACAATATGTAAGAGTATTCTACTAAAGATAAGAACGGAATTAATAGTATCGCTTTAATTTTTTAAACACATTTGGTTATATATTTTGCTAATAACCACTCCTTTTTTAAGTGGTGGACAAGTGGACGTTTTGGACATTATGAGCATGCGGCTATGTGTTCTATCAATAGTAGGGCGGTAAAAAAACCTCGAGGTTCATGAGTTGTTCAGGCTTAGCTCGCTCTAGGCTCAATCGAGTTTCAAACGAACTGAGTTCGAGTTTGATCCCGAGATCGTGATCACTGAGCCAATCTCAAATAGCTCACTAGCCTGATAAATTTATGAATCATTTGCTAAATATTACTATATATTAATTCTTACCAAGCTTACTTGAACTTAAACATTTTTTTTATTGTTGAAAAATAGTGTATATTGAATTAGTTATTGTTATCGAGCTTACTTATGTTTTGACCGAGCCAAGCTCGAGCTTAGGACCAGACTCTGGTCTCAACTCGAGTTCATTCAAGCTTAAGCCTAAGGGGCTAGACTCGCCCAAACTCAACTCGTTTGCAGGCCTACACAAGAGACACGACCACCAACTTTCATGATATCATGTCAACTCGTTAAGCATTGATGCCATTGGTGACCTCTTCCCAACCCACCGTTGCTGCCATGGCCATTATATAGCTGTCGATTCCCGTACCATGATATCGTCGTGACGTCATCTCCTCCGCCATCGAAAACTTTCTGTTGTAACATCGACTCCACCACTATCCTGTATCCGCCTCCACCTAGTGATGTCTTCTTTTCGCCTTCACCCTCGATTAGTCGCCGTGAGCTACCCATCATTGGATTATAATCATACATGAAATTTAATATCGTGGCTTGACAAAATGTAGAGCAGGTTAAACCACAGATCCCAAAGCAACTTGGATGACGAGAAAAACAATGTGATTTCGATTATACAAGTAAACAAAAGCACAATATTTGGGATATTTCAAATGAAGATGAGAAGGCCCTAGATTGAGATAAGTTGAACTCACATGATGCACTAATTCCCCTCCATTGCCTGAAGTTTTGGGTATCATTGGGCCGACATCTGAGAGTGGGGAGCTCCTATTTGGGGATGGCATAGCTTCAGATTGTGAAGTCTCCTTTGGATGCACATCATAGCTTGATGTTAGAGCCAGATAATTCGTAAAACCCACAAATATCAGCAGCACAAGGCACAGATCTTGCAGCATTTTGTAAGGAGACACTGTGTTTCACCTGTTCGGTTCAGTGAACTGTTGAGCCCGGACAATTATAAATAGAGAAATTTTAGGGTGCGTTAATACGGGTAGTACATAGTGGGTAGCAGAAATCGGATCTAATCATTGATTTGTTAAGGATATTTCTATTACTCTACTGCTAGATGAAGTATAATTAAAATCTATTTAATCTAATTTATTTGATCGAAAAGAATGAACGGTTCATATTTAATTTAGTACTAGTTACATGCCCGTGCATTGCTACGAAAAACAAAATTGATAACGAAAAATAAAGATTAAAAAATAAAAAAATTATTTCACAAGATCAAACATCTATCTTTAACGCTGCGTTTCTTACGAAAGCTGGCTAATTAAAGCAACGCTTCGTTTTTTGCGTAGGGCAATTAAGCAGGGCAATTAAATAGGGCAATTAAGCAGAACAATTAATGACGTGAATAGAACTCACCACTATCCACTACCACCAACTGTTGCTTTATAATAGTAGAGATAGAGATACTGGATTATTTATTGCACACCCAGCAATACTTATCTAGAGACTTATCTCTCCAGATATGGATGGAAATGCTGCGCTCCCCTGGGAAGAATTTATGGTTCCAGATATGGACTGAAATATGAGCAGTGTTTTTCAAGGGAGAATTTATTGTTCCTCAGACATTTATTGCAATTTTATTCCCAAAACATCAGAGGCGTCCATTTATTCCCAAAACGAATGCCACCGCCGTTGCAATTTTAGGCCCCATTTATTGCAATATTAGGCCCCATTTATTGCAATGTTAGGCCCCATTTGCAGTAGTGGCGGCGGATCCATCAGAGGCGTGCGATGGTGCTGGCGCACCGGCTCCACCTGTCACACCCTCAGGCAGGGGCGTATCCAGACGGTGGTCCCGGTGGGCCACGGTCTATCTAAAAAATCTTCAGTCTAAGACCCAGTGACACTTAAACTAGTATAAAGTAGTTCAGTAGTTCTGTTTTCGTTCGTAACCTGTATGTGTTAGATGTTGCCGTTCTTATACTAGTTCATAAATTGCTAGTTGGTCAGAATGTTAGATTATCTATCGATTGGGCTGCTGTTATGTTAATCTTTTGAAGTAGCAGCTATGTTGCTTATTGTTGGCATTAAGCCATTTTTTTTGTTTGCAGAGTAGGCATCTACTAATTAATCAATTGCTTTGAGCATCTTTTGTCATGATAAAATTAGGCGTGTAGCTTTTGTTTCTGCTACTCTCGACTAGTAATTTTTCTAGCTCTTTATAAAGGGCAAGTACTCTAATTTCAGAGTTAAAAAACTGAGTTTTAATTGTGCTTCGCAAATTATGTGCAGTGCACCGACTGCTGACTACAGTCTGCACTTGCACGGTATTTAAAAAATTTATGCCAAATTTGGATCACCCATACTCAAAATCCTAGATACGCCACTGCCCTCAGGACTCTGCTGGTGCCGGCTCTATAGTTCTAAAGGTCAGGGGGAGCGAGCTTTGGACGGATGTCATCCATGGGGGAGAGGAAGACGGCTGTTTGGAGGTTGAAGATGAGTTGGGGGAGAAGGGTTGGGCTGTTCAGCCTATGTGGTAGACCGGATGTGTGGACATTGATGGGCAGGCCATGTCACTGAATTGGTTGAACGAAACCACCGCTAAGACACTCAACGAGCGGACCATGTAGAAGTATGTTCATTTGTTCATAGGTTTGTATGTAGAAGATGGAACGAATTCTGCATAGGTATTTTTCAATCAACCCAATTCTCAGCTACTTATGGACCTACATATAATGACTGACATGTGTGATAATTTGCAAGTGCTAAAATCGTATTTGGAATCATTGACAACAATCCATTCAAAATATCTTAGAATTGTCAATTATGCAATATAATTAGGCGATTCATTTACTTTGGTTGCTTGTTTGAAGTCAATGAAGCATTTAGTATGAGATATGGAATCCTTCGGACTAAGACCATCTCCAACCATATTCCCTTCATTTCATTCCCTTCCCTGTTCCCTTCCCCATTCCCATTCCCTTTATTTCCACTCATCTCCAACAGATTCCCTTTAAAGGGAATTGTATAGGGAAAGGAGAGAGAATCCCTTTCTGGAGGGAATGGGAGAGAGAATCAGTGAAGGGAATCTTTGAAGGAACCCGTTGGAGCGCTGAAGGGAATGAAAATCCCTTCGCGAAGGGAATGAGGGAGGGGAGGGGAATGGGTTGGAGATGGTCTAAGGACGGTAGAATTCTGAATTTTGATTACATTAATTTGGTTAATACAGTCCGTGTGCCAAAGGCTCTAGAAGGACAAATTAAACTTGCGCATCCTCTCTATTTTAGTTATGTGATTTTATAGCACAGGATTTTCATAGGAGCTTAATAGTAGAAGATCAGTCCCAATTTATCACTTCTTATGCTAGCGACATAGTCGAAGATCCGCATATTGTTCTATTGCGAGCTCGTGTCATAAATAAATACAAAAAAAGGTTCAGCAGTTGCATAAGTGAAAACAGATGAGAAACGACTAAGTTTGGATCAAGTAAGCGGCCCAACTGAGCTCAATTTGCTGTCGAATTTGGTACTACTAGATGTGTGAGCGCGGCACACGCCGTGCTAGCCGCCACACCCCAAACGGTAAAAATCACGCGGAGTTTCATAGATCTTCCGGCAAAGAAATGGACTACTAAGTAATTTTGGGAAGTTTCGGGTGGCTTTCGTAAAAAGTTACGTGCCAAAAACAAATTTCAGAAGTTCGCGTGCAGAAAAACAATTTTCAGAACTTTCAGGAATCTTTCCACAAAAAAACGGACTAATATGTAACTGCGAAAAATTTCGGGTGGCTTTTCGCAAAAAAAAATTGCGCCAGCTTTCCAAGTTTAATGTACGGAGTATGCATTTTTTGAATGCCTTTTGTAATTTTAGGAAGTTTCAGCGGTTTTCTTAAAAAATAGGCTAATACGTATTTTTGAAAAGTTTCTCGTATTTTTTGAGGCCTTTGCGAAAAAAAGGAAATTTTGGATTTTTTCGATTTTAGGACCTTTCTAAAAAAAGAAAAAAAAAAGGTTTGAATGTGATTTTCGGAGGCCTTTTTCGCTTTTTGGGCCTTTAGTAAAAAAGGACACATGAAATTTTTGAGAGCCTTTTCGCAAAAAAAAAAAAAAAAAAATCGATGCCACAACGCCATGCACGCGTGAGCACTCGCTCACGCCGTGCGTCACCCTGGTAAAAATCGCTCGAGCAGTATCGTGCTCTATCACTGCACCACGCGGTCTTTGCTGCATAGGGACGATGATAAAATACTTAAGCCGCACTATTTAATATGGTCACCCTCCGTTTTTTTTGTTGAGCGCCTTTCTCAAATGCTGTTGTTCAGGTTTACTCCCTCCGGTTTTTTTTTGCTAGGCGCCTTTCTCAAATGCTGTTGTTCAGATTTATAAGGCGCACACTTCTCCCCAAACAACTTTTCATGATTTCCCCGGTAATGCCCTTGGGCTGCAGCTAGAAATTACTCGCATGTATGGCTGCCACTTCGTACTCTATCCAGAGCAATTACTGCACGCATGCATAGCTGTATAGGAATTACCGACGGAAATGGAAACGAAAATTCCGTATAAGCGAAACTGGAAATTAAAAACGAAAATAGGCTGGAAAGGGAAATGGGCTTAGCTCAAAAAAGAGAAGGTAAAGTTTAAATTTATTTTTGAATTAAAATAAATTTATAAATACAAATAACTTTATATAAAATATCAAATAGAGTTCAAAATTTTCAAAAAAATGTCAAAAATACTTTGGAACATTTTGAACCTAGAAAAATTATTTTCAGCATAATTTTATTTTATTTTTTATGAATAAATTAATTTTTTAAATCTAAAAATAGCAAAATGATATTCATAAACCCCAAAAAATCCAGGATAAATATCAGAAAATCATAAATGAATATCGAACAATAATATACAAATTTTAGGGTGTTACACATTTATAGTTGGTGGAGCAAGTGGATGTCAATGATAACGGTATGGAGAAGGACATAATGGTCTGATATAGGGGACAAATAACGAGCCTTCAACTGACAAACTTGAAAAAAAAAACTTTCTAGTGATACCGACGAATATAACATTATTCTTGTGTCCACATTGGAGGTGAAATGAGTTACATTGTTTTTGTGGTAATGTATATTGTGATTATGTACTATGTTCTTATGGAATTTTTCGCTTTCGTTTTTGTATCCGTTTCGTTCCGTTCAGCATTCGTTTCTGTCACTATCCGTTTCTGGGGTTTTCGATTTTGTTTCTATTACCATAAAAAAATATAAAAACGGAAATGGAACAGCCATTTACCAACCGTTTTTGTACCGTTTTCATCCCTAGTGGTTAGTGGCATAGCACAGTGGTCTAGTGGCATATTTGTTAGTTATTGAAGTGCTCATTGATGCTGAATTGCCGATTATATTGTATTATTTTTGCTGATTATATTGTATTATTTGAAGTGCTCACTGATGCAAAATTGTTGATTTAATTTGCTGCTATACTAGGTTAGGACCTGTGTATGGAGTCGCGTCGCCGCATGCCTTAATATATTTGGCAATAAAAAAGTGGTCGGTCGCCTCGCCTTATCTTATCGCTTTAATAACCTTGGTACGTGCATTGAATATAATTTATGGAAATGTAATGTTGAGACAAAAACTGTTGGCTTGAAAAGCAAAATGTATGTGGTTCTAGACTTCTAGAGTTTATCATATGTTTTTTTTAATTTGTAGCAACATACGGGGGCATTGAACTAGCTACTCTGTGAAATACTAGATCATCAATTCTGGGTATTCTTATATATTGACCTGTTCCAAATAGAACAAAGAAATATACGCTGTCAATGTTTTAACTGATGAGTTTTATTTGGTGCAGACTCATCATCGCCTCGCAGTTATTGCTCGTGGATGAAGTGATCAGGGCAGCTCGCAACACGAGGAGACCAACTTAATACTTCTTTATTCTCCTCCCTTTCGAGACCTTTGCTTTATGAACCATCTATTACTCATTTTGTTTTGTTATTTCGTCCTTTTATCCTTAGTTTGTGTTTCTTAGTTATCTTAGTGAAAATTTTGGGGTTCGACTAGTTTCGCCCTTTTTTTTTGAATGAACAGACAGCCACTTGTAGTTGTAATCTTTATGACTGCCATTTATGCATCCTGGTGAATTTGAGCTAATTTTTGTGCGGTGATTGGATTCTTGTTTGTGCTGACTGCTGAGTAGGGTTGATTATCTAGTTTCTTTTGAAATTGATATAATTGGCCATAAAATAATTTTATTTATCATTTAAGTGGTTGTTTCGAATTTGAGCTAACGAGCCACCATCGAGGCGAGCCTCACTAACATTTTTGGATCGAAATGGACTCGTTTTAATTTTGAGCCCATTAACTACGGTAATCAAAGCAATTTTGATTCGAGCCCTAGCGACCTTACTCCCTCTGTCCCACAAAGAATGCATTTTTAGTATTCAAAATTTGTCCCACAAAGAGTGCATCTTTAGTCTGTAGGGCCCAGCTGTAAGTGTATGCATGCTCATTTAAGTGCCTGTGGGAATCGAAGCATCAGCATGCTTATGTATGGAGTAATGAGGGTTATATTGGTCATTTACCTTGCACACTAATCTGTCTTAAAAAACCTAGAAATGCACTCTTTGTGGGACAGAGGGAGTATTTGTCAGCCGGAGCATGATATGAAATATGGAGTTACAGAATCTCTTGCGAGTTTGTCAGATAACGGCCAAACAATTACTTTTTTTTTTCTGAAACGGGACGGCCTCTTGAGAAATGGACATCGATCGCAAACCTTACAGCAAGTCAGCACATCCAAAACTTTTCGTTCTGTGGATGCGCACTGTTCTTTTCTGCATAAGGTATGTATGGAGCACAGAAGAAGAGGCATATCCAAATCAAACTGCAGGAGCCAGCACCAACTCCAGGCCCAGGCTGTTGTGCCTTTGGCATCAGATTCTACCTCATCTGGTGGCGCAGCCCGATAGAGAGATCGCTCAAACCAAACAGATTCTCTTCTTCCATTCACATGATCACATCCTATAATTGACAACCTAAAGACCCCTCACTGCACCTCGCAACGCAGCACAGCGATTGCTTGCTCTATCACCTCCCTGCAGGTAACATGAAACAGAGTGCAATCCATTCCTGATATATTGTTCCATCGATCCATCATGAACGTGCATGCATTGATTCTTTGGGTTTTGATAAGTTTCATCCGGATGTTTTCTTTGTTCTAAAAAATATCTAAATTTTAGACCGTACGATCAAAACACACATCCATAGGATCAACCCACCTCGAAAATTCAGGATGAAACTTATCAAAACCCTTTCTTGATTTCTATTATTTTTCTGGTTGGTTGTTTGATCTTGCAGAGATGGGAGGCTTGGCTTCCAGGTACGTGGCTCCGATCAAGTACCGGCGAGTGGAGAAGGATCTCGACGTCAAGGTCTCAGAGGCGCTCAAGGAGAGGGCCAAGTCCAGGAGGAAGACGTTCAGGTCGGTGAACAGCATAACCATGGGCCTGCCCCGCTTCAAGGAGGGCTTCAGGAACATCAGGGACGTCTTCGAGCAGTACGGTAATGCGGTTCGTCTGAGTCGTGATACGGAATTCGAGCTCACCACCTTTTCTTTTAATTTTCACTGCGAATTGAGTCGTGATACGGAATTCGATCTCACCACCTTTTCTTTTAGTTTTCACTGCGAACCGAACCCTGTACCATAAACCGATTTAGGTTCGATGAATCAGGTTCGTGGTTCACAGGGGGTTTGCAGCGGATCCTGTAACTATGCTTAGAGTTGTGTTAGTAGGTGGTGATTCCTTCTCCATCGATTGAACTGCAGATGAAGACTCGAACGGGACGATCGACAACGAGGAGCTGAGGACCTGTCTGAATAAGCTCCAGGTTCAGATGTCGGAGAAGGAGATGGACAACGTTCATCGCTACTGCGACATCGACAGCAGGAAGGGGATTCAGTTCCAGGAGTTCGTTGTTCTCCTCTGCCTCATGTACTTGCTGTTCGGCCCAGATGTCACGCGCCGTGTACAAGATTCTTCCCTCCTCCTGCTCCCCTCGCAAAACATATGGGAATTGTTAGGCATCAGACGTCTCATTTTTTTGCAACATTTTTTTTTTTACGCATGAAACATTTTTTATATGTAGTTTCATACGTTCAAAAAAATGTTTCATACATTCAAAAAAAATGTTTCATGACATCCGAAAAAAAAAAATCGGACGTCCGGCTCCTAGTTTCACCCAAAACATATCCCTGAATCTTGGTAATTTGTTTATTCTGGAACATTCAGTTGGAGGTGTTCGTCTTCCGTCTGCTGTCTGTGTCAGGTTTCGGAGTTCGAATCGGCGAAGATCAACTACGTCTTCGATGAGATGATCGAGGCCTTCTTGTTTTTCGATAAGGATGGGGACGGCAAGATGAAGAGGAAAGATGTCACCCAGAGGATGAACGAGGCGTCTCACCAGGAGAGGACTCCCAGTCACATAACAACCCAGCTATTCAGTTAGTATCTTGCTGCCTCTACTCTTCTTTGTCATAGAAGTAGATTAGCACCCATGCCATTGTTACGTTGTCTAGGGCCCCGTTTGGCAACTTGAAACTAGAACATTTATACTAGATTCTGAAAGAAACTCAACCAAACGGGCTAAAGCTCGGATCATTTCTTCTTTTTCCATTCTCTGGCCGAATCAGTCTCAACCACGTTCTACACGATTCACAGAATCTTACCTGAAACGTTTCTACGAAGAATCTGAAACCGTTTCTATTTCTACTGAAATCTAGAACCATACCAAATGTAGCGCGTTTCTGTAAGTAGATTACTGTCCATGCCATTGTTACCGTGCCTAATTGCCCCTGTCTTGCTGCATGTGTTGCAGAAGAGATGGACCTGAACAGGAATGGCAAGGTGAACTTGAAAGAGTTCCTCTTCTCCATGATCAGATGGGCAGGGCTTGAAACCGATGACGAGGATGCTAGCAATGAGACTTCTCCCTAGTGTGTATTTCACCATTTTTTTCAAATATAAAACCAATGAGCAATTGCATGTTCATCAGGGTTTTATAGAAACCAGCAATTTGTGGTGTAATTTTCCGTTTACTTCGACTGCAAGTTCGCGTGGTTTGAGACTCCAGTGAGTAGGGTTTTTTTTTGCAACTAAGCTTAATGTTCAGACCTGATAGAACCTCATGTATGCAAAGATATAGAAAGTATTGTCTATGAAATTGCATTTCAAGTATGTACGTGCGCTCATTCATCATCAAAAATTTTGATTAAATATTTCAAACCCATGGTCTCTCAGGACAAACTTTCATTTTCCTGGAGAACGAAATATGAAAGCACCGATTTTCATATATCATTCTCTAAAATTTCTAATGGGAAAACAACCTACCAAAAGGATTTATCTTTCATTTTCCTGGAGTTAAGGAACAAAATCCAGTGATAGTGTCACAGAACCGGGACTAGAGACAGAAATTGAAGGAACAGAAAAGAGGCCGAGGCACAGTAAGGCACCGCCTTGAAATGCCAGACAAATTACATCATAACCCCGGCAGCATTATCAAGCGCCTTCTCAGCAATCTTGAATTTGCCAGCCAAGTCCTTCCCGGTGTCCTTAACCACATGCTGTTTGATGAACAGCACAATGACATCTCTCAATATTTCGAGCTCAGGAAGCCCAGCAATACGGGTAAAGACGTTCCACACAAGTGCATCATCTTTCTTTAGTAAGGCCTCAAACAGCATTCTAAAATGCATGATCCTTTTTGGAGTCATCTTCATTGGGTTTGCCAGATTGACAACCTTCAGTGTTGCAAGGGAGAGCGTGAAATTTGCAGGCATCTCTGCAACTAGTTTTGCAAGGTTCATGGATCGATTCAAATCCATTGCATCTAGCTCCTTAAAATGATCCCATAGGCAGTACTGCAATGGCACCAGAATAAACCGGGAAAACATAGTTAGAAAAATAATAAAGGGAACTTCTGCCATCACCTACTGCACGGAGCAATGAACAAGAGGTATACATAAAAGGCCAGGTAAGGTTCTTTATAGCATCGTACTTGCACATATTAGCTAACAGAAAGGCAGCCGTGTTAGCACTAGTACCACTATGGAAAATTTGGTGTCACAAACAGAATGGAAGCATAGGAAAACACAAGTTAACATTAATCAAATTATAGGAACACGTCATAATAGGATATCAATTCATCTTACGGCATATCTAATAATTTCCTATAATAAGAAAAGGAAATCCACTTGCACTATCAGCAAAGCAGTAATTCACTAATTTGAGAGGCAGAACAGCTTCAGCGTAGATAACAAAAATGACAAATAATACGCTATTATACCTGCAAGCTGAACTTGTGGTTCTTATCATGGCTGCATAGCTTGGAAGCAACAATTGTGAAATACTTATTGAACACCTTTTCTTGCTGACAACAATCAACAATGGCCCTTATAATTTCAAGATCCTGCATACTGATAGAGGAAAAGACATAAGTAATATTGAGAGACACACCCAAAACAGGGCTTCTTATATAACAAGGATGCACGCCTGCTTCCCAGAAAGGTCCAGCCTCAAGAGCTTCTCAAAAGCATCTACATAGTCTTTGGCACTAATTATAATGCAAAAGATTGCTCTTCGTAGGTCAGTGTTCATCCGCTGAGCAGCTGCAAGCTGAACCAGTTTTTGCGCCTCTACAATGTCCTTGCTGATCACTGTTGCAACATCTTCAATATTGCCTGCTGTGGATGAAACATCCCCGGACAGCCACCATTGCCCTTTCTTTTCAGGGTCCAAAAGCTTACTCCACTTTATCCCGCGCAAGAGGACATCTTCTGCCTTCAGCCGCAGCACGTAGAAAAGGAAGTGTTAAACGAACAGAAAAGTCTGCAATTCTGAAGTCACAATTTACAATTCCAGATGCCAGGAAATAAGTTCAGGTAAAAACCTTTTGAAGCCACTTTTTTATACGAGTATGGTGTACAGGATCCTCCTTGGGCCTTTTTCTGTTGTTCTTAATGTCACATATTGTCTCGAGCATAAATTCCATCTGCATTAGTTACATAGGACACCGAACTCAAAAACTAAGCTGACATGTAATGCTTCTTGAATTGGTGTAGTAAACAAAGCAACCTACTCTTTTGCTATGTATCTCTGCTTTTCCATCTTCATGACCAGCTGAGTGTGATTTCAACTGATTTACAGAGTGCTGAATACCGAGTATAACATTTTTCATTGCGCTTGGGTCATCTCCCCGGAGCTTCATTCCACAGCCTGTTGATCCAGATGAAAACATATCCTCAGCTTCACTCAGAAAGAGAACATGGTATAGTACTCAAATAGAGGAACAATTATCATGGTTCAATGAGTGAGTTGTGTATTATTATGGACTACGGAGTAAGACATTATTGATGTTATACACTGCAGGATGGTCAATACTGTGGAGACATCCAGCTCTGTCAATCGCTTGCTCAGCACTGAGAGAAGATTATATACACGATCACTGCAATATTGGACCAGATTATCAGAATTTATCTTGAAGTGGTTTTAAAAAAGCATGGTATATTGTTGTATTCAACCACAGACCTTGAAACAACATCAAATGTGCAGAAATAACAGAACAGTAAGGTAAGATTTCTCAGAGATAGACCATCTTCTTTTGAGTACTCATCCTGCAAGAAGGTTAATGTTATGGCCGGATGTGATAGGGTCTTTGTAAGACGCCGTCGGCCCGTCGCTTAATGGAGGGAATCCTCAGGCGGCAGCAAGATTGCGCCAATTTTAGCAGTAGGCGATTAGTTAGGAAAGGGAGAAATAAAGGGGATCTGCTGTTAGTTAGGAAGGAGCAGGAAAATAGGATCTAATTTGCATGCATGCGGGAGGAGCAGAATAAGAAGAGAAGAGGGCGCAGGAAGGAGGGGCTTTTTTTGGTTCGTTACTCATTTCGAGAAGAAGGCGGTGGCTCCGAAAACAGCCTTACCTCAGGCGTCGGCTGCGACGAGGAAGTCTTCATCGTCCAGCCTGCGACCTGGTCTCCGGCCGGGAACACGAGCTTACGAGCTGGTGCATTCATCTTCATCGGCTTGTAACAGTTAACATAAGAAAACATATCAAATTATCTAAAAAAAAATAGAAATTAACTGGAATTATCACTCAGAAAACATGATTTAAGTATCGTTAAGCTAAGCAGATACACAACAATACAAAGGACATGAATAAACATACTTAAATAAACAGAGACAGGTAATAATTAATCTTTATCTTAATCGGAATAATCATACCTCAAACAACTTTGCAAGAGAAGCAAGGATCTTAGCACTGAAGTCCATACCAACCAAGCATGCCATACCTGCAACAAAGGCTGCAAATACAGAAGCATACCTGTACAAATTGAAGAAGCAATTTCATTAGTTTGGTACAAGTAACAAACATCCATCACTTCCTACCTGAAAGTAGAGAACCATTAAAAAAAGGTCTATATACACATCAGATATATGTGATCAATGGGGAAGATCCTTAACTGTTCATTGCCGCGAGGTCCTCGGGAACAACCTGCCAAAACTTCATCACCAATTATCTGACAGCCAACACTTCGAGGAACTGACTGAATAGATAAATAGCAAAAAAAAAAAAAAAAAACCAGAAGACAGTGCTTGGTGATTAATCAAGATAAAAGAAAACACCTGAAGGAAAATATCAGAAGAATGCATACTTGAAAATGAGTAGAATAAGACTATACGCGGAAAAGTGCAGCAATTTCCTGAGTAACAGACTCCAGGTTTGATTCTGAGAGCCTGTTCAGAAGTCCTGATGAAAACCAAACATCAGGTTATACATGATAATACACTCCCAAACAAAATGGGTAAAGAAACATGTAACATAGAAGCAAATAAAAGATGGAACTTAAAGTCAGACCTCTGACTCTCCGGCACATCTGAGAGATCTCTTCTGATTCTGAATTGGAAGCAGCATGCAGACTTGGTGGTACATACTTCTCTTTTGATTCTATGGGTAGTTCAACCATGTCAGGTTTTCCATCCTCAGATTCGTGAACTTCTCTATCATTCTCTTCAGCCATTTCCAGACCGCCACCATCCGGTTCCTCTATGGCATCATTCTTCACCTTCTTATTTTTCCTTTTCCGTTTCTTCTTGTCTAGTTTAGTGCCATCTGCCACCTTCCAATCACACTCTTATATTTCATCATCTAAACCGAAGTCACCACCAAATCCGAGGTCGGCAAAAAGACTGTACATACCATCATCTGGACCTCCCAGCTTTCCCTTCTTCACCTTGAGCATTTTTGCAAGCCTCTTCTCTGCCTCCAGATCCTCCTCTCTGCTCACAGCACCCATCTCCATTTCAAGATATTCCAGGAATTTGGACCTGGGTTTGCGACTCTCCTCTCGCTCCCTCTCTCTTCTTCACAGCAGTGGGTTCTTTCTTTGGTTTCTTTTCCTCTACTGGACTTGACTCTACGGATGCCATTGCCGGTTTTTTTTTTTTTTTTTTTGCCACCCTAATTACAGAAATTCCATGTATCAGAATTAAAATCCTAAAGCTAGCAAAACAACTAGTTTATCTTTTATTTCTTTTTTGATGATTTGGTCAGCTCACCTGGAGCTGAACCCAAGAAAGAAACCGCAGTTTTTGCTCCTCCGATCTCGCCTCTTTTCGCTTCCCCTTGCGTGACTTCTGCTCTGCTTTTCCTGGAACAAGCACCATGCGGGAAGAGTAAAAGAACAGCATTGTAAATTCACCACAGAACACGTTCTGCTTCACAGATTAGAGCTCTCTGAGACTGAGAAGAACTCTACCCGTCATGACTCCTCCAATTTGATGCTACGCTCATGCCCTGGTACGTTATTAATTGGAGCTGGCAAAACAACCAGGAAACATTATTAACATTATCTATCGGATTAATCATCAATTGGAGCAAGAAATCCAGCACCGACAAGAAGACATTATTCACAACCGCGCAGACAGAGAGAGAGAGAGAGAGAGAGATTACCTCGCCGGATTCCGGAAAAAACGGATGCGTCGGCGCCGAAAATAGTAGCCGCGGTGGCCGTGGCTGTCGTGCTCCGGCGGCGACTGTCGCGGCGGTGGAGGGGTGGGAGAGGCACTAAGCGGAAGGGTTTTTCTGTGATTCTGTCTGCTTGGAAGGAATGCCCACTTTTACAAACAAAACCCCGAAATCCCTCGAATCTTTCAACCATACCCCGAGCCAATACCACACGCTCGATCTGGCGCCGTCGGTTCCCCATCGGACGGTCGTACGCAACCCGGGCTGTTCCCGTTTCGGCTTTCCCTCCCAAAAAAAAAGATACGGAGAAAACCTAACCGGCGCCTAGACACCCCCCGCCCCCTCCCGGTCTCCGATACGCTCCTGAATCTCCCCAGGAAAGCTCGCATTTTTTTTTATCGCCGGATCCCTCATCCTCTTCCCCCCGCTTCCACGATCGCTGAGGCGTTGCTTCTCGCCGCGTTTTCCCCGATCTCCGGCCGCTCTCGGTTCGTTTCCCTTTCCCCCAAAGTGTGTTTATTGATTTTTTTTTGTGTGTTTGGAGGGGTTGGGGGGGGGGGGGGGTTGGATTCGGAGATGGTTGGTATTGATTGGTGTGGTTTTTGCAGGTCGTGTCGTGATGGCTGGCGATGGCGGGGACGGGGAGACGCAAGCCCTGGATGACGGGACGCCTCCTTTGGGTGAGTGCGGTCTGTTTCTTGATTGGTTCTTTTAGTGGTTGACTGGTTGGTGTAAAGGTACTGACTTTGGTGTGTGTGGATGCGTATGTTGCGGTCAGGGTCTCCCTTTAGTGATGGAGATGCGACGCAGAGCGAGGGCGGCAATGGCGTGATGTATGGGGAGACGCAGGCGCTGGACGAGGCTGAGACCCAGGTGGTTGATGATGGATTGGAGGAGGAGGGGGTGGCTGGTGATTGGGTGGAGACGCAGTTGGTGGAGGATCGTGAGGAGGATGGCGGTGGTGTTAGTGAGCAGGAAAAGACGCAGGCGGTGGCGGAATGTGAGGTAAAGGAAGATGGTGGCATCATGGAGGATAATGCTGGTGATTGGGCTAGGACCCAATTGGTTGAAGGAGGCGAGGTGGAGGATGGAGGGAACAATGATGCTGGCGACATGGTGGAGACCCAATTGGTTGGGGAATGTCCGGAAGAGGACGAGAGAGTAAATGGCAGCGGTGATGAGTATGTGGGTGAGTGGGGGAAGACCCAATTGGTTGGGGAATGTCCGGAAGAGGACGAGAGAGTAAATGGCAGCGGTGATGAGTATGTGGGTGAGTGGGGGAAGACCCAGTTGGTTGAAGACACTGATGACGAGTTAGGCGATGAAGAGTTGAGCGAGGGCACTCAAGTGCTAAGTGACAATGAGGACCTGTCAAATGATGAGAGAGATGTGAAGTTGGGCATGGAGGGAAGTAACGGCGAGATGAATGGTGTGCTGCACGAGCACAGTGATACCAATAATTTGGTAGATTCTGACGCTTCAACAGATGAAGAGGGTGACACAGGTTAGTTACTGCTTATTAAGTATGCCCTTCCTACATAGCACAACAATGTTTCTTTTAAGTGTCAATTGAAGATCATTCTTGAAAGTTTGCAATATGGCACCTCACAGTAAATGCCCTGCATTTTTCATTGATTTTCCATGAAGGGAGAGTTACAAGTAAATAAGTAATCCAGCAGTTGTTGAGACCACTTGGTCTGTTTTATGTTCTAAATTTCAGTACTTCATCTTTCATAATTGTGCCAAACAAGACAATACATTTAGTTGCATATTTGACAATTAGAAAATGTAGTCTATCAAAACTTACCTTGGTTCAATTACATTTTTCCCTTTGTTTTTTTCCTTGTAAAGAGGTGATTAAGCAGTACATCTTCTTCATCATGGTGGCCTCTTGCAGTTATACCCATGCAACCATGCTTCTTTATATATCAAGACAAGTAACAGGAGAAAATAATGTCAATTAGTAAAAATGTTCTTAATGTCCCCTATTTTCGCATCATGAAGAATTGCGCACTTTCATTTGTTTAACGGTTTAACCAAACCTAGGAGATCTTGCCCACAGGTATATTTAATATCTCTAGCGACGCTGTTATTTGATTATGGTCTTCTTTAGCTTTTCATCAAACTATTTTTATATTGGAACACAAGGAGAAAACACTATTGAAATTCCTATGATTTTTTCTTTTCATTTCATTTGTTCTGAAGTCTGCTCCATTTCAGTAAAATGCTATATTATGCTGGGTTTTTCAGCTAGGCACTATAGGCTCTATGTTATACATATGCCATATTTGGGTGGAAGCATGCTGGATCCATATTGTTTCTCATATTGTGGTTGATACTTAATATTGTTAATAATCATTTAATTTGAAGGCTCATAAATTCTTAGCTTGTGAATATTTTCTGTAGTTCATCACAGATATCTTGAGAACACATACAATTCCAGTGTTATTTCTTACCATTTTTTTCCACTTTTTTTGAGGTTATGCTGTGTTTGATATGCAGGATGTAGTCCCCTGGTTCTCAAATATATTTTCCTGAATTAGAATGTGAAAAACATTTCTTTTGCTATTTTGCATAACCTTAGTTTCTCAAACTAAATTTGCCATATATTGAATCCTAATTTTTGTTTTGCTAATGTGCATGCATGGTCTTGTGGCATCAGTACGAACATGTGAACTTGCTGCAGCTCGTGATGCATTTACTGTGAACAGTGTGCAGCAAGGGAAACAACAAGCTTCGACAAATGAAGCGCATCTCCTGACGAAAATCATAGACAAATCTACCTCATGTAGCACCTCCTTTGGTGACCGCCCAGTTTGTGGGATTGGTGATGATTCCCATGGTTATGTACAGAACCATGATAAAGATGAAACTAAAAGCAGAGGCAGGTGCTCAACAGCAAAGAAACTTTTTGCTGACACGACGGCTGAAGAGGGTGAAAGCAACAGCAGATGTGTAGCTGGATTAAGCTATATTGAATCACAGGAGCCTGGTGATCTGTCACAAGCAAATGCTTTGGAAGTTGTGGACAGGTTGATCTCAATCAATGGCGGGGTATCTTCTCAAGAACCAACCCCAAATAAATTGGAAACAGCAACACCACTTGTTTCAAGTAAGAGAGGAACTTTAATGTTGGCTGAGAAGATTGACCGTAGTAAAAGTAAAAGTTCCAATGGAAGGGCAGAAATCTTTGCATGGGTGGATAGCTGCGAGGATGACGGGGGAGGTGATTTTTTCAGTAAGAACAAGGATATCTTATTGTGCAAATCAGCCAGTAGAGGGAGATCAAAGAGTCAATTTCCAACGGCAAAGAAATGCTCAACGAAAATTGCACCTGGTGAAACTCAAATAGGGGAATGCAAAAACAGAATAAATTCCAAACTATGCGGTAGGTTTGAAACTTTTCCTTTGCCAGATTCAAGACTACTTAAAAGTGATGTGAAGAGTAAGCAGGCTTCTGGAAAGAGGACTAAGAAAAACCTTTTGAAGGACTTAGATGATCTATCAAATTCCAAATATTTGGAAGAACAGCAGGAAAAGATCAGTGTATCTTCGCATGATGTTGGTCCAGATACTCAAATGGCTCTTGAAGCTATAGAGGCACTGGCACAACGTTCACCTGCTAAAATTTTGTCAGCTAAAGGTGAACCTCCATTGGATAGAGGGATGAGATATGATAAGTATAAAATAGCAAGAAGTCACTCAAATAACGGCCCTCCTCAAAGGAGAACTAGTGGCATTCAGGAAGGTGTCACCACATGTTCTAAAAGAAGAAAAGTAACTGTTCTGAACCCCAAGCCTCAGAAAGAAAGACATAGAGGACCAAAAATGCAAGAAAATTCAAAAGATCTTAGAGAAAAGGCAGAACATAAGGAGGCGAAGTCGGTACGAGAGAAGAGTAAAGTTCCGAAAATATCTCTTGATGGAAATAAGTATCATGGTACACCTATCGGTCACCGTACAAGACACTGTAGTAAAAATAACCTCTTTGAATATACTGAGTTATGTTCTAATAAACATTTAAAGAGAGGGATGAATTTGACAGGTGACAGCTCCACAATTGTAGAAGTACAAAATAATCATATTGCAAATGAACCTGAGGTACCGATGATTAGTGAGAGAACCACAGAATCTGGTTCGAATTATGTTGAAAAAGAAAGCACAGAGTATACCTGTGCAAATAATGCTCAGATTCTTCAGCAATGTAGGCATGAAAACACTCAGCATACCAGTGCAGATATTGCTCAGAACCTTGAACCATGCAGAGGTGAACCAACAACTGATGTGGCATGCAGAGAGCCCTCTTCTCACCCCAAACAGAGAAGAACACCTACAGCAATGGTACAGTCAAAGGCTCCTTCAGTTACCCAAACTGCCACAGATCATGAAATAACACCAGAAGTGGCAAGACCATCCAAGAAAAGGCGGATTTTCATTAGGAGTGTTTCTGATCTACTTAAATATGCAAAGCGCGAACCTTCGAATGGCAGATCAACTTCTATGCTTTCTAGTATTATCGCAAAATCATTGGCCGCTTCTCCTATACTTAATTCTTCTGTAAGAGTTGACAGCAAAACTTCTGGTTTCAGTAGCTCTGGACAGCGACAGAAGGAGCCATCCAATGTTGATGATGCAAGCAAATCACCAAAAAGCAACTCTCAAGTTCAGAATAGTGCTTTGGAAACACCTTCTAAAGTGGTAAATGAATTGTCACCTACTTTCAGTCCTCTAAATCCATCAAAAGCTTCAAGTAGGAGCCTGTCGAAACCCTCTGTTGCCAGAGAGCTGCTGAAGTTAGATCATGACAATGCGCTATCAAATCGACAACTAAAAGATTCTAGAAGAAGGAAAGATATGACCAGTTCCTGCATTTTATTCAGCCATCATTTGGATGAGGATGTGATTAAGCGTCAGAAGAAGGTAACTATATTTCTTTGTTGGTAAATTATAGTCATTAGCTATTTGAAATAAAGTATATTCGTAATGGTCTATGTTGTAGATCTTGGCACGCTTGGGAGTTCGTGAAGCATTTGCCATGTCAGATGCAACACACTTTGTGGCAGATAGTTTTTTCCGCACAAAGAATATGCTAGAAGCAATAACTCTTGGCAAACTGGTAGTTACATCAATGTGGCTTGAAAATTGTGGACAAGCAGGCTGTTTTATTGATGAGAAGAAGTATATTCTGAGGGATGCCAAAAAGGAAAAGGAGATAGGTTTCAGTATGCCTATATCACTGGCCTCAGCTTGCAAGCATCCTCTGTTGCTGGTAAAGTGAATTGTAGTTTTGTTTGGCTCAGCCTGTCCTAGATCAGATTTTTCACTCATTATTAAAAAAATAAACAATTACAGGGGAAAAGAGTGTTTGTAACACCAAATGTGAAGCCAAGTCAAGAGGTGGTGACTAGCTTGGTGTTAGCATCTTCTGGGCAGGTTATTGCTAATTTGCTATATTCTTTTCCAAATATACCCTCAGCTGTTGTTTTTGTGTTTAAATTACATGTTAACAATGACTGGAGGATAAATAAAATCAGATATATAGGATCGTGCTGTGGGATCATTTCCTATTGCTAATTTTGCAGAAATACAATTTTGGTGCCACAAAATCTTTAACCTTTGGCAGAAAGATGCAGTTTGATCCATTATTTGTGGATAAACTAATGCAGTGGGATACTTAGTAATTTGTCATTATTTGTGTATAAACCAATCCATTATTGATGAGTAGGCAACTATTGTTACACTTGTGTCATTTGTATATTGCTAGCAGGTTGCAGCAGTAATGTTGAACATGGAAATCTCAGTTCCCCACTATTTAATATATGAAAAAAAAATAGAAGTCTATATCCATTTTCATATATGTGGATTCTCCTCATGCAATAGCTGGTGTTTTGCTGAATAGTGTGACTGGACTGTTCATTTTGTAACACATCATCAAACTGATGACTCAAAAAGCTCTTGAATATTTCCTGCATATTTCTAGATGAGTGAAATGCCTAAATACACATTTTTTCGATTTCTTTTTACATGCAATAGATGATGTTGTGCTGAATAGTGTGGCTGGATTGTTGGTTTTGTAACACATCATCAAACTGATGACTCCAAAGTTCTTGAATATTTCCTGCATTTTTGTAGATGAGTGAAATGCCTAATACACATTTTTTCGAATTCCTTTTACATCTTATGTTTCTTGTGTATTAGACACCACAACAACCTTTGTTCCGTTACTTCCATTTTTTTCAGCGTTCAAGTGTTTAAATATCATTCTCTGACACATTCAATGCACAATATGGGAAGAGTTGTCTGATCCAAGTAAATAGCTTAGTTCTCCTAAGTACTTCGGAAAAAACCAATGCATGTAATCATCCATCCATGTGTTTGAACCGTTGTCGGATGTGTGTTGGTATTATGTCCTTGGTTGACCTGTACGGCTGTTTTCATCTAAAGAATTACTGCCCGTCTGCCCCCACAGCAGATTAGCAAGTCAATTAATAATCCCAACACTTTCTTCTTTAATAGCAAGCATTTGTGTTAATATTATTATTTTTTATTTCATGCAGCCATTAGAGAGGATCGGAAGGTCCATAATGAAGGAAAAGGAAGTACCAGATGACCTACTGGTTATATCATGTGAAGAGGATTATGAAACTGTTGAACCACTTCTAGAGAGAGGTTAGAGTTAGTTTTATCTTACATCTCACTCTGCACACTATTTTTCTTCAAAGAATCTGGGCAGCCATCTAAGGTACATGATATGAACCAATAGGCACCAGCGTTTTCAACTCAGAGCTTGTACTAAATGGTATAGTCATTCAGAAGCTGGAGTATGAGAGGTCTGTGTGAAGCAACGAACCTGGACTTGTTTCAAATAATTCAAATGTGAATTCTTTCTCTTCCCCTCCTCCATTGACCAATGCTCTTCCTCTGTTGGTGCGTATGCAGGCACCGCCTTTTCTCGGACCGTGTCAAACAGACCCGCTCGACGCGGTGGTTGAAAGATGCAGCCCATGGCAAGTTTGTACCTGTATCCAAGTGTTCGTAGCTAAGGATGGTGCAGATATGCCAGCTAAACCATGCTCCTGCGGCTCCTGCCTGTCCCTAGCATCTCCAGCACACGACCAGTGTAAATGTATGTGCCGCGGACGATGTTCTGCCTTGCGCCAATCGCTTATTTGCGCCATCTCGAGTCTAGCCAGAAATTTTTACGTTTTATGGTTGGTTTCTGTAGAATGACAGGTTCTGTAACTCTAGTTCAGCTGTAAATTTGTAATTTGTAGGTGTTTATGTATCTATTTTTTTTTGGGTCCCATTCTGAACCTCTGTTAAATTTCCTGCTGGTGAGGTATGGCCAATAATGGATGTCGTCATATTGTGATGCTGCTGTCAGTAGCATCGATGCTGCTATTTCATCAACTTGATTAATAAAATGTTTATGGAATACCTGGATTTGTGGTGGTATTCATAGATGATATTCTTATTTATTCTAGAGATAAAGCAGAACATAAAGATCATTTGAGGATAGTATTGGAAAAAGCTCAGAAAGCATTAGTTGTATGCCAAATTTAGTAAATGTGAGTTTTGATTGCAGGAAGTCGATTTCTTAGGACATGTAATTTCTATTGGAAGTGTAGTGGATCCTGAGAAAGTAAAAAGTGTATTCGACTAGAAGCAACCTAAGTCGATGCTTGACACCAGAAGTTTTTTTTTTTGTTTAGTGGGATACTACCAAAGATTCATAGAGAGATTCTTAAGTATTGTAAGACTGTTTAACCATTTGCTAAAGAAGGAAAAGAAGTTTGAGTGGTCAGAGGCTTGTGAGCAAAGTTTTCAGGAATTGAAGAAAAGATTTACCACAACCCCATGACTTATATTACTGGACATTCGGAAGAACTTTGATATTTTCTGTGATGCGTCGAGACAGGGATTTGGATGTGTTTTGATGTAGGAAGGCAAGGTGGTTGTATATGCCTTACGGCAATTACGACTACATGAGGAGAATTATCCTACACACGATTTAGAAATGGCTGCAGTTGTGCATGCGCTGAAGTTGTGGAGACATTATCTCATCGGGAATCGGTGTGAGATCTTTACAAGCTATAAGAGTTTGAAGTATATTTTCACTCAAGTAGATCTCAACCTAAGGCAAAGAAGATGGTTGGAGTTGATCAAAGATTATGATGTAGGGATCCATTACCATCCTAGCAAGGCTAATGTAGTCACGGATGCCTTAAGCCGAAAGAGTTACTACAATAATCTGATGATTTAGGAAGTACAACCTGCTCTTCATGAGAAATTTCAGAGATTGAATCTGGAACTAGTGGAGGAAGGTTCTGTAGCCACTTTGGAGATTCAGCCACACTTGGATGATCAAATTAGAAAGATGGAGAAGTCAGATAAAGAAGCTGCTAGAATCAAGGATAGAATAAAGGAGGGAAAAGCCCCAGAATTCTCGGAGGATGAAGAAGGAACCATTTGGCTCAGAAAAAGTATTTGTATGCTGAATCAAAAAGAAACTTAGCAATTAATATTGAAGGAGGCGTATGACTCAGCATACTCAACTCATCCAGGTAATACCAAGATGTATCAAAACCTTCGTGGTCAATTTTTGTGGCCGATGATGAGAAAAGAAATTGTAGAGTACATAGCTTTGTGTGATATACGCCAACGAATTAAGGCTGAATACGAGAGACCTGTTGTATTGCTGCAACCACTAAAGGTACCTAAATGGAAGTGGGAAGCAATTGGAATGAACTTCATTACAGGATTTCCGAGGACCAAATCAAGTCATGACCCTATATGGGTTGTAATGGATTGTTTGACGAAAGTTGCACATTTCATTCCTATGAAGACAACCTACAAGGGAGATAAACTTGCATTGTTGTATATGTGAAGAATTGTGTGTTTTCATAGTGCCGAAGAAGATTGTTTCAAATCGAGGCACTAGTTCACCTCAAGATTTTGGCAAAAGTTACAATAAGCATTGGGTACTAATCTGAACTTTAGTACAACTTATTAGCCTCAGACTGATGGACAGACTGAGCGAGTTAATCAAATCCTTGAAGACATGTTGAGACTTTGTGTGTTATCCGATAGGATAAGTTGGGACCAAAGTTTACCCTATGCGGAATTTTTATACAACAATAGCTATCAAGCAAGCTTGCAAATGTCGCCATTTGAAGCCTTCTACGGAAGGAAGTGCAGAACACCTCTCTATTGGAATGAAATCGGAGAACACTAAGTCTTCGGTCCAAACATTTTACAAAAGGCTGAGGAACAAATTCGGATGATCCAGGAAAGATTGAGAACTGCGCAGTCTAGGCAGAAGAGTTGTGCAGACAATCGTTGAAGGGATTTAACCTTTATTCTTGGTGACTATGTGTACTTGAAAGTCTCACCGCTCAAAGGGATACGTTGATTTCAAGTTCGAGAAAAGTTGGCACCAAGGTTTATTGGACCATTTCCAATCCTAGCCAAAAAAAGATGTGGCTTATCAATTGGAGCTGCCACCACAGTTGTCAAATGTGCATAATGTGTTTCATGTGTCGTAGCTGAAAAAAGTGTCTCAGGGTGCCAGAAGAGCAGATGCAGGTTGAGGACGTTGAGCTAAAGGAGGACCTCGCCTACCCAGAGTGCCCAATCAGAATTCTGGATGAGGTAGAGCGCAGAACTAGGGGCAAGACGATCAAGTTTTGCAAGGTTCAATAGAGCAACCATTCGGAAGAAGAAGCCACTTGGGAATGTGAAGAGAATCTTAAGTCCAACTTTCCCCATCTATTCCTTAGCTAGCTAGAATCTCAGGGTCGAGATTTCTTTTAAGTTGTGTAGATTTGTAACATCCAAAATTTTGTATTATTGTTAAATCAATTAATTCTGATTTTTTTCTGGAATTATCTTGATTTCTTTGGATTTTATAAATGCTTTTTTCCTATTTTCTTATTTATAAAATGATTTGCTGTACATAAATTAAACCCCCCAAAATTTGTGAAAATAATTTTATTAAGTTCCAAATATTTCATAGTATTTTTGGAATTGTTTTCAAGATTTTTGGATCCTTTTTGCTATTTCTTTCCCAAGTCTTTTTTTCTCAGTACTATTCAAAAAGAGTGATCCACCTACCAGTGCTACAGTGCCATCTTCAACCTTCTGCCAAGCCACAGAACTATTTTCTCTCTCTCTCTCTCTCCTCCATTGCTAAGCCTTAGAAACTTCAAGAACCTGTGATTTCCTTACTCGATTCATTCCATTTTTTTTGCGCCAAATCAATCCCCGGATCTTGCTCTTTCCATCTATGGCCATAATTGCTCCAATCACGCTCTCTCTTATCCGAATAACCCGAAATCAATGTTATTAAAACGTAAAACGATAAAACGTTGAGCACCACCTTTTCAACGTTTAAACGTTGAAGCGGACTTTTAAACGTCTTTTTAGACATACGACGAAAACGAAAATATAGGATAAGTTCATAAGTTGAGTTCACAAAATAACAAGGAGGATAATAGCACAAGTTCACAACCACATAATAACATAGTACTATAAGTCCACAAGACCAATAGATAGGACAAGTCTACATAAGTTACATAACCATATTGACACTAAGTGTCAATAACCATCATCCAAATCATCAATATTAGTAGCATTGATGGGTTGATCATCTCCATCTCTATCATTGTTGCCCTCGTCATCATCATCCACATCAAGATCATCAAGCACAAGCACATATTGCTCATCCTCCTCATCTTCATCTTCATCGCCTAAAGCCTCCTCTTCCTCAATGACGTCATCTATTGATCCCATTCTCACATGATCACGACGAGCTCTCCTAGGAAAATTACGACCCCTAAGATGTGTAGATGCACCAATAGCCTCATCAACTTGGTCCCATGTCAAATCATTATCATCTCTATTGGCAACATGAGATGAATTAGCTAATGGATCAACCCATTCATTGTCCCAATCAAAATCTTCTAAAACCAATGGGTCGTAATTTTTCCCTTCCTCACGTAATTTTTGAAACCTATTGGCCATCTTTCTATTGTATGAGACATATACCAAGTCATTCAACCTTTTGTGCTCTAATCTATTCCTCTTCTTGGTATGTATCTACAAGTGGCAATGAAAGTAACCAATTAGAATAAAACTACCATAGCAATGAGAAATTGAATAATGTGGCTAACTCACTTACAAATTCAAATGTGCTCCAATTCCTCTCACAACCGGATGATGAAGCACAAAGACTAACAATCCGTCTTGCAAACTTGTATAACTCAATAGTACGACCACCATATGCAAGCCACCAATCAACTAAAATGGCAAAAGGCAAATAGACTAGAAGTTACATGGTTTAAAATTGACATGATGAAAAGATCATTTTGGCTCTTGGTTTGAGAAGACTTACGTGGATTCCTTGTTTGTGCATTTTTTATAGCCATTGGATTTGCGAATGCTTCTCTTTGATTCTCACAAAGAACAGCTTGGCCATCAATTTTGTCTCTAAGATCCTCATCTATCACCATTTTCACAAGCACATCATTGAAGCAACCTCTGAGCTCTCCTATGTTGTGTCGGGACCCCGAATTTGCAAATCCGGACCCTCTGTGTATTCAGCACTAGTCCAGGAACGCGCTAGTGCACACAGTCTTAACATCGGTAAATATCACAATCATACCATTCGATACTAATAAAGTACTTTATTTAAATAGTCAAACTGGTTACTCGACCTTATGGTCAAGTTACAAATGTATGCCTCGCAGGGCGAAACTTATTAAGAGAGAAATAGTAGCAGCGGAAAAATAAGATAACATCGTGGCGCCATCCAGCATACCACAGGCAACTGACTAGGCTCGCTCCCTAAGTAGACGGTTCCTCTTGGAGCTCCTCCTCCAAAGCTGGTGTAGTCTCCTCTTCAACTGGTGTTGTATTGTGGCAAGGGTGAGTACTTGATACTCAGCAAGTCATGCACAGAATGCAAGCTAATATACTACATGCATGGCTTGATACAAAGGAATAGCTCAGGGTATATTTGCAGTAAACAGCATTTGACAAGTAACATAAGTAGATTCGAAAGCAGTAGAAACAAGTATAGCATAATTAACTTTTCAAGGAGTTTAATAAACATCTTTCCCATCCTAATCCACATTTCTATCAACATCATTATTAATCCAACCCAACCTTTCAAGTCCAAGTTATTTTTGAGAAAATCTAACCCTTGACTGTAATTCCCGAGCGATGTCCAATACCGCGGACACGGCTATTCGAATAGATTGTACACTCTGCAGAGGTTATGCACTTTACCCATAAGATACAGTCAAACACCACAAAGGCGAGTTCCCGTAACAAAGTCTTTCGAAAACTTCTAACAATACAAGTGGTCCTCCCCGGTTGTTGCACACTAACCCTTCCCTTAGCTAAGGCGAAGTTTAGGCCAACCAACCGTTAGATGGGTACCTGGCCTCACTGCACGCGCTCCGCACAACTTACACAAAGGGTGTAGTTGACCTCACGAGGTCCCACAGTGCGTTATTAGCAACTTAATCAACTAGGTCCGTCCCATTACGGACATGTGGTTGCACGTTAGACCCAGTTCAAAGGCTTGCAAGGTGAAGTCCTTAGGGTGACCAGGGCAAGACTAGAAGAACCAAATCAACATCCCGGTGCCACAACCGGCCCACCAGATCATTCTTGCCACATGCCCCGGTCGAAAACTATTTATCAAAACCCAGTTGATTACCATGCACCACGTGCCATCAACATCACATGATACCTTTCCAAAACAGGTTCAATATATCATTAAGTCAATATTAACGTTTGATTGTCCAAAATCATGTCATGAGCACGAGTGTGTCTAAGCAACATACTACAACGGTCTAATTTCCCATGTTGGTAATTTAATAATGTCCAACTAGTAAACCACAACTAGGGTGACAAGGGTCATGGCACATATTTAAATAATCAAGGTGTCATACAGCAAATTGGTATTTATCTAATCCCCCATATTTAAATAAAGTATTTTCTAATTGAACTAGCATGCAATAAGTTAAATCAAAATAGGTTTCAAAATAGGATCAACATGGTCAAAGCACAACTTGCCTTCAAAAAGTACTTGTTCTTGGTCTTGAGTTGGATCCTGAGTCAATACTTCTCCTTCGAATCCTTCCGGCACTTCAACGTCTACTCGTAAAGCGTGCAAATAGCAATACACAAATAAACAATAGGCAAAAAGTGTCCAAACATCCAAATAAAATCCATAAACAGAGAGAACATAATTTTATGAATTTTTAGAAACTGGAATCGTCAAATTCGGAGTTAAAATGCAAAAGTTATAGCATTTTGAAGTCTAAATAATCAATTAAATAATTTTACACAGAAAAACTTTAGTCCAAAAATTAAATAAAATTCATAATTAGATAGATCTCAATTTTATACAAATTTAGAAATTTGAATCACTCAAATCGGAGTTGAAACGCAAAAGTTATAAGCGTTTGAAGTTTGAATCAAAATCTGAAATCATTATTTTGAATTAATAAATCATTTTCTTTTTCGGAAAATCATTTATTGCGTCAGCCTGGACACGTGTCAGCCTCTGATTGGTCTGCTGACGTCAGCCGGTCCATGGACTTGGTCCACGCTCGGCTCGGGTCTACCGTGGACTCGGTCCACGCGGCTCCGCGTGTCGGCCCGACATGTGGGTCCCCTCGGGTGGCGTCGCGCTAACGTCGGCGGGGCTCACCGCAGTCTGACGGGTGGGACCTACCGATGACGTCATGGGTGACGTCCGCGGTCGTCGGCCGACACGCGGGCGGGCGTGTCGATGACCTGCCACGCCCGCGTGGCGGGCGGTCGGCTTCCTGGACCGCGTGGTGCGATCGTGTCAGTTGATTTGAAAATCAACGGCCGCGATTAGATCCAAGGTTAACACGTTGAAAACTACTCGATGATCGTGGGCGTTCGATCTAGATCGGACGGTCGAGATCTAATCCTACATTAACACTACTACGACGCGTGGTGATCGTGGGCCGTTGGATCTTGATCCAACGGTCCAGATCTGTCGGGTTTGGAAACACGTGAACTCACCTCAACCGCACGATCAAGATCGGACGGCGCCTGAGCTCGCGAGGTCGATGGCGACGCGGCGAGCTGCAGCGAATGAGACGGAGACGACGACCACTCCCGTGGCGCTTCGGGGCTCCTCCGGCGAGATGAGTTGGCTCCACGGGTGCGTCTCGGTCTGGGGATTCTGGATCTGGGCTCAACGGTGGCTAGGGACGGCGGGTGACGGCGGGATGAAGCAAAAACCGTGGCGGAGCGGCGCTCAACTACGGCGAGCTATCGCGGCTAAACGGCGGCTCTGCCTTGGTGAGTAGGGGCTACGGGTGCGCAAGGTCAGGGCCGACCTCGGGGTGTGACCCGGGCCTTAAATAGCCTCGGCGTTCGTGCCCGAGGCGGAACCCTAGATCTACGCGGCGGCGGAGTCCGGCTCGGTTTCGGCGGAGACGACGACGCACAGCCGTCCACGTGGCACGATCGATGGTCACGATCGCGTGGGCGCGATCGGATCCGACCCAGACTCAGCTCGAACCGGTGCGGTCCAATTTGGACCGTTGGATCTCGATCCAACGGTTAGGATCGAATGGGGTTCGGTCAAGTCACGTGGTTCGGGTCGGACTCGAGTAGGACTCGGACTCGGGTCCGGTCGGATGAACAGTACTTGACCCGACTTGATTTTCCAGCGATTTAATATTTAAAATAATTCCCAGAAATTCATTTAATTCATTAAAAATAGCAAAAGACTTAGAAAAATTCTGAAAAATATTTTAGGGTATTTGGGACTCAAATAAAATATTTCGAACAAAATTTTATTTGCAAAGTCTAATTCTTTAATTATTTCAAAATGGAATAAATTCAAATAAATTCCAAATAAATCCAAATAAATTCCAGAAAATTCCAAAAATTCACCAAAGTGCCAAATCACACATAGATTTAGGAAAAGCAAAATTTTGGGGTGTTACATGTTGCCTTCATCATCACTCTTTTTTATGTTGTAGAACTTTCCAGGGTTCAAGTATAGTGCTGCTCCATACAATGGGGTGTCCATTTGATTCGCCCAACGACGATTCACAATACTCATGATGCGGTTGAGACACGCTTTCTTGTTTTGAGTAGGAAATGATGAGGCAATCTTGTTCTTTGCTATAGTCATAGCTGCTGCAACCTCAGGCAAGGCTGGCCGTGATCACCATCAACTAATCTTAGCACAACAAGAAGCGGTAAAGAAGCTCTAAGACAGGTCCTCAATCGAATTCCACCATTCCCGGGAGTGAGTAATGTCATATGCTCTTTTCCTGCCTCTGCTCGCTAATTTGGATTGAGTAAAAGTATCACTTTCAAATAGGCTTCTCAATGCCATCTTGTGCTTATGCAAACTCTTCAAGGTAAGGAAGGCAAGAGCAAATCTAGTAGCAAAGAGGTCTCACAAGATCCATCCCCTTTGTATACATCCTCATCTCACTAAGAATCCTCCCATGCCTATAAATGAATGTGGTGACATGCCGGGCACGAGCAATAGGCTTCTTAAAATCCTTCAACTTCCCTATGTCCTCTAACATGAGGTCCAAGCAATGTGCCGCGCAAGGGGTCCAAAACAAGGTAGGATTCCTCTCCACTAGAATACTACCTGCTAACTTGTAATTGGAACCATTATCAGTGACAAGCTGAACAACTTTATCCTTGCCAATCTCCTCAATTCTCTTTTCTAACATGTCTGCAAGCACTAAACCAACTAGTGACTCATTTGATGCATCAACTATCTCTAAGAAGAATGTCCCTTGAGGGCTATTGACAAGGAAGTTGATCAAATGGCGACCCCTTCTATCTGTCCATCCATCTGACATGAGTGTGCAACAATATTGCCTCCATGCCTCCTCGTGCTTCTTTCTCTCATCATTTGTCTCTTTAACAGCTTTTACGAGCAATGGCTCCCGTAGCTCATGGAAAGTAGGAGGCCTAAATCCAGACCCATACTGGGCAATGGCCTCTACAGCGATCTCAAACTGCCTTGAGTTGGCGGCATTGAAGGGTATGCCACACTCATAGAAAAACTTTGCTATCTCCATACAAACAGACTCTCTTTCTTCCTTAGGCCTAATGCTAGCATTGATGGTAGATTGAGTAGGCCTCTTTGCATGTCTCTCTGCTACAACCTCTTGTGGTGTTCGCCGAAGCATAGATGCAATGGTCTTTTTTGGTGGTGGACAAGGTGGAGTGGGAGTCTTAAAAATTGATGCTTTGTTTCTTTTTGCAGCTGTCCCAGAACTTGGCACACTACATGAGGACCCCTTGCTAGATGGCATCGACCCTATTACTTGCACATCATCATCCCTTGGTTCATTTGCCGGTACTTCATCATCTAGGTACAACGGTCTACTCCTTTTCCCACTATCCAAAGCCGCCTTCATCTCTTTAGCGATCTCTTTTGTAGTTTTTGCACACTTGATGATGTCTCCATGCCCACCCACTAGATGTTGCTTCACCCTCTTAATTCCTCCTGTTATCTTTTTTGAGCAAAGGGCACATTGGATCAACTCCCGCTTTCCCGGTTCGGCATAATATGCATACTTCCATCCTGGATCATTGGACTTTGGCCTTCGAGTTTCATCTTTCAATGGATCATAACTTTCAGCATCATCACCATGAGAGCTCTCAACCGGAACCGGTGCATCACTATTACCTGACATTTGATATTTTGATCGCCTACCAACAACATACACAAAGGCAAAGTTACAAAGCAGTGAACTGTCTAGCAGTGAGTGAAGCACAACTAAGTGAAGCACATGCACTGTCTAGCAGTGAGTGAAGCACAAAGTTCTTACCGAGACTCCGAGAGGCAGTCAGGCAGAGAGCCAAAGAGTCAGAGACCGAGCAGAGAGGCCGGCGGCCGCGGAGGTGAGGGACGAGGACGAGGTGGACGACCGACGGCGTGGAGGCGAGGGCGACTGGCAGCAAGCGGCGCGACGGGAGCGGGCGAAGCGGCGCGACGGCGCGGCGCGGGCTCGGCGGGCGCGGCGACGGCGCGCGGCGAGTGTCGCGACGAGCGCGGGCGCGGGCGCGGCGGGCGGCGCAACGGGCGCGGGCGAGCGGCGCAACGGGCGCGGGCGCGGCGACGACTCAGCCTCTGCGTCCACGGGGCGGCGCGACTGGGGATGACCGGATGAGGACAGAGGACAGAGGTAAGGAGAGCCAACCCTAGTTCATCTAGAGGCCCATATTCCTTATGGCGTCCAAAACGCCTGGAAAACGTCCCAGGACGCTTAAGCGCCCAAAACAGGACGCTTAAACGCCCAGAACGGACGCTCCAGCGGATTTTGACAAAACGTTCTGGCGTTTTGACTCGGGATCACGTTTTAACGCTTAAACGTCGCTTAAACGACGCTTTAATAACAATGCCTGAAATTAGAGCTTTCATGTTTACTTTTGCTCCCCTCCACTATAAAAGCCACCCATAGGGTCCTTTCCTCTCCCACAACATATTGCGCAGCTCCTCAAAGCCTCTCGCATGCCCTAGCTTCTGAATCTGTATATTCTTAGCTTTAATCCGTACGTACGGCATCACGTCAAATGTATTGCAGAGCACTATATTTGTACTCCCTAGCTTTTTTAAAAAAATAAAATAAATTTATGCTCTCCTGCTGCTTGTACTCTTGTGAACAGGAGTTGGGTACACAATCAGGTAGCATCCCTGAAAACTCAAATGCAACACTCACTGCTTTTGTATGTACGTATACTACACATGAAATTATTAAGAGTAAGATTCTCCTCCATATTTGTGCAGATGTCTTCAAACTTTTAGAGTATCATCCATATATCTGAATATTCACATCTGTAGCTTTTCTTTTCTTACAAATGTATGTATACTTGTAAAATTCCTAGAACTTTGAATTCACCTTTTGTTTTGCTGAATCTTACAATTATCTCTATTCATTCTGTTTAAATGCGATTTAAACATATCTTTTAATTCATTGTAAATGTCATAAACACCGTCAGTTTCTAGTGAGTTAATTGACATTATGCAGTTAGTTACTAGTAACTGCTACATTCAACTGATATAATGTTGTCAGTTACTGATGCACGTGTATATAATCACCTGGAGAGATGTTCAAGGCAGAGCCACTGAAGTCCTCCTCTATTCTCCCTCCTCTTTGGATTGCTATACTGTTGGGTTCAGCGGCTGAACATCGCCAGCATTCCTCCTTGGCGTGCACCGTGAAGAAGGGTGGGCGGTATCTCTGAACTGTTGTCATAGAGATCACCAGCACGACCGCTTTGCTTCTTTCTCGACGTCGACTACTTCCACGACCACGTTTGCGCTACGCTGCTTCGTGTTCTTCATCAAACCCAATTGTAAGTCGTTTGTACAATCGATCGACTTTGTTAATTTACAATACTTGAACATATTTTGAAAATACAATGTGTTGCCTTCTGTATTATGCATCTATAATCTTTTGTTATGTTTGCTTAAAAATAAATTCAGGAATTAAAATATATGCACATTTCCAACATTTCTAAATTTCTGGTTTGATAAAATCATAACTTGAATCCATGATACACAAGAAATAAGGCAATGCTTTGTACGCACTGAAATGTACAGTGAGTGATCTTGCCATGTCTTATTTCCTGGATTACGATTATATCGTGCTTAATCAAAGGTTTTTTTTTAAAAAAAAAGGCTCTCTCTCTCTCTCTCTCTCTCTCTCTCTCTCTCATATTTCGTACTCGTTTCATTAGGTTAAAAAAAGTTAGTATGTGAATTGAGCAAGGCGTAGAAAAAGGGAAATCAATTGTTCATTCAACTTGTGTGTGTATATATACACACACTGGTCGTACGCTACTGCCTACTGGCTGCCAGCCTGCCACTCGTTGCTGTTGTTTTTTTCGGTGTTTTCTTCATGAACCTCTTCTACTTGATATTAGTAGAGGTGGGCAATTGGGCCGGGCTCTTTTGGGCCGGGCTCTTTTGGGCCGGCCCGAAGCACGATGGTATGGCATGGTGCAAAGCACGGCACGGCACGGTTCCAGGTCGGGTCGGGTCGGCACGCAATCAGAGCACGGCCGTCTGCCCGGAACCGACACGACCAAGACGCAAGACGGCACGCTTGATTTGGCCTGCGTTTAAGACGGCTAACGGGCACGAAATCACGAATTAAGGCCCAAAAGTTAGCAGATATTGTTAATTCAGGGTATCTTCAAGCATTGCATTTATGTTTGACATTTTGTTGATGTGATTAGTCTCTTATGTAATTAAAATAGGTAGTTTAGTAGTAGTGATTTGTTTTATTTCTTTGTTCGTCACAATAGTAAAATGGGTCGGGCTTGGGCCGGCACGGCACGAAGCGCAAATGGGCCGGGCTTGGGCTCGCCAAAAGTGAGTCGGGCCGGCACGGTGGGCACGATGGGCCGTCGTGTCACGGCATGGTTTCTACTGAGCACGATGGGCTGCCGGCCAAGACGCAAGACGACGACGCCCACCTCTAGATATTAGTAACAAAATTTATCGTTTTGGATTCCTTAACCCTTAGATATAACTATAGTCTATATGTACTAGTTTGCTAATCTTTGATGAGAATCATGTGCAATGACAACGTGGTACCATTTGTTAGCTAGCTAATATTAACAGTGTTGCACTTCTGAATGCATAAAATTTTCTGAGCACCCTCCTTGTGTCTAAATCACTAAATGTCTAATGTCGATAGATCCAAATCCTGGCGAGATTTCGGAACCTCCCAGATCCTAAATATCATCAGGGTAAAAAAAATTTAAAATGCTACAGTTCCTTCAAAAGTCAACAAGATCTCAATGATTTCGGTCGAAATCTCGAGGATTTTTACCATATTTTTATTTTTGCGAGCTGAATTTGATTGGATTTTGGGTTAAGTTCATCCACAAAAAAATTTAAAAATTTTTAACGTGTTTTTGACCATTTTTTGGTCGGTTTAATTTAACTGAAATCTCAAAAATTTTGGCCGAAATCTCAGTGATTTCGGTTGATAAATGACCGGATTTGAAATTTGATTTTTGAATTTCCTCTAAATTTTATTTAAAATTCCGAAATCTCGTCGAGATTTTCGATTACGGCTACCTCCGAGATATATACAAAAAACGAAATCTGAAACAATGTCGCTCCTTCCCCCCATTACCCACACTGATCATATGATGTGATCTACCATTGTATCTAAATAGTTTTTTTTATTAAAAACAATATAGAAAACCAAAGGAGAACGAAAACTAGCACCACACAGTATAGCGCGAAGCTCATGAATTTCAAAAGAATTTCATAAAAATCATTTTTAAGATAAATATTCAAGAGCCATCGGATGGAGAGGCGCGGGTTTGATCCGATAGCACCTACGTGTCAGTCCGCTGATTGTCTGAGAATGACACCTGAGAGTACGACGCTCATCGGCGACGAGCCGACGAGCAAGAGCGTCGGAATTTCTCGCCGTATAAGGGTGATTATTATTATTATTATTATTCTAGGAATGTAGCAAGACGAGTAAGAGCTCAAAATTCGCCGACGAGCAAGAGCGTCGGAATTTCTCGCCGTATAAGAGCATCTCCAGCAGAGCCCCTAAACCAGCCCCTAAACCTTAAAATAGGGAGTGTAGTAAAAAAAACAGATCCAGCAGAGCCCCAACTCAAGCCCCTAAAATTAGGGGCCCCCTAAATTTGCCTCCTCAGCCCCAATTCCCAGGGGCCCCCTACTCAAGCCCCTAAAATTAGGAGGCCTCTAAATTTGCCTCCTCAGCCCTAATTTCCAGGGACACGAGTACAACCCCTATTATTG
The DNA here is from genome assembly GCA_036346355.1 of Rhipidocladum racemiflorum. Classification (NCBI taxonomy): domain Eukaryota; kingdom Viridiplantae; phylum Streptophyta; class Magnoliopsida; order Poales; family Poaceae; genus Rhipidocladum; species Rhipidocladum racemiflorum. The sequence goes on from CM070577.1 coordinate 83,439,485, forward strand.
AAGATAGGGAAATACATGAGAGGCTTCGAAAAATTTATCATGTTTTCAAAATTTTAAATTTAAATTTTAAATATCATGTTTTTAAATTGTAAATGTTAATATGCTTATGTTTTATGTATTACAAATATTTGTGATTGAATTTTAGTGATGTCAAATGAAGATTATACATAGCGGATATGTCAAAATAGGAGAAAAAGAAAAATAGAAATTTGAGATTTAGGGGTCATTCTTTGGACTTGTGTTCTGAAAACAGGACTCCAAAAAATAGGGGGAGCCCTTAAATCCAAAATAGGGGCTCTGTTTTAGGGGCCCTTGCTGGAGATGCTCTAAGGGTGATTCTTCTTCTTCTTATTATTATTCTAGGAATGTAGCAAGACGAGCGAGAGCTCCAAATTCCTCGCCGTATAAGGCCCTGTTTGTTTCCTTCTCCAGCTTATATAATCCAGCTTTTTGGTGTTGGATTATATAAGCTGGATTATATAAGCTACCTTTAAATAAGCCGGTGGGTTGTTTGTTTTCCTGGATTATTACTGTGTTGGATTATTAGTTTGAGATTATATAAGGCACTGTTTGTTTCCTTCTCCAGCTTATATAATCCAGCTTTTTGGTGTTGGATTATATAAGCTGGATTATATAAGCTACTTTTAAATAAGCCGGTGGGTTGTTTGTTTTCCTGGATTATTACTGTGTTGGATTATTAGTTTGAGATTATATAAGCACCCTAATGGCTGCTTATAGATTATTATAATCTCATGCTTTAGATTATATAATCTAGATTATAATCTAGGCTGTTTGTTTTCCCATTAACTTATATAAGCTGGATTATATAATCCATAGGGCAAACAAACAGGGCCTAAGCACCCTAATGGCTGCTTATAGATTATTATAATCTCACGCTTTAGATTATATAATCTAGATTATAATCTAGGCTGTTTGTTTCCCCATTAACTTATATAAGCTGGATTATATAATCCATAGGGCAAACAAACAGGGCCTAAGGGTAGTTATTATTCTAGGAATCTGGCAAGAAAATAAAAATAAAATTATCGTATTTCAAACCGGCCCGACGAGCCAGAGCTCGAAATTCCTCGCCGTATAAGAGCATCTCCAAGAGGGGTCCTAAATATGGCCTTAACTTGAATTATAGGGCTTTTAGGAGAAAAGATCAACTCCAACAAGGACCGTAAATTGTTAAAATTTAGCAAATTGTTTTAGGGCCCCTAGGAGAGTAGCTATATTTAACAACTCTATGGATGAGCCCTATCTTCGTTGGGTTTTAGGGCCTAATTGCTGGAGTGAATATTTCGTTAGAACCCTAAATCAAATTAATTGGGATCCTAAATTAAAATTTAAGACTCATTTTTAGGGCTCTCTCCTGTAGATGCTCTAAGGGTGGTTATTATTATAGGAATCTAGCAAGAAAATAAAAATAAAATTCTCGCGTTTCAAACGGGCCTCGTTCGGCCGTGAAATGAATACTGGGCCGTCGAATTGAATGTGGGTACTCCAAGATCTCGGCCGTGCAAGATACGATCGGAGGGTGGATGCTCCAAGGAAAGCTCACTCTAAAACCCTCCCTTCCCTTCCGCGTCTCGTCTTCCCCGGCTCAGCGCCACCGCGCTCTCCTCAGCCCTCCCCAACGTCGCCATGGGCCTCCTCAAGAACTCCCTCCAGCTCCAAGGTCTCCTCCTCCTCCCCCCTTCTCCAAATATCTCGTCATAGCATGACGCCAATTTCGTGAGGTCAGCCTTTGGATCTGGCGGTGCAGGGCAGTTGGCCCGTGCGGCGGCGGCGGCAATGGGGCGGCGCGGCGCGGCGACGTCGACGGAGGAGTACATGCGCCGCAACTACGCCAACAACGTATCCGAGTACAACACCGTCATCGGGTCCCTCGTCTCCCAGCGCAGGCACGTCTCTGGGACCGAGAAGCTGTTGTTTCAGTTCCTGCACACCAGCTGTTCGACGAATTGCCGAGCAGTCGCGTTTGTTGTTGCCTTGATTATCTAGTGTTTCCAGGAGGATGCGTTTGCTAGCCTAATCGTGCGCTGTTGCGGCCTAGTGCGCTGCCGGTTAGATGCCATTGGCGTTCTACGGTTCCAAACCAGTGTGCCGTGTTGCACACGAGACATTTCAATGTTGGTGCAGCAAGCACGCTTGTTTTGTGTTGTGGCCATCTTTGCGCTGAAATATTTGTCTGTTCAATCACCTGTAGTTGCTCCAGTCTGACTTGGTGCCGTGAGTTAGTGAGCCCGGGGTGCTAGTGTGCCACAATTACCCTGAATAACTAGCATACTATGTCAGTTCAGGGGTTAGTACGCATGTTTGCTTTGTCAAGTTTTATAGCTTTATTGATCAAAACATGAGCTTGATCTGTCATTCCAACCTCCTGCTTGACATTATGGTCGAAGTTCTTGTATTTCTTGATATAGTTGTGCGGTTGCTCCATTGTAGGTGTCTCGTTGATTTGATATATACACAGATGGGTTTGTCTGTTTGGCCAGCATCGAGTATTGCTCAACATACTGATGCAATCACTTTGTTTTCCCAACTTTGTTTTGTCTTTCATTTGTGGCACTATGCTATCACTTTTGGTTGGTGGACATCCTTAAAAATGTATTTATATATAACTTTCACCACCAACCACTTGATGCCCTATGTTAATGCCATTTTTCTGCATGGCAATGCCTATCTTGAGTTTGTTTTGCATATGGTGACAGTTCCGAGGTTAGAAACCTTTGTTTGTTTAGTCATCTATGCTTTTCAAGTCTGAATTTCATTTGCATTGCTTTTAGGCCCTACCTGCTGCGTGATGCTTACGATGACATGATACTTGATGGGGTGCAGCCTGTGCGGGACACATTTCACAATCTCATAGTTGGTACTATGAAAGGCAGCCGACTACAAGATGCATTCTATTTCCGTGATCAGATGAGAGAAATGGGCTTGCAGCCTGATGTTGGACCACTGTCTTCTTTAAATTCATTTCATCTCTCATTGCAATCCCTTTTTTTCTTTTGTAAGATGGATTAGTCTAATGGCCAAATATCTCTAGGTTAACCTTTACAACTTCTTGATCTCCACTTGCGGGAAGTGCAAGAACTCAGATGCTGCAATTATGGTTGGTTATTTTTCTACATATATGAACACTATTTGAGTTTTTGTCATTATGGATACATTCCCATCTTTGTAGTGCTTTTCCTCTGTTGTTTGTGCGCACTAATGCTCCCATTTGTGCTACATGTAACAAAGCTTTTAGAAGAAATGAAGGCGCATGGCGTTAAGTTGAAAGGGGAAACGTACATTTGTCTTTTGAATGCACTTGCAGCAACAGGGCGTACTGATCAAGTGTAAGGGATCCTTCCTACCAACATTTATTTGCTCAAATGGTAGAAGAATGTAACAATCAAGACCAAAAAATGAAATAATTTTCCCTGCTACATACTGTGGTCGACTACCCTTAGGCTCTTAACATGATGTCACGAAGCAAATAAACAAATACCAACTAGGCAGTAGCAGCAAATAAGCCAAGGCCTGTTACATAAGTTTCTACCTCCTGTTTGTAATTTCTTTGCTAAAGCTTCATCCAAACTACTAATCACTGTACATGAAATCTGCATAGAGCTATACAATTTGATAGATGAAGAGAAAAGTAAACAAATATATATAATTAAATACTTTCAGTTTAAGAATGTAGGTTAGTAACTATTAGTCTCACAGATTTGAAGGCTAGTGTAAATGTGACTTCCTGTTGCTTCTGTGCTGATACATCCAGGTTAATCAGTCTCTGGAGTGCAAGGTTAGAGAGTAGGCCCAATAGGGTTGTCAGTTGCCTTATTGTGGAGACATTATCAAAATATATCTATTCCATTAGTGCATAGGTTGTCTCTTTAGCATGTGGAATGTTTTTCTCTTGAATTATATTAAATTAGATAAATAGTGCCTTTTTAAATTTAATTTATCCCCAACAGTCAACTCTTTCCAGTTTACTCATTTACTTGTTTGCGTGAAAAACTTGTAATTATTACTTGTTTTAACAGTTATGCTATAGTTCGTGATATGACCGCTGCTGGACTTGGATTAGACAAGTTTTGTTATGCTGGACTGATAACTGCATTCAAGAACAAGACACCAACCACTGAGGAGACTTTGACAAAAGTATGTTATGCATATGTAGGCATTTACTGTAGGGATATATTTAACATAACTATATGTTTTTTTTTAACTTCGCTTTTTTGAGCAGATTCTCGAGTTTGTCCAGCAGTCAAAAGGTTGGCAATCTGTTGAAGGAGTATCAAAAGACAGCGCTGAGAATATAATGATGAATGTGTCAGAGGAAGAGCTTTACAATCTACCAACAGCAGAATATGCACATAGACGAGGATTTGTCTTTAAACAGTTGACAGTTTATCATGTTGCTATCCATGCTTGTGCAGACCTGCAGAGCAAAGAGGTGTGCTGTTTTTCCTTTGTGTGACCTTTTTGTAGAAACTAATATTTGGTTACTGCTCAACAGCCTTAACAGTTGACATGACCATAACTGTGTTGTTTTTCATACCCTGGTGTAGTTCAAATCACCAGAGTTTAGCTATACCCTTATGAAGTTCAATTTACTTCGCTATCTTGCAGACACTTGAAGCACTTCTTGACATGGTCAATAAAGATGGATTTACATATGATGCCTTTATTGTGATGCAAGCTATGAGGTAATCTATAATGTCAATGTTGACTATTTTCCTGAAGTAAGCATGCTGAACAGTATGATCTAATGATCTGCATTACATGGTTTGATGGTTATTACTTATTAGGAACTTGTATGATTAATTGCTCCAATGGGACCTCATTATTGTTGACTATGAAGGGATCTTCATCTTGGAAGAGATTAGCTGATGTAGCTTTGCTATCTAAATTTTTATGCTTGCGCATTCTATTTACTGAAAACTTCTTGAGTACACATTTACTGAATGAACTCTTATGAAGTGGACATCTCAACCTTTTTTGGAAATGTTATAGTGCCTACTTTTGGCATGTCTGTCCTTGTTTTGCAACCCCCATGTTTGTCCTTTTGCCTTGTCATTCTTTCCATTAACTTCTTATTCTAGTTGTTAATTTATTGCCCTTAAATTGAAAAAGGTGTTATCTTCGATGTGGAGATATTGATTCTGCTGTTAAGATGTTTGAAGAGGTTGCAAGCTCAAAATCCCCACCTGCGGAGTTGTATGTGGTGAGTAAAACCTTAGCGTTCATTGAGGAATTGGTTAGTAGTCATATGTCTCCACTGAATTCAAAAGGTTTGAAAGCTTGTTAAAGTTGCTGATACCTCTACTGAGTTAAAAAAAAACTGAATTAACAGGCTATCCTACATCTGGCTAGCATGTCTCTACAATTCTAGTACCATAAGAAAAAAGTTTGGGATGAAATCTGATGATGGCATGCTGTTAAATGTCTTATCAGCTTACCTCATGTGTTTGTTACGTAAGTCCCCGTTGGCTGCACAAATTTGAATTTTCTCTTGATCACGTCTTTTTGAAGTGATAATGTAGCTTACTATAGTGGTTGATAGCAACATAGTTTTGGATTGCATTACAAATTTACAATCCTAATGAATGGATATGTTTAGCTGTATGCAGAGGGAACATACTCTGGCCATCTTCCCTTCTGCCTTCTCTAGACTATTTTGAACTGAAACTCTAATTATTTATTTACGACATATCTGTCAATTTTCATTTCTTAGTCACTACAGGAGCTACTGTCTGCTTACGAGTCTCAGACTGCTCAACACTTTTAAGTGTACAAGTGTAATCCATGTCACTCAAAATAAGTTCAACTTTTATATTGGTGCACATTAACTTGAGGGCTATCAAACCAATAGTAACCATGACCTTTTAATTATCGAGCATATTTTAAGGGTGGATCCAACTTGCAATGATGACTGATGGATTTCACAGATCAACAGTTACAGCTCACTGTATCGAGCTCAGTAAGAAAAATGGAAATCAAACTTTGAAGCTTGAATTGTGCTATGATCTTCAATATATGCTGGACAAAAAGAACCCACATACCCAAAACTGGGCATGTAAGAAAGATAATGATCCATACTAAATAGTATAAATAACTTTACCATGGTGGAACTAACTATATAAATAAATTTACCATGGTTGAAATAACTAAGGGCCTACCTGGAATTTTGATAACAATAATCCTTTTTTTCAATTGGGAATATGTCTCGCGCTTATATTGCACCTTGTGTTCTCATATGTTTTCTATATTCTATGCATCAATGACTGGCAGACACTTGCTGAGGGAGCTATGATTGGGCATACTCCAAGAGGAATGCAACTTGCTCAAGAAACCATAGTAATTTCTTCCTTTCGGTTTTATTTCAGTGTTTGACAAGCTCGGATATACAAAGTTTTACATGTTATAATATTTTTCAGGAGAAAATGACTTCAAGAAATTTCTTCTTGAATCCCAGGATGGGAACCGATCTTCTACTTGCAGCCTCTGGTGAAAGGGTAAGTGTCAAAACTACTGCCCCTCCAGTATTGAACTCACAGAAGCCTTATAAATTTCAATGCATCTATATGAATAATACACGAATTGTTTGACTACTAATGCTAGCTTCTTGAAATGAATCCAAATTGCTTCCCCCAAATGACTTCTATTGAAATTTTGGTTTTGTTCAGACTGGTGGATATACAACTGCAAATTATATATGGGATCTCCTGCAAAACCGCAATATAATTCCATCGCTTCCTGCTGTTGAAGCATACCACAAGGGTTTGAAGGTAAGCTTCAAGTTGTAATCCTGTGACTGGGTATATTTTCTTCACCTTGGAGACATCCATGGTTTTTTTCAAAACACGAAATATTTTTTAACATCACATTGAGTTAATATATTAATATTTGCAATTCTAAAACTTTTTGAAATCATTGGAATGGATAGTTTGCTGTCGTTGTGTATGTGACAGTAGAATATTGATATTGTAAATAATACTTACCTTCCTTACCATTACAATGTGCTGGTCTGAACTCGAGAATAAATTTAACCAATATGGTGAATCTAGTGCCTGATTTTTTTTTTCTGATTCTAATTCTATTTCATGGTCCCTTCTTTCTTCCAATTCAGGAACGAGAAATTCCTTCTGATGATCCACGACTTCTACACGTTAGCCGCGTTTTGGACAACCTGAGTATCCGGTTTGGACCAAGAAGAAATACTCCCAGTAACGCACAGACAGAGTACTCTCGTCCCTGAGCATGTGCAAATTGGAATTTGTTTTAGTGAGGCTACTGGATGCGTCAGTATGTTTAGACTCCATAAGACCAAAGAGCACTATTAGGATGGCGTATGAAAGCATTTCCAACTGCCATGCGTAAAATCTATTTCTTGAGTTCTTCTTTCATTATTATTTAACCTGCCCTTGTTACCTACTGTTGTCAGAAGGATATTTATCAAACTTTGTGGTTTAAAGAGTTTGTACTGTGAGTAGTTTCACATTGTGTTATCACCATAAACAGCAAGCGACGGCTGGCTGAATCCTGATTGTTTAGTTGGCGGCCAAATGGATAGGTTGTGCAATTGTAGCTAAGCTGTAGGTTTGTAAATTATAGGTGTCTAGGTAAGCTTACTTTCCCTCAAAATTCGTTTTTATAGAAAATAGGTTTTCTTTAAAGATTGTTTATTTTATATTTTTTGAAAGCAACTACTAACACTGTATATGAGGTATAGGTTTTCTTTAAAGATTGTTTATTTTATATTTTTTGAAAGCAGCTACTAGCACTGTATATGAGGTAGATTTAGTTTTTGTAGTTTCTAATCTAAGAGACTGGTATGAATTCATGATTTTGATCCTATGCAGGTTTGTATCACTTTATCTATAGTGACCCCTAAAAGAGAGTGACCGCTACAAGAGAGTTCCCAGAATGTTTATCACTAATTCATTATTAGATCTCTAACCTTGTTACTTGAGAGGGAACACCTATCCCAGGCTGTCCTGCTCTCACAGATAATAGTTGTAACCCAACCTTAAATCGGCAGTAACTCTACCCATAGCTTCAAATATATAGCCATTACTTTAGCTTGCACCTTTGGACCTACCAGTATATTCCAGAGGTACGCCCCTAAATTACTTGCCCAATATAGAGATTCTAATACCTTCATAGGATAATCTTTTCTGATCGATTTCACACACTACGGTTGATATTGAATTTACGGCTCATTGCTCAGGTGTTAGTTGTTTTGACCTTATATTATAGCATATGTAGAGGGCCCCACTGGCATGACAATTCTTCTCATCGGCGCCCTCTACCCACCATAACAATCATACGCCACAACTAAATATCAATTCCTCAACCAATTTACAAATTTTCCAATGCCATCCAAATATCATTTTCGATTTATTCAATATTCCATTTCTCAACCCAACAGCCTGACCATACTTCAATTGTGTCCAATTTCACATTTTCAATTTAAACATAAACTTTTCCATGCATGAATGTTATGATATCATACTGAAATCCTTTAAAGACATTTAATAACAATTAATCAAAGGAAACTTGACTGATGTAGAAATGAAAGGTACGGCCTCACTCGAGCTTTGGGGTAGGTGGTCTCACTGGTTCGGTTCTAGGCTTGATAATTATAAAGCATTAAATCTACAGAATTTAATCTACAACAATCTTACGGTGTCCAATCTTCTATAGGTAGCACCCTTACTAAGCCAGCTAATTAACCCCAAATTCAATATTTTAATAGCAATAGCCATAGCAATTTAATTAGTACAATATTAACAATTTATACCCTTGTTACCTATTTAATCGTGACTTTTAGAAATTTACTTTAAAATTTTCCTACAGTTAAGAAATGGTAATTTAAACTATGAAAATCGCACGGGAAACAAAAATTTCCTAACTTTCCCCCTCCTTTTTCTTTTCTTTCTTTGTCGACTCTTTTCTTTTCTTCTCTTCTTTCTTTCCCTAGCCGATGCACCTGCCTTCTTCCTCTCGGCTGTTCGACTCCTCTTCTCTACTTCTTCTCTCCTCTCCCCTGGGACTGGCTCCTTCTCTTTCCTACTCCGATCGACTACTCCCTCTTCTCCGGCCTCTCTTAGCACCAACCCCCTCCTCTCTTCCTCTTCACCCTTCTCTACTCCCCTCTAGCGCCGCCACCGCCGGTCATTCTTCTTCTTCTCGGCTCCGGTCGCCGGCCCTACGTCACCTCTCCTCTCTCTACTCCCTCTATTTCCCATTCTAATCTTCACTTTCCCCTGCCCTAATGGCCGAACTACTCTAAAAGGGAGTCTTGGTACTTGATTTGCATACTTTTTACTTTACTCAAATTTTGATTGCTACCGTTTTTGGTCAGTGATGAATACTAGGGAGTGGTAATTTAAGTGGGAAGTGAGGTGATGATGCCAGCAACGTCGGAATGCCCTCGAGCCCTTAGAGTTGCTACCCCTACAGAAACCTCTAGTCCTTCCCTCCCCCGATCTACTAGCTATCCCGCCCAATCCATCCATTTATGCATTAATACCAGGTAATATTACTACTGCTAGCAAGGCTACTACTAGGGTTGTGCACCTGATGGCTTGGTCTCAGTGGTGAAGAAGCGGAGGTCGGTGTGGTTGAGGTGGAGGTGCTAAAGAGGAAGAAGGTGCAACTTTAGGCTCCCTTGATGGTGACCTTCTCCTCCTAGATCTTAGGGTGGTCTTCGGTTTGGAGCTCCTTCTGGCTCTTTTCTTGAAGCTCCCTGTAACACCCTAGTTTTCGCTTTCTGGAGAAAATCTAATTTAAATAAATTAAATTAAAAAATTTAGAGTTTCCTTGGTGTTTATATTAACCTGGCATCCATTCCTATCCAAAATCGGGATTCAATTCCCTTCCGTTCGAAAAATCGAATTTCCAGATTCCCGCCGGTACCCGAAATTTCACCTGAGTCCAAAAATACTCAAAAAATCCCCGAACCACTTCTAAAATGTTCCAAATAGTCCAAAATGATTTTAGGAATCATTCCCCGGATTTTTGGACCTCCGTTCCTATTTTATCTCGCGCGGCTTTTGTTTAATGCCCGCAATCCGCGCCCGAATATTTAATTCCACAAATTTCATCCAAATTCAACCAAACCAATTTTATTGGGTCCCAAATATTCTAAAATGGCTCTAGGAATTTTTTCAGAATTTTTAGACCATTTTTCCTAATTTTTCTCTAGCGCGAATCATTTACGTAATTCTCGGCCAATCGGAGCTCGCCACGTGGCGCTACAGTACCCTTCTTCCACCTCTAGCCATGGCATGTACAGAGAAGAACCTTCAAGCTCATTCATGGTGGACTCCCTCTTTAATTCATCATATCTCCCTCAAATCAACTCCAAAACGCGAACGGCCGGTTCCGTTGGATTCGTACCGACGTCCTCTTGCCATTCCTCACCATATTTAATCCTAAATCTCACCGGAATTTGAACCATCAAGGAAAAACCGAAATCCAATTAAATGCTCATAACTCGGGAGTTCATCAAAGCCCGCACTTCCACCTCCCATATCTTCGTGTTGACGTCCTCTTCCCGGTGGTATGATCCACTCTTTGCCTCCCTCATTCGTTTGCCCGTGAGATCGAGAAAACCAACGTCGGGTCGCCATTTTTCGGTGTTCTTCGTGTTCTTGGCCATAGATCTCTCCACGGTGGGTTATTCTTCGTGCCACTTGGTTCCTTGTGACCGTGATTGAGTCTAGAGTCTAACCCAACAATCAATTTTAGGATCCCTCAAGTTTTGGAGACGAATTTCGGGTTTTTGTCATTTCGGCCGGAGCTCCGTTCGTCGTCAAATTCGTCGCCTCCGGTAAGAATCAACTCAATTCCTTCCTCCTATGAGTCCCTAAGGATGTTATCTAGAGAATCCATGATTTTATTTGGTCCAAATCTATGCGAAAATGGGGCAAAAATCCGTTTTTTTGGAAAAAAAATGGGGCTCTGTAGTTTTTGGCTCTATTTTGGAACAAAAAATTCGCGAGTACTGTAGCAACAGTATTTTTTTCCTTTTTCCTTGATTTTCCAGCAATTTTCAACTTCGGAAGCTCATAACTTTTGCGTCCGAACTCCGATTGACTCCGTTCAAGTTTCTAAATTCATCTAAAATCAAGATCTACCTGCCAGTACTACTTTTGTAATTTTTGGATTTTATTTATTTTCTTGTTATTTATTTGTTGCTCCGTTTTGGGCGTAGCCGACGATCCCGCCGAGTCCGCCGACCCCGTCGCCGGACTTCAAGCCCTTGAGGCCCTCGCTGTGATCGAAGGCAAGTCTCCTTGACGCATGTTGATCCCATGGTTTATAAATGTTTTCCACTGTTTTACAAATTGCATTGCTATTTATATAAAAGGATGATGTTAACGTTAGGTTATTAGTTATACCTGTTGTTCACACCTCCTTGATATTGTTATCCCTGTTTCTTTGTCACCCTAGTATAGTAATCCACCAATATAATTGTTTTTGGAAAAATATTCTTTTATTAGAGGAATGACTGTTTGGAAGACAGTTTGGATGTGACATATTAGTATAAAATGTAGATTGAAGCTAGAACCCAATTTGATTGGAGATTACATGAATATTAGTGTTGCTGGGGATTGTTAGTTCTGAAATTGATTTATGAACGTTGATGGTTGAAATATTGTGAGGTTGGATTGTTATAGTAGTTCACAATGTCATGAATTGGGGGAAATTGTAGAAGATGTATGGTGTTGTGAAGTATTTATGATGGATTACCTAAATCATTGCAAGTGAATAATATGTTGAATTGGGTTCCTTGGGCTGATAAGATAGTGTCAAACGGGAATCAGAGTTAGTTGGATTATTAGTGTTTTGTTAGGAATTATTATTAAAGGACTGATAAAAATTTAGATGATTATGGAAGTATAGACATGTGATATTCAATTATGGAGAATTGTGAATAGTCCAGAATAGTCGGTGGTTTAGTAAATAATAATATTACCTATTCTTGGTGGATTAAAGTAGATGATTTAGAGGTGGTAATGTGAAGGATTAAAGATTTGATGTTATGAAGTATTATCGGTGGAATCATGAAGTATTATCGGTGGAATCATGAATATTACCTATTCTTGGTGGATTAAAGTAGATGATTTATAGGTGGTAATGTGAAGGATTAAAGATTTGATGTTATGAAGTATTATCGGTGGAATCATGAATAATATGGATTTCGTATGATTTGTGTAGTCGATCTGGTGTCACTAAGTATGGAAATCATTGTAGCCGATGAACTAATAGAATCTTGGGTTAAGGAATCTTTGTTAAAGGATGCTTGGGGATGAGAGTATGAATTATTCTTGGTGGATCCAGTAGATTACAAATTAATCGATGTATGGATGATGGATAATCAATGCAGTGACTTATATTTTGAGGAGATGGTATCCGATACAATTATGATCGTAGCTTAGCCCGATTTTTGGAGGCATTATGGCACATAATATAGACTTTACTTGTTGGGGTACTAAATTGGACTGAATTATTTAGTATCATGGTAGTATTGGGGGAAGTCTTGGTGCTCTCATGAATTTTGGAGATTATAGCAGTGATTATAACAAATCTTATCAACACTGCTATTTGTATTTTATAAAATAAACTATTGGTGGAATAGAATAGTACGGTAGAAATGCTTAGACTCGCAATCGGTCAGTATTCACCTATGGGTGGGAATTTCATTTATCTCCTGAAACCTTGTGTTGAAAGTTATAGGCAAGGAGTATTGCTGTTGGTTTGCAAAATAAAAATAAAATGAAAAATGGTTTTGGACTGGAGCGGAATGGTTTGTCTGGTGGGCGCGGATGGAGTGCTAGCTTTCATTGCGCAAGTACCGCCCCAAGTCAATTAAGGACCGACGCTTATGACTGTCTCCATTCTAAGCATAACCGTACAACCACATGTCAAAGTGGGCACGACCTGGCTAACTAATTTGTAGAAACCTGACTTAGACTCACCACTCGGTGGAATGTGGGAGCCGGAAAGAGGCACTGTTGTTTTTCTCACACGGCGCAAGAGGGGCTTCATCTTGGGTGGATATAACCCTAACAGCGGTGAAACCTCAGCGGGTGGGTCGGGTTAGGCGTATACATTGTAAAGGCCTTGTCATGATATCCCTGCCGGCACACCTAAGGAAGTGTGCTAATTGCATGGCATCAAGGGAATATCATGTCTTGTGGGTAAAGTTGTACACCTCTGCAGAGTTAAAACTATTCGAATAGCCGTGCCTACGGTCAAAGGCAAAGCTTGCTGAATGCTTTCATACTGGTAGACTTTGGTTTTTGGTTTCAAACTAAACACTGGTTTGTTTTGGGATTCGAGAGCGGTTAGAACTCTCGGGTGTGCTTCTGGCGGCTAAAGCCAGGTAGGTGGAAGGAACATGATTTTGTGAACTATGGCAGACAGAGCCATGTGATTGGATTGAACCCTGATCTTATTGAGATGTGGCGGATAGAGCCTGTATATTAATGAGTGGTGGTTAGAACCTTCACTACAATATTACATAATTCAATTATTCAAAAGAATTGCTCAAATATGCTTTGTGAAAATTATTAACAAGTATGATTTGATGAAACTTGGCTTTATGCAAAAGAACCATATTAAGCCACCTTTGGATAGCCTACATTGTGCATAATTTCCCAGACTTGCTGAGTACTTTATGTACTCACGTGCTACATTCTAATCATACCTCAGAAGTGAAAGAAGCTGGCAAGGAATTCCAACGACTAGGACGCGCTCCCCACTCGATTGCCTGTGGGCACTTGGATGGGTCGCCTTGGTGTGTTTGTCTTCCGCTGCAGTTGTTCAAGTTGTTCTGCCTGTTCAGGCCGTAATGGTAAACCTTGACCATAAGGTCTTTGCTTTTATTTGGTGTTATTCTTATTTAGTTATATGTATTCGTGATATGGTTATTGATTCATCACCATTTGACTGTGTGTACTTGCTACTGATCTGGGACTAGTACAGAAATACACAGAGGACTCCGGATAGCCGATCCGGGGGCCTACACTCCCCCTCTTCCTTAGTCTTGCTCAGGCTCGAGCTCTTGCTTCTGGTGTCCTTCGGTGCTGAGAAATGGATTTGGAGAGGAGCTAGCTCTCCTTGGTTTCTTGCTCTGGTGACTTTTAATTTGAGCTGCTTGCTTCGGTTGGAAGGGAGTAAATGGGTGCTGTGGCTTGCTGCCTTGTGCTGGAGGAGAGTTAAATGGGTGTTGCTAGGGTTCACAAAACCGTTGAAAACCACTCGAAAATCATGGTTTTCGATCGTATCGAGCCGGTTCGAAATCCTAAACCAGTCGGTAAACCGGTTCAATTATAAAAAAATTCAAAAAATTTGGAAAATTTTATGCGATGTAAACCAATCGAAAACCGGTGAAAATCTAGCGGTTTTTCGAGAAAACCGACGAAAACCGCTCAAAAAATCGATCACCCAAAAGGTTCAACTCGCTGAGCAGTTTTTCAAGAAAGCCGACTGGTTTTGTCTAGAAAACCCATCGGTTTTCGTTGTTTTTTAAATCTGTTTTGAATTTTTTTTGTTCAAATGCTCGGTTTCGAAACTCTTCAGTTTTTGACGATTTTCGCTCGATTTTCGCAAAAAATCGGTACCACTGGGACCTTGATTTTCAATTCAAAAACGGTTTTGTAAACCCTCGGTGTTGCCCTTTGCTACCGAGAGCATGGCCTCCCTGCCCTGCCTCGATCGCTGTGATGCTCTAGAGGGAGTGAACCTCTTGTGCTGGTTCTGACTGGCTTGGTGGCTTAGTTGGTCAAATTTACTAAGTTACTAAGTTGCATCCTTTGCCCCTTTTACCGAGTTACTGAATGGTGGCTCCACTATTCGCTCTAATTTGCTACGGATACTCGCAATCCGAATAGGTAATTTAGGATTGCAGAATGATGAACCTAGAATAGCGAGAGGTTCCAATCTGACCCCGACGGGTCTGATATCTCAGTGATTAATACCTCGCCTGCGGGTCTGACGACAATCCGTTTCTAAATTCATTACTTCTAATCGCCATTTATTTTGAAACAAGCAAAATACATTAATTACTGTTCTAATTATTAACTAATGCTATTATTTGCCTAATTCATAATCTAAGGCATTTCAAGCTCCCTCTCAAAGCACTAGACAGAGCTACCCCACAAGACACTCGACACACTCTACCCATCCATTCTCAGCAACAGCCAGCACCTCATCTCCCAATTTCCATACTGCAATGAATTGGTATAAATTTTTGCAACGTTTCTCATGTTTGATGCTTTGATGGCTGACCCAATAATTCGCAATGAAGATGACATAGTTGAAGCCTAGATTCAGTCAATGCTCCAATGTTCTTTGCTGGCTAAACCCTCTTAATAAAAGAAATAGGCTATGTCTTATGTCATTTTGATTCTCCTTGTTAGATCCCTTCACTTCCATCAGCACTACCCTGATGTTTCATATTTATCACATTATCGGTAGTCAATCTTTTGCAGAATAAACAAATAATTCACTGTCTACACCTCTGGTTTCCTCTTGATTGCATTAGTTATTCTTTATCCGGCTGTTTTACAAAAGAGGTAAGGCTTTGCAATTCCCCTCCTAATGTGTCGAACTACATGACAATCAATGAGTCAAACCAATCGTAATTGGAATGTCCTTTGCTGAGACATAAGAGGAATAAACTCAACCCACAAATGGCGATCTCTAAGAGATATAATCAACAAAAGAACTTGCAATGTTATTTGTCTACAGAAAACTAAAAAAAGAAAGTTTTTGATATCTCCTACATAAGACAGTTTTGCCCAAGAAGTTTTGATCAATTTTTTTTTCTCAATCAAATGGTGCTTTGGAGGCATTTTAATTATTTGGAACAACTCTATGCTCTCTGGCCAAATGATACATAACTTTCATTTCGCTTTTTCAGTCAAATTCACTTTAGTGCATTACCATGTGCTTATCCGGAACGTGCTACTTTCATTAATTGGCTCCAAGGCTTGCACATTCCAACTCATGATAATTGGCTAATTATTGGGGATTTCAATTTTATTCGCTCAACACAAAATCGCAACAGGAATGGCGGAAACATGAATGACATTTTGTTATTCAACTGAATCATCAGCCATCTAGGTATAATTGAACTCCCTATCAAAGGATGCTCTTTCACCTGGAGTAGTATGCAACAAAACCCACTTCTTCAGCAGCTTGATTGGTTCTTCACCTCAGTAAGTTGGACATTAACTTATCCTAACACAATGGTCATATCACTTACTAGAAATATCTCTGATCATGTTCCATGTGTAATCCCTATCCAAACTGCTATCCCAAAGGCAATTTTTTTTTGTTTTTTGGACAGAACACCCAGTTTTCTTTGACATTGTTACATATTATTGGAATCTACCTTGTCATCTCAATAGTGCAGACTTGGTTCTCTCATCAAAGTTCAAATTACGACACCGTGTACTAAAAATCTGGAGTAAGAGAATCTCACACTTATCCATCCTAATCTCTCATTGTAACATGGTCATTAACATTATGGATGGACTGGAGGAACAACAATATTTAAAAACACCAGAATAGAATTTCAGATCCATTATAAAGAAGCATCTTCTTCATCTCCTCTCTAAGCAAATTTATTGGAAAAAGAGATGCATGGTTCGTTGGGTAAAACTTGGTGATTAGAATACAAAATTTTGTTATGCCTTAGCATTTGTGATATACAGAAGAAACACAATCAATCAGCTAGTCACTTCAGACAACACTGTTGTTACAGGACATCATGACAAGGCAATTATATTATGGAACTCTTTCAAAGATTGATTAGGAACATCTATTATGCCAGCAATGCTATTTAACTTACAAGAATTGATCAATCTTGTAGATGGTCTGACATCCTCTCAACAAGATTTACTCATGGAGAAATTCATAAGTTGGTATAGGATATGCCTATTGATAAAGCACCGAGGCCAGATAGTTTTAATGGCCACTTCATAAAAAGGTGCTGGCACATTGTTAAAGCTGATTTCTATCGTCTTTGCACATATTTTTATGACAACAAAATTTGGCTTCAAAGCATCAATAATTCTCTTATTACTCTAGTTCCAAAAAAAGGCATCTCCAGAGGGGGTCAATGATTATCAACCTATTTCCCTGCTCAATTCCTCTCTCAAGTTATTGACAAAATTACTAGCAGACCATCTACAAAAAATAGTTCTTCAGCTAGTGCACAAAAATCAATATGGGTTCATCAGAAATAGAACAATACAAGGCTGCCTAGCGTGGGTTTTTGAGTACATACACCAATACCAACAGTCCAAGAAAGAAATCCTGATCCTCAAGTTAGACTTTGAAAAGGCTTTTGATACTATGAAACATATAATCATTATTGAAGTAATGCAAAGAAAGGTTTCCTTGAAAGATGGACCAATTGCATGAAAGCTTCGCTCAATCCAGGCACATCTAAATTTCTTCTTAATGGAGTCCCGGGCAATAGTTCCAGTGTGTAACACCCCAATTTTTGCTTTTCAAGAATTTAATTGAAATTTTACACTTTTGAGAATTTTGAGAATTTTCTGGGATTTATTTGGATTTAATTTGAATTTATTCCCTTTTGAGATAATTAAATAATTAAAAGTTTTAAATAAAATTTTGTTGGAAATATTTTATTTGAGTCCAAAATGTCTCAAATGTTTTTTCTAGAATTTTTCTGGAATTTTTCTGATCATTTTGCTATTTTTCTTGAATTATTTGAATTTCTAGAAATTATTTTGAATATTAAATCGTTGGAAAATCCAATCGGTTTTACTGTTCATTCGACCGAGCTGGACCCGAGTCGGACTCGAATCTGACTCGAACTGGACTCAAACCCTAACTCCGCGACCGTTGGATCTTGATCCAACGGCCGAGATCAAGCCACGTCGCCCGAGCCCGAGCCGGATTGCACCCGCTCGCGCCCGGAGCGATCCCAGCCGTTGGACGCGTGCACGTGGACGGCCAGGATGCATCCACGTCACCCCGTTCGAGCCGTCGCTGGATTCCGCCGTCGCGCGCGTGTGGGCCTTAGTTTCCGCGATTTTCACGGACGCCGAGGGCGCTATTTAATGCGCCGCCACCAGTGTCGTGACCTCCGTTTCCGTGCGCACGTTTTGCCCTAGGTTTTGGAGCTCGAGCCGCCGTAGCCACGCAGCAATCGCTCGCCGAAATCGCGCTAGGGTTCCACCGCTGTTTTTGCCGTTTTCCGCCGCCGTCGAGCCATCTCCGCCGTGTTGGTGCCCAGATCCGAGACCGTCGCGTCAAGACGCACCCGTGCATACCACTCACCTCACTGGAGAAGCACGGGAACGCCGTTCGGGTGGTCATCATCTTCGTCTCTGGCGTCCTCTGCTCCGCCGCGCCATCACCGGAACCGCGAGCTTTGTCTGCCGTTAGATCTCCATCGAACGGCCTAGGTTCGTCCACGTCACCCCCGCTTGTTTTCCACGTTACGGTTTTAGATCTATTTTCAACCGTTGGATCTAGATCCAACGCTTTAGATCGAGCCACGTAGCCGTAGACTGCATCGTGTTGGATCTAATCTCAGCCGTTAGATCTAGATCATACGGTTAGGGTTAACCCGCGTTGTAGCGTTAGACGCATTCTCAGCTGTTCGATCAAGATCGAACGACGTAGATCGTGCCGCGTGTCGCACGCCGGGTCACGCCACGTCACCCTAGTGACGCGGTGAAACCAGATCCAAGTCCAACCGTCAATCCGAATCGAACGGTCCAGATCGATCGCGTTATTCCAAAACGCGTGAGATTGGATCCGATCTGGACCGTTGGATTTCAAACCAATGGCCCAGATCAAGCCACGTGTGGGGGAGCCAAACCGACGCGGTCCACGCAGTCAGCCCGGTCGTCGCTGACGTCACCCCTAACGTCAGCAACGGGCCCGCGTGTCAGCGTTCGTGCCCGCACGCGCGTGATGTCATCCGTGACATCATCGCGGCGTCACGCAGTGGGGCCGCGTGTCGAGCCGATTCGGCCAAGCCCGGCCGACGTCGGCGATAGCGTCGGCAAGAATGGGTCGCCGCGTGCGGTGCCATTGTAGCTGTGGACCGGGTCCACGGTGGACCGAGCCAAGCCGTGCGTCGGGTCAATGGACCCGAGGCGACGTGGCAGCCTCTGATTGGTCCACGTGGCACGATGACGCAATAAATCGATGTTTCAATAGAAAAATAAATGAATTAATTCGGTTTATTCTTTTATTTGATTCTTCAAACTTCGAACGCTTATAACTTTTGTATTTTAACTCCGATTTGAGTGATTCCAATTTCTAATTTTTTATAAAATTGGGATCTACTTAGTGGTGAATTTTATTTATTTTTTGGATAGAAGTTTTTCCTATTTATATTTATTTAATTGATTTTCTCAAACTTTAAAGAGGTATAGCTTTTGTGTTTTTACTCCGATTTGGACGATTCAAATTTCTAAAATTTTATAAAAATGTGCTCTCTCTGGTTATGAAGTTTATTTGAATTTTTGGACACTTTTTTTCCTACTGTTTATTTATGTTATTTCTATTTGCACGCGTTACGAGTAGACGTTGAAGTGCCCGAAGGCTACGAAGGTGAAGTTTTGACCCAGGAGCCAGCTCAGGACCAAGAGCAAGTACTCTTTGAAGGCAAGTTATGCTTTGACCATTTTGATCCCACTTTTGAAATTAATTTAATTTAAATTATTGCATGCTAATTTAATTAGAAATTGTTCAAATTATTTCTGGGAAGTAGATAAATGCCAAATTGCTGTATAAGACCTTGATAAATTAAATTATGTGCCATGAACCCTTGTCACCCTAGTTGTGGTTTATATAGTTGGACATTATTAAATTGCTAACATTGGGTATCTAGATCGTTGTAGTATATTGCTTAGACCTGCTACGTGCACATGACATAATTTTTGTCAATCAAATGTTAATATTGACTTAATGAGATATTGAACCTGTTTTGGAGAAGTATCATGTGTTGTGATTGATGATGACATGTGGTGCATGGTAATCAACTGGGTTTGATATATAGATTTAGACCGGGGCAAGTGACAAGAATGTTATGGTGGGCCATGAGTGGCACCAGGGATGTCGTTTTGGTTCTTCGGGTAGTCTTGCCCTGGTCATCCTAAGGACTTAACCTTGCAAGCCTTTGATCTGAGTCAAGTTTGCAACCACATATCTGTAATGGGACGGACCTAGTTGAGTAAGTTACTAATAACTTGCATGTGGTACATCGGGGTGTCAACTACACCTTTTGTGTAGCTTGAAAGGGGAGCGTACCAGGGCTATGGCATGGTACCCGTCCAACGGTATGTCAGTCCCATACTTCGCCTCTGTTAAGGGAAAGGATGGTGTATGGCAAAAACCGGAGAGGTTCACTTGTATAGTTTGCGGTTTCTGAAATGCTTTGTTACGACCACTCGCCTTTGTGGTGTTTGACTGTATCTTGTGGGTAAAGTGCATAACCTCTGCAGAGTGTACAACCTATTCGAATAGCCGAGTCCACGGCACTGGACACTGCTCAGGAATTACAGTCAAGGGTTAGACTTTCATGAAAACAACTTGGACTTGAAAAGTTTGGTCGGGTTTAATGATGACGTTGATGGAAATGTGGATTAGGAAAAAGGAAAGTGTTTACTTAACTCCTGGAAAAGTTATTGATATTATCTCTACTTTTACTGCTTTCAAATCTACTTATGCTACTTATTAAATACTGTTTTATTGCAAATGTACCTGTTAGCCTATCCTTTGAACTAAGCCATGCATGTAGAATATTAGTTTTCATTCTGTGCATGACTTGTTGAGTACCAAGTACTCACCCCTTGCAACAATACAACACCAGTTGAAGAATAAGCGACGCCAGCGTTGGAGGAAGAACTTCTGGAGGAGCCGTCTACCTAGGGAGCGAGCCCAATCAGTTGCCTGTGGTATACTGGATGGCGCCACGTTGATGCTTTTATTCCGCTGTAATTTATTTCTTTAATAAGTTTTCGCCTTGTGTGGCGTACTCTTGTAACTTGACCATAAGGTCGAGCAACCAGTTTGGTTATTTTAATTAAAGTACTTTATTATTTCGATGTGTATGATTGTGATATTTACCGATGTTGAGACTGTGTGCACTAGCGTGATCCTGGACTAGTGCTGAATACACAGAGGGTCCGAATTTGCAAATTCGGGTCCCGACACAGTGTAAACAAGGAGTTCGACAAAGTGATCCACTATCTCCCCTTCTTTTTGTTTTGACAGCTTATCTTCTTCAATCAATAATGAACAAGGCACATCAAAGGGGAGTCTTTTCTCTACTGATCCCATCACTAGTGCACATTGACTTACCCATTATACAGTATGTTGATGACGCTTTAATAATTATGGAAGCCAGTGCTAAGCAATTGTCGGTGTTTCGAGCACCGGCCAATGAATTTGTATAGGTAAGAGGGGGGTGCACGCTCCCTCTCCTCGACGGCTTACTCGGGTGAGCACAAGATGTATACTGGTTCGGGCTGAACGTCCCTACTCCAGTTCGTGTGGGTTTGATTGTATTGATTCCTCGGTTGTCCGTCCTCTTACATGCTCGCTCCCTCCCCCTTTATATAGGCGAGGAGGGAGGTTACATTGTTGCTTAAAAAAGAGAAAAAAGACTGTGCTCTTAGTCGCCCGCAAGTGGCGGGCTGATGGGACTGGCCGCCGGCTCCCCTTGCCTGCTGGCAGTCGGCGTAGTTCTGCGCCGCTCGTAGTAAATCACGAGAGTTGGGGACTTGTGCCGCTGCGTCATCATTACGGCCAGCATTTAATGCGCTCGATACGCAATAAATCTGCCGCTTCTTCAGGGATTTCGCCGACTTGGTCATGGCTACGGCTTTTCCTCTAGTGGCTTTGGGCCCCGGCCAGCTGGTTCGCCACGCGCCCTTCGGCGCTGGGGTACCCATGGCCTGGGTACTCGTCGGTAGCCAGAGCCCCGTGCAGGTCGGAGAGGTGCCCGGGTCTTGTTTCGTCTTAGTGATGCCGTGGTTCGCTTGGCACGATCGAGTCTCCGGCCAGGTCTTGTGGCCGCACCGTGGAGTGTAGCCCGAGCCCCAGGCTGGTCGGAGAGCGGTCGGGGGTTTCAGGTTTGGTCGGAAGAGTCTTCGGCCAGGTCTTGTGTGGCCTTCCGTGGGTGTAACCAAGAGCCCCGAGCTGGTCGGAGAGCGGTCGGGGTTTCGTCTTGCTTGGTCGTTGCTTTGCGGTATCGGGAGGTCCGATCGCGGTATATATCTGTGCCGGGCGCGCCGTTCTTGTGTCAAGGGTGGTCGCCGGGAGCAGATGGTAAGCGGCCGTGGCATCGGGCGCTGGCGATGGTCGCCGGACCGCACGCCGGGCGCGCAATGGCTGGTCGTCGGGCGCCATGGTCGTGCCGCCAGGCGCTCGGTTGTTGAATGCCACTGGCGAACACATGGCGCCGGTCGTGCCGCCAGCGCCGATGGTGATCGCCATACTGGCGAGCACGTGGCGCTTCAGTCGAGCCGCCGGCGCTGGCGGCTGGTCGCCGGGCGCCATGGTCGTCTTGCCGTCAGGCGCTTAGGCGGCTGGTCGCATACTGGCGAACACATGGCGCCCGGTCGTGCCTTCGGTAGCCTTGATGGGCTGATCATACTGGCGAGCACGTGGCGCCCCGTGTTAGGCGCCTTGTGGCTAGTCGCCCTGGCGGATCGTGGCGCCCGGGTTAGGAAGCGCGTGACCAGTAGTCGCCCACTGGCGGACCACGTGGCGCCCGGTCGAGCAGCCGGTAGCGCGCGATGGGCTGTCGCCACTGGCGAGCACGTGGCGCCCGTGTTGAGTCCCATTTTTACGCCCGTCCGTGGTGGGGACCAGGAGGAGTGAAAGCGCGCTTGCCTTCGTTGGCTCGGCGCCGCTCGTGGGGCTACAAGCGAGTGATCCGGGTGGAACCTGGAGGCCCCCCTCGCGAGGGGGGTCCCCTAGCGGACAATCCCGGCGCGGGCGTCCGACCCCACTGGGGGGCGATCCATAAAGAATCTTTCCTTACTCGATCCCGTATCGGACCTTGGATCGTTCGCTGATCCAAGGCGCAGCTGGCTGCCACCCGTCGACGGGTTCCGCGGGAGAGCGTGAGGTGTGATCCCGGACGTGAGTTAAGGCGATTGGGTCGTCCGCCGACCCAACTAGGGGCCCGCTGGGGGCTCGCCTTGTCCTCACCTCTTGCCCATTTTTGCTGTGGTGGACATCATCGCCGTCTCTTGCCTTAGGGACCACAGGGGTCGGGCATAGGTCGGTGTGTGTATCACAAAAGTTAGAGAGTTGGGAAATCGAGAGAACGCTTAACCGTGGGAGGCTGTTCCTGACCGATCGTGGGTCGACCCGCTTGGGCACTTCCTTTCTTCGTCAAGCACTACTTCGTAACCGTAGCCGCCGGGGCGTAGGCCGTAGTACTTTTTGGTCGAAAGTTTGGCCGTCTTGGGAGGACCCGACGATTGGTTGTGTCAACCGACCGCGGGACCCTTGTAGCCCCCGAGTGGGGCGGGGCGGTTTGTTTGTTACCGCCGCGCGCCACTTGAAGGAGTAATAACGAGTGTGTAAGAAGAAGGTATTCACTTATCTTTCTTTGTGGCTGGCGAGGTTTTTGTTCAACGCGGGGAATTGGCGGTGCTTCGGTTCCCGCGTCGCTTGCTTTGGCGCCGGCTTCTCGCCATCGGCGAAAAGGTGCGGTCGTCATGAATCTTTGGCGGGTATCGGCGTCGCCGTTTGGCCGGATTGCCTATAAATAGGCGGAGGGTGGGCGCAGGACTTCATTCAGCAACGTTGAGGCAGTCGACTTGCTTTTATGGTGCCTCGCTCTCTCATTCCCGTTCCAAGGATGAGAACCCACCGATCGATGAGATCGTGGGACTCCTTCAGAGAGGCGGAGGATGAGGAGGAGTTGGGGCGGCAGTGGCCGTCTTATAGTGGCGGCCCGTCGGACGCAGGGGTTGGTAGGAGCTGCTTTGGAGGCGGGAGGCGGAGGAGGAGGAGCGAGGCGAGCGACAAGCCGCGGTCGTCGGTGAGGAACCGCCCGCCATGGCGCTGAGCAATTGGGAGCGGGCGCCGTCCTCCCAGCGCTCCTTCTCCTTCCGGAGCCTGGAGTCGACCGCGACATCTAGGCCTGCTTGGCAAGCGGCCGTCTTTGCCGATCGCCCGATCGTCTTTGCCGTACTCTTCTCCGACGGCGGTCCCCCCTGTGTCGGACTTCAAGCTCCCCCGGGGACCATAGAGGTCACACAGGGGGGGCGCAGGGGCTGCCGCTTCTTGAAGGTGCGTCCGGGCGGATCGGGGCTCTCCTGCTGCGGGTTTCGGCGACCTGGCTATTTTTTGCTGTGCGTCGCGGCAAAAATTGAGCGGGAAGCCGAAGCTGTGCTTTGAGGGGGACGACAAGTCCGGAGATCAACTGTCGGCGGGGAAGACCATGTATTTTTCGCTATTTTTCGGTTTGTTGCCGGTAAGACATGCCGGGGTCATGGTTCTTGGGTCTGCGGGGACCAACCGACCAGTGATCGACATGTTCGGCGTTTTAGAAAAAGTAGAAAAACAGGTTTTGGCGCGGCGTTAGTTCCCGGCAACCAGTATACCATCCTCGTTACATCTCTTTTTCCTTAGCGAGATACCACTTCGCGTATGGGCGTAGGGGCCGTGGGTATTCGGTCGGAAAAAAAGTAGACCGAACGATCGGGTGAATAGCGGTTGAGCGGGATGTCGACCCGAGTGGAAAAAATGCTACAGCGTAGGCCGGTAAAAGGTGAACATGGTAATGAACGAGGTAGAAAAAAGGGCTAAGGGTAGAATCGCCTTAGCTTTTCGATGTTCCAGGCGTTTGACAAGATATTGCCGTCGGGATCCTTGAGCCGGTAAGTGCCAGGTCGAAGGACCTCTACTACAATGAAGGGGCCCTCCCAAGGAGGAGAGCTTGTGCTTGCCTTTGTTGGGTGGACTGGCGCAGAACCAGTGTCGCTGTGTTGAACGCCGCCCTCTAACCTTGCGGTCGTGGAAGCGTCGCAGTGTCTGCAGGTATTTGGATGAGCGAACGACGTCGACAACACGCGCTTCATCGAGCCGGTCGACAGCGTCTTCTTTGGGACTCGAGCCCCGGGTCTCGTGAAGGCTGAACCTTTGGGGCGCCGTAGTCCAAGTCGGTCGGTAAGATGGCTTCGCTCGAATGCCAGGAAAAGCGGCGTGAACCCGGTCGACCGGGTCGGGGTGGTCCGTAAGCTCCAAAGTACGGGAGGTACCTCGGCTGCCCAACGTCCCGCGTACCTCTTCAGTCGATCGAAGATTCGCGGCTTGAGCCCTTGGAGGATCATGCCGTTCGCGCGTTCGACTTGGCCGTTGCTCCGTGGGTGGGCGGCGGCCGCCCAATCCACGCGGATCTTTGAAGGCTTGTCATGAGCTCGAGAAACTCCTTTCCGTGAGCGTGTTCCGTTGTCGGTGATGATGGAGTTCGGGACTCCAAACCTGTAGACGATATTGCGGATGAAGTCCGGCTGCTGTATTGAAGTGATTGTTGTGATCGGCTTGGCTTCTATCCACTTGGTGAACTTGTCTATCGCAACCAACAGGTGGGTGAAGCCCCCGGGCGCTTTCTTGAAGGGCCCGACCAGATCGAGTCCCCAAACGGCGAAGGGCCAGGTGATAGGGATCGTTTGGAGGGCTTGCGCCGGGAGGTGAGTTTGCCGAGCGAAGAATTGGCACCCTTCGCACGTCCGGATGATTTGCTCGGAGTCGGCCACGGCGGTCGGCCAGTAGAAACCCTGTCGGAAGGCTTTCCCGACCAGGCTCCGTGACTCCAGTGGTGTCCGCAAACCCGCCCGTGGATGTCGCGGAGTAGCTCTCTTCCTTGGTCGGTGGGACACATTTACGGAGGATCGGAGGGCTCCTTCAGAGAGGTCGTTGCCGATCAAGATGAAGGATTTTGCCCGACGAGCGAGGCGGGGCGGGCCTCGGTTGGGTCGTCGGGAGGGAACCGTCGATCCACCGATCGATGAAGGGATTCCTCCAATCGGTGCGGTCGTCGGGGCGTTGCAACCCGGCTCGGCCAGCTCGGCCTTTGTCGGGTCGCTTGGCCGATCGTCCGGCGATCGGTTCGGATGGATGCTTGGTGTAGGTCGAGGGCGAAAATTCCGGCGGGACCGGCCCTCTGCCGGGCCGAGACTAGCCAGTGATCGGCCTCTCCGTTGTTCCGTCTGTAGCTATGATGGAGCTCAAATCCTTTGAACTTCGCTCCGGTTGCGTACCTCTCGGCGATGAGGCTGCCATCCGATCGTCGCGAGGTTCTGCAGCCTTCATGACTTGATCGGCGACCAGTTTTGAGTCGCCATGCACGCATAACCGCAGAGCTCGAGGTCGGCGGCGATCGCGGAGACCGATAACGAGGGCCTCATACTCGGCGGCGTTGTTGGTTGCGTCGAAAAGTAGCCGGATGACGTCACGAAGCTTGTTCCCGAGTGGTGAAAGAATGACGACCCGGCCCGGCTCCGTTTTGGTGAAGGACCCGTCGAAGTACATCGCCGATGCTCGGGGTCTTCGAGCGGAGGAGTGGGGCCTGGGCTTCGGTCCACTTTCGGCGAAGTCGGCTAGAACTTGAGATTTTATGGCGGTCAGGGACATAGGATACGTCATGCCCATTGAGCTCGAGTGCCCACTTGGCAATTCTTAGGGCGTCGCGGTTATGGATGACCTCGCCGAGTGGTAGGGTGGTTACCACGAAGCGTGGTCTTGGTTGAAGTAATGTACCGGCTTTCTTTCGTGATCGAAGCTGCGTAGAGCATCTTACGAATCTGCGGTACCGTGCCTTGGACTCGGAGAGTACTTCGCTAATGAAGTAGACCGCCGGCTGGATCTTAAGGACCCGCCCTTCTTACGCTCGCTCGCGACAAGTGCCGTCTTGACGACCTGGGTCGTGGCGGCAATGTAAATGTAGCAGAGGCTCTTCGGCGCCCGGGCGACCAAAGACTGGAGGGGTGGTCGGAAAACCTTTAGCGCGTCGGCGTCCTGAGCCTCGCCGTCCGGTGAAGTGGTCGGATTTCCTCGGGAGTTTGTATAGAGGCAAGCGCGTTCGCGGCGGGACGTGAAGCGACTCAGGGCCGCTAGGCATCCCGTCAACCTTTGGGCCCCTTTGAGGTTGCTGATCGGCCCCATCCTTAAGATCGCGGAGATCTTATCTCGGCTGGCTTCGATGCCGCGCTCGGAGATGATGAAGCCGAGTAGCTTCCTTGGGTACCCAAAACGCATTTCGGGGTTGAGCTTGATGCGGAACCGTCGAAGGTTCGCGAAAGTCTCCTCGGATCGGCGATGATGTCGCTGGTCTTCTGGTCTTGACAACGATGTCGTCGGCGTATGCCTCGACATTGCGGCCGATCTGGTCGGAAAGCGGTCTGCATACATCTACGGTATGTAGCCCCCGCGTTTTCAGGCCAAACGGCATTGTCACGTAGCAGAACGAACCGTACGGAGTGATGAAGGAAGTCGCGAGCTGGTCGTCTTCTTTCATCGCGATCTGGTGGTACCCTGAGTAGGCATCCAGAAAGGACAGGGATTCGCACCCTGCGGTGGAGTCTACCATTTGGTCGATGCGGGGCAGAGGAATGGATCTTTCGGACATGCCTTGTTTAGGCTTGTGTAGTCGACACACATTCTCCATTTCCCAGTCTTCTTTTTTACAAGCACAGGGTTTGCTAACCACTCGGGGTGGCGAACTTCTTTGATGAACCCTGCGGCCAAGAGCTTGGCTATTTCCTCTCCTATGGCCACGCGCTTTCCTTCGTCGAAGCGGCGCGGCTGGGGCGGCTAGTCTAGACCAGGCGGATGTTCGAGGAGTGCTCGGCGACTTCCTCGGGATCCCTGGCATGTCGGAGGGCTTCCATGCGGCGTCGGTTGGCGCGGAGGAAGTCGGCGAGCGCTTTCCTATTTGGCAGGAAGCGTGGTCCCGATCCGAGCGGTTTTGGTCGGGTCCTCTGGGTCGACCTCGATCGTCTTCGTGTCCTCGGCGGACTTGAAGGAGCCCGGTCCGGACTTGCTAGAGTCGGGAGCGGACTGGGAGGTGCTGGCTCGGAGGCCGGCGAGCTCGGTGGATGCGACGACCGCCGAGGCCAACTTCAATCGTCTTTCTCGCGGCCGTGGCGAGCTGGAAAGACGCGATTCTGATGATCACCCCATGCGGCCGGGCATCTTCGACTTCAGGTAGGTGTAGTTGGGGATCGCCATGAACTTCAGCGTAGCATGGTCTCCTAGGATGGCGTGGTAGGAGCCAGGAAAATCCACGACCTCGAAGGTGAGGGTCTCGGTGCGGAAGTTAACCGGGCTCCCGAACGTGACGGGCGGTCGACCGCCGGCGGGTGGGCCTGCGGCCAGGAACGACGCCGTGAAAGGGTGCTCGCTTGGTCGAAGGCTCGGCGGGGATCCCCATGGCGTCGAGGGTCTCAACGTAAAGCGATGTTGAGATCGCCGCCGCCGTCCATGAGCACCTTAGTCGGGCGCTTTGTTCCCACGATGGGGTCAATGACGGCGGGTACCTCCTGGTTGCGGGGCGTGGTCGGGGTGGTCGGCCGGTCAAAGGTGATCGGGGACTCACCACCGAAGGTATTTAAATGCAATTTGGGCTTGCCGCGAACACCTCTCGGCAGCGAGCTTGAGCTGCCTCCGGTCGGCGTAGCTTGCCGGTCCGTAGAAGATCATGAGGCAACCGTCGGTCTTGGGAAGCCGACGTCTGCCTCTCGATCTCGGTGGTCGGCGCCGAGTCTTGCCTCTTTCCTTTGCCCCGTGGCGTCGTGGGGTTCCGGAAAGAAAACGGCCAGGACTTCGTAGTCCCGATACTTGTGCTCGACGGGTATCCGTGGTTCGGACACGTACTCTCCATCGGCTTCTCGAAGTGGTCGGGGTTGCCGGCCTTGCGGCTTTCCCGATCGGTCGGTCGCGAACAGGCGGTCCTCGCGGACTGTTTGCCGTGGCGCTTTACGCTTGTCGGGCGGTCGGAGGAGGGGCTGGGCTCGGTGCGATCCTCGCTTCGACTTCCCTTTGTCGAAGATGACATCTACGGCCTCCTCGCCCGAGGCGTGGTTGGTGGCAATGTCCGTGAGTTCCTTGGTGGTCTGGGCCGCACACCCCTGATTTATGGACCAGGGTCTTGGAAGTGGTGCCGTAGATGAATGCCCCACGACATCGCGTCGCGGATGTCGTGGAGCTCGTTGCATTGTTGGGAAAAGCGTCGGATGTAGTCCGGAGGTTCTCCACTGGCTGCTTGCAGCCTTTCAGTCCCGTGAATTCCCTGGTCGCTTGTAGGTGCCCTGGAAGTTGCCAACGAAGTGGTGCTTGAGGTCGGCCCCGTCCCGGATGATGTTGGCGGGCCGATATTCGAGCCAGGCCCGGGCTGAGTCCGCCAAGTAGATGGGGGGGTATTGGATGACAAAAAGGTCGTCCGTCGCTCCCCCCGCCCGGCATGCGAGCCGGTAATCTTCCAGCCACACACTGGGGTTTGTAGCCCTGCGTGCCAGCTATGTTGACCGGCGCCCGGAATCTGGCAGGGAACTTCGCGCTGCGAATCCCCTGGCAGAATGCCCGTGGCCCGGGGCCATCGGGGCTCGGGCTGCGGTCACGCCGCGGAGCGCTGTCGGCGACGTACGACCGGGTCGGGTCGTTCCTCGTTCTTCGCGTTTGGAGGGTGGTGCGAGCGTCGCGTTCGTCCCCCAAACGTTGGTGCACCGGGGTGCGCGATGCCTGGGGTTGTCCGGAAGGTGACGCTGCCCTTGTTTCGCTCCGACGGCCTCGGATGGCGTCGCGGCGCGGGCCATCCGAAGAGGCGTCCGAACGCTGCGATCCGTGGCCATACGCGTGCTGCGCGGCCGCTCGCTCCACCAGGCCCCGGAGGTTCTGGTGGGTAGCCTTGGCTGCGGGATCGTCTGGCTCGGGAATGCCGCGGAGCAGCATTGCTGCTGCGGCGATGTTTTGGCCAGCGTGGGGAAAAAACGATGAATCGTCCGTCCCCCTAGCCAGCTGGTGGTGGACCTGGCGTCTTGTGGCCTTGGCCGCCAGCGCAGTGGAAGCGGCGGCCGAGCACCGCTCCAGGTCGGCCTGGAGCTTGTCGAGCTCGGCCTTTTGAGCCTCCAGCTCGTCGCGTCGCCATTGAAGGTCGGCGGCGAGCTGGTGATCCTCCTCGGTGTGTTGGCGGAGAGTCTTTGGCGTGGCGGGGTAGCGGCCGCTGCGCGGTGTCGGGTCGCGATAGCGTGGTGCATTCTTATCTCTTCCTCCGCTAGAGCCGTGGTCGGAGGAGTTGTCCGAGTGGTGGTCGTCGGGTACGTGGCCGACCATTGCCACGAAGCGCGAGGTTGCGGCGGGTGCGACCGCCACTGCTCGATGCCTCCGCGTCACTTGGGGTGATGGGGCCTCTGGCGTGCTTGGCGTCGGTCCTCGCGGGGACCTCGAGCCGGAGGTCTCTGAAGGCGCTGGTGAGGGCGTCAGGGTCCTCGGTGGACACTTGGCGCCGGAGTATGGCGGGGACGATCACTATCTGTCCCGCCGTGGTGGTGACGAAGTCGAGGGAGCCGAAACGGATCGACGCTATCGGCATGGCGATGTCGGAGAAAGAAAGGGAACCGTCGAGGACGCTAAGCGGGAAAAATGGCGGCAACGTCGTGCACAGGCCCCTACCTGGCGCGCGCTAACCGGTGTTTCGAGCACCGGCCAATGAATTTGTATAGGTAAGAGGGGGGTGCACGCTCCCTCTCCTCGACGGCTTACTCGGGTGAGCACAAGATGTATACTGGTTCGGGCTGAACGTCCCTACTCCAGTTCGTGTGGGTTTGATTGTATTGATTCCTCGGTTGTCCGTCGTCTTACATGCTCGCTCCCTCCCCCTTTATATAGGCGAGGAGGGAGGTTACATTGTTGCTTAAAAGAGAAAAAGACTGTGCTCTTAGTCGCCCGCAAGTGGCGGGCTGATGGGACTGGCCGCCGGCTCCCCTTGCCCTGCTGCTGGTCGGCGTAGTTGCTGCGCCGCTCGTAGTAAATGCGAGAGTTGGGGACTTGTGCCGCTGCGTCATCATTACGGCCAGCATTTAATGCGCTCGATACGCAATAAATGCTGTCGCTTCTTCAGGGATTTCGCCGACTTGGTCATGGCTACGGCTTTTCCTCGGCAGCCGTGGCTTTGGGCCCCGACCGGCCTGGTTCGGCCCACGCGCCCTTTCGGGCCGCTGGGGGTACCCATGGCCTGGGTACTCGTCAGCAATAATATGCTTGAAAGCAATTCTAAATTCTTTCTGTACCTCCATGGGCCTAAAGGTAAATTATAATAAATCATTTTTGGTACCAATCAATGTTCATGAAAGGAAATTATTAATTTTAGCTCAAACTTTTGGATGCCAAGTGGGAACCATGACTTTTACTTATCTGGGCTTACCTTTGGGGACTACAAGACCAAGAATAAGTGATTTTACACCTGTAATGGATAGAATTGAACGAAAATTGTCAAGTTGTGCATCCTACTTATCTTATGGTGGCCGATTGCAAATGGTTAACTCAATTCTATCAGCCCTTCCCACCTACTACATGTGCTCGCTGAGAATTCCAGTAACAATGATCAATAATATTGATAGAGCAAGAAAACAGTGTCTTTGGCGTGGCTCAAACCTTAACAAAAAGTGAGTAAATCTAGCAGCATGGGAATTGGTATGCTGTCCAAAGAACAAAGGAGGACTATGTGTTACTAAATTGCAAACTTAAAATGAGGCTCTATTACTGAAAAACTAAAAGATGTAATAATTGCTTAGAGGGGGGGGTTGAATAGGCTCTTAAAAAAAATTAAACTAAATTAATCGCAGCGGGAAAATAAGTTAGAACTTTTGATGAGTGGATCGGAACTTCCGATGTGATATCGGAACTTCCGATTTACTATCAGAATATCCGAACAATACAGGTAACAGGGGAACGAACAACTATATCTAGTGCACTTCAATTAGTTTCTACTTCAATCTAGCATAAGGCAAAGTAAGTGAACTATACAAGATTAGCAACTGGTGTAGAGCTCAAATAAGGAGATTAAGCACAATTGCACAAGCGAAATCAAATCAAGGAGACAAAGAATTTGTTCTCGGAGTTCGGATCCTTGAGGGGATCTTACGTCTCCGTTGAGGAATCTCACAAAAAGCCAGGTCTTTTCCAACCCTTTCCTCCCAAACCTCAGTCACACTTGAGATTTGGTTCCACTTATGATTTCTTCCCTTTCGAAGGCGAAATCGGCATTCACAAACTTCTCACGGCTGCCCACAATCTTCGAGAGCTCGTGAGTGACGCCTAGCCGTCTAGGAGTCCTCAAACTCTATGAGTAATGAATGCAACTTGAGGCCAATCTTGGAGATGATCTCTAATGCTCAATTAGTGTATCTGTCTTGCTCTTAGCTCTAGATCTCTTTCAACCCTCATTCTCTAATTGATCACTAAGATCAAGGACGAGAGGAAGAAAAAGGAAGCTCAAGAAATGTATTTGACGGGTACCCAGGCCATGGGTACCCCCAGCGGCCCGAAAGGGCGCGTGGGCCGAACCAGGCCGGTCGAGGCCCGAAGCCGCAGCTGCCGGAAAAAACCGAAGCCATGACCAAGCCGCCGAAATCCCCGAAGGAACAGCAGCATTTATTGCGTATCGGGCGCATTAAATGCTGCACGTAATGGTGACGCGGCGGCACAAGTCCCCAACTCTCGCATTTACTACAAGCAACTACGCCGACCAGCAGCAGGGCAAGGGGAGCCGGCGGCCGGTCCCATCAGCCCGCCACTTGCGGGTGACTAAGAGCACAGTCTTTTTCTCTTTTTCGAGCTACAGTGTAACCTCCCTCCTCGCCTATATAAAGGGGAGGGAGCGAGCATGTAAGACGGACGGACAACCAAGGAATCAATACAATCAAACCAACACGAACTGGAGTAGGGACGTTCAGCCCGAACCAGTATACATCTTGTGCTCACCCGAGTAAGCCGTCGAGGAGAGGGAGCGTGCACCCCCCTCTTACCTATACAAATTCATTGGCCGGTGCTCGAAACACCGACAGTTGGCGCGCCAGGTAGGGGCCTGTGCACGACGTTGCCGCCATCTTCCCGCTTAGCTTCTTCGACGGTTCCCTTTCTTTCTCCGACATCGCCATGCCGATAGCGTCGATCGTTCGGCTCCTCGACCGTCACCACCACGGCGGGGCGGATAGTGATCGTCCCGCCATACTCGGCGCCAAGTGTCCACCGAGGACCCCGACGCCCTCACCAGCGCCAGAGACCTCCGGCTCGAGGTCCCCGCGGACCCCAACGCAAGCCGGCGCAGGCCCCATCACCCCAGGCGATGCGCGGAGGCATCGAGCGATGGCGATCGCGCACCCGCCGCAACCTCGCGCCGTGGCAATGGTCGCCACGCATTTGACGACCACCACTCGGACAACTCCTCCGACCACGGCTCTAGCGGAGGAAGAGACAAGAATGAACCACGCTACGCGACCCGACACCGCGCAGCGCCGCTACCCGGCCACGCCGAAGACTCTCCGCCAACACACCGAGGAGGATCACCGTGCTCGCCGCGCCGACCTTCAGCCGGCGACGCGACGAGCCGGAAGGCTCAAAAGGCCGAGCTCGACAAGCTCCAGGCCGACTGGAGCAATCTCGCCATTGCTCCACTGCGCTGGCGGCGCGCGCGCCACAAGACGCCAGTCCACCACCACCGGTAGCTAGGGGACGGACGATTCATCGTTCTTTCCCCACGCTGGCCAAAACATCGCCGCAGAAGAAGAATGCTGCTCCGCGGCATTCCCGAGCCAGACGATCCTGCAGCCAAGGCTACCCACCAGAACCTCCGGGGCCTGGTGGAGCGAGCGGCCGCGCAGCACGCGTATGGCCACGGATCGCAGCGTTCGGGCACCTCTTCGGATGGCCCGCGCCGCAACGCCAGCCGAGGCCGTCGGAGCGAAACAAGGGCAGCGTCACCTTCCGGACAACCCCAGGCATCGCGCACCCCGGTGCACCAACGTTTGGGGGACGAACGCGACGCTCGCACCACCCTCCAAACGCGGAGAACAAGGAACGACCCGACCCGGTCGCACGTCGCCGACAGCGCTCCGCGGCGTGACCGCAGCCCGAGCCCCGATGGCCCCGGGCCACGGGCGTTCTGTCAGGGAATTCGCAGCGCGAAGTTCCCTGCCAGATTCCGGGCGCCGGTCAACATAGCCAAGTACACAGGGGCTACAAACCCCAGTGTGTGGCTGGAAGATTACCGGCTCGCATGCCGGGCGGGGGGAGCGACGGACGATTTCTTTGTCATCCAATACCTCCCCATCTACTTAGCGGACTCAGCCCGGGCATGGCTCGAATATCTGCCCGCCAACATCATCCGGGACTGGGCCGACCTCAAGCACCACTTCGTTGGCAACTTCCAGGGCACCTACAAGCGACCAGGAATTCACGGGACTGAAAAGCAAGCGGCACTGGGAAAACCTCGGGACTACATCCGACGCTTTTTCCCAGCAAAGGTAACGAGCTCCTCGACATCCGCGACGCCGATGTCGTGGGGGCATTCATCTACGGCACCACTTCCAAGACCTTGGTCCATAAACTGGGGTGTCGAAGCCCGGGACCACCAAAGAACTCTGGACATTGCCACCAACCACGCCTCGGGCGAGGAGGCGTAGATGTCATCTTCGACAAA
The DNA here is from genome assembly GCA_036346355.1 of Rhipidocladum racemiflorum. Classification (NCBI taxonomy): domain Eukaryota; kingdom Viridiplantae; phylum Streptophyta; class Magnoliopsida; order Poales; family Poaceae; genus Rhipidocladum; species Rhipidocladum racemiflorum. The sequence goes on from CM070577.1 coordinate 83,474,208, forward strand.
GGGAGGTCGGCGAGGAACTGGCGCCGAGCCCAGCCCCTCCTCCGACCGCCCGGACAAGCGAAAGCGCCACGGCAAACAGTCCGCGAGGACCGCCTCGTTGCGCCGACCGATCGGAAAGCCGCAAGGCGGCAACCCCGACCACTTCGAAATCGATGGAAATGCGTGTCCGAACCACGGATACCGTCAGGCACAAGTATCGGGGCTGCGAAGTCCTGGCGCTTTCCTTTCCGGAACCCCACGACGCCACGGGGCAAAGGAAAGAGGCAAGACTTCGGCACCGACCACCGAGATCGAGAGGCGACGCCGGCTTCCCCGAGACCGACGGATGCCTCATGATCTTCGGCGACCGGCAAGCTACGCCGGCCGGAGGCAGCTCAAGCTCGCTGCCGAGAGGTGTTCGCGGCAAGCCAGCCGTACCCAAATACCTTCGGTGGTGAGTCCCCGATCACCTTTGATCGGCCGACCACCCCGACCACGCCCCGCAACCAGGGAGGTACCGCCGCGTCATTGATCCCATCGTGGGAACGGGTTACCGACTAAGGTGCTCATGGGCGGCGGCGGCGATCTCAACATCGCTTTACGTTGAGACCCTCGACGCCATGGGGATCCCCGCTCGAGCCTTCGACCAAGCGAGCGCCCTTTCACGCTGGTCGTTCCTGGCCGCCAGAGCCCACCCGCCGGGCAGGTCGACCTACCCGCCACGTTCGGAGCCCGGTTAACTTCCGCACCGAGACCCTCACCTTCGAGGTCGTGGATTTTCCGGCTCCTACCACGCCATCCTGGGGAGACCATGCTACGCGAAGTTCATGGCGATCCCCAACTACACCTACCTGGTTGAAGATGCCGGGCCGCATGGGGTGATCATCAGAATCGCGTCTTTCCAGCTCGCCATACGGTGCGAAAGAGCGATTGCGAGTTGGCCTCGGCGGTCGTCGCATCCACCGAAGCTCGCCGGCCTCGAAAGATTTTCCGAGTCCGCTCCCGACTCTAGCAAGTCCGGACCGGGCTCCTTCAAGTCCGCCGAGGACACGAAGACGATCGAAGTCGACCTGCAGGACCCGACTAAAACCGCTTCGGATCGGGACCACGCTTCTCGCCAAATAGGAAAGCGCTCGTCGACTTCCTTCGCGCCAACCGGGACGCCTTCGCATGGAAGCCCTCCGACATGCCGGGGATCCCGAGGGAAGTCGCCGAGCACTCCCTGAACATCCGGCCTGGGTCTAGACCAGTCGCCCAGCGTCTGCGCCGCTTCGACGAAGGAAAGCGCGTAGCCATAGGGGAGGAAATAGCCAAGCTCTTGGCCGCAGGGTTCATCAAAGAAGTTCGCCACCCCGAGTGGCTAGCAAACCCTGTGCTTGTAAAAAAGAAGGCGGGAAATGGAGAATGTGTGTCGACTACACAAGCCTCAACAAGGCATGTCCGAAAGATCCATTCCTCCGCCTCGCATCGACCAAATGGTAGACTCCACCGCAGGTGCGAATCCTGTCGCTTTACGGATGCCTACTCAGGGTACCACCAGATCGCGATGAAAGAAGACGACCAGCTCGCGACTTCCTTCATCACTCCGTACGGTTCGTTCTGCTACGTGACAATGCCGTTTGGCCTGAAGAACGCGGGGGCTACATACCAGAGATGCATGCAGACCTGCCTTTCCGACCAGATCGGCCGCAATGTCGAGGCGTACGTCGACGACATCGTTGTCAAGACCAGGAAGACCAGCGACATCATCGCCGATCTGGAGGAGACTTTCGCGAACCTTCGACGGTTCCGCATCAAGCTCAACCCCGAGAAGTGCGTTTTCGGGGTACCCAAGGGGAAGCTACTCGGCTTCATCATCTCCGAGCGCGGCATCGAAGCCAGCCGAGATAAGATCTCTGCGATCTTAAGGATGGGGCCGATCAGCAACCTCAAAGGGGCCCAAAGGCTGACGGGATGCCTAGCGGCCCTAAGTCGCTTCACGTCCCGCCTCGGCGAACGCGGCTTGCCCCTATACAAGCTCCTGAGGAAATCCGACCACTTCAGCTGGACGAAGGAGGCTCAGGACGCCTTCGACGCGCTAAAGGTTTTCCTGACCACCCCTCGATCTTGATCGCCCGGCGCCAGAGAAGAGCCTCTGCTACTCTACATTGCCGCCACGACCAGTGTCGGCCAAGACGGCACTTGTAGCGGAGCGAGCAGAAGAAGGGCGAGTCCTTAAGGTCCAGCGGCCGGTCTACTTCATTAGCGAAGTACTCTCCGAGTCCAAGGCACGGTACCCGCAGATTCAGAAGATGCTCTACGCAGTTCTGATCACGAAAAGGAAGCTGGTACACTACTTCAACCAGCACCACGTTTCCGTGGTAACTTCCCTACCACTCGGCGAGGTCATCCACAACCGCGACGCCTCCGGAAGAATTGCCAAGTGGGCACTCGAGCTCAACGGGCATGACATATCCTATGTCCCTCGGACTGCCATAAAATCTCAAGTTCTAGCCGACTTCGTCGCCGAGTGGACCGAAGCCCAGGCCCCACCTCCGCTCGAAGACCCCGAGTAATCGGACGATGTACTTCGACGGGTCCTTCACCAAAACGGAGCCGGGCCGGGTCGTCATTCTTTCACCGCTCGGGAACAAGCTTCGGTACGTCATCCGGCTACTTTTCGACGCAACCAACAACGTCGCCGAGTACGAGGCCCTCGTTACTGGCCTCCGCATCGCCGCCGACCTCGGAGCTCTGCGGTTATGCGTGCATGGCGACTCAAAACTGGTCGTCGATCAAGTCATGAAGGCTGCAGAACCTCGCGACGATCGGATGGCGACCCTCTTTGTCCGAGAAATGCATGGCCCGGAGCAAAAGTTCAAAGGATTTGAACTCCATCATAGCTACAGGCGGAACAACGGAGAGGCCGATCACCTGGCTGGTCTCGCCTCCGGCAGAGGGCCGGTCCCGCCGGGAATTTTCGTCCTCGACCTACACCAAGCGTCCATCCGGACCGATCGCCCGGACGATCGGCCAAGCGACCCGACAAGGGCTGAGCTGGTCGAGCCGGGTTGCAACGTCCTGATGACCAGCACCGATTGGAGGAATCCTTCGTCGATCGGTCGACCGATTCCCTCCCCGACGACCGATCGAGGCCCGCCGCCGCTCGTCGGGCAAAATCCTTCTTGATCGACGGCAACGACTCTGAAGGAGCCCCTCCGGGATCCTCCAAGTGTGTCCCACCGACCAAGGAGAGAGCTACTCCGCGACATCCACGGCGGGTTTGCGGACACCACGCCGGGTCACGGAGCCTGGTCGGGAAAGCCTTCCGACAGGGTTTCTACTGGCCGACCGCCGTGGCCGACTCCGAGCAAATCATCCGGACGTGCGAAGGGTGCCAATTCTTCGCTCGGCAAACTCACCTCCCGGCGCAAACCCTCCAAACGATCCCTATCACCTGGCCCTTCGCCGTCTGGGGACTCGATCTGGTCGGGCCCTTCAAGAAAGCGCCCGGGGGCTTCACCCACCTGTTGGTTGCGATCGACAAGTTCACCAAGTGGATAGAAGCCAAGCCGATCACAACAATCACTTCAGCGCAGGCAGCGGACTTCATCCGCAACATCGTCTACCGGTTTGGAGTCCCGAACTCCATCATCACCGACAACGGGACGCAGTTCACGGGAAAGGAGTTTCTCGAGCTCTGCGACAGCTTCAGCATCCGCGTGGACTGGGCAGCCGTCGCCCACCCACGGAGCAACGGCCAAGTCGAACGCGCGAACGGCATGATCCTCCAAGGGCTCAAGCCACGAATCTTCGATCGACTGAAGAAGTACGCGGGACGTTGGGCAGCCGAGGTACCTCCCGTACTTTGGAGTTTGCGGACCACCCCGACCCGGTCGACCGGGTTCACGCCGTTCTTCCTGGCATTCGAGCGAAGCCATCCTACCAACCGACTTGGACTACGGCGCCCAAAGGTTCAGGCCTTCAACGAGGCCCGGGCTCGAGTCCCAAAGAAGACGCCGACCGCTCGATGAAGCGCGAGATGTCGCCGTCGTTCGCTCAGCCAAATACCGAAGAGACAACTGCGACGCTACCACGACCGCAAGGTTAGAGGGCGGCGTTCAACGCAGCGACACAGTTCTGCGCCAGTCGATCCAACAAAGGCAAGCACAAGCTCTCCTCCTTGGGAGGGCCCTTTCAACGTAGTAGAGGTCCTTCGACCTGGCACTTACCGCTCAAGGATCCCGATGGCAACATCTGTCAAACGCTGGAACATTGAAAAGCTAAGACGATTCTACCCTTAGCCCTTTTCTCTACCTCGTTCATTACCATGTTCACCTTTTACCGGGCGTGCGCGTAGCATTTTTTTTTTCCACTCGGGTCGACATCCCATTCAACCGCTGTCACTCACCCGATCGTTCGGTCTTCTTTTCCGACCGAACCAACACCACGGCCTCGCCCAGGCTCTGATTTGCGAAGTGGTATCTCGCTAAGGAAAAAGAGACGAAACGAGGATGATGTACGGTTGTCTGGGAACTAACGCTCGCGCTTAAAACCTGTTTTTTCCTACTTTTTCTGAAAACGGAACATGTCGATCACTGGTCGGTTGGTCCCCGCAGACCCAAGAACCATGACCCCGGCATTTCTTACCAGCAACAAACCGAAAAAATAGCGAAAAATACATATAAAACTCGAACACCTTTATTTTCTTCCAATTCAACGGCATTTATATTCTTTGGAAACAAGAAAATCTAAAACCTAGAAAACTTCTCCTCGTCTAAGGGTCTTCCGCGCCGACAGTTGATCTCCGGACTTATCGTCCCTCTCCAAACACAGCTTCAGCTTCCCGCACAATTTTTGCCGCGACGCACGGCAAAAAATAGCTGGGTCGCCGAAATCCGCAGCAGGAGAGCCCCGATCCGCCCGGACGCACCTTCAAGAAGCGGCAGCCCCTGCGCCCCCCCTGTGTGACCTCTATGGTTCCCGGGGGAGCTCGGAGTCCGACACAGGGGGGACCGCCGTCGGAGAAGAGTACGGCAGCACGATCGGGGCGATCGGCAGCACGGTCGTCGGCGCAGGCCTAGATGTCGCGGTCGACTCCAGGCTCCCGGAAGGAGAAGGAGCGCGGGGGAGGACGGCGCCCCGCTCCCCCAATTGCTCAGGCGCTCGCGGCGGCGGTTCCCTCAGCCCGACGACCGCGGCTTGTCGCGCCCGCTCTCGCTCCTCCTCCTCCGCCTCCCGTTCAAGCAGCTCCCAGTCGACCCCGTCGTCCGACGGGGCCGCCGCTACAAGACGGCCAGCTCGTCGCCCCAACTCCTCCTCATCCTCTGCCTCTCGTTGAAGGGAGTCCCAGTCGATCTCATCGATCGGTGGGCTCTCATCCTTAGAGCGGGAATGAGAGAGCGAGGCAGCCATAAAAGCAAGTCGATAGTTCGTCTCAACGTTGCTGAATGAAGTCAGCGCCCACCTCCCGCCTATTTATAGGCGATCCGAAGCCAAACGAAGCGACGCGCCGGGATACCCGCCAGCATTCATGACGACCGCACCTTTTCGAAACTGATGGCGTAGAAGCCGAAGCGCCGAAGCAAGCGACGCGGGAACCGAAGCACCGCCAATTCCCCGCGTTGAACAAAAACCTCGCCAGTCATAAAGAAAGATAAGTGAGTACCTTCTTCTTGCACACTCGTTATTACTCCTTCAAGTGGCGCGGCGGTAACAAACAAACCGCCCGCCCCACTCGGGCTACAAGAGTCCCGCGGGTGACTGTCACAACCAAACGTCGGGTCCTCCCAACACGTCCAAACTTTCGACCAAAAAAGTACTACTTAATAAGCCCCGGCGGCTACTGATAAGAAGTAGTGCTTGGCGAAGAAAGGAAGTGCCCAAGCGGGTCGACCCACGATCGGTCCGGAACAGCCTCCCACGGTTGAGCGTTCTCTCGATTTCCCAACTCTCTAACTTTTGTGATACACACACCGACCAATGCCCGACCCCTGTGGTCCCTAAGGCAAGAGACGGCGACGATATCCACCACAGCAAAAAATGGGCAAGAGGTGAGGACAAGGCGAGCCCCCAGCGGGCCCCTAGTTGGGTCGGCGGACGACCCAATCGCCTTAACTCACGTCCGGGATCACACCTCACGCTCTCCCGCGGAACCCGTCGACGGGTGGCAGCCAGCTGCGCCTTGGATCAACGAACGATCCAAGGTCCGATACGGGATCGAGTAAGGAAAGATTCTTTATGGATCGCCCCCCAGTGGGGTCGGACGCCCGCGCCGGGATTGTCCGCTAGGGGACCCCCCTCGCAAGGGGGGCCTCCAGGTTCCACCTGGATCACTCGCTTGTAGCCCCACGAGAGCGGCGCTCGAGCCAACGAAGGCAAGCGCGCGTTTCACCCTCCTGGTCCCCACCGACGGGCGTAAAAAGAAGGCACGACCCGGCGCCACGTGTCGCCAGCGACCAGCCCATTAGCGCCCGGCGGCTCGACACGGGCGCCACGTGTCCGCCAGGGCGACCAGCCCACTGCGCGCGAAGGCACGACCCGGGCGCCACGTGTCCGCCAGGGCGACCAGCCATCGCGCGCTCAAGGCACGACCGGCGCCACGTGTCCGCTGTGGCGACCAGCCATCGCGCGCGAAGGCACGACCGGGCGCCACGTGTTCGCCAGGCGATGGCGCGCCGGCGGCTCGACCACGGCGCCACGCGTGTCCGCCAGGGCGACCAGGTATCGCGCGCCGGCGGCTCGACCCGGGCGCCACGTGTCCGCCAGGGCAACCAGCCCGCTGCGCGCCCAACCCGGGCGCCACGTGCTCGCCAGGGCGGTCAGCCCACTGCGCGCCCGAAGGCCCAACCCGGGCGCCACGTGCTCGCCGGAGCGGTCAGCCCACTGCGCGCCCGAAGGCACGACCCGGGCGCCACGCGCCCGCCAGGGCGACTCAGCTCATACGCCACGTGCTCGCCCGAGCGATCGGCCCATCGCTACGCTGGCGGCACGACCCGGCACAGATATATCTGCGATCGGACCTCCCGATACCGCAAAGCAACGACCAAGCAAGCGAAACCCCCGAGCCGCTCTCACCAGCTCGGGGCTCGAAACTACACCGGAAGCGCTTCAGCAAGACCCGGTCGAAGACTCTTCCCGATCAAACCCGGCGAAAACCCCCCGACCTGCTCTCCGACCAGCTCGGGGGCTCGGGGGCTACACCCACCGGGTGCGCTCGCGCGCACCCGGACAAGAGACTCTGATCAGGCCGAGCGAATCACGGCATCACAGCACGGAAACAAGACCCCCCGGGCACCTCTCCGACCTGCACGGGGGCTCGGGGGCTACTGACGGGTACCCAGGCCATGGGTACCCCCAGCGGCCCGAAAGGGCGCGTGGGCCGAACCAGGCCGGTCGAGGCCCGAAGCCGCAGCTGCCGGAAAACCGGCCATGACCAAGCCAAATCCCGAAGGAACAAAGAAGATTTATTGCGTATCGGGCGCATTAAATGCTGCACGTAATGGTGACGCGGCGGCACAAGTCCCCAACTCTCGCATTTACTACAAGCAACTACGCCGACCGGCAGGCAAGGGAGCCGTGGCGGCCGGTCCCATCAGCCCGCCACTTGCGGGTGACTAAGAGCACAGTCTTTTTCTCTTTTTCGAGCTACAGTGTAACCTCCCTCCTCGCCTATATAAAGGGGAGGGAGCGAGCATGTAAGACGGACGGACAACCAAGGAATCAATACAATCAAACCAACACGAACTGGAGTAGGGACGTTCAGCCCGAACCAGTATACATCTTGTGCTCACCCGAGTAAGCCGTCGAGGAGAGGGAGCGTGCACCCCCCTCTTACCTATACAAATTCATTGGCCGGTGCTCGAAACACCGACAGTATTGAATGCTCAATGGAAACCCAGCCAACAAGCTAGCTTCATTTAGGAGGGGTGGAGGGGTATATATATGATTGGGCAAAAACTAGCCGTTATCCCTCCACTCAGCCACATATTGGAACTTTCGATGTGGACATCAGAACATTCGATATGTCTAAATTTTCAGAAAATAGCTGACCCTAATGGTAAAAAACAAGCACATCGGAACTTCCGATTTTCACGATCGGAACGTCCGATGTATCCAGAGAGTTACTCTTGAAAAACAATTTTGAAAAAATATTCTAAGTTAACATCAAAATGTTCGATGCACAAATCGAAACATCCGATCTGTCCAGAGAGTACCCTTAACAGATTTTTTATGGATCGGAACTTCCAACCAAAACATCAGAACTTCCGAAGTGTCCAGAGAGTACCCTTAAGTTTTCAAGCACATATCGGAACATCCGATGTATACATCAGAATGTCTGATATGTCCAGAGAGTGCACAAAACACTCACACCGGAAAGTCCGATACAGGATCGGAACATCCGATAAGGATAGAGAGAGAAACCACTCGGTGTGCGTGTTGTGACTCGTGTCTCTTGACAAAATTGAGTAGGCATTCATTTGGGCATAGAGACTTATCCTAGATTGACTACGATGCATCCCTCTTAATAGTACGGCATATCTATGACGAAACAAAATGTAAAGTACATCGATATGATGACGTGTTTCTTTCTTTTGCTTTTTGAGGGTCGTCAACATCCGTAAATAGTCTTGCTACGGGATTTTCACCTATTCATTAACTCATTGAACCCATTAGTCCCTTAATCGTTTGTCATTAATCATCCAAAACACACTTAGGGGGGCCTAGATGCACTTTCAAAACATCCACAAATTTTACAACAGACATGATCTTCCATGGGTAAATCTGATTTGGTCAACATATTATCGAGATAAAATCCCTCACTGTACAAGAATACAAGGATCTTTTTGGTGGAGAGATGTTATGAAAAACATCAATTCCTATAGAGGTGTTGATATGGCTACAATCGGATCAGGAAAATCAGCATTATTTTGGACAGATATTTAGAATCACAATATTTATTTCCTGATATTTCCAACCTTATATACATTTGACAGAGAGAGAGAGAGAGAGAGAGTTCAGTGTCGCAATTTCTGAATAACCCAGGCGTAAGACATAACTTCAATTTGCCGCTATTTCTGAGTAACCCAGGCATAATACATAACTTCAATTTGCTGCTCTCTGCTGATGCCTTTCATGAGTATAATATACTAATTGACGGCATCCCAAGGTTCTTACCACTGAATAATTTCTTGGATGCTTGGACAATAAACACATTTACCAATTACTAAAGTTCTATTGACATTCGTTTCACACAATGGTAGTACCAAAACCTATAAATGTGTGATGAAGCTCAAAGTATTTGCTCGGTTATTGCTTATGGATATATTGAACACTAAAGGTATGCTTCATACAAAAAAATTTTAAATGGATGACGACCATTATCATATTTTATGCAAAGATCAATAGGTGGAGATAGCACAACATCTCTTCTTTAATTGCTCCTTCAGTGTCACTTGCTGGAGTATTATTGGGATGCAATGGGATAATTCACATTATATTGTATTAAAGGTTGAATGTTCCAAGAACAACTTGCATTCTATCTTCTATATGGAAATATTTACTGTTGCATCTTGGGAAATATGGAAGCAACGAAATGATTGGATATTTCGAAATATTACCCCGAATATCTTGAACTGGAAAAGACTTTTTAAGAATGAGCCCACAATCCATGTGCATCTTGTGAAAGATCAGCATAAACAACGATTATTAAATTGGTTACAAACTCTATCTTGATTTCTATCTCAAATTGGGACTGTAAATTTCCTTTAAACCTTTACCCGTTGTACATAATCTTTGTACATAAACTTTTATCCTTTTATTTATAGATGTTGTAGGGGTCTTCCCTATTGCTACCACTAAAAAAAGATAAAGGTGATTACAATACGTGGCTTATTACATTTGTGAGTGAGCATGATAACAAACTCCCACGGGGCAGATCTTGAGAGGTTGGAGCTTATGGCAATGGCTCATCAACCTCTTAGCACAACAACTCTGACCCCTGTACACTTGAAAAGGAAAAAACAAAAGAAATAAGAGATCCTATACGAGATGGGTCCAAGCTTGTCTTACCATCAATCCCATCTAATTCTCCAAGACTAATATTTAGACCCGACTCCTATACTCTCTTCTTGTTAGCATGGAGCATTCAAGGTTATAATTTGAAGAGATACTCTTCTTCTTTTTTCTTATTTTTATGTGTGTGTTGTTATTGAAGAACCAATGGTGGGCAAAAACACACCTAAAGTCATTGTATTGCTTTAAAATTGCGATGGGTGCTGCAGCTGCCCAAAGCATCAGATGGCCATTGAATGGGACCGGAGAATGGAGGCCTATATACATGCCATCGCCGTGCAAAGTCATGCGATTGCAACGTTTACAGGTTACCTGGAGGGACATGAGGGCAATGGTGTGTCCTGTCACCACGTTGGGCTGAGGTGGGGGAGCCGGTGTTTCGTTTCGTATTCTTGTTCCAGATTACTTCATTCGTCTAAGTTGGTCTATTTCTTCTTGACCCGTAATTATTATCACTAAACATTATATTTAATGTATGCATGTAGAGAATATAAATTAAACATGGATATTTATTATGGGTATGGAGGGAACATCACATCAATTTTGCATTGTAATATGAAATACACCTTATATTTATGAACAAGATCGTTAAAAAAAATATGTCTCATAAACTTGGACAAAAATATGTCAGATAAACTTGGACGGATGGAGTATTATATTGGTTGACTACCCACTCGTGGAGACTCCCGAGCTTTTTGCTGAAGAGGTGTGTGATAAACTTCCTCCACTCTTGCACAACACAGGCAGCAATGGTTGTCTACCCTACCTAGCTCAGATGCTCGTGAAAAAGGATTTGCTCCTCATCTTGCCTTGTCGTGTGATCTGGAACAAGACTTGGACCTTTTTCGACACGAAATCGCTCCACCCTATGACTCCCACAAATCTTCATTATTCGTGATGATCAGCTAACTGAGGACCTTGAGCTACTCTAAATTCTAGATACAACTTATATTTCTAATTTAAATTCATAGTCTTCCCTATTGGATTTTGGAAATTCAATGGTTCCAAATGCGATGTAGATCAAACACACTTTTTTTAAGAGAGACGTGGATCAAATTTACTAGGCAAGAGAATTTGCTTATCGTGCAGGTGAGGTTCAGCCCATTAACATTTTTAATTATAGACCCATTAGCCCCCTTGCTCACTGCGCTATCCACCTCCCTTAACTTGTGTTGGGCTCTCGCCTACTTTCCTCCTCTATATTAACCATAATTACCAAGACCGAAAGCACCGACCAGGATGTTCATATGCACCGAGGTGTGCTGGAACTACCTTTCCCCCCTTTCCCGCGCCTGGTGGACGGCATCGGGGCTTTGGCTTCTTCTCAGATCGAAGCTCACCGTGGAGGAGACGCCTGCTTCATTCCCCAAGAGAGCGAGTGAGCTCAAGCTGTGCTAGCCCCAAAGCCTCATCGCACTTCTACCAAGTGAAAGCTGCCCCATGATCAACTTCGCTCGGACCATGGAAAGCTCCCCGTAGGTATACTTACTGAACTCACCCATATCCTAAACCCTAAGCACATTCTAAACCCTAACTTGTGGATTTTGTGACACGTACGAAAGTGCAAGTTAAATCTTACTTCTAGGATGATCTATTTGTTTAGTGGCTTTGCGTTGAGTTCAAACTCTTCATGACATGGTTTACAAGGATTAATTGCCAACCAGGTGATTAGTTTTACTTGTGTGGTGAGAATCTAGTGTTTATCCATGATAGGAATACGATTTATTCTGTCGATTCGAGGTCTTATCTTTTCGGTATTAAATGACCAAATTAGATGGTGGCTGGTCCTATAATTCGCGTGACATGCTATGATATGAATGCGTGAACTAGCTGAAAGCCTTGCGTTGCTATGGATTAAAAAAGTCACTACATAGTCTGAGAACCTCCAATACAAACTAAAAACTTAGACCGAAAACCAAAAATTTATTGCCTAAGAATAGTATGTCATCCTCGTATGTTTGTGAGACCCCGGATCAGCTATCCAGAATCTCCTGTGTATTTTCGTACTAGTCCCAGATCAGTAGCTAGTACACACAGTCACAGTGATACATCATTGTCGAACATAACGAAACTTGAAATATAAATACTCAAGTATGGGCCACATGGCCACTTATTACAATACTCGGTCCAACGACCGGACACACAAAACAGCGAAAGCAAAAGAAAGCAACGAGCGAACGCCACAACGCCACAGGCGACGACTAGGAACGCAACTAGTCCTCCTGGCAATCCTCCTCGAAGAACTCCTCTTCTTCCTCAGCATCTTGATAAATTTCTGATGATTACAATGTTGGTGTAGCACGTGAGTACAAAAGTACTCAGCAAGTCGGGAAAGTATGATCATGAGGGGCTTTCCAAAGGAAGCTTAATAGGGTTTATTTGCATAAAGCCACATTTGATTAAATCATACTTAAGTAATAAATTTCACAAAGCATATTTTACAACTCTTTTTAATAATTGAATTATTTATTATTGTAGTGAGGTTCTATCCACCATCACTAACATAAAGGCTCTATCCGCCAACAGTTTAAAGGATCAAAGTTAATCATGTGACTCCATCCGTCAAATGTAAAGCAGGTTCTATCCACCTGGGTTGGCTCTTTCCGCCAAACCACATTCGAGAGTTCTAACCACTCCCGAACCCCAAAACAAAACACTTTTCGGTTTTAAAAACAAAATCAAAGTCTACCAATATGAAAGCATTCTTCGCTTTGCCTTTGACCGTAGGCACGGCTATTCGAATAGTTTATACTCTGCAGAGGTGTACAACTTTACCCACAAGACAAGATATACCCTTGTTGCCATGCAATTAACACACTTCCTTAGGTGTGCCGGCAGGGATATCTTGACAAGGCCGTTACAATGTATCTACCTAGCCAGACCCACCCGCTGAGGTTTCACCGCTGTTAGGGTTCCCTCCACCCAGTACAGAAGCCCCCTCTTGCGCCGTGTGAGCAAAACAACATCCACAACAATGCCTCCGTCCGGCTCTCACACAACAACCGAGTGGCGAGTCTAAACTAGGCTTCTACAAATTAGTGAGCCAGGTCGTACCATTATAGACATGTGGTAGTACGGTTATGCTTAAAATGGCAATCATAAGCGTCGGTCCTTATATGACTTGGGGCGGTACTTTGCACAAAAGGATCAAGACTTGATCCGCTTCCACCCGACATTCCAGGCCGCCCAAGTCAAAATCATTTTACTTTTCTTTTATTTTAGAAAACAGGACCAAAATCATAATAATAACCTTCAAATCACATTTAATAACATTCTTTTTGAATAATCCCACCCATGGGTTGTTTTATCGGAAAAGGTCCTAAGCAATTCTACCGTACTACATAGCAACGGAAACCATATAAACATAGGCATGGTATAAACAATGTTCTAGGGTTACAATGGATATGGTTAACAATGTCATGGAGGAATTATCAAGTTCGGAATAACTAGCTCTTATATTTGACATATTTCATTAAACATAGCCATGCAACTTTATAAACAGTTTTAAATCATTTCGCAAACATAGGAGCAAAGTGCATCAAGGAGACTTGCCTTGATTCTTGGCGTGTGTCGAACTCGGAAGGCTCGACGGCGAAATCGTGGTCGCGGAATCGTCGACTACACGCAAAACGAGGCAACAAATAAATAACAGAAAATAAATAAAATCCAAAAATTATAAAATTAGTACTGGCAGGAAGGTCTTGATTTATGATGAATTTAGAAATTTGAATGAGGTCAAACGGAGTTCGGATGAGAAAGTTATGAGCTTCCGAAGTTTGAATTTCGAATAAATCGAAAACCGGGAATATTCCCTTCGGGTTTGACTGGTCAACGTTTGACTGGCTGACTTTGACTTGGTCTCCTTTGAATGGTCTTGTGTCTATGACCAAGGGACCCTACATGCCATTGGGAAAAGGTTGTCTTCAACCTTGGACTCCATGGCCATGAATGGGGATGAAGCTCAAGGGCCAGGGAGGAGGGGGGTGACCGGTGGCGTGGGGCGGCAGCGGGCGGGTCGTGGCGGTGGCATCATGGCGTCGGCCGTGGCCGGCCCAGCTGGGCCTGTAATCTGCCGGCGAATGAAGCGGCCGCCGAGGCGGCGGCGATCGCCGGCGGCGAAGCGGCTGGCCGTGATGGCAGCCGGCAGCAGGAGGCGCGGTGATGGCGCCATGGCTACGGCGCGCAGGGTACGGCCGGCCGGGCGGCGGCGACAAGCGGCAGCGCGGCGGCATGGCCAGCGGCGGCACGGCCGGCGACGCCGGCGGCGGGCGGGGTGGCGGCTGGCCGGCCGGCGAGCCCACACAAGCACGCACGCACAAAGTTCTTCCAAAACAAAAACAGAGAACAAGACTTCCCCCAAAAACCAAATTTTGAGCTCAATTTTGCATGGAATCGATCCAAACAAAAAGCTAGAACCTCTAGAGGACCTCCTTAGCAACATCTAGGAGGAAGGAATCGAGCCAAATCTCACCGGAGAAGATGAAATCGACGACGAACGGTGGTTCGGCCGAAAGCTCCAAAACGCGAAATTCGTCGAGGAAACTTGATGAACCCTGAAATTGATGGATGGATTAGAGACTAGACATCCATGCTAACACAAAGAAACGAACGGGAGGAAGAAAGATCCACCGGAGTGGAAGATATGAGCAAGAACACGAAGAACGCGAAGAACACGAGAGTTCGTCGGTTTTCTTGATCTTGCGGCCGATTGGGTTTGAGAGGCTAACGGAGAGCTATACCACCGGAAAGAGGGTTCTTATACGGAGAGATGAGAGGTGGAATCACGCGGAACGGATTAGAAACGGCCGCGCAATCACCAAAAGAGTGGATTTCGGGTTTCTCGCAACCGTTCAAAAACCAACGCGATCTCGGGTGCAACAACCCCATGGATAGGAAGAGGAGTCCGTTGTGATCCCAACGGATCCGGCCGTTCGCGAATTGGAGTTGTATTGGAGGAGCTATAAGGATTTAAAGAGAGCTCCCACCATTTTTGCTTGCATGAAGCTTCATCCCCTATGCATGGCTAGAGGTTGAAGATGACACTATTCACTTGCCACGTGGCAGCATCTCATTGGTCCTCCTTTACGCAAATGATTCGCCCTAGAGAAAAATTAGGAAAAATGGCCTAAAAATTCCGGAAAAATTCCTAGAGCCATTTTAGATTATTTGGAACTCAATGGAAGTGGTTTGGTTGAATTTGGATGATTTTTGTGGAATTAGATATACGGGCGCGGATCGCAGGCATTAAACAAAAGCCGCGCGAGATAAAATAGGAACGGAGGTCCAAAAATCCGGGGAATGATTCCTAAAATCATTTCGGAATATTTGGAACATTTTAGAAGTGGTTTGGAGATTTTTGGAGCACTTTTGGACTCGGGTGAATTTTTGCAATGGCTGAACTGGAAAACCCGATTTTTCGCCCGGGAGGGAATTAATTCCCGATTTCGAAGGGAAAAGGATGCCAGGTTAATATAAACACCAAAGAAGCTCCAACTTTGAATTTACTTTATTTAAATTAGGTTTTACTCCAGAAAGCCAAAACGAGGATGTTACAATGTTCCACGCAAATCAATGTTTAGTCCTCACAAAACTAAATAAATCAGAAATACTTGCTTCTAGATCTACTATTTGATCAACTAGAATTAGCAACCGTTGAGAATTATCGATGCATACTTAGAATACTCTATAATATATGGGAGCTTGAATGAATACACTATAATATATGGAAGCTTGAATAAATAGATAGATATTTGCCATGGAAGCTCCTAGACCAAACTGAAATTGGCAAAGTGAGATTGAGAAATGTAGACTTATATATTGTTAGATATTTTAGAGGACTCTAGAATTAGGAATATTTAATAGGGTGATATTTTGGAAGAGAATTCTAGAGTAAGATATTTCTAATTGAAAGGTTTGGATTGAGCCACATGGCAACAATCCATGGCTATGTGTGTCATAAGGTGTGCTACATATAAAGCTACTATAATCACTATAGGCGACTATGCCATCAGACATGGGTAGAGAAGAGGTATATGTAGGTAGTCATTAAGAAGGGTGTGAGTAAGAAGGTAGAGTGTGAGTAAGAAGGTTGTGAGTGTCAAATTTGTTGAATTGAGTTAATCCCATAGAGTATAAGTGTTGGCTTCTCATGGTGTGCCACATACTTGTTATAATTCAAGGTAAGTGGCTCGGCCATCTGAAATCACAATAGTTCTCCCTTTAAAATGAATAGCTCAGCCACCTGAAAGCTAGATGGTCTTGGTTTCAACATGGACAGCTCGGTCAACTAGAAGCCAATAATTAATTAAACGCTAAGTAAATAATTAATAAAGCACTAAGTAATACAAATAAAATATCTATTTTGCATATTGCTATTTTCATAAGTGATTATGTAAATGCCTGCTTCGTACAACCACTCAATTGTTCATTACCATGAGTCTTTTTCATTGTTCATGTTCAATAAAATAACACATGTGAAATATTAAATTTTGCATAATATAAGTGTTAGGATTTCAATATTTCGCAAAAAATATTTTTTTTCATTTTTATTCAAGCTTGTGATTGTGAGATACTGAAGACGTATTAATAAAGAATTATGAGAATATATTATAAAAGAAAGAGCACTTACTATGCTAAACTATTTGATCTATCTTATAATCGAGCTCTCTCTCTCTCTCTCTCTCTCTCTCTCTCGCGCGCGCGCTCAGCTTATATCAACACAAATTTGGATCCAACATTGCTTTCGGATAAATTTGAGTAGTGCATCTAATATTATGTTGTTTTTCATATGGAAAATCGGCCTCCGACTTTATTTTCAAATCTACAAAGAGTGCAAAGAGTCAATAGTTTTTGTGATGTTTGAAAATAGGGATCCTCTTAAAGTAATTTCTTGATAAGTTAAATACGAACCAGAGGAAGAAAGGGATGCAAAAAGTTTGTTGAGAGAATTTTGCATAATTGGCTTTGTTGTGGAAGTCATGTTGCATGATTTGCACATACACTTATCATCTCTTTATCGCTGATAGAGCATTCTTAACAAATGAAACGAATAACTACTAAGAGGATTGCATCTGTTGTTGAAGTAAATTGTAAATGGATCTTCTGTTACTTCATGTAAAGAAAGACATATTACTCAATGTGGATAAGAAGCCCTATGAACTTCCACACTGTCCATTGATTCGGAGTGAGCACCTGGCATAGTCTCGTTGCCTTCGTATAGAAATCGAACCACAGCTATTAGAGAGGCTTCGTAGTATTTCAGGCAATATGCTGATGATTGTAAGAAGTTTGGGTGCTCCGTTGCTCGATAGCGTCGGGCAATTTGTTATTCCATGCCTCTGGTGGAGGTTTTAACTGTCACACATACTTTGTATCGCTATATGATCTTAGGGAATTATTATTTGGCTAGGGTCTAGTCCTTTTTGTAGAACTGGGTTGGCCTTCACTAAAGATGTGATGGGGATAGCATGAAGAATTTCATTGTTGTTTCACAATTTATTTGTGTGTGTGTAGTTTGGTGAGACTATTATGATAAAATTTTCTTTTTGTTTTATTGCCGGTGACTCTATCTATCTTAACCGTTGTTTTTTTATTGGCAAAGGCATGGCCTATCTTTAGTGTTGGTGCTGATTGCTAGCACAATAATGTCTTAATGCTGCATATTTTAATTTGAATGGAGTTTTAATACTATAGAAACAAGTCCAAAGCTTTGATCAAGAAATCTTAGAAACTATTACAGGAAAATGGCTACTACTAATTCTGTCATATTATTGATAGCTGCTTGAAACTATGGAAACAATCCGGCACTATTTTAAAGCCTAGTTCGTTTCAGCTTCTTCACTATGGATTATGGGAGAAGCTGTTTTTGATTATAGGAGAATCGGGTTGAGTTGGCTGCAACTTCTAGGCTTAGGACTGGGCTGACGAGAATCAGTGAGAACCAGGTTCCAGCCAAATTCTGATTCTATGTAGAGGGTAGCTTCAAATTCTCAGAGAAATTGTTCATAATCCTCCCGTTCAGCAAATAATCGTTTTTTTAAAAAAAAAACAGAAGAACAAGCAGACCTAATTGTCATTCCACATGGGACAAATAGCCTGACCGCAATCCACAATTTCTATCCAATAAGACATCTCTGCATTCGGCAACTTTGCACTTGCATTAATTATTAATCTAAGATAATCCATACAGGTAATTTTTCCGTTCTACTGCTACAGGAGCACCTTGCACCCATACAATACAATAGTACTAGTAGAGATAAAAAAAAACAAAATAAACCGGAGACAATTCAGAAGTTTGGCCACAGTTGTACAGTCAATTATGGCCGGCAGACGATGGATCGGACGGTCCACGTCGGCAACAGCCCATCCAACGGCCGCTGGAAGCTCCTTGCAGGCTGCAGGAGAACCAAACACAAGGTTGTGTTGCGTCTCCTATAAGATTTCAAATTTTTATATGTCAGAGGTGGTCGACATTTAAAATCTCGGTGATATCTCGAAATTTAAATAAAATTTGGATGACATCTAAAAACCAAATTAAAAATCCGGTCATTTTTCAACTGTGAAATCCGAGATTTCGTTTAAATTGAAATGATCACAAATATATCAAAAAGTTTTGAATTTTTATTGGATGATCTTGACCTCAATTTCAATTAAATCCAGCCTACAAAAATCAAAATCTAGTTAAAATGTCTGAGATTTCAGATGAAATCATCGAGACTTCATCGAAATTTAGATAGTCACTGTAGTATTCTTTTTTTTTTTAAATTTTTTAGCCAACCGAGATTTACAATTTTGGCAGAATCCGAAATTCGAAATCTCCGTCGAGATCTTCGAAATCTCGCCGGAATTTCGAACCTTTCCTAAACCCCGCGCCCCTCCGCACACCCCACCTCGCCGCCGTCGCGAGCGGCGCCTTCTAGAAGCTTCCGGAACCAGCGGTGGCAGGGCGGCAATGTGGGCTCTGAGAAGCCTCCGCCGGAGCCTTCTGCTGGGCAGCCTCGTCGCGGCTCCACCACAGGTGCGTCCCGTTCCTTCCCCTCCCCTCGACCGTAGCATCGTCTTTTCCCTCCCTCTGATGCCTCTGCGTGTGTATGTCCCTTCCGTCGATTAGCTCCGAGAGCGGGGCTGGCCCTGGGGTGGGGCGAGCAGGGCAGCCGCCCTGGGCCCCCAAATTACCAGGACCCCTCCGTGACTCTGTCTTAATGTGAAGACTACGCACCTACACAAGAGCCGAGAGCAATCACTGTCAGTAACCAGTCTAAGAAATAGATGCCAGCGACAAGTTTTCTGTTCCTTGTCTGAAAACGTTCCGGGCGGACACGCTTCGGCTGAAACGTTCATGTGCAACTCTTGGTTGAAACTAACTAGCAAAAGCTTCAGACTTGAACGCTGTTTTCAGATAAAAAAACAACAATAAAACCAAAACTACAGAAGAGACTTGTTTTTATGACGTGGAAATGCTCACATCTTTTCTGATTTCATTGCAATATATAGACTCAATTACAAGAGTTGAGCAGGCTGCTTCACATCAAAGCAGAAATCGAAACAAAACTAGACTGGACTTCTATTTTTCACCGCGGGTACTGTAGCATATCCGAGACAGAGACCGAACACAACACGTAGTGTCTATCTAAAAACTAAAAAACTATGCAACAACTGTGGAATTGTTGCTTATTGGATCTTATTTACTATGACGGTAACTATGGCATCAGCTGAAAGAAGCTTTTCAAAATTGAAATTATTGAAAAACTATTTAAGGTCTACAATATCTCAAAAAAGGTTAAATGGTCTAGCAACTTTATGTATGGAGAAGAAATTATTGGATGAGATTAATGTTGAGGCCATAATTGATAATTTTGCATCTAGAAATATTAGAAGATATTTCCTAAGATGATCTCTACAAAATGTTTAAGGTAAATAATCTCACTTTTGTACTTTCATTTATTTATTGGTAACAATTTCTATAATACACTGAATATTGTCTTTTCAATTAATACATGGTAATAAAAAAATATTTCGATGCTTATGTTACGAGAAACCTCCATTTATAATTTCATCCTGGGACCCTAAAAACTCAGCACCAGCCCTGTCCGAGAGCTTCGCGGCGAGGGGCGGGAGTGGGACTGCGCCCTCTGTCTCAGCCTCCGCTCCGTTGCTGCGGCGGCTGATGTCGACGACCAAGGGAAGGAGCATGCGGAGCAAGGTGGAGAAGCGGATGGCGAGGGAGACCGGCCGCACGCAGCGGGAGCTGCGCTGCGCCGTCAAGCTCAGGAAGAAGCTCATGACCGACGACGAGAGGCTCATCTATAACGTGCGAAGGGTAAGACGCCATTTTATGGCTGTCTGTCGGTGCCGGCGAAATGCCCCCGCTGATTGTCGAATTGCATTAGATTGCATCTGTCTTCATGCCGGAATAGGATAGCTCAGTAATCCAAGGTTAAGTTGCTGTAAATCGTTGCAGATGTATAGGCTAAGGCCCCGTTTGTCAACTTGGAACCGAGCTGTTTCTACTAGAATCTGAGAGAAATCCAGTCAAACGGGCTAAAACTCGGAACGATTCTTCTCGGAACGTTTCTTCTTTTTCCATGCTGTGGCTGAATCACCATCAACCCCGTTTCACTAGTTTCTACTAGAATCTGGAACCGTACCAAACGGTTTGCAGAAAGTGATTCTGATTCTACCTGAAACGTTTCTACCAAGAATTTGGAACCGTTTCCGTTTCTATTAGAATCTGAAACCGTATCAAATGGGGCCTAAAAGTTTCACATTGGTAAATATTTGATATGATTACATGGCTGGCATTTTACTTTGTTGAACTGCACGAATTGAGCAGCCGCCTCACGGGCGTCTAGTCCAACTTGTATGCCTGCCAATTAGAATTTCGGTTATAGACAATCAAGGCTAGCCGGCATCTGTCTTCATGCCGGAATAGGATAGCTCAGTAATCCAGGGTTAAGTTGCTGTAAATCGTTGCAGATGTATAGGCTAAATGTTTCTCGGCTAGATGATTCATTGAGACGATGGGATTGTGTCATTACTAATGCGAAAGCTACATGTTAGTGAGACATCGCAGGGCAAATGATCAAATGTCCATCAACTTTAGGCAAAAGCTACATGGTAAAGCCCACATTGCTACATGTGTCATGAATATACAATTGTATATTGGAATCCCTTTTTTAGAGCATTCTTGTTCTCAATAGGACCCAGTTGCTATGGCCAGCATCCAACGAGTTGCCTCAACATTCTTCCGTGCCATGGATGGGCAGCAAGGCACCCCCTACGTCTTCCGGGGGGCATACACAACCAACTGCCGGGAGTACTGAAATAAAAGAACCACGTGATCAGCCATCTGAGGATAGCGACCAGGAGGAGCTTGGCCGCTTCATTGCAGAAATGGAGAGTGCAGCAGAGAAGCAGTGGGAGGAAGAGGAGGCGGCGGAGAAAGAAGAATTAGAATCTTCATGGCCGCGGTATTGGGACAGAGGAGAGGTCAGTGAGCAGAGGGGTTTCAACAGAGACAACTCAGATGACCCTGATAACAAGATAACAAGTTTAAGACCCTGTTTCTATTGACATTTGATGTAATCATTGGATTGGAATGCTCACGATGACGCTTAAAGATATAGTTTAGACTTGCCACAGTAACTCCCATACTTCAAAACAACAACATAGTGATCAAAGGGGAAGCATTAACATATTTATACCAATCGTATACCATGTACAAGAACATATGCCAGTATAGCCAGCATCTAGTGCCAAAAAAACTATCCACGCATGGGGCCACGAAGCAGAGGTCGCAAGAGAGTGAGAACATCATTAGATTCAGGACTCGACAGGAAAATAAAAACTACTATTTTTTTTTAAAAAAAAAAAAAAACCACCGTTGCTTCCTTGTGGAAAAAGAATTCTTTCACTGCAACCTAAAAATATTTTGCCATCGACATCAATGTGCCCCCCTTCTGTTGCTGTTGAATCCGAAATCTAGTGATCAAAGAAACCAGATTTCATCGCACCTGATCTGAAGAATTGTAATATCAATGAGTTAGCGAAACCTTGAACCGCTGTACTTTATCCTACTGCCATAGCTCATGGCAGAAACCAATTCTTGGTGTCTTGCAGTTCACGGTTTCTCCGAAGGAATCAACAAGCTGCTCAGCCAGGCTGCTTGGTTCTCTGATCAGCGTTTCGATAAATGTGATCACAACCCTATGCTCATTTTTCGTAGACCTTAGACTAAGCCAAGTCAAGAACTTCATCCTGAAATCATCATCTATGTGCCCCTTGCACTCCAGCCACCTTATCACCCTAACACAGTACTCGTACTCCTCCGACTCCCTGGGCCTTTCGAAGAACTGCTTTTCGCGGCAAACAGCAGAAGCTCCATCCTGCCCACAGATGTCGATGCGCGCGCCGTGGAGTTGCTTCACCTTGGCCCCTGGCCGAGATTCAACAGCAGGCAGTTCTGCACTCCTGCCAGCCGCACAGGTCTCAGAGCCACCACTGTCATTTGATCTTACAAGTCCATTCTTTAAATCGCAGCACTTCTCAGGGGAATACTCCATGGGCATGGGTGCCTCAACATTTAAGTCAGGAACAGAAAATGCGTTGAACTGAAGTTTGCGACAAACACCTGACAGCAGCTGGCCCTTCTCTGGTTGCTCTGTGTATGTGGCACTTCTGCCGCATGAACCTTCATGCGTGTCTTCACAAAACCCTGCAAAACAGCCTTCTTCGGCCCAAGCTTCCCGCAAGATCTTCCCAACACCTCGGATCTTGAATCCAGTTGAGTTAAAAGCCTGGCTACTGTCTTTTCTCTCTGCCTGTGAGCCTCTTCCCACTGCATTCTGTGTGGCACATTTCACAAACACCTCCTTGCTCCCAGTATAACATTTGGATTCAGAATGGCCAAGGATCCCATCATCTCTGAACGATATAATTCTGAAGGAATATTCTGTGCATGGGGCAAGGTTAAAAACAAGTATTTTTCTTTGATCTGTTGACAGAATTACAGGCTGTTCCATGCTTGGTTGCTTTCTGCTCTTCCAGTACCATAGCTTATAGCCTTTAATAGTGTCAGATGGTGCTAACGGAGTTTCTTTTAAAATGATGACAAGGGACGAGGATGTAATGTCTACAAATCTAAATCTACAGGCAGCAGGCAAGGAATCTGCAAAACAAAGAAGTGCATAAGTGTCTTTTGCAGAATCATCAGAGCAATTATTATGCCAATATGTAACTGCGTATTTAAGTAAGGATAATCACTACCTCGACGATGCAGGTCTGGAGAATGCAACCACTCATCAGCTCTTTGAATTGCTAAAGAACAAAGTTTCTGCACATCACTTCCAGCAGATAACCTACTTACGATACCACGTGCCATCTTTGCTGGCATTCCATCAAGTGGACCAACCTCACTTTCCAGTTTTTCTTTTGCGTCTTCAATAATGTCATGCAATTCTTTAAGACAGCTAGTTCCCTCCAACAGCCGATAACTCAAATAGATGCGATGGCAGAGAAGATCTACTCGGCGAGCATCTTTTGCAATCACTAATTGCCTTTTCCAATAACTGTCACAGAGTAACATTCATGTCAATTATACAAGTCTACCAAGAATCTTGAAAAGCATAGCAAGCGTTCCAATAATGTCACAAGTAAATGCTACCTCCGGTTTGATGCTAAGACACTTAATACGGGACACTAATTAAAAGAAAACAAATTAATACATGAAATTTTGAAGTGTGGGTATCTAGAACAAAGTGCACATTTTGGGTCAAGCTGTGAAAAATACCACTGAAACATGTAGCTTTTTATTTAAAGAAAGATATTGGAGGTGTAGTATGTTACATGCTACAATTTGTCTGAATTTCATGCTATAAATTGATTTACAAAAGAAAAAAAAGACAGCTTGAGGTTCTGCATAGCAGTAGCATTTTATCGTTGGTACCCACAGGAGACGACCGCTTCTGGAAAAAGAGTTTACATATAATGGAGGACCATCCCATAGGATCAGTCCAGCCAATGCAAAGATGAGTGGACTGTTCTAAATTCCAGTTTGAATTGAAAAGGTGCCTGTTCACTATAAATAATGATACACAAGGTTTAGCTGAGAAAAATCAATTATCAATTGTCACTGAGAATGCAACCTATCAAAGAAAGAAAACTGTTTCTAAACTTTCTGACTTTTGAGTATATTAATTTTATTGTTGAGACAAAAAAAAAGCCAATCACTTTACATCAGAAATAATAATAGAACTACATTGCGCGATTTGATAAACAAAATCAATATGTCATGTACAGAAAGCAAGTTCGTTTTAGTCCTAGGCTCTAAGGATGCAACAATATAGTTCGGACACGAAACAAATGAATATACCAATGGAAAGACAAGATTCACAGAGTTAATTAAAAGATGCACTTACCCTAGTATTCCAGAAACCTTCCCACATGAAGCACAAGAATAACTCCCATCAAGATGGATAACTTGTCCAAGATCAAAGCATCCGACCTTCTTGTGCTGGAGGGCACACTCAATATGGCAAGAAGACCCACAGCAGTTCTTGTCATCATTTTCAGATGCACAAACCAACCATAGACTAGGGTCCTTATTGTCATCAAACTGGTGGCAAATACAACATGAACACCTCTTGCAGAAGGAATCTTCAGATGTTACAACAGCTTTACAGGCCAAATTTTTACAGACCCAAGTGACAATGCATTTTACTTCATGGACAGGATACTCACCATTGATCACTTCCTTCTTACAAGTGTGGCCATTTGTTATTGTTAAGTTGGTTGCAGATTGTTTCTGCAATTCAAAGTTCTTGTTTGGTTTAACAGTAGTAGATTTGGACATGTCTTCACTTCAGTTAAGCAAGCCACATTTCCCCCCTCCTTTACCCACTAGCATGGGTAATATTCTTCCAATGTAACAACTTCTAAACCCTTTCTGGACAGCTTGCGGAACCTTATCAAACGCCTGACTTCTTTATTGCAGGGATCTTCATCCACCAAAGATAATAAATGTCCAATAACTGAAATGCAATATTATTTTTTTTATCAGCAAGAATGGCTACTTGGAGTTATCAATTCAACACTCAACAGTAAATGGTGCATAACCAATGAAGGAGGGGTCCACAAGCAATCAAAAAGGAGAAATCCGAACAAAAACATTAACTCAGGAGGAATCCTTAATACCCAACTATGAACAATGAACATACAAGGCGGCCATAAATATAACCGTACAGATCATAAACAATGGATTCAGAATACAGACAACTATTAGGATGAATGCTGTTATTGGGGTTTCTTTTCTTTCTTCACGAAAGTACCCCATTAATTCCACATAAGACTAGAATATTCAGAGAACCTTTGTTAAGAAACTCTCAGGGGAACCATTTAAAAGAACGAAAAATAAACATGTTGCTGCGGAAAGAGAAAATCAAAGGGAGGAAGTGAATATTGTGACCTGGCCATGACTACTAATTATCAGTGCTTTGATATGTAAGAGAGTAGCCACAAATCCACAAATTATGGCGATATTTTCCCCATTTACCGTCAGAACAAGATCAGTGCTCCCTCAGTTCTTAAATATAAATCATTTTGCTGTCCAATCAACTTTGACCACAAGTATATAGAAAATAGAAAAATAGTAAGGTTGGCCCTTTGAAAAGTAGAATACTTAATAGTTAATACAACATACTGTCAAAAATTATGGTAACAATCAATGGTTATAGTCTCTTGCAGAGCATGAAAAAATAACAAATAATTAAGACCCTATGTTAGGAACAGAGGGAGTAATAAATAACGTAAATCTTTAGCATCAATTCATGTAGTACAAAACTGGTTTATTGGACCAATTAAATAAAAACAACACCAAAACACCAAACGACAAAAACAACTAAATATTCTTTGATACTTTCCACTAAACATTTTAATTTTCTAAATATATATCATCTCTATAATTCCCCAGAAATAGAGCAATGCTCAACTAATAATATATACACATTCCATCGCAAGACCTAACTGCCATTCGATGACATCATCAAATAAATACAACCGTATCAAAACCCTGGAAACCTATCAGAGCCTATTACAGAGACAAGGCATTGCGATCAGATTGGATGTGTAGGGGTGAGAATAGAGCACACAAATCTAGGAATTTGCGACTATGTTGCCAGGGCTTGGTCGAAGACGTACAGTGGCAGAGGGGCAGTGACTCATTAGTATATCAAATGTGGGGCTGTGTTTGCTTCGTGCAAAAAAAGCAGCTCGTTGGACTTCAGCTGTGTTTTCCCTCAATTTCTGTGGGCCAGTTAGGTGACTTAATTTGCAAATAAAATTTCATACAAAATATACTGATGGTGAATGCTGATGGTGATGGTGATGGTGATCAAATCACTAATCTTTAGTAATTTCTGAAACGACCAGATCTATTTACTTGGACTACCGTATGCATGGCTTGCTTCCATATCCTCACTGGTGCAATCAGAGCTCAAGATATATACATATTTTTTTTAGGGAAAACAGTAGTGCATGCTCCTACTAACACAGCTCAAGGTATCAGAAAACGAATGCTGTTGTGCTATCCTTCTTCCGGTTAGTAAGATGCTTCATGGAGTTGGACAGAGCAAGAAAAGGAAAGGTGCAACTGAAGGCCTATCCTAGATCATCCAGGAGGCTCATTGGTCAGCACCACCAGAAAAAGAAAGCGGATAGCACAACAGCAGTAGTAAAACGCAGAGCATGGAATGCCAATGTAAACGCGCCCAAAACCGTCTTCTCCTTCTAGCTGGCGGAAATAGGAAAGAGCCAACCAACCGAGCTCCAACCCAACCGTGCACGAGCTCCCCTCCCGCCGCGCTCTCTCACTCTCAGCGCGGCTCCGCGCAGCCCACAGCAGCAGCGATTGAAACAAGCGAGCGCCGCCCGTCCTAGCTAGAACCAAAAATTCGCTAGGAAAATCATCGAGCGGACAGGGGGCAAGGCGGGACGAGGGCATACTACCTTCCGTAGTCCGTACCGTTCGATCCCGCCTCCGTCCCGCCGGCGGAGGCGGCGGTAGGGTTTGGGCGGGAAGGCAGGCGGTGGCGGGGAGCGATGAGCTGCGAGATCCCAATGCGTGACGCGGCAAGGAACACGGCGACGACGAGGGGACGCGGGAGGGGGTGGTGGGTGGCCTCGCGTCGGCGAGCTGAGCTCGTCTCCCCGACGCGCGACCAGAGGGAGAGAAGACGACAGCACGGGTAGAGGCGGCGAAATAAGAGATTTTGGCTTTACTTGGCCCCTCCCTGCACAAACCATTTCTTCGTAATTGTCCCGAATTTTTTTTTTAAATAATACTTTTTTAAAACTAAATTGCGTTTTTAATATATGGAATAAAAAATTTGCAAAAATAATATGCCGTCGCCAAACGGTATGGCGAATACCCTATTTTCGCCGTACCGTGTGGCGAATACCCTATTTTCGCCACACGGTTCGGCAACAATACCCTAACCGCCGCAATTAAGCTGCTACACGGGTATCAAGGCTATTTTCGCCAAATGGTATGGCGAAGATACTATTTTCGCCGAACCGTGTGGCCAAAACCCTATTTTCGCCATACCATTTGGCAAAATTAGGTTGTCGCCGAACCGTTTGGCGAAATTGGCTCGGTAAAAAAAGGGCCCCAAGATCGATTGATCGATCTCTGCTGCGCCCAAAAAAAAAGAACAGAGCGCTCGCCCGCCGCCGCCGGTAGAAAAGAGAGAGAGGGAGAGGAAGGAGAGGGAGAGGGAGAGGGAGGAGAAGGAGAGGAAGGAGAGGAAGGAGAGGGAGAGGAAGGAGGAGGAGGAGAGGAGAAGGAGGAGAAGGAGAAGGAGAAGAAGAAAAAGAAGAAGAAGAAAGAGGAGGTAACATCGCAACTTTGTTTAATTTCATATTTTTCAATGAAGAGAGTGATTTAGAGTAATGTAATTTAGATTAGCGAACGAACCATTTGACAGGCTGCCGAAAAGGCTTAAAAGTTATTGTTGACAATAGTACTTAGGGTTATTGTGGCGGTATATTTTTGTAGTGAACAAAGGCGTAGATGAAAAATTTTCCCATAATATGGTACTCCAAATATCAAAGAGCAAATCTGCGGTATTCGTGCCGAAAAATACATTCGAACGAGCCATTTGACAGGCTGCCGAAAAGGCTTAAAAGTTATGGTTGACAATAGTACTTAGGGTTATTGTGGCGGTATATTTTTGTAGTGAACAAAGGCGTAGATAAAAATTTTCCCATAATATGGTACTCCATATATCAAAGAGCAAATCTGCGGTATTCGTGCCGAAAAATACATTCGAACGAGCCATTTGACAGGCTGCCGAAAAGGCTTAAAAGTTATGGTTGATAATAGTACTTAGGGTTATTGTGGCGGTATATTTTTTTAGTGAACAAAGGCGTAGATGAAAATTTTTCCCATAATATGGTACGATACCTACATATTTTTGCATAAATGGAACATCCAACACTATATGCATATGGTATAATTATTTTATTCCATATTTTGTATATTTTCGCCATACGGCTTGGCGACTACCTATTTTCGCCATACGGATTGGCGACTACCTATTTTCGCCGAACGGTGTGGCGAATACCCTATTTTCGCCACAACGTACGGCGAAAATACCCTAACCCATGGTTCTGAACAATTAATAGCGCAATTAGCCTATTTTCGCCGAACCGTGTGGCGAAAATAGGGTATTCGCCACACGGTACGGCGAAAATAGGGTGTTCGCCATACCGTTTGGCGACGGTATATTATTTTTGCAAATTTTTTATTCCGTATATTAAAAACGCAATTTGATTTAAAAAAAAATATTATTTAAAAAAAATTCTAATTGTCCCTAACGAAATTGCAAATCCCATCACCTTCCTAACCGTGAAAGGAGTGATAGCGGCATGTGTATCAACCTGCTCTGCACCTCACCAGTAGCGCAACAGTCACCGGCACGTGCTCCAATTAGCACTATAGATACGGCCGCACAAGCCAACCGCCATGTGGGACTACGACAGGAGCCTACAGCCTTACAAGACTACAGCACCTATTGTTGTGGTGGGCCTGTACACATCTATCACGGATTTTTTCAGCTTTGTATCGGCGTCTTTTTATGAAAGTAGCCGTCGTCTTCTTTTTTTTGCGGAAGTGGCTCCTTGGCCAGCCGGTCCAGCGAAGGAGTAGCGCTGCAGCTCTACTGCAGCAGACGGCGCGCGCCACCTGCTGTCCAGGGAAGAAATGGAATTGCCCAGCCCCCCCCCCTTATGCGCAAGGTACTGCCACCTGGTGCCGAATTTCCCTACTGTCTGCATTTGTGGTGGCTAAATTGATGAGCGTCTGCACGCGACGTCAAATCGAACCGCCGAAAGCAGTGACCGGCGTCCGTTTCTCTCGTACGGTCTCGTTATAAATCACTAGGCCGCATCGCATTCGTGAGTGAGCTGAGAAAACTGAGAGCGCGAGGAGACCTGAGTTGCTGAGTACACCGAGAGCGCGAGGAGATCTGAGAAGCTGGAAAAACCAATTTAGTTGGTGTTCAAAATTTGTAGAATTTATTTGGAGGTAACCTTTTTTCGAGTATTTGATTCGGGTTTGTTTTTTTTGCAGGTGTGCCTTATGAAGCTTATTTTGTACGGTGCTAGAGATTTACCGATCTTCAGAGAGGTTAGTTTGAAATCTTGTGGAGTAGTAGAATAATATTGTTGTTCAATTAGTATAACCAGCAGTACATAGAACTCAGAATCAGTAGGACAAGTAGTGAAATTTTCACTGTTTTAGCGCCGTTACCGATTGTTTTAGCGCCGTTTTTCTGCCCATGCCCCCCGCGTTACGAGCTACGTTGCTGCCACCTGCTGCCTGTGGTAGCTAATTGATGAAAGAAGACAGCACGCTACGTCTCATCCAATCGCCGAAAGCAACGACAATCGTCCATTTCCCCGATTCTTTCTCGTGCGGTCTCGCTATAAATCAGAAGGCCGCGGTCACGCGAGGGAGCTGAGAAAGTGAGTGAACTGAGGAAGCGAGCGAGCTGAGAAAGTGAGTAAACTGAGAAAACCGAGAGCGCGAGAGAAGCTGAGGAAGTGAGTAAACTGAGGAGATCGGAGAAGCTGAGAAAACCAATTTAGTTGGTGGTCATAAGTTCAAGAATATAGTTAGAGGTAAACATTTTTTCGAGTATTTGATTCCGTATTTGTATTTTTGCCACAGGCCAACCGCTATGTGGGACTACCACAGGAGCCTATCGCCTTACAAGACTACAACACCTATTGTCGTGGTGGGCCTGTACACACCTATCACGATGCACGCCACCACAGCAGTATGGAAGCATGGTATGTCACCCGTCGTTGCTCTGCGATAACGAAAGAGGCTAATTTTGAGATTACGTTTAGAAGGAGATCAGATTTTAAAAAAAATTGTCAGGTGAAATAGTTCTCTTCCTAACTATAAAAGCGCCGACAGCGTTCCCGTACCACGAAAGGAGATACTAAGCTTTCATAGTTCAGCAAACCATAATAGTTACCGAGGTCCTATAGTTTGGTACCTCCTTTCGTGGTATGGGAGCTTCGGCCATTCATCGGACAGCTGTTATGCGCCGCATGAATCTGCCGAGGTGCCGACCGAGCCAGAGACGAGCTGTTGTGTGCTGTGAGCGTGTGGATGAGGGCGGAAAAAAATTCTTTCCTTTTTTTTAAGCACGAGAGCACAATCACCCTCCCTTCTGTTTTTAGTCATCGCCCGTTCTGCAATTTATGATACGCACGTAACCAAGCATGTGCATGCACTTCCCTTTCTCAGCAGTGTGTTGTCTGCTGTGTATATGAATATAGGAAAGTGGGTGCGGTGCACGCCTCTCTAAGAAAAATCAGGCTTTTTTTAAGGGAATTGGGTTGTAGAAAAAATTAGACGGATTGACAAGGAAAAATTGGATCGAGATGTAATTTCGTGGAATTTTTGGGGCATTTTTGACAAAACCCGAACGAGATGTATTTTTTGAATTTTTGGAGGGCCTTTACGCAAAAAAAAGGAAAGAAACAGGGCCTATTTGTGAAAATTTGGACCGCGATATAAATTTTACGCAAAAAATACACAAAAAGGAATTTTCGGAGTGCCTTAACGTGGAAAAAGATCTCTTTTCGGGGGAAAAAGGACATGCATGCAATTTCATGAAATTATAGGGGCTTTTTTTAAAAAAAAATCGAACCCCACACATCGGCCCCCATGGCTGCGCCACGCGTCACGCAGGGAAAATACACGCGAGCGAGCGCTCTCGCCGCTACGCCACGTGGCCCTCGTGGCAGAGAAAAGAGAGGAGGAATTCCTTTTAAGCCGATCTTCGGGAGAGTTGATTTGAGTCGCTCGAAGCCACAATCGAACGGTCCAGAGGCGCGGGATGACGTGGCTCGCCGAGAGCTGTCGAAATCTCCGAACTTTGTTATATGGAGTATATAGGCGAATCCAGCGGGGATATTATTAGGCTCTAGTCTACCCTGCACCGGTTATAACCTCACCTCTCCTCCCCAGATCAGCAGCCACGGAAGCCGAGCTTACCCTGACTGGCGGTTGCTGAGCAACTGAAGGGGATGATGCTATCTCCTCCTCCCCCGCAACTCTCCCCTCATCATTACTTCTCTTCGTTCTCTTCTTGGATCGCTCCACTGGCATTGGCGCCAATTGGGAGGTCGGCGATTGCAACCGCGCGCTTGCCCTCGACTGGGTTATCATCATCGCCGGCATGGCTGCAATAGCATAACCCACCCTCTTCCGCTCTCCTACCACGGCTGCGTACCGGGGTTCGTCGGGACTCCACGGTCGGTCGGTTCGGATCGGTCGGGTGTAGATATGGCTTTTGGGTTCGCTACTGAAACCAAATTTAACCAACTACAGTTTATCAATATCAATTCGATACCGATTAATATCAGTCGCATAAACTGATCCTATCAGTGAAACTGATAGAACCATCTATTGAACTCATTAAACTATATTCTATATTTGATCGCACTACGATATATTTGGAGTATTATTACAAGTTAAAATTAGCTTGCATATA
Organism: Rhipidocladum racemiflorum; assembly: GCA_036346355.1. Lineage (NCBI taxonomy): Eukaryota > Viridiplantae > Streptophyta > Magnoliopsida > Poales > Poaceae > Rhipidocladum > Rhipidocladum racemiflorum. Next base: position 83,506,301 of record CM070577.1, read on the forward strand.
ATTAAATATATATACTTATAAATATAAATCATTATATTAAACTCTAGAACAGTACGTATATCGGTCCGAAGAATCTACTATTTTAAGAGTCAAACTAGTATCTCTACTATTCTAAAGCAGCAGTTGGTGGCAGTGGTCCATTCTTCCCACGTCATTAATTGCCGCTTAATTGCCCTACTTAATTGCCCTACGCAAGAAACGAAGCGTTACTTTAATTAGCCAGCTTTCGCAAGAAACGAAGCGTTAAAGATATATGTTTGATCTTGTGAAATAATTTTTTTTTATTTTTTAATCTTTATTTTTCGTTCTCAATTTTGTTTTTCGTAGCAACGCACGGGCATGTAACTAGTACTCTCTAAAACAGCAGTTATAAGCTTGATTTAGACAACTCGTGCTCATGCCCCACTACCCTAGGGAGGTTCAATTTATCAAATTGTGGTAGAATTTTTATTATATTAATTATTTTAAATATTATTTCAAAAGTAATCCCTCCTAACTTAATCTTTTGGTATTTAAAATAATATTAAAAAGATCCAAAAAATCACTCAAGTAAGAAATTTTTTTTTGTGAGAATGGTATAGCAGCTGCCAGGTGGGCCTAGTGTGTCTGATACATCTAAGTGCATGATGGGGTTTCTCAAATAAGTGGTTTTGCGATATATCTAAGCCATAACTATGGAGTTCTATGAAACCAGCAGATCTACCTACACAACTCCACAGCTAGATATTATGATACAATTGTTGTTAATATACAACTCTAATTTATATAATTAAATTACAATTATATTTGTTATATAACTCTAATATTTATATGATTAATCTGCACCGTTATAATATGGCACTATCAAAATAAATAGTGCAGATCTTTCTATTTTTCTTTCTATTAATGTGAGAATTTCTACATTTTTTAGGACTATTGAGGGATTTCTTACCCTTAAAATGAAGAAGATGGTTGAACATCACCATCTGTTTTTATTTATATAGATAGTTGCTAAAAACTACAGTTAGTGTGTACAATAAATCTGTAATTCAAACAACAAATCTAGTTACATAGTAGTTTTATTTGGCTGATCTAGATGATTTTACGGTTAAATTTTTAGAAAATTGAACCACATCATTTGAAAAGAAGAAGCAAGTGATTAATAGTTTTTTTTTTTGTAAAGAGTTGGGCTTGGACTATAACACCTATGAATCACTACAATTTTTTTTCCTTTTTGCGGGGAATGAGATCGGATGCATGTGTCCGACCAAGCTACTTTGGTTCATACAAAAGTAAGATGCACCCGAATGCATGGTTTTGCATACCTCTATGCTTCTAGCAAACCAACCATACAGGTAGAATGTGCGGCGCATGTCGCACCGTGTAAAATTTGCTCTGTTTTTTTTTTAAAAAAAAAGGCTGCAGAGGACCTCAATATGTTTTTTCGGAGCGATTTCAAAAAAATGGATGGGTAGCAGCCGTCTACGAATTTGCGTAACCATGGGTTCATTTTTTTCGGAGTGATCTCTAAAAACTGGATAGGTAGGAGCCATCTATGAATTCACGTAATCACTCGGGAAAAATGGAGAAATGATCTTCTTACGCCGAGTTTAACACTCTATACGTTCACTGGTGAATAATACATGTTTCGAAAAATATTATAGATCGAGTTGAAAAAATAACTATAGAGATACAGATCTAATATTTCGGAAAATATTAGAAATCGAGTTACAAAAAAATAGAGAGAGAGAGTTGTACACATCTTTCTTTTGACGAATTTGGTTAACATTCTATTATTACCCGATCAACTTCCTTTTGTCGAGTTTAATACTCTATGTGTTAACCAGGTAATAATACATGTTCTGAAAAATATTAGAGATGCCGACCTTCATTTGTCGTACTCTATACGTTCACCGGTGAATAATACATGTTTCAAAAAATACTACAGATCAAGTTGCAAAAATAACTATAGAGATACAGCTCTAATATTCTGAAAAATATTAGAAATCGAGTTACAAAAAAAAATAGAGCAATAGAGTTGCACATATCTTTTTTTTGACGAATTTAGTTAACACTCTATTATTACCCGATCAACCTCCTTTTGCCGAGTTTAACACTCTATGTGTTAACCGGGTAATAATACATGTTCCAAAAAATATTAGAGATGACAACCTTTTTTTATCGAGTTTAACACTCTATGCGTTCACCGAGTAATAATATATGTTTCGAAAAATATTAGAGATCGAGTTGGGAAAAAAAGTCTAGAGATAGAGTTGTACACATATTTCTGTTGACGAAAATATTTTTTCCGGGAAAAATGGAGAAAGAACCTGGACGTTAGGGACGAGGACCTATTTGTTATTTTTTGGACCTGGCCGCTACCCTGAAAAATTAGAAAAGGGCTCGTTCGTGATTTGTATTTAACGGGAGTTTTTTTAAAAAGTAACAAACCGATGGACTTAAACGCTATTTGGAATGTTTTCTTACCCTCAAATAATCGTAAATGACCTTTTTGTAATTTACAAGGATCTATTCGTAATTTGGAGGCAGTGGGGGGGCTTTTTTCCAAAATGGGGGACGACGTGGCTACCCTGATTGAGCCGCAAAACTTCCCCACATAATAGATGTATTATATATCACGTTTTTAACTCACTTGTCTCACGGAAAAACTAGGAGATGCAATTAAGTGACGGAACTAGGAAATATTTTAATGAAGGTATACATTTTATACGTATAATTTTGTAGTCTTGTACAGGTCTTGCTTGATATAGCTCTAGTTATTTTTAGAAATAGCTTTCAGCTGGGTTGCATAACTGAATGGTTGTATGACTGAACCGCTGAGTTGAATAAGTTTGGTGTTTGACAGTCTAACTTTTATATGAGGTGTGCTGATCGAGAACAAGGTGAGAGAAGTGGGGTTTGAAATTTTATAAATGGCAAGAGTGGGTAGTTTTAATTCTTCAACTCTAGTGACAAAGTTAGAAGCCTAATCAATCGAAACCGTAGGAAGCTAACTCAGACTAGTTTTTGGTTTTAGTATAAATGGGTTGCTGACTTTTGACTTCTAGCTACGGAAAAACCAGCCATTTGGGATAGCTTTCGGCTTTCATATGGGAGAAGCCGAAGCTAGAGTCGTCCCAAATAAGGCTAATGGTTTCACAACATCATAAATTCGACACATATTTTAAATTTACTAAAAGTACGATACAAATAGTTCTAAGATCAAACAAATCTCAAACCACCAAAGTCGAAATCAATTCAATCAGCAAATTTAATCCGTAATTTCCTGATGTTTTTCATACTTTGAAGACGCTGTGCATATCCGACACCTCACCTAGACGCGCCCTCCGCTCCTATACCATCTAACTTCGTTGCATTCGATCGTTACATTTTTTTTTCAAAGAAAAAAAAAAGAAACCATTAGGGATCGACTGCGCTTAAAAATTAAAGCAGGTGCATGTAAAGTTCCTGAGGCATGCTTTCCATGCCGACCCAGTGGCTTATTTGGAGGTAGAAGCAGCTCCCTGGGTAGGCATCGAAGAGCATAGAGCATAATCTGGCGAATGTTTGGTTCTGTCGTTCACTAAAAGAAGAACATAAGCATCTGGTGATTCGGCACAACTTAAATGTACCCTAATCTGTAGGCGAGTCTGACCCGATCCTTTCGCGTTACAAAATTCATCAGCGGTCAGAAGCTTCCTCCTTGGCGCAAACAATCAGCAAGTTGTGATGTGCCTGTGTATGCGCACCTCCAAGAGAAACAACACCAAGGCCAAGCCGCCAAGGCATGTTTGGATGGACTAAAGCTAATTGTTAGCTGGCTAATGGCTAAAACTAATTGTTAGCCAGCTAATAATTAGCCTATCTAAAATTAACTCAAGACTGTTTAGATACATGGCTAATGGTTGGGCTAATTTCTTAGAAAAGTCATGTCTACCCCCCCCCCCCCATAACAGTTGGTGAGCGGACGCACGGGTGAGGAAGTGAGGATAAAGCCAGCGCGAGGGTATTTCGGACTTTTTCCAGCGTGTTACCTGCTATTAGCCCAAATTAGCTCTCACCCATCAGCTAATGGGCTAATTGTTAGCTGAGGGGTCGGCTAAAAATTAGCCCACCTATTAGTTTTCCTGTTTGGATAGACTAGAACTAATTTTTAGCAAGCTAACAATTAGCCCAGGGATCCAAAAATAGCCCAAGTCTTCCAGGTAGTTCACGAACAAGCCCAAGAGATTAGTCGGTTCAGCAGCAGCAATAACTCAAATCACATAGGGAGAAACACTAGCAGCAAGATTAGTACTTGGACGTGTATATGGTCACCACCAGGTTCGCAAAATCGTTGATAATCAACCAAAAATCGTGAAAATAGGGTATCTCGAGCCGACCCATGAACTTACCCACGTATTTAACACCCAACCACCGTTCTGACACCCCCAACGGCTGTCCCAACACTCCTCTCCATTCCCCGAATAGCGCCGCGCCGCCTCCGACCAGATCCAGCCACTGCTGACCATCTTTTCGTCGCCTTCGCCTCGAAAATCGCTTGGTAAGCGTTAATTTTTGTTCATTGCTATCGATTCGCTAGGGTTTCGGACTGTCGATTTCGTAGGGTTGCAGATCTAAAATCGCTCGGCGTGACTCGGTTTTTGTTAGTTTATGTCGATTATCGGTCAGTAAGTGCAGAAAATCGTCCTCCCCCCAATCGAAAATCGAGCAGACCTGGGAGCTCTGTCGGTTTTTTGATTGAAATCGATCGATATTGTGCTGAAATTGAGCGATAATCGGTTGAAACCGAGCGATAATGGACCTTTGTGTTCTTGTTCTGATGTTAGATTCTGTGGAGGTTGAGAAGTTTGGAACTAGTTACACAGCTGGTTTCGGTAGCTAAGTATGTTTGTTCTTGTTCTGATGTTAGCTAAGTATGTTTGGTTGGTTGGCAAAAATTGCATGTGACCTAGAACATTAGATGTAGTAAACTTAGGATGCTGGTTCGTTTTCTGTTAGATGTAGTAAACTTAGGATGCTTGTGACCAAAAATTGCTAAGTACCTACCTTGGTTTTGCCTGGATCTTTTCATTGTGACGGGTTGGTTTGTAGAATGTTAAGGGTATTTTTTTTAGCATGCCAAAAATTGCTTCTGACACAATGTGCACTGATTGTGTTTTTGTAAGGTAAACTGTATGCATGTTGACTTCTTGTTGTTTTTCTATTAGCAGATGGCAGGCCATGGCAACACTATGTGGGAGCACGGTGACAAGATGGGGATTGGATTTTCAATGTAGGTCCTATCACAAAGAGAATAAAAGAGGTGGTGCAACCCAGCTAAAGCACCACTTGGCAGGACACAGTCCGAATGTTGTCCATTGCAATCAAGTTCCTAAGGAGGCAAACTAGACAAGATGAAATGATAAGAAGAAAGGAAAGAGGGACGAGAGGCTTAGAAAGGAAGCAACAACCAGAGATTCCCCACTGAGAAGAAGTGCATATTTATAGTACATGGGTAATGTTGATGAGGAGGACCAACTCCAGCATATTATGGCTGCCTCCAGGGCGGAGGCATAATTTATTAATTGGTCAAGTGGTAGGTATGAGAACGGTGGTGGTAGTGCCACCTCTAGGGGGCTAGAGGAGGGGGTTGCAGTGTGTTGTCAAGGATGTTTTAGAATTTCTCGCAACGAAAAAGATCGATCGTGGGGGATTACAACCTTGGTATGGCTCGTAGCCCTGTGCAAATAATGATTGACACAGGGAAATGGACACAGAAAGAGAGGAATGCGAATCAGACGATTGGCTTAGCTTGGGCCAAATTTTTTCACTCTGCTAGTATCGTGGGGGAGGAAAGTAGACAATCCATACTTTGTTAGCATTGTGATGGAAAATAAAAAATGGGATAAGTGAGCTTTTGAATTCGAGTAGTGCTTCTGTGCTTTTCCTCCCAATACAAGTTGCACGAGTCTTGAAGCAAGCGAAAGGGTAAGTAATCACCATCTACCCTTCATTTATGCTTTAATATTTGTGCAACTTTAAAAAAGAAAAGTATAGAAGCACTTCTCTTCGAATTTTCATCGAGTTGTACGCCAATTAATAGCTAACATTTTCATCCTATGATTTTATTTGCAGGTGAGGGTGTCTCGTCTCCGAGTGGGGGAGACATATACGAGAAATATTTAGACGCCAACGAAATAGACATACGGGAGAAGATGGCTATGTTCAAACAGGAATGGCCTACGTATGGCATAACAATAATGTGCGATTCTTGGACTGAGCTGACACACATGAGCATCATCAACTTCATAATATACTACAATGGTTATATGTTCTTCCACAAGTCTGTCGATGCGACGGGCCTAACTCAGGATGCCGCGTACTTGCACAAGGTAGTTGCTTTCATTGTTTCTCTTCTAAAATCTGTTGGAAGTACACATCATGTAATGGAGATTTTTATGTTGTTTGTTGATGTAGGAAATTGCCTCTATGGTCGATGAGGTGGGTCCGAGGAATGTTCTGTAGATTGTTATGGACAATGGTGCTAACTACAAGAAGGCATGCAGACTCATCACACGGGAGTACCATAGCATCTATGGCAGCCCTGTGTGGCCCACACGATTAATTGGATGCTCAAGCAGATTGTAGAGTTCTCTGACCACACCCTCTGTGATTGAGAATGCAAGAAATATTTCATGATGGCTTTACAACCATTCGAAGCTTTGCGCTATGATGAAGAAGCATATTGGGGATGAGTTGGTCAAGTGGAATGCTACTCGCTTAAGAACAAACTACATGTTTTTGGACAGTTTCCTTCATCATGAGGACAAGTTTTTATAATGGATGGCCTTAGTAGAATTTCTATCATCGCACTTTGGTGATACCACGGAGGGGAGGTTCGTGTATTCCTGCCTCTCGAGCTTGGACGGGTGGGACAACCATCGATCTGTTGTTAACTTCGTGGAACCATTGTATGCCTTCTTACATTTCAACAATCAAGATAAAGAGCCTACATTGAGCTAGGTGCTACTACGGTACAACATAAAGCAACAAGAATACGGTAGCATGTTCCATGATGCTCCAGCTACATTCAACCAACACATGGACGTCGTGGACCCAAGAATAACCAACCAAATGTGAGATACTTATATGGCTGGTAATACATTCTTCTCTGGAACAAAATATCTTGTACTTGCACATACGTTACATACTTGTACTGACATGTTTCCTTCAACTTTTGCAGCTACCGTCTTGAACCCTTAAGCACACTACGCATATGGCATGACCAACACCTTTTTGCCAAATCTCCGAGATGCTTTTGAAGCACTTGCTAATGATGTGGATAGAGCCATTCAAGCTCTTTGCGAGGTCGATCTTTACAGAAGGAAGGTTGGAACATTCGCAAGTGCACTAGCTAAGAGGATGGCACATGATCCCAAAACTTTCCTTAGTATTTTTGTTATGTCGTCTTAAATGTAATGCCATTCTCGTATTTTCACCTCGTACTCACTATTGTCCTTATTAACTTGCAGCACATTGGTGGGGCATGTTTGGTTCGGACACACCTATGCTCCAAAAGTTTGCTCAGTGGATCGTTTCACATTGCGCTTTTTCTAGTGAATGCTAGGGCAATTGGACTATGTTTGCCTTCATCCACATTAAAGTTTGCAATCGCCTATCCTATATGAAGCTCCATAAGTTGGTATATGTTAACTACAATATGTGGCTCCAACTTCAAGCTAAAGAAAATAAAATGTGCACAGATGCAGATGATCCATTCCAGTATCTTATGGAGCTTATACTGTGTGATGTTGAAAATTCAATCCAATGGTGGATAAAGGGAGGCCCAATGCTGACCCCTTACTTGATGAGAAGGACACATAGTGTGACACCCCCTCCCATCACACCTTGTGACAGACCTGATTGACCCTGTTGCGTTGCGAAAGAATATTGGAGCTGCAAGCATCCCCAAATGGGCAGACAAAATAGTGGGTGATAGTTATACTGGGAAGAGGAAGCACCCAGTAGTAACAACAAGGGATATCACAAAAAAGGGATACCATAAAAAGGAGAGCTCCCTCCAAAGGAAAGGGGAAGTGTCCCGCAGATGTAGGGAGTCATAACTCGACTGATAGCACTTCTAGGGATAGTCGGAGTTCGCTATACCAAGAGTCCAATGATAGTAGCTCCAAGTCGGAGAGCGATGGCGGTGAGCCCGGTGATGGTGCCTCGATCCATTTCACTTCCCGCTCGGAAGGACAGCATCCCATAGAATTTACAGGAGAGTCGTAGTACACTCATGCCACACAGGACAAAAGACCATAGCACTCCACAATCACAGAGGACTATTATTGTAGGAAAGGGAAGGGACTATCAACATAGCTATGAAACAGCGCATGATAGCTCTAACTCGTATAGCATCACAGATACACAAGGGGGTTATGGCTCATATAACCGCTATGACTGTGCCATCCTGGATACTTGTGCACAACCTTCCACCCGATGGGTCTATGAGCGGCAAGAGCCCAACCTTTATGCCATGTTGTACGAACAATGGAAAATGACTAGCCCATGTACAGGGCAGAGCTGGCATGAATACAAGGTGAAGTTGCTAGCTACACGAGGATTGTTGATGATATCCACTGAGGAGTACAACATGGCCAACCAATTGTACACTAAACAACAATAACCATATCCCCAAAGCTAATATTCCATTTCATTGCAACTTAATTTTTTACTAGCATAGCGTTTGACGATAACTAAAGTACCCCATCCTACTTTTTGGGCCTATGGTCTCATAAAGAATAAAGAGCCCATAAATGATAACAAGGCCCAAGGCCCATTACCTGGTTACGACTTCAACTGGAGTTAAATTCAATCACATGAAAATATTCTTGACCAGTGTACACAGCACTTGTTGAAGATAAAGAATATGTCCCAGTTACCTTGACCAGTTATACAAGTCCTGGTCAGAAATGATTCATTCTATTACCCCGACCAACACACAAGTCGGATGTTGGATAGCTTTCGCCCAGACCTAGTCGAGGTCGAAAAAGAAGTTACCACCGCATAAGACTAGCGTGCGGGAAACGCTCTCACTGATAAGTACAAACAACTAATTAGAAGTTACTCCCTATGAAGAGACGCCTCTTTTGATGAAAAGACACCTCTTCGGCGAGAAGACACATTTTGACCAGAAGACATCTTTTGTCAAGAAGATATCTCTTAGAAGATGACAACTGACATCCCTTCGTCTGCTATAAATAGGAGACTCCCGCAAAGATTCAAACATAAGGTGAATGATTAGAGATAACAAATTAGCATTAGTCTTTTAGTTCTCCACTCAAGTCTGTACTCTGTAAACAACTGTAATCCAATAGAGAAGCAATTTCATTTCCTACTCCTTTCAATCTTTGATTTACTTAAAAAAGTTAACCAAAATTACATTCGTAAGCTCTATCTAGGGGGCCCCGCGTCCTGTACATCGACATTTGGTACTAGAAGGAGGGCATCCATTAGAATTCAAGATTGAAAAAGTAATGTGTTGTCACCAAAATCAATGGATGAAGAAAATTCATTTGATATCACTGACTACGCTCACCTCACCGCCGATGACTTCATAGAGGAAGAAAAAGGTAAGTGTGACTTCTACTCTGAGTACGTTACCAAGGCATAATTGTCCAAATTGGCAACTTCATCCAATCCGAATGAGGCCATGTCAGGAGCACCATTTTCAGAAGCAAAATCAGAAAAATGGAACAACTTCATACCTGCCACTATCTCAGAGGCAGAGGATCAGGGCACATGCCCTATGGAAATCGGCAATGTATGAACTCACTAGAACGACAATTACTTCCATGATAATTCATCTTTAGAAGATTTTCTCTGAAGTTTTGAACTCGATTATACCCCATCATCGTCCTCCGATAAGGGAGTACTCACCCCTTCCGTCAATTCTGGATTTTACGTTTGCGTAGTCACGGAGGAGACAGAGACACAGAGAGTGGAACATGATGTTGGGATCCGAATGTGCAAATCCAGACCCTCTGTGTATTCAGCACTAGTCTAGGATCACGCTAGTGCACACAGTTCTCAACATAGATGAAATATCACAATCATACATAACGGAATAATAAATAAGAACTTTATCTATTAATATAACCTATTTGGTCAACTTACAATAATACGTCATGCAGGGAAAAGACTCAAAAATAAGAAATCTGCAGCGAAATTAAAGACTCATAGTAACTTATCAATATGCCACAGACAACTGACTGGGCTTGCACCCTAATTGTTCGGCTCCTCCTGGAACTCCTCCTCAAGAGCTGGCGTAGACTCCTCCTCAACTGGTGTTTGATTGTTGCAATGGGGTGAGTACATAAAGCACTCAGCAAGTCATGCGCAAAATGCAAGTCTATTAACTATATGCATGGCTTATTCCAAATGAATGGCTGAAGTAGTTATTTGCACAAAGCAACATTTCTAAATGATTCATATGTATAGATCGAAATGATTGTAAACCAAATATTATCACTAAGTAACTTTCTCATTTATTTTTCCAAGATTCACTAGCACATAGCCTAAACCAAATTCTTTTCTTCCAGTGGCACATAGCCTCTCATTCCCAAGTATTTTTTTCAAAATCTAACCCTTGATTGTAATTCCCGAGCATTGTCCAATACTGTAGATACAGCTATTCGAATAGGTTTGATACTCTGCAGAGGTTATACACTTTACCCACAAGATATGATCAACTCACCACGTCTGCCATGAATCGCCACACAAGAGTATGCAAATGAGCGATCATAACAAAGCCTTTACAATGATCAGTCTAAACCCAGTACCGCCTGCTGAGGTTTCAACACTGAAGGGACTAGTTACCACACTCAGAGCCCCCTCTTACACCATGTGAGTCTACCCATACATCCGGAATTCACACCACCACGACAGTACCAAAATCTAGATATCACAAATTAGTCAGCTAGGTCTGTCCCATTCCAGATATGTGGTTGTATGTTTGGCCTAGTTCAAACGCTTGCAAGGTTAAGTCCTTAATTGACCAAGACAAGACTTCCAAACTTTTAAATAGCACACAACCCCTTACATCCACTCATATGGCACACAGCCTTCACTCAAATGGCACACAGCCCCTTACAATCACTCATCAATCCCATTACCACACAGACCGACCATGACACACTATCTCTTACCACATGCCCCAGTCTAAATCATTTCCCACCCCAATTGATTATTGTGCAACACATGCTAACAATAATTCAACATCTATGTAGAACAAACATGTCTCTACATATCAACATCATCGTGTGGCAACACACGGCACACCATTTTAGAAACACATTGCATAATCCATTGATCAATATTAAATTTGTATTTTCAAAATGATATCAATAACACTTTGCATGTCTAAGCATACTAGTCACGATCTAACAACCCTTGTTGGCGATCAAATAACAACCAACTAATAAACAATAATCCTAGGGTGACAAATGAACATGGCATACAAATATTAATAACAAGGTGGACATAAATCAAATAGGTTGATTAACTATTCCCAAATTAATTGAAATCTTTTTAATTTAAATTAGCATGAAATAATTTGAAACAAGATAATTTTAAAATATGGGATTAACATGATCAAAACATAACTTGCCTAGGAATAGTTTTTACTCCTACTCTAAACCTTGCTCTTGGACTAGCACTTCTCCCTCAAAACCCACGGGCACTTCAACGTCTACACATAACGAATAAATAAATAGATATTAAAAATAGATATCAAATCAACTCCAAAAATTAAATTAAATTCAGCATTAAATAGATCATAATGTTACAAATTTTTAGAATCACCTCAATTGGAGTTCGTATGAGCAAGAACAAGTTATTCGAAGTTTGAAAATACAAATAAAAGAATAAACCAAATTAATTGAATTATTTTTATAATTAAATATAGCATTTATGACATCATGCTGACGTCGGCACCGAAAAGGATTTTTTGCCAAAATATTTTTCTACGCAAAATGTAAATACGACATCATGTGACGTCATGGTGACACGTGGCCCAATCATGTGTTGACACGTGTCACAACTATTTTGAATTTCCAGTCGAAATACTTTTCAAAGGAAAAACCCTCATTATGACGTCACTACTGACGTCATCAATCGAATTAAATAAATAAATACTTTTTTTTGGAAAATATCTATTACACTGACATGTGAGCCCACGGTCCATGGATTTACCCGAGTCCGCGGTAGACTCAGTCCACGGCATAATGCCTCTGACAGGTGGGTCTAGTCAGGTGATGTCATCGCTAACATCATGGCTGGCATCATCACGACCCAGCGCGGCTTCCATGCGTACACGTGGCAGCTTGCTACTGGCTCGGTGCGCGACTCGATCTGAGCCGCACATTTCGAAATCAATAGCTCAGATTGCTTAGATTAGTGACTACGGTGGTGCCACATGGCAGAGTAACACCATGGCCATGTGGATCAATCTACGCCTCTCATCTTGAGATCTAACGGCTGAGATTAATCTAATCTACAGTGATGAGATGCGAACACGCGGCTCAATCTAAATGCTTCATAACGAATGTAACAGTTGATATTCCACGGTGAGGACCACGGCGGCAGAGGCTTACTGGACGTGAAGACAAAGGCTTCTTGGCGGCATTTCCTCATCGAGGTTGCCTCAAAACTGCGCGGATCCAATGGATCAAGAGATGATGAACTCAATTGTGCCCTTAAACTCGACGGAGACTCAACGATAGTAAGATCCAAGTCAAAGAACGCGGCGATGGCACTCCAACTCTTGCGACGAATTGCATGTGAACCACAATGACTCGAGCTTCGAGGCTTGGGGCAATGTGCACGGTGTGAAATGGAGATTGCAGTGGGGCATTTAAAGCATCTAGGCGGTTATGTCGGGCTCGGATTCTGCAATGTAACCGACGGGGCAGTGGAGTCCAAAGATAGCACGGCGAGCTAATGTGGCGTGATCACGATGGTCCACGCGGTGACGATCGTGCGGTTCGTAGCACTCGCGCGACGTGCCGCAATCCTACCCATTGGATCAAGATCCGACGATCCTGATTCTAGGGTTTCGCTAAAAGCGGCCAGGCTATGGGCTGGCCAGACTGGTTTGGGTTGAGCTCGGCTTGGTTTTGGCCCACTTAGGGTTTAAGGATTTTTCTGAGTTTTCCTATTTAATATAATTCTAGAAAATAATTTATGTCAAGAAAAAATAGTACAAATATTAGAAAAATTCTTTAAAATATTTTGATATATTTTGAACTCAATTAAAATATTTCCAACAAAGCTTTATCTAAACTTTTAAATATTAAATAATTCAAACAAAATATTTAATTCAAATTAACTCCAAATAAATTTGAGAAATTCTCAAAAATTCAAAAGGCAAAATAAATGCAAAAAAAAAATTGGGATGTTACACGTGAAAAGTGTGAAACTAAAGAAAAGGCCACCCAGGAGCAACTCGAGAGCCTCGTGATTGCCAAACAAGAGGCTGTGAAAGAGACGAGACGCCTTTATCACAACAGTCACCTAGGAACTTCGCAGAGGCCAGATCCCTCGCGGAGTCATCCCCGACATATCGTTTCGACCACGCTGCAGGTTCCAAGATTGGCAATAAGGGGCATAAACATGGTTCCTAATAGTCCACAAGAGGAGACTCATGTGGACAAAATTCGCATTATAATTGGTGCAATTTTAAATCAAGCTGTGGATGGAAATAATGTACCACTTATAAGATCTCTAGCTACTGATCTGCAAGAAGCTGCTGCAGAAGTACAGAGTGTATCTCCCTCCATGAGATCTTTGACTGATTCTCGCATGGATCATTCCTCATCTGGTCGGCATCAATAAAGCTCTGACCATCAACAGAGGAGCAACCCACGTAGGAGGACTATTTTTGATAAGCTTGACCCACATGAAAATATTTACCGTGGTTGCGATGACCTCGTTCTCTTGATTATACAGAACAAGTACCTAATGTACGAATGCGTTTGGGATTGTATACAGGATGCAAAGCCTTTTCTCCGGGGCTCAAGAATGTCACATGGCTTGTAAAATTCAAGCCAGGTACTTTGAAAAGCTACGATGGAAGTCAAAATCCATCAAAATTTCTCTAAATTTATGCCACCGCTATCTAATTTGTAGGAGGCGATGAGAAGGTAATGGCAAATTATCTTTCCACTGTTCTTAAAGGATCTGCAAGAACTTAGTTATTTAATAAACCAGAAGGATCCATTTTTAGTTATAAAAATTTATGCCATACCATTTTTAATAATTTTAAAAGTTGTTATGCGAAACTAGGTAAAGAGGATGAACTACATCGTCTTCGCCAAACCTCTGATGAGAATTTATGTCAAATTATTAAAAGGTTTGTAGAGGCCCGTAATACAATTCCTAATATATTTGATGATTTTATTATACATGCATTAAAGTAGCTTGTACGCTAAAAACACTTCACAGAGGACCTCAACATTCACCCACCATCCACCATATGAGAGCTCTTCAATATGGCAGATCGATACTCAGACGCTGATGAGGTGGTTGAATGGAATCGTATGATTGACAAGGGACATACACCACCTCAGTTAGGTTTGAAAATCAACGAAGGTAACAAACCTAAGAAGATCTCCAGACCTGAAGACCAAAAAGGTAAAAAGAAGAAAAAGGGTAAAAAGATCTCTCAAAGAGAGGTCGCAGGCATATCTGAATGATCTACATACTCCAAGGATAAAACAGCTTGAAAGAAGAAATCTGGTCGAATAGGTGACCAGTTCTTTCCTAAGGGTTCTACTTCAAACAATGGGAATGGACGATGGAGTCCCCTTCATAATACACCAAGGCACGATTTGCGCAATTGCCGAACATGGCAATGGCGCATGGATGAAAATTCTATTCTCGTAAGGGTTCTATGCCAACCTTACTAGAAGGACGAAGTTTTAAAGATGCAGATGGTGATGAAGACATGGGTTATTAAAAATCTGACAACCATATCAACATGATCTTCGGTGGATCATCCGTATATTCTTCTAAGCGGCAATTTAAATCGGCATTGAGGGAGGCCAATAGCAGCGACACCTGACTAGGAAAAGTAGACTTTCCAAAATGATCAGATGTCGCGATCACCTTCAACAAGGATGATTGCCCAAAAGGTATGTCTACTTCTCTTAAACTTCTATTGATAGTATCTTTTACTATTAGTAACTGTAAAGTATGGAGAGTTTTAATTGATGGAGGAAGTTTGTTAGACTTACTTTTTATTCATACTCTTGATGAAATGCAAATTCCTCGATCTAAGATCCGACCTGTGAAAAATCCCTTCTTTGGAATTGTCCCTAGTCCGTCATTAACTCCAATAGGACAGATTGTATTGCCTGTCACTTTTGGAGATGCACGTAATTTCATGATTGAGTTAATTTTATTTGAAGTTGTAGACTTTGAGTTTGCAGATAATACCATTTTGGGTAGACCTTCACTCACTAATTTATGGCAGTTATTCATCATGCCTACTAGAGCCTCAAGATATCTGGTCCAAAAGGCATAATTAATGTGCAAGGTAATCCAACTACTGCACTAAATTGTGATAAAAAAATTGCATGAAATTGTCGATCAATTACCATTAAGGGATGCTAATGATGCAGAAAAACCTTGCAAGGTTGACAAACCTAGCAAGTCAGAGAAACTGAAAGCTAATCCTCAGCCGAATGAGCAAGTAGAGCTTATCCCTATCGATCCCACCGACCAATCTAAAACTGTTCAGATAGGGTCAGGGATGGATGCCAAATAGGAAGATGTGTTCATTGCCTTCCTCCAGGCTAATGTAGATGTGTTTGGGTGGAAACTATTCTACATGCTTGCAGTCCCAAGGGAATTGATCGAGCACAGGTTAGCTATTCAACCTGAAATACGACCAGTGAAGCAGAAGCTGCGGTAATTCGCTCTTGATCGAAAAGAAAATATCTGACAAGAATTGGACAAATTTTTGAAAGCTAGCTTCATTCGCGAAGTTGATCATACAGATTGGCTGGAGAATCTAGTTATGGTAAAGAAGGCAAATAGTAAGTGGCAAATGTGCGTCGATTTCACTAGCCTAAATGCCGCTTATCCAAAAGAAGATTTTTCTTTGCCCCAAATAGACTAGTGGGTCGACTCAACAACGGGTTGCGAACTGATAAGTTTCTTAGATGCATACTCAGGTCATCATCAAATAAGCACGGCAAGAGAAGATGAAGAGAGGACTTTCTTCATAACCCTATTTGGAATTTACTGCTACTAGAAGATGCCATTTGGACTGAAAAATGCCACAACCATGTACCAGCGCCTCATACATAAGACTTTCATAAGTCAAATAGGAAGAAACCTAGAAACTTATGCAGACGATCTCGTTGTGAAGAACATGAAGAGCTCTAACCATTTGTCAGATTTGGCCAGGACATTCTGTAATTTGATAAACATAGAATGAATATAAATCCCAAAAGGTGTACTTTTAGAGTCTCTTCTGGAAAGTTGCTAGGATTCCTTGTTTATTCACACGTAATAGAAACTGGCTCTGAGAAGATTTGTGCCATTGAATCCTTAAGATGTCCTTCTTCAGTGAAGGAAGTGCAAAGGTTAACTGATCGGATGGCTGCTCTCAGTTGCTAATTTATATCCAGATTATGAGAATGCGAATTATCTTTTTTCAAGGTAATAAGAAAACACAATTAATTCCGTTGGTCAGAGAAGTAGAAAAGGCCTTTCAAGGCATTAGAAATTATTTGTCAAGCCCACAAATATTGGTATCACCTAATCCAAAGGAACCATTATTGCTCTATTTAGCAACTACAAATAATGTGGTCAGTGTTGTCTTGGTCGTCAAACGAGATAGGATTCAAAAATCTGCATACTACATAAGTGAAGTTTTACACGGATCTAAGGAGAAATACCCTCAGATTAAAAAACTACTTTATTCAGTATTAATGGCTTCAGAGAAATTAAGATATTATTTCTAATCACATTGGATTATAGTACCTCATCTTTCGCTTTGGTTAACATTCCCCATAACCAGGAAGCAACTGGTTGGATTGCAAAATGGGCAGTTGAACTTGGATCCTTTGATATCCATTTTGTCTCCCGATCAGAGATCAAGTAGCAAATTTTGGTAGATTTTATCGATGAATGGACTAACAGTCAGCCTTCTATGAACAAAACTCCACTGACATCCACTACTAGACCTTCTACTTTGATGGTTCTAGAGAACAAAGAGGTTCGGTAGCTGGTATAGTGCTAGTCACATCGCAAGATGATCAATTATAATACGTAATCCAAATGCATTTTCCTGCCACAAATAATGTAACATAGTATGAAAGTTTTCTAACCAGGCTTCGAGTAGCCAAATCCCTTGGAATCCATTAGCTTTTTAGTGAAAGGTTATTCGCAATTAGTCGTAAATTAGATTAGCAAGGAATACAGGATGTCCAATGAGGTAATGTCTTACTACCTAGCTGAAGTGAGGAAATTGAAAAAACACTTCATTGATTTTGAAGTCCAATACATTCCACGAAAAGATAATCTTTTGGTGGACCAGATATCTAAACTGGGCTCCTCACGATCACTTGTTCCAACAGGTGTATTTCTTGAATATTTGTCCAAACCTTCTATAGGTACTTCCATAGAAGAGTTCCCGACCAGCAATAAGGTCGAAGTTCTCGAGCAAGATTTGGATTGGGCTAAACCATTTAAAGCCTATCTAGAATATGGAACACTACCTGAGGATATATATATATATATATATATATGAAAAAGTCAAATTGATTCGAAAGGCGCGAAAGTATAAATTACTCGACAATACTCTTTATAGAAAAGGAACTCATGGAGTTTTAATGAAATTTATATCTCAAGCACAAGGGATAATATTACTCCATGAGATACATGGGGGTGTATGTGGAGCACATGCTGCATATAGAACACTGGTCGGGAAGGCATTACGATAAGGGTTCTATTGGCCTACAGCACTACAAGATGCTATACACCTTGTTAAGACTTATGAGCAATGTCAATTTCATGTTTGGCAAGTACATCAATCAGCTAATCAATTGCAAACAATACCATTGTTATGGCCGTTATCGACATGGAGTATTGATATAGTAGGTCCATTACCTAAAGCAACTAATGGATACAAATTCTTATTTGTTGCTATTGATACCTTCACAAAATAGATAGAAGCTGAACTTGTGGTTTCAATTACAGCACAAGCAGCAAAGATATATTTTATGAAAAATAGAGCTACTAGATTCAGAGTTCATAGTAGACTAATTAATGATAATGGATCACAATTTATTAGTGGTCTATTTCGAGATTAATGTGATGAAATAGGCACAAATATTTGTTATGCTTTTTTTGCTCATCCAGAAAGTAATGGAACAGTAGAACGTGCAAATGACCAAATCATGCAAGGCATGAAGAAACGAGTGTTCGGTCATCTCAGAAGACACTTGGGGGCTTGGGTTGACAATCTCCTCAGTGCTTTGGGCCATACGCATGACGAACAGTAGAGCTACTAGTGAAACACCTTTTTCACTAGTCTAAGGAGCAAAAGTTGTTCTGTCTAGTGAACTTCATTTAGATTCTACGTGAACTATTCTTTTTGAACAGGTTGATCAAAATGGCCAACATGAAGATGATATAAATCTTCTTGAAGAAAAGTGAGATCGAGCACTTATCAGGTCAGCAACCTACCTACAAGGTTTACGATGATATTACAACAAAAGAGTTCAACCATGAACACTTAATATGGGAGACTTAGTTTTAAGGCGCATCCAAAACCAGCCTAACTTGAACAAGTTATCTTCCAAATGGGAAGGTCTCTTTACTATCGTATCAGTCTCCCAACTTGGTTCTATTCAGCTTGCTATGGAAGCTGATCGAATCCTTTCAAACACTTGAAACATCCAGCATCTTCGCAGGTTTTATGTGTACATATTTTAAGCTTTTTCATATAAGTTTACACTTTATATCCATATTCCTATTTGTGTTAAATATAAACTATTTCTTGTTTTGCCATTATTCTAAGTAATCATGAAATTTTATCCAACCAAACTCCCTAAGTAAAACACGAAGTTACTGGTCGCGTTGTGAGATAACTTCTAATAGAGAATTTTTCATGTAAGCCAGTACTTACTGTATTGGAACTTATTAGACCAACCTCATCTCCGACCTACTGCTAGTTAATACTAAGTATAAAGCTAAGAGAAAACTGGTCATTACTCCATGAGAACTATTTGTATTTCGATAACGTTGCTGATTAGTACACAAACAGTTAGGGGCTAGTGATATTCTTGGATAAAAAAAATAAAAGTGGACAAGTAAATAGAACACATATGACACAAAAGAAATTTTTTCATATCATTGAAAGTGAGTACATTTACTTAAAAGTAATCTTTACATTGTTCATGTAGAAATCTATGACAGATTTAACTTCTTCACATTTCGTGTTTAGCTCTTCTTGAGATGAAATTGATAGGTCGGGTGCTAAAGCTTCCAATTCTACCGCATCCTTGTAAAAATGTCTTAGCTTCATGAAAAGAGCACCAATGTGGATAGCAATTGAAGAGCGGAAAGCAACTCTCATTGTTTGTGCTATGTTGGGGATATGATCAAGGGTATCTTTCAGTAGATTATTAATTTCTTCAACTAGCTCTTCCACAGACAGGTCAGTACTTGGCAAATCGACTTCTTTTCTTTTCAGCTCTGTTGCAATCTTCTTCAATTGATCGGAAATGAAAACCAATGAAGATTTACTGACTTGCTATTTATTTACTTCAAATCTGAGGAGTTTCTAGTTCTCTTCCATTTTTTTCATCTCCTTTTGCATGTAAACTCTTAGCTCTTCGCCTTTTCTTTTAAGGGCAATTTCTTCAGCAAGCTGTGTTTCTTTTTCCCTTAATTGATCTTGCAGTTCTAAAAAAATATATAAGAGATTTTTTTAAGATTTACTTCATAATAAGAATTAAAAAACTTAATAAGGTAAACAACTGAGGCATACCTGTTGTGATAACCTCTTTTGCTTCAATTTTGGCTTAAAACTTTCCTGATAACTTCTAAAAGTTTACTTTATTATCTACTTGGTAATTGGTAAATATTTCATCAAGAATTAGAAGTTTGTCCTGAGCTTCTACCAGATCAAATTGATAGCCTTTGGCGGTATTTTACGCCACCAAAAGCTGTTTCTCTAATTCATTTATTATTTCATTTGCTCTGTTCCTAAACAGACATGTAAGAATAAACTTTGCAAGTAAAGCATAAAAAAGAAAAGGTTTTGAGTTAACTTACTTTTTTGCAATTTCAGCCTTTGCTAAAGTCTCGATCTGTTGCTTCAATAGATCGGTGGTATCTTGCTTGAACTAAAAAAAATCAGAAGATATTCTTTTACTCTCTTAAAAGAAAAGGAAGAGAAAAGGGTACCTTAGCTAGCAAGTTGTTAAAAACTTGCTCGAAGTTACTCTAGTCGGTGACAACAGGAGAAGCACTTGGAAGTATCATCATCACATTTTCCTCTTCAATGGTCACAGCCGATCTAGCCGCTTTCACTGGAATATTTGTACTAGTCTGTTCGACCAGTACCTCCTCTGCTGCAACAAAAATTCCTCCAGATAAGATCCCCTTATCAACAGGGATCTCTCCTTCGGTGGTCATCCCAACTACCTCTTCTCTGGCCATAGGAGGCTCAAGCTCCTCCTCAGCTATAGGAGTTGCCCCGACTGGCGGCTTATCGTTAGTAACCAAGGGAATTTTATCCTCAGTACTGACTAGGACCAACTCAATGTCTTGTACATTGGTTGGTTGCTCACTGGTACTTCCCTCAAGAGGTACTGAGGCTAACTCCACACTAGTCATCGCAAGATCAACTAGTGAGTTAGCTTTAAGATTATCTTGAGGTGGTTCGGAAGGAGCAGTTTGAGGGCTAAAAAAACTTACTCCAATTCTGAAAGTTAAAAAAACTCATATTTAGAAAAATATATAAAAATGGACTTACTTCATAGAGAGTACAGACTCCATAACCCATGTTGTTATGGTGTCCTCCGATTAAAAGGCACATCCGCTATCAACTGAGGGAGTTGGTGATGTTAATACCTCCACATTAGAGGAAGAAGTCTTTTTTCTCTTCCTCATAATGAGAGGAATGTCATCCTGCTCATCTTCCTCTTCCTCACCCTGAATATACAGAAATAAAGGGTAATGTTTATATAGAGCATCCCAATTACCGTATCTTTTCTTATTATGCACCTGAGAAGAAGTCCTCTTCTTAGTCCTCTTCTCTTGAATTTGAATACTTTGGCCAATGCTGGTCGGTTTAGCACTGGTCTGGGTGGTAGTGGTTGGATTCATCACCTTAGAGGCACCCTTAACAAGAGTCCTCTTCTTCTTGACCGAAGGAGCCACAGTTGCGGCCTCGTACTGGTTGCAGCTCACTTCCGACCATGCATCTAAAGAAAATATATCCAATGAGTAATGAACAGAATAAATGTTCTAAACAATAAAAAATTTGTTTAGTACATACCTCAATGCATTCGTTTATGAATTCATTGGATTGTCTGATCAGACTAGAAGGCCGGTTGTCCAATGCAGCTTGATCGGATCCATCTAAGGGAACCCTCAAAACTTCAATCACCCTGGAGCGGGTCACCTCAATGGATAAAACTAATACAAATAAAAATTAGAATAAATTTCCTTTAAGAAGAGAAAGAAAAAAAAGGCTGGAAAGTTCTTACCTCCATGTTCATCCTTGCTAGTGTCTTGTTCACCTTCAAGTTGCTAAGCAAACTTGAATCATCTCCTCAAGGGACTCAACTTGTGATACAAAAAAAAACAAAAAATGATTTTCAGAAAACCGAAGATGACTTTCTCTAGGAACCTCTGAGTAAAACAACTCTTTTCTATAATCCCGCCAAGTATCCTTGGGCGAGAGGTGTGGATTATTGAAAGCCATTTTTTCTTGAAGCTTAAAATAAACACTTCCACTATTATCCTTGGTTTTGCTATTTCTAATATATTGATAAAAGAAACAAAAAATTCGAAGAAAAATAGGAATGCCAAGATAAGCTTCACAAAGGTGCAAAAAGACACTTAAGATCAAAATAAAATTGGGAGGAAGATGATGAAGCCCAATCTTGTAATGATCAAGTACATCAGCAAAGAACTCACTCTCTGGAAGACAAAACCCTAACCTTACTATGGAGGCGAAGAGGACAATCTACCCTTCTTTCGGTACTGGTGTCGAGTCTTCTCCACTGGAATCACATCGCACCATTTTGCACGGAGGGATTCGACCTTGAATCTCAAGATCCTTGATCATGCGCTCGGTGAGGATGGATTTCTCCATTGCAAGAAAGGGAAAAAACTCGAAAGGAAATTTTCGTGCTCAAAAGTGTAAACGTGTGAAGCTTTTGAGAAAAGCGTTACCCCCTACTTATACAATACATTTGAACAGTTATACCACCGGTTCGGTTAACGAGAAAATCATGAAAAGATTTTCTTATTGGAAATTGAAACGGTGATATAATTAAATACGGAACCTTGTAATATTTTATTAAAAATAAAAAGTCTTAAGTGCTTTGGGGGCTAGCTGACGACGATTAACATACCCTATCCTACTTTCTGGGCCTATGGTCTCATAAAGAAAAAAGAGCCCATAAATAAAGACAAGGTCCAATGCCCATTACCCAGTTACAACTTCAACTAGAGTTAAATTCAGTCACGTGAAAATATTCCCAACCAGTGTACACAACACTTATTGAAGATAAAGAATATGACCCAGTTATCCCAACCAGTTATACACGTACTGGTCAGAAACGATTCATTCTATTACCCCGACCAGCATACAAGTCGGATGTTGGATAGCTTTCGCCCTGACCTGGTCGAGGTCGGGAAAGAAGTTACACCGTATAAGACTAGCGTGTGGGAGACTCTCTCTCTCACACACAAGTACAGAAGACCGATTGGAAATTACTCCCTATGAAGAGACGCCTCTTTTGATGAAAAGATACTTCTTCGGCGAGAAGACACCTTTTGACTAGAAGACATCTTTTGGCAGGAAAACACCTCTTAGAAGATGACAACTGACATCCCATTGCCTGCTATAAATAGGAGACTCCCACAAGGATTCAAGCATAAGGTGAGGGATTAGAGATAAGAAGTTAGCATTAGTCTTTTAGTTCTCCACTCAAGTCTGTACTCTGTAAACACCTATAATCCAATAGAGAAGCAGTTTCATTTTTTACTCTTTTCAATCTTTGATTTACTTGACAAAGGCAACCAAAATTACATTCGTAAGCTCGATCTAGGGACCTCCAAGTCTTGAACATTGACAGCGTTGATGTAGGTTCAACATGACATATGTGTGACAATAGAAAAACGACGAAACTATGTGAAATGCGAATATTCATTTTCGGTGAGAAATATTGATTTCAAATGTCATATGCTATGAGCATTGAGATATTAACTTGTTGGATTGATTTGTGAATGATATTTTAATAAAATATTATTTGTTAAGATATTATTGCTAAATATCTACTTTACAACTTGAGATTGTCTAATATATAGCAAAGGCCATGTCGAAATTTTCTCATATTGTGCTATTATTGCAAAATGTATACTTTCCAACTTGACGTTGTCTTCAAATGTAGCAAGGATCATACCGAAATTTTGTATTATTTTTTCCATATATTTTTTTAATAACTATAGCATTTTTCCTAATTTTTTAGGCCTTTACCGTTTTGTTTTACAAATTATCCACATTTTTTGCATTCTTTTCCAATTTTAATTCAGTTTGAGGTGTGAGGTGCGTACACCCCATTGAAAAAAAAAAACTCCTAAATCCAACCGTACACGTTTTATAAACGTGTGTACATGACTCAACTCGTGAAGAATTCTGCTGGCTCAAAATTTAATAAAAAGAAAGACTCTGCTCCGATCCAACATGCACTCCAAATCAATCTCTTGATAATGGCATCAAGATCGAGCCAATACATATCGATCCCAGGCTCACTCACCTTTCATGATTTGTGATCATGACATGCTCTTTTGTCTCCCCCTGCGTGCTTGCACTGGATCACGCCGAGCTCTTTTGTCGTTTGAGAGGTCTTGGACACTATCATCTCGACTCGAGCTGTTGTAAGACTGTCTGCTATGATAAATAAATAAATAAATAAATATATATATATATATATATATATATATATATATATATATATATATCATATATATTTGTATCGTATATAGATTATCATTGACTTTTTTTTCACCGATGGTTCGGTAACTATATGTACAATAAATTTTTAATCATTTGTGATGTGCTTCTTTGTTGTAGCCAGGGGCGGAAGCAGGCCTCGGTCCAACCAGACGTGAGTCCGAGGTCTGCCATAGTAAACTTATACGAATTATGTTAAAAAAAATTAATATAAAACTGTAATTTAGCGTAAAATGATGTGACCTGATTCGAGACACGAGCCTAAGCCGATTCCGCCCCGGTGGCGTCAGCTTGCTCGAGCTCGAATCAGGAAACCAAGCTAGGCGGTGGCTTCTAGAACGTTGAACCTTCTAGATGGCACGCCAAGCGGGCGGCACACGGAAACGAAAGCTGCGAAGGATCGAAAAAGGAGGGGAGAATATCGGAAACGGGAAACATGCTCGCAAATAAAGATACGGCGGCAGACCAAAGACTGCAGCCGGAGAAAGAAGTGGAGAAATTTTAAATGACAGGCAAGGCAGAGTCACATCTTCTTTTCTACTTCTTCTTCTTCTTTTTCTTTCCTAGAGAAGTACTAGGAGTCCATGCATCGCTTTTACGACTAGTTTTAGGTCCCGTTTGGTACGGTTTCAGATTCTAGTAGAAACGGAAATAGTTCTAGATTCTTGGTAGAAACGTTTCAGGTAGAATCATAATCACTTTCTACAAACCGTTTGGTACAGTTCCAGATTCTAGTAGAAACTAGTGAAACGGGGTTGAGGGTGATTCAACCACGGTGTGGAAAAAGAAGAAACGTTCCGAGGAGAATCGTTCCGAGTTTTATCCCGTTACTGGAGTTTCTCCTGCATTCTAATAAACAAATTTCTGCCAAGTTGCCAAACGGAGCCTTAATCCAGGGGGTGTATAGCCATCTCCTAGATGTTTTTGTTTTAAATAACATCTAAATTTTGGACTAGGATTAGATCAAATCATATGATCGGATATAATCGATACTCCCGAATCTCAACAATAATACGGGACAATGTTATCAGATCCCTTTAATTTATTCCCGTGTAAAGGTGCCCAAAGTGAGCCGCAAAAGTCTCCGAAAAGTTGCGCTCCGTCTGAGTAGGCCGTTTGGCATCTCCCTCCCGGTGCGCGTTCTCCGACGATGTTTTTCATGTGCTGGCTTGCAAATTTTGTTTTATGCGTAGGAGCGTCATGCTAATCCATCCATCCTGAGGTGGACTCACCGTGCAGATGATTAAGCGATGCTGGTTTAGGCTTGGCTTTTTCTTTTCTTTTCTTTTTCGCTTATAGTTTAAAATCAGCTCTTTTTTGTGAGTAGCTTGTAAGTGTCTAGCTTTTAAGCTAACTCCGGGTGTTTGGTAGTCTGTTTTTTTTTTTTCTTTTTTGGCTTTTGAGCTATGATATGACTTATCGTTGAATTGTCTGAAATACTCATTGTTATAACGACTTAGAGCATCTCCAAGAGAGTATCCTAAAAATGAGCCTTAAACTTTAATTTAGAACCCCAACTAATTAGATTTAGGGTTTCAACGAAATATTCACTCCAGCAATTAGGCCCTAAAACCCAATAAAGATAGAGCTCAATCACAGAGTTGCTAAATATAGCTATTCTCCTAGGGGCCCTAAAACAATTTGCTAAATTTTAACAATTTAGGGTCCTTGCTGGAGTTAATCTTTTCCTCAAAAATCCTATAATTCAAGTTAGGACTATATTTAGAGCCCCTCTTGGAGATGCTCTTAGGTGCTCACTGTTAAAATCCCGTGCACAAGGATGAATTCAGTGCAAAATAGTACCGATTTAAAATATTTTGATGTAATTTCGCTTGAAGATTAGTAATAGTACAAAACCTTAACAAAACTTCAAAATGATCAATTGTACCAAAAGAGTAATAACAATTCTATGTTGTTTGCAATCTTTGAACCGTGGATTTGTACACAGGTGGTGGTTTTGATTTTTTTTTTTTTAAGGCGAAAAAAAAACCCAAACAAACAGGGTCTAAACTTATTGTGAAGAACTCTACCAGCAAGTTGCTCAAACATTGTATCTTTCTCTCTTATTGAACCAGACATATAAACCCGAGTCAGATTCTAATCTTTACAGAGAGGTGCTTCTATGCTCTTCTATTTAAAAGTTGCACAACTTTTAAAGCATGAATGGAGGGTAGATGGTGATTATTTATCCCTTCGCTTGCTTTAAGATTTGTGCAACTTGTACTAAAAGGAAGAGCATAGAAGCACTGCTCATCTTAATATTATAAGTGATATGTGGTATACATATAATTAAATATATGTATACTTATAAATATATATTATTATATTAAATTCGAAGCTATGCGCCGGTACAGACCGATATCAAAAATATAACATTTTAAGAACCAAACCGGCATAGACATGTATGGTTTCTGACGAAAAAAACCGGATAGTCCAGCACCTCCTGTACTTTAACGAGTCCAAAACTCCAAATTTCGAGTCCTTTAAATTTCGCGCAACGCCAAACATTTCTCAACTCCTGCCCATCCATGGACCGCACACACCAACCCAAACGGGAGCCCTCTCCCGTGCCACCGCCCGCCGCCGCCGCATCAGAGCGAGAAGCCACCGGCGACTCCGAGTCCTCCGACGTTGCCGTGTCGATCATTACCGCCGACAGCTCGTCGGTGACGGACGACAGCGACGCCGAGTCCTGCAGCGGCGGTGGCAATGGCGGCAACGCGACAAGCAACGACGACGATGGCGAAGACGACGTGACCACGGAGAGTGCCGCCGGTAAGCAAACCGTCATACCGTGGTGGTGCTGGGCGGTCGAGAAGGTCGCGGCTGAGAACGACGTCGACGGTGGTTGCGCACCGGCGGTGGCGGCGGAGCACGAGGGGGCATTGGCCGGTGGCGGCCATACGGCCGAGAGCAACAGGCTCTTCTGGGAGGCTTGCATTGCTCACGGCTACTAGCTGCCATTCCATGCACCATGGATGCAAAGATTGGAGCTTGTGATCCGTGAAATTCTTGGTAATGGGTGGAGCTCATGCGATGGCGCCACGATGGTGTTTACGAGGTGGGCTTTACTAGTCAGTTTCAGTTCATGGTCAAGTCAATTTGATGTGTGTAACATGTAATTAACTGGGTAATTCTTGTATGTATATAGCAGCTTGGGAGTTCCGAGTTAGTTTGAAATGTCAATCATGATTGATTAATTAATTAATGCATGTTTCGAGTAGCAAATTCGTATGCACGAGTATATGCCAAAAAAAAAGAAGAACTAGCTAATTTTGGTGTACAAATCTTGTCTGATCAATACTGATGTTTCAGATGCAAATCCTAAAGAGTAAAGAGCTCTTTCTCAAGATTTCCGATTTGACAGAAGGATTAGATAGCGTTCTGGTACAATGAGACGATCATCCACCGGAAATTACCCAATTCATGTGATAGAACATGTCTTTTTACATCGAATCGATAGTGATGTTAACTGTTGTTTATGCTTAAAGCATAGATAATTATACGAGCTATTTCAATCACGATACACTAAATTTAATATGGGCCGTTCATTCTTTTTGATCTATTTGATCAGATTAGCGCTAGTATTTATTTATACTTCTACCGGTAGTATAGTAGTATAAATACTTATAAGAAATCAATGGCTAGATTTGATTTCTACTACTCACTGTATACTATTAGTATAATACACTGTAAAATTTCTAAATTATATAACCATGTGGATAACAAGATTCTAAAATCTTGTGGATAACAAAGGAAGAAAACCAACAACAAAAAAAAAACTCAACCACATCAGCATCTAAGCAAGTAAACAACACACAAATGACTCGATAACAGAAAGTCCGGAAATTTTTGTATTTGATGCAAGATTCAACACTTTTGCGTATTTACAGAACGATACAACACTTTTGCGTATTTACAGAAAAGTCACTCATATCCGGAATTTGAAAATCTGTTTTTGAATACCTGGTTTATCAAATTCCGGGTATGGCATACCCGGAATTTC
The DNA here is from genome assembly GCA_036346355.1 of Rhipidocladum racemiflorum. Lineage (NCBI taxonomy): Eukaryota > Viridiplantae > Streptophyta > Magnoliopsida > Poales > Poaceae > Rhipidocladum > Rhipidocladum racemiflorum. The sequence goes on from CM070577.1 coordinate 83,534,536, forward strand.
AAATCCCAGTTTTGACGTATTTGGAATTTGAAATCTCGGTTTTGGGGTATATTAGCCATACCCATCATTTTGTGAATACGGGTCAAATCTTGTATCAAATACAAAAATTTCCCGGAAAATCCATGACAGCATGGCTTTAGAGCAACTCGAGGATAATAAAGAATCATTGTGCTGCCATAGGAAAGTATTCAACAATTTGTTTGGAGGCGTTAAATTTTCATATTTGTGTTTCATAAACATGCGAGAATATCAAAAGGATAGCATCAGGAAACATAAATCATCAACCAATAATAGGCCAAACCAGCGAAGGATGAAAAGTACAGGGCCGTCAGAGAAGCCTAGTGAATCACCAACATTAACCAGAACACATGGACACAACATGACATTTCAGTGATTTCACATAATACATGGATGTAGTTTCTGTACCAACTGGCACTGAAAATCAATGAGGGGATAAAGTCACCATAAAACAAAGCTTTGAAATACTTGTGTTGTCGCAAAAAACTTGACGAATGGTTAATCGCCACCAACACCCGAGAATGTCGGGTTCAGTTTTGGTTCACGAGCGTGCCAGCCGATTTGATTCCACAATCGGCAAGAGGGATGAGTCCCCAAGCAAATCGACCAAGGAATCGATATGGGGCTTAATAGCGAGCGAATCTGGTTGATTTGAAGCAGACCAACGTAGATCGGGGTAACTAGTAGATCTAACCAACTCTACGAGTCGATCAGATGGGGGTAAAGGCTACTTCTCCCGAAAAAGGCGATGCGCAGCAAGATCGGAGAGAAAGCAGGACCTGGCAGGGTGTAATGCAGCGAAGATCAATAATCGGCGATGCGCAACTATATTGATCAAAGCGTATTACAGGAAAAAGATTACAAACTAAGTGTCCACTCCTAATGCAAAGGAAAAGAAAGGTATAGATTGATTTCATGTGTGTTCTTGTTTTTTTTTCGTCGTAACTCGTCATCCCCTTTTATAGCCCTTAGCCTAATTGTATCTGCTTCGATCTCGTCATCCGCTCGTATCGGCCTCGGACTCTTCTTTCCATCCCGGGCGTGATCATATCCGATTTTGATCGTATTGGCTTTGGTCTTTCCTTCAGTCTACATATTTCCATACAATTGTGACCCTCCAACCCGACCATGTATTGTCTCTTATTGATCTGGACTTACATTAGCTTTCCCAGACTCGCGCCGAAATTGCACCTGTCTTGATCAACCCTTCAGTCCCTCAATTTTGGGTGCCAACAACTTGGTAGCAGAAATAATGAAAGTTCATGCTGTGGCACAAAACAATTAGAAAGGTAAGAACAATTCCGCGGAAATAGATTAATGAAATGCCCTAAGATATTAAATTAGGTAAATACTAGTATTAGCTACTAATTAGAATATTAATTAGCGTATTTTGCTTTTATAAAACTCAAAGTGCGAGTAGAGCGATTAAATTAAAAATGGGGATTGCTGTCAGACATGCAGATGAGGTATTGATCACCGAGATACCAGACCCGTTGGAGCCGAGTCGACACCTCTCGCTAGATCTGGTTCATCATGCGGCGATCCTAACTTACCTAGTAAGTATTGCAGGTGTTCGTAGCGTTTAGAACCAAATAGTAGCCACTAGCCAATAACTCAGTAAAGCCAGAAGAGAGGTAACTTGGTAAAGTTGATCAAGCCACTTTCCAGCCAAGCACACAGGAGATTCACCCCTCCTTCAGCAGCACAGCAACCGGAGCAAAGGATTGAGGCCATGCCCCTCCACTTGTAGCCGAAAAAGCAAAGGGCAATGCCCATTTAATCACCCCACCAGCACAAAGTAGCAAGAGCATAGCTTATTCACTCAGCCAGCCGAGAGCAACCGCATGCAACACTCCCATTTCTCAGCCAACCGAGAGCACCCCAAAACCAAGGCGAAGAACACCAGCTGGCCAAGGAGAACCAGAAACCGGAGGAGCCCCAAGAACTAGCCGGAGCAAGGAGCAACCCCAAGAACAAGCCAAACAAGGAGCCAGACGACAGGAGGAAGAACCCACAAGTAAGGAGCACGAAGACTTAGAGGAGGAGCCTACAACCGAGCCAACAACATCATCGATCGTCTTCCTCTTAGTCAACCGAAAATCAAGCAAAATTCACAGCTCTCAGCTCAGTCATCAAAATAGAAAACAAACGGAGGAGAAGTAATCACACAGCTCATTGGACATGCCTGGGGCTTTAGCTGAGGGAACTCAGCTGTCTCCTGGACAACAATATCCCTATCCCACTTGTTGTTCAGAAATTCCTCCCAGCCAACATCAGGAATCATCTCTTCACCACAGGGGCGGAGCCAGTCCAGGCCCAGGCCTTGGGCCGGCCTTAAGGTTATTGGGCTAAATGGTGAATTTATAAATTTTTTTGAGAAATTTACATGGGTTTTTTGGGCCAGGCCTGGGTGGTCCGAGGCCTAGCTCCGCCGCTGCTTCACCATATGTTATCACAGTGCCCACAGACATGATATGATATCAGGGGTGAGCAAAGGCTTCTCTTTCCTCACACCCCTGTAACTGATCGGTGATCTTCCAGTTGAGAAGACCAGTAGAGAATCTTGGGAGAACTCGGACTCCCAGAGCGCATCGAACCTAAGCAAGGACGAGTTCTCCGGACTACTGTGATCGATCTGCGAGTGAATAACCCAAGGAGATTGAGCACTGGTCAGCTATGGAACAGTCTTGTGTTAGTTCTTGAATCTGGGTAAACCAAATTAGCAAGCTGAAATATGCACCATCGTTTGGTCAAGATCTGAAACGGTCATAAGACGGACAGAACCGTCGAGCTTATCCATTTTTCTTCACGGCGCAGCTGAAGACGAAGTTCCTGCGGACTTGGTTGAATGGTTTGTTGCTTCTGCCAGTACACTTCCATGAACAAGCAGGGCAAACTAGGGTTCACAAAACCGTCGAAAACTGCGGTTTTCGACCGTATCGAGCCGGTCCGAAATCCTAAACCAGTCGGTAAACTGCTTCAATTAAAAAAGTTGAAAATTTTGAAAAAAAAAATACAATGTAAACCGATCGAAAACCGGTGAATACCGAGTGATTTTCGACAAAAATCGACGAAAATCGCTCAAGAAATCGGTCGCCCAAAAGTTCAACTCGCCGATCGGTTTTTCGAGAAAACCCGGTCGATTTTCGTTTTTTCTTTTGAATTTTTTTCAAATGCTCGGTTTCGAAACTCTTCGGTGTTTGACGATTTTCGTTCGATTTTTGCGGTAAACCGGTACTGCCAGGACCTCGATTTTTTATTTCAAAAAGAGTTTGGTTAACCCTAGGGCAAACCACACTGCTATTTATTCTTTAACTTTTTGTTAGTCAACCAATGGTAAGGTCTTTTTTTAAGAAAAGGATTGCTACAGACCCAAAAAAAATTACACCAAACAAAAGCAATTGCCAGTAGTAGGTAAATAGCCAATCAAACCATCCATGGTCCATCCATATTAACTCTCCCTATAGGGGAAGGAAATGCGCAGCTCGCACCTATGCCACGTCGCCGTTTTCTGCGCAGGGCCCCGGTGGTTTTGGTGTGTTTACGTGCGGGTCCTTGTTGCCGGCTACCGTCGATCTCGCGTGCCGATCGCGATCTCACCGTACTCGTGTCCCTCAGTTTTGCCCGATGCGTGGCCATCAAATCTTCGTCTGCGGAGCACTCGAGGGGACGAGGCACAGCCATCTACTCAGTGCCGTTTTCCCATCGCCATCGCGCTTCTCTTCTCCGTCCGTGCGCCTCCTTCGTCCGTGCCACCACCGTCACTACCCCTCACCCCTGCGCTCGTGCGAGTGTGGCCGCCTCCTCACCTCCGGCGCTCAGCCGCCTCGCCATCACGATCTCCTGCTCCCTGCCCGCGTGCCCCCTTCGACCGCGCCTTCCTCGCCACCTCTGCTCCCTGCCCGCGTGCCCCCTTCGATCGCGCCTTCCTCGCCACCTCGGCTGCTCATACAAGACGTAAGGCCGCCCTTCGCTCACACAGGAATGGTGGGAAGACAGTCCCTGGAAGCCGGAGAGGTGCCCCTCCTCCTAGGCCACCAACCCGATCCCTCCCTCCCTCACGGATTCTGTATTTTTCTTTTATTTTTGACCTTGATCCGGCTGCGCATGATGGATTCTTTGATTCTTTGCCATTACATCCAGTCATTCCGCGACCGATTTGTGTTCTACGTAGATCTTTCGCAAGGGCTTTTACCAGATCGAGATGTCGACCACAGGGATCAGGTTTTCCTCCTTCCCTTTTTCCCCCTTCTTCATTCCGGGTGCTTCTTTTGCTAATGCCTGCTGTTGCTATTGCTATTGCTTTCCGTTTGTTCTCCTTTTTAGTGCCTTAATTCTAACAACCCGTTGCTGCTTCTTCGATCGTTGCTCTTGCTTGCTCCATCCCCATTCGATCGCCACTTTCGTTCTACTGGTATATATTTATCTCATAAGCTTCTATCGTTTTTTGGTCATCTATCGATTCACGCCTAATGCTTACTGTTCTGTTCGTCGCTCGGTTGGCTCGCGCACTCTCCTGGTCCGTCCTCCTCGGCTTGGCTTTGCTCCCCATTACGGTGGTCATGAGGTCTGTGTGAGTGATGCTCGTGGATTCTTGCCTTAGATTGTGCATAAAGTTTTGTTGGTTTTACCCTAATCTGTCAGGTGAGGTTTGCTATACAGACATGACGAATTAAAGGTTAGCTCTTGTTCTTTGTGTCTATGCTCATGCCTGTTATACCTTTGTTGATATTGACTACAGATATTTAAAGTTGTTGCCTAACCAATTTTATGATAGATGGCTTTCGCATAAGACTGGAAAGTTCGTGTAGTCTTCTTTGCCCATGTTTTGTGCTTTGCCCATGTTTAGTTCAGTTAGACAGTTGTTTAGAGCAAGCAGTGTTAATCCTTTGTGCAGCATGAGATGGCTTTGTTTTCGTTTGACAACTTATCAATCCCATCTCATCTGCGACTAATTTATTTTTAAATTTGGAATGTGCTATCACCGAATGGTTTTGGACTATTATATCAATGCTTTCAATATGTAAAAACCTGAAAGGAGGAAATTGTACAAAGAGGTTATTTTTTGTTTAATTTCCTATGAGGATTTAGGTTTTTCTACATGGTGCTTCCTTTTTCCAGTCTATACTCTTGGAGTTACACTCCGAATCAATATAGGTTAGTTGGATGCAGTGATTGAAATTATGATTGCCATAATGCTAACATTTGTTACTTTTTGACAGAAAAATTGAATACCGGTTAACAAATTGGTGGAAGCATCTGTACTGGACTATTTCTCATGTGTGCGCGTTCTGCGGATCTCACCTAAGTGGCTAAGTCCTAACATATCATCTCGATATTTGTGCAGGCTGCATCCGAGTGGCTTTTCATACTGCATCCGAGTGGCTTTTCATAGTCCCTTGGAGTATTCAGCAATTATTGAAGTATATAGCAAAGAAATATAAAAATCCAGTAATTTATGTAACGGAGAACGGTAAGGTTTCTAATACAGAAACATGGCTGTTTGTCCTAGACGATTGAGCTGTATATTTTCCTGCGGGTATGTGTTGAACTCCATACCCATGTTTCTGACTGTCTTCTTTACTTCACTGTTCATGTCTATTAGTAATTGTGGGATGCATTATTCCTTCATAAATCACTTTAGTAGTTAAGGCTGCTGTTACTTCATGATGCCTTAAATTCCTTAATGTATTATTTAGGAAAACCCACTGATATTTAGACACCATTTCTTTTAATGATTTTATTTAACGTATCCATCGGTGAAAATTGTTTCTATTGGTGCTCTTGTTTTGTTTATCGTGTTTACATTCTGTTCTGGTGGTTGAAGGGAGTGGAGGCGCGACCCTCAGGCTCCATTTTCCTATTTCCATTAGCATTTATGCTGATTTTACCATCTTCTTTGTTCTATATGCTATATACCTTTCAGAATTTTGTCCATCTTGAATATTTTTTACATGTTCCATTTATTCAAATTGATGTCTAACCATAACAGTTGTTTCCTGGATTCTGAAGCAAATCCTGTTATGCGCATCATCGGAATAAATCAGGCTTCCTCAGAAACTATTGAAGCTGGACAATTGATGATGTGCTACTTAGCGTTTTTTTTTCCATGTCTTATATATGCTTGAGCTATAGTACTTATTTGGCTACCAAAAAATGAAAGTTGGATTTGGAGGAGGAGCTCCGGGTAAGGTTAATATATATAGATTTTAATTTGCTTTACATATTTCTTTCAGTTTTTTTTGTTAACGTGGTCCTACATAACCAACGTAATTTGTAGGAACAAGGTGACTATATCCTACTTAGGATTTTATTTTTCAATGCTTTATATGTGCTTGAGCTATAGTACTTATTTGGCTGCCAAAAAATGAAACTTAGATTTGGAGGACCGCAAGGTGAATACATGTAGATTTTAAATTTCCCTACACATTTCTTTCGGTCTTTTTCCCTGATTAACATGGTCTGCGTGAATGAGGTTCGATTTAGTTGTAACAAGCATAACTTTCTACCTTAGCAGTACATTTAATGTAATAGGCGATAGCAGATTAATAGTTGTCTTCATTCTTTAGTAATGGAATTTTATTGCTTCTCTTAATGTGCTAGCTTCGAGGATCCTTCTAACAAAATAACTATGGTATGCCTGATGATGATACGCGATAGCATCATTGAGGTTTATCCTTTTCGATAGCGAAATATCTTGTTGCCCCTTTTGTCGGCTATTGGATATATACTGCATTTTGATGTTTTAAATCCTAAATTACTTTTTGGTTGTAACTGGATTCACTAATTTCTGCAGCTACTAAATGGGCTTATTAGGTGTTATTGGAATGAGATGGAGACACTACTAATAGAACTTACAGTTTCTACATTTTACATTACATAATTTATTCTAGGCTGCCTTGCTTGCTCAGTTTTCCCATTGATTTTGCGTTGTGCTGGATCATTGCACATTGATTTATATTTCAGCTTTCCACCATTGAATTAAATACTTGGTAAATATTATATTTCAGCTTTCTTTCATTTTTGTCCTCCAATTAAAGAGAATAAATTTTGTCTTTCCTCTTAGTTACCATGTATATAAAAAAGCTATACTTAATAAAGAAAATCATGATTGATATCGAACTAATGTTGATCCAAGATATGATATCTGAAAACTATCTGTATGTATAGCATACTTATAGCATTTACTATGGTCACCCCGTAACCATGAATGTGTCTCTCTTGATTACACTATTTAATTTCGTTATATTATTGTGTTTGTTATTCCTCAATTTCACGATGTATTTAAGATGAAAACCCACCTCTAACTGGTCAGCGACCTTTGTAACGTACCCCTAATCATTGTTCCTATATTGATTAGTATTACATTCGAATAAACTACATTAGTTTTGAGATGTATTAATGTTGCCTCAGTTATACATTTTCTATTAATTATTTCTGCCGCATGTGATTCCTAAATTATTTTATATTTGATCTATGCTAAACAAACGATATTATCAGCGGCGCAGCGTAGCACTGCAAGTACGTTGGCCTTATTGCTGATTAAGTGTACCCCTGCAGAAATCAGGTATGGCAACATAACATTTGCTAAGCACGCTTAGTGAAATTTCAAGTGTGTTCACTTTTGTGTAAGCCATGTTGGTCTGGTTGGTAGCGTTAGGTAAGATTCAAGTGCAAACAAGATCATAAGATATTGTTTGGTGCAAATCTTATAGAGATATCCATTATTTCTTTTCTGGGTTGTAACAGTGTTAGGTCTACAGATTTGTATGCTTCTTGCTAATTTTTCAAATTGATTTTTGATGGAAGTAAAACACGAGAAATAGAGGGGTATGAATTATGATATGCTCAGCTGAACTCCTCAACTGATTGTAGGCATTGTACGTTTGATGTAACTGCACAATTTCTGATTAGATGGTTTGGAGAACCGCATATATAACACGACTGTCAACCTTCCTTATCAAAAAGGAAGCTTGAGGTAAGCATTTTGACAGAAAGTATAGCAGTTTTGTTAAGCGAAATAGAGACACTTGCACCTACCTCGACACATACTTTCTACAAGCATCCTGTGCTAAGTCATCCATAGGATGAGACATGGTGCGTATCTAAACTAACGCAGAAATTTTTCCTTGAGGATTTTTGCTAACTTAACATATCAAAAGGGCCAGCAAGTTCCACACTGTCTCTTTGGAATCTACTAAGACTTCCCTATGGACAGCTAGCCTAAGATGCCACTATGCCAATAAATTATTCCAGATAAACATATACGTATGTACTGTTAAGCTGCAATGTAATTTTGTAAGAATTTGTATGTCTATGTACCGAAGTAGAGTCCACATATTTTTATGTCCATTCATCAAACTCTATGCATACTAACTAGATAAGCTTATATTTTGCTTCTTGACCTTCTTTGTATTTTTATCTAGATGAGCGATGCTATTTCAAGATGTTTAGGTTATCTTCCATTTATTCTAATTTTAGATGGTCCTAATAGTTTTCAGTTTTGGATGTTTTGTTAAGGCCAAAGGCTTGCTAAATACTGTTTCTTTCTATTTACTCAGGGCAAGGACCTAAGCAGTATCTTATCAGCTCAAACAAAAAAATCAGCTCTATTGTAGGATGAATACAGTGTTGTTGAAGTAAGGTCTTGCATATTGTAGATTCTAAATGTTATTACTCTTATATGCATCTTGTTATCTATAGTAAGGAAATTCCTGCTCCACTCCTCAGACAAATATTGGATAATGTTTTTTTTACATTTTTTTGCATAAAATTAAATTTGATTGTATAGCTGTTCTAAATGCTATCAAATAACTCCATTGTTCATCGTTCTGATCAACTCCGTTGCCCTGTCATCTTAATGTCTATTGCCTGCTTAGGCCTTACGGCGCGGCGTAGCGCGCAAATCACACTAGTAGTCCATACAAGGGAATAAGCAAGCCCTGGACTGAAGCATGTAGATTTATTTATTTATTTATTTTTCCCAGGTGAGATGTCTGTAGGAAATCCAAACCAGCATCTAACAAGATTGGCATCAATTAGACGAGCGTTGAATTTACGCAATGAAATGTGTCATGCAACCATCAAAACTGTGCTAGTATGCTCCACCAATGAAACAAATCTTAAATTATCTGGCGCAGACATCTTGAAATGCATGATGATTCGGAAGAGACATACCAGGCGACGAGGTGGGATGCAGGTGCGTAGGGGAGGCTCATCCTACCTCACTGGGCAGCGCACCGTGGCGGTGGCGGTGACGGTGGTGGCGGCGGCGGCGGCGGAGGAGGAGGAGGAACAGTCAAAGCCGAGGAACGGGCTTAGGGGCTGTTTGGGGCTTTGCTTCAGCTGGGCTGCAGCTTTGGGCTAGAAGCCCCCCAAATGGTCTAGCTGCGTAGCAGCTACGAAGTTCAGTCGCAGCAGAAGCCATAGCAAAAGTCGTAGTACAGTCGGGCGTGCTTTTCCCAACTGCGATCGTGAATCCTCCCGATCAAACCTTCCTCCAATCGCCCGCCTCCTCCTACCCCCGGTCGGTGCGACCTCCTCCTCCTTCGGTCGACGTGGCGCCTCTTCCTCCTCCCCTGGCCGACGCGGCGTCTCGTCCTCCCCCCGGTAGGCGCGGCCTCCTCGTACTCCCCCGGTCGATGCGGCCTCCTCCTACTCCGCCAGTCGGCGCGACACCTCCTCCTCCTCCCTCGGTCGGTGCGGCACCTCCTCCTCCCTCGGTCGATGTGGCCTCCTTCTCCTCCCCCGATCAGCGCCTCCTCCTCCGTCGGCTCACCCTCCTGGTCGGCAACTCCTCCCGGTTCAGTCGCCACCTTCTCCTGGTCCGGTCGCCGCCTCCTCAACCGCAGCAAAAGCAGGTTTCTCCTCTTCTCCCCTGTCGATTCCAGAGCGCAGGCCAATAGGTGCAGCAAGCTTCCCTTGCATTCTTTGTTTGAGTCCAAAAAGCAGCAATGAAAGTAGCAAGAAACCTGGTATTGAAGGTAGAGACCTGCCATTCATTTGTAGGGGAGGTCAACATTTTTTGGTGCTTGGTGACACAACTGAATCATGCTTGTGTATAAAAAAAAACATAAATCAACCCATGAATACATGTATCCTGGACTTTTTAATGCCTTGCTATTTGTATGTGATTGTACATTATTTTTGAGCTCTTCATACAATCTACAATATTTATGCAAAGTGATCTTTATGCCTTGCTAACTTGCATTGTTGTGCCTGAACCTAATCATTCATGAAGAGAAGTTGAGCCTGCATAATCTGTTTGTATGTGATTCATCTTTTTGTTTGTTTGAGCCTGCATAATCTGTTTGAATGATTTCTGAGCTCTTCATAAAATCTACAATATTTATGCAAAGTGATCTTTATGCCTTGCTAACTTGCATTGTTGTGCCTGAACCTAATCATTCATGAAGAGAAGTTGAGCCTGAACCTAATGCATTGTATGCCTTGCTAATGATCTGCATTGTTGCTAAGAAAGAACTTGAAAAGATAAAGAGAAACTGAGCCTGGCATGCATTGTTGTGCCTTGAAGGGAACAATTTGGTAATTTATTTTTTTTCCATGTCCTATCGCTCATGAACAATGAATAGAAGGAGACATCTCATTTCATTCTGATTTTGGAGAGTGTGACCGATACCTTATCAGGTTTGGTCTTGGTCATCCTATGGGGTTGGGTTAGGCACCTTAATTGGCCCTGCCCAATAAACTACACTTTCTAATCCTTAGTTTCACTTTCTAAATGATAGTTTCCATTTCCTTTTGAGAAATTATAAATGATAGGTTCAAAATTATAGTAGTACTCATCACAATTTTTCCTTTTGATGGATTGTCTTATTAGGACTAGTTAAGTGGAGTAATTAAAAATTAGTCTAAAGAGAGGAGGCCACTGAGATTTAAATTAAGTTCAGATTTAATTATACCTGATGTTACTATTGTGTTTGATTTGATCAGTTTGTTCTTTGCCGAGATATCTATATTGTTGTGTTTGCCATCTAATGATTAACATGCCGATTACCAACCATAGTTACTTTTCTCAACCCTAGTCCACCCCCTCCCCTCCCTTTCCAGCCGCACCCCCTCCCCTCCTAGCCAGCTGCCCCCATCTCCTCCTCCATCACAGCCGCAATTCTCCTCCTTGGATCACAACCTCCCCCGGTGTCCTGCGCTTCCTCCTCCCAGGCCCTTGCTTCCCTGAGCATCCTCCTCCCAAGGTATAATAATTTCTTTTAGGGTTCTATTGAGGGTTTGGATGTTGTGATTAGGAGTTGCTATGTTAGTTTTACCAGTTATAATGATGATGATGATGATGATTATGTTTGATTGGAGGATCTAAAGTTTGGGGGTAGTATGTGATTTCGGGCAAAGAAGATCACAATTTTAGGATTGTAATTCGTGGACCCTAGAGTCATATCCAGAGTGGTTGATTGTTGTAAAAGTTGTAGATCATCGTCTTAAGTTTAATTAAAGACCAAGAACATGAATTTTAGTTGGGTGGTTTAAAAGTTATGGCCATTTGATTGCCTACTATTCAGAATCCGTTTATGTTGGCAGCAGCCGCAAAAATTTGCAAATTAGGGTTATTTAGATGCCGAATAAAACTATTTAAATAACTAGATAAAACTAGAAAATTTCCTATAGAATTCAGAACTGTCATCGTTTTCTTAATTTGGAGTTGTATAAAAATAGTTATGAGGTTTTGAAGTTGACTGTCCCGTGGGCGGTCATATCGGTATTCAGAGTCAAATTTGGGAGGTTAGATGACTTATTGGAAAATTATGAATAACTGGGAAGTTGTAGGTTATTATCTGTAGTTTTCATAAAAGCTTTGGTTTTCATTGTTTGAGCTTAGGAACTAAAGGTTAGGGTCTTTTGACCACCGGGACAACAAGGGGTTAGCTGCTTGTCGAGAAGGATAGTTTAACTCACGGTTGGTGCATAGTGCGATATGGTTTTATTTGTTGTATGTATTGTTTTGACATGATTTTTGAGGAGGTTTGTGTGCTGTAGGAGTGTAGGTGGTGTAACTTCGGGTGTGGCCTCAAGCTCACGCCCCTCCTCTTTGCGTGGTAAAGAGGCAAGCATATCGTTCGAATGAAACGGGTTGACATGAATTTTGGTTTAAACGATTAAGTTGCTTTCTAGTTGTTTGTACATAGGAGAAAAGTTGACGCTCTTATATTATGATCGTAATGTTTATATAATAGTTTAATGCCGATTGTGAATGGATATTTGTTAATATGGTTACATGGCAAACAAAATTTTGAATACTATGTGCATCACATGCATCCATAACATGAAAAGAATTACTAGCTAGGTCGGTGAGAAATGTCATATGAGGTCATATAACTAATCCAGAGTGCTCTCGAGAAGACCTACCCCGTAGTCCCATCAACAGGGATGGATGGGAGCGAGACCTCAAGAGTAGGCCCCATAGGGATAGAAGGGAATGAAAGGGTGAGACACCGACGGGTGTGCAATCAAGCTATACCGGTATAGGCTATAAAGGGTGCATTTTCTTTTCAGCATGAAAGCATAATACATTACATGGATAAATAACAAGTGAGACTAACTGTGGAGGTTCACTATTTGTATGATTATGGAAAATACTGTATCTTGCTATTGAATAACCTCATGTATATTCGTTCTTATATGATATACTTTGCTGAGTTTTTGAACTCACGCTTGTTTACTTACTATTTTAAGTCCTCTGAGGACGACATTCAAGGATGAGGCCTAGTTACACACATCACACATTGTCATGCCATACCTGCTAAATAGCTTTGGAGCAATTTCCTCTTATTGAATAAATAGTAGTTCAACCTTGGATCATTATTTTTTTTAGAGGAACCTTGTGAGAGTGATCTATTTGGTTATATTGTTTAAGCGTTATTTTGGTCTATGGTTAAACTATGTTATGTGTTGAGCTTAATCTTTAACCTATTTGGATGTGTGATTGTTGCTTAAATTAGTTGCTAGAATACTTTCCTAGATGTTTTATACAAGAGAATTGTGGACCTGTGATCGCTTAATTAATTATGCTCGTATTGTAATTCATCGTTTATTGTTAGTAGTGATCTGTTATGTAGTTTGCTGCTGAAATTTATAAGCACTTAGGGTATCTTGTGGTAGTAACATTTTCTATACCAGGTGTTACAGTACATTCAGCATGCACAGAACATTTGAATTCGTTTAGGAAAGTGTCCACTGATATATTGAATTAGAATATTCCACAAAAAAAACTCTTTTACATTTTTCCTGTGAATAAGCAAAGTATAGTAGTAATACAGGAAGTTTGAGACAAAAGAGAAGGGTGGGTGGCAGCCAAGCCGTGACCATCTGTAACACCCCAAAATTTTGCATTTCTTAAATTCATGTGTGATTTGGCACTTTGGTGAATTTTTGGAATTTTCTGGAATTTATTTGGATTTATTTGGAATTTATTTGAATTTATTCCATTTTGAAATAATTAAAGAATTTAATTTTGCAAATAAAATTTGTTGGAAATATTTTATTTGAGTCCCAAATACCCTAAAATATTTTCCAGAATTTTTCTGAAATTTTTCTGAGTATTTTGCTATTTTTAATGAATTAAATGAATTACTGGAAATTATTTTAAATATTAAATCGCTGGAAAATCAAACCGAGTCGGTTACTGTTCATCCGACCGAGCCCGAGTCAGACTCGAGTTCGAGTCCGACCCGAGCCCGACCGCGCTCGTGGTCGCCGAACCCGCTGGAACCCTAATCGCGTGGATCGCTGGATCTTGATCCAACGGCCACGATTGAGCCACGCCACCGACCCCGAGCCCGACCGAAGCCAGCTACCGCCTCGAGTCCGACCGGACCCAAACTTCGCGACCGTTGGATCTCGATCCAACTACCGTGGCGCTGCCACGCCACCCTACCCGTCGCCACGGACTCGCCGCCAACGGAGAGGACCTCGGATTCGCTGCTTTCACGGACGCCGAGGGCCCTATTTATTGGCGCCGCCACCCGTGTCGGGATCGCCGCTTCATTGCGCACTCAGTAGCCCTAGATAACGCCGCTCGAGCCGCTTGAGCCGCAATCGCTCGCCGGAGTTGCCTCTTCCTCCGCCGTGGTTCTTGCCGATTGCGGCCATCTCCGCTGCCCTCCGGGCCCGTTGTGCTCCAGATCCGACTCTCGCCGAGGTGCACCCGAGCTACCTCTCACTTCGCGGGAGGCCCTGCGAACGCCGCTGCCGTGGTCGCCGTCCTCGACTCGGTAAGCCAGCCGGGCCAAGAAGCCATCGCCGCTGCTCGAGCTCCACCGTGGCCTCGACGCCATCCAACGGCCCAGATCACGCCACGTCACCGGTGAGTTTCCACGCTGAAAATCCTAGATCAAATCTCGGTAGTTAGATCTAGATCCAACGGTCCAGATCAACCGCTGCTCACCCCAAACGCGTGAGTCCAGATCGACCGGGCCGTTGATTTTCAAATCAACGGCCGAGATTGGCGCCACGTGTCGGGAAGCTCGACCGCCGTGATCGGCGCACGCAGTCGTGTGACGCCGACACGCCGCCCGTGTCGGCGGCTTAGTTAAACCGCACCATGACGTCCATCGCGGCGTCGACGCCATGGCGGCCCGCATGTCGGGCCGTTGTCCCAAAGAAAGGCGCCGACGCCAAGAATGACGCCATCGGTGGGTCCCACCTGCCAAGATCGGTGGTCGAGCCTCGCCGACGCCAAGAATGACGCCACGAGGGGACTCCACTGCCGGGCCTCACGAGAGCCGTGGACCGGGTCCACGGTAGACCCGAGCCGAGCGTGGACCGAGTCCATGGACCGGCTGACGTCAGCCAACCAATCAGAGACTGCCACGTGTCCAGGCTGAAGCAATAATTAATTTTCGAAAAAGAAAATGATTTATTAATTCGAAATAATGATTTCAGATTTTGTTTCAAACTTCAAACGCTTATAACTTTTGTGTTTCAACTCCGATTTGAGTGATTCAAATTTCTAAATTTGTATAAAATTGAGACCTACCTAAATATGAATTTTAATTAATTTTTGGACTAAAGTTTTTCTCTGTAAAATTATTTAATTGAATATTTAAACTTTAAATAATCATAACTTTTGCATTTTAGCTCCAAATTTGACGATTCCAGTTTCTAAAAATTCATAAAATTATGTTCTCTCTGTTCATGGATTTTATTTGGATGTTTGGACACTTTTTGCCTATTGTTTATTCGTGTATTTGCTATTTGCACGCTTTACGAGTAGACGTTGAAGTGCCGGAAGGATTTGAAGGAGAAGTATTGACTCAGGATCCAACTCAAGACCAAGAACAAGTACTTTTTGAAGGCAAGTTGTGCTTTGACCATGTTGATCCTATTTTGAAATCTATTTTGATTTAACCTATTGCATGCTAGTTCAATTAGAAAATACTTTATTTAAATATGGGGGATTAGATAAATACCAATTTGCTGTATGTAACATCCCAAAATTTTGCTTTTCTTAAATTCATGTGTGATTTGGCACTTTGGTGAATTTTTGGAATTTTCTGGAATTTATTTGGATTTATTTGGAATTTATTTGAATTTATTCCATTTTGAAATAATTAAAGAATTTCATTTTGCAAATAAAATTTTGTTGGAAATATTTTATTTGAGTCCAAAATGTTCCAAAATATTTTCCAGAATTTTTCTGGAATTTTTCTGAGTCTTTTGCTATTTTTAATGAATTAAATGAATTATCGGGAATTATTTTAAATATTAATTCGCTGGAAAATCCAACTCGGTCAAGTAATCGTTTCATCCGATCGAAGTCGACTCGAGTCCCACCGAGCCGTTGACTCGACCGAACCCACTCCTAACCCTAATCAATCCCAACCGTTGGATCAAGATCCAACTACCGAGATCACCGCATCGGCTCGAGCCGTGAATCGCCGGATCCGATCGCGCTCGCGCGATCGTGGGTCGCTGATCGCGCCACGTGGACGGCCACGATTTCGTCGTCTTTCGCCGAAGTCCGAGCCGGACTTCGCTCGCCGCTACCGCCAGTAGCGAACTAGGTTTCCGCTCAGGGCACGGACGCCGAGGCTATTTAAAGCGTGAGACGCCCCTCGAGGTTGCCCTCATCCTTGCGCACTGCCTCGAGCCATCTCGCCGAGTCGCCACCGTTGAGCCGCAATCGCCGCCGGAGTTGTCTCTTCCTCCGCCGCGGTTTGCGCCGGCTTCGCTGCCGTCCGTCGTCTTCCGCCGAAGGAGCTCAGATCCGAGTCCTCGCGACGAGACGCACCCAAGGAAGGCTTCATCTCGCCGAGCACGCCCCAAACGCCGCCGCTCGCTCGTTGCCGCCTCGTCTCCGGCCAAGCTGCGGAAGCCATCGCCGTCGCGAGCTCGGAGGACCGCCGGATCCAGATCGGACGGTTGAGGTGAGCTCACGTGTTCCCAAACCCGATTAGATGCGGATCGTTGGATCAAGATCCAACGGTTCACAATTGCCACGCGTCCGTAGCAAAGGCGTAATATAGGATTAGATCTCGACCGCCCGATCTAGATCGAACGCCCACGAGCAACGAGTAGTTTCAACGTGTTAACCCTGGATCTAATCCGCGCCGCTGATTTTCAAACCAACGGGCCGAGATTGCGCCACGTGTCGGGAAGATGGACCGCCGCGTCAACGCTGGCCCACGCCAAGGCAGGCAGTGATACGCTGACGCTACGGCCCGCGTGTCGAGGGGCCGCATGTCGCTGGTCGACTCGCCAGCGCCGACGCCACCCATGACGTCACAATGGGTCCCACTGCCGACTGCGGTCGAGCCCCGCCGACGCCGGGCCGATGACGCTACCCGAGAGGGCCCACATGTCGGGCCGACAAGTAGAGTCGTGGACTCAGGAGTCCACAGTGAGACCCAAGCCGAGCGTGGACCAAGTCCATGGATCTACCGACGCCGCCAAGAGCCAATCAGAGCTGCCACGTGTCCATGCCGACGCAATAATTAATTTCAAAAAAGAAAATGATTTATTAATTCGAAATATTGATTCAAATTTAGATTCAAACTTCAAACGCTTATAACTTTTATGCTTTCAACTCCGATTTGAGCGATTCAAATTTCTAAATTTGTATAAAATTGAGATCTACCTAAATATGAATTTTATTTAATTTTTGGACTAAAGTTTTTCTCTGTAAAATTATTTAATTGATTATTTAAACTTTAAATAATCATAACTTTTATGCTTTAACTCCAAATTTGATTTATTCCAGTTTCTAAAAATCCAGAAAATTATGTTCTCTCTGTTTATGGATTTTATTTGGAGTTTTGGGATCTTTGCATAGTGTTCATTTGTGTATTTGCTATTTGCACGCTTTACGAGTAGACGCGTTGAAGTGCCGGGAGGGATTCGAAGGAGAAGTATTGACTCAGGATCCAACTCAAGACCAAGAGCAAGTGCTTTTTGAAGGCAAGTTGTGCTTTGACCATATTGATCCTATTTCGAAAATCTATTTTGATTTAAACTATTGCATGCTAGTTCAATTAGAAAGATACTTTGTTTAAACCTGGGGGTTAGATAAATACCAATTTGCTATATGACACCTTGATTACTTAAGTATGTGCCATGATCCCTTGTCACCCTAGTTGTGGTTTACTAGTTGGACATTATTAAATTGCCAACATGGGTTTAGATCGTTGTAGTATAACGCTTAGACTCGCACGTGCTCATGACATGATTTTGGATAATCAAATGCTAATATGGACTTAATGATATATTGAACCTGTTTTGGAAAAGTATCATGTGATGTTGATGGCACGTGGTGCATGGTAATCAACTGGGGTTTGATAAACAGATTTCACCGGGCATGTGGCAAGAGTAATCGTGGGCCGCTTGTGGCATTGGGAGTGTTGATTTGGTTTTTCGGGTAGTCTTGCCTGGTCACTTTAAGGACTTAACCTTGCAAGCCTTTGAACTCGGGTCATACTTGCAACCACATGGCTGGAATGGGACGGCCCTAGTTGACTAAGTCGCTAAGGACTCACTTGTGGAGCCTCAGTGGTGTCGGGCTACACCGCTTGTGTGATTGTACGGGAGCGATCGTGGTCGTGGCCAGTACCCATCTAACGGTGTGTTGGTCCCATACTTCGCCTTGGCTAAGGGAAGGGATGGTGTAGAGCACGCACTGAGAGGACCACCTGTGTTGTTTGAGGCTTCCGAAGGCTTTGTTATGATCGCTCATTCGCATACTCTTGTATGGCGATTCACTACCGACGTGGTGAGTGGATTGTATCTTGTGGGTAAAGTGCATAACCTCTGCAGAGTGTAGAATCTATTTGAATAGCCGAGTCCACTGTGATCGACAATGCCTGGAATTACAAATCAAGGGTTAGATTTTCTGGAAATAACTTGGTTTTGAAAAGATGGGTTGGTTTAACAAGGAAGATGATGGAAATATGGTTTAGGATGGGGAAAAATGTTATTTAAACTTCTTGAAAAGTTATTTATGCTTTACTTATTTCTACTGCTTTCGAATCTACTTATATTACTTGTCAAAAGTCACATCGCAAATATACCCTGAGCTACTCCTTTGTACTAAGCCATGCATATAGTATATTAGCTTGCATTCTGTGCATGACTTGCTGAGTACCAAAGTACTCACCCTTGCCTCAACACAATATCCGTTGAAGAGGAGATTACGCCACTTTGGAGGAGGAACTCCAAGAAGACCCGCTCTACTTAGGGGATGCGAGCCCGCCATTGCCTCGTGGTATACTGGATGGCGCCACTAAGTTTATTTGATTTTCCGCTGCTGCTATTTCTCTTTTAATAAGTTTCGCCTTGCAAGGCATATATTTGTAACTTGGCCATAAGGTCGAGTAACCCTTTGATTATTTAAATAAAGTACTTTGATAGTATCGTATGGTATGATTGTGATATATACCGATGTTAAGACTGTGTGCACTAGCTGCTCCTCGACTAGTGCTGAATACACAGAGGGTCCTGGATTTGCAAATTCGGGTCCCGACAGAGGTGGTATCGTGAGCCAGGTTGACTGTAGGCTCAACCCTAAGCTAGAATGGTCGTAGTGAGGATAAAACCTATTTTCTAAAGCTAAAAATTTGTGAAGACAAGAAATGACATCTCGACTTATCCCCTTCTCTCTTTTCTTGTCTCTTGCTGAAATTTTCCCTTACCTTGTCACAATTCAAAAATTTCGAATTCTTACGTAAAGCACTCTTGTGACAGATGGAGGTTTTCTTGATGAGTGAGCATAGGTTCTATAGTGAGACTCCTTCGCCGAGTCGAGTCATAGAGTAAAGAGTCACCCTTTAGGCGTTAGACTCCAGAGTTAGTTCGATTTGGATTTGCTTTGTTGCTGAGTGTGCAGTATGTGTTGCAAGGCCCTTAGGCATTGTAAGCAGCCATACCAAGTTACTAATAATAAAGTTGGACCTTAAGGCTACACCTTTCGCCCCGCATAAGTTCCATACTACTTGCCTATTCTTGCTTCCCTCTCATCTCTAAACCTAGAGCAAATCGACAGATGGTGAACACCCGTGGAAACCTTGGAAGCAATGGGAGTGGTTCTCGCCAAATGAAACCCCAATGATAGAGCACCAAAGACCGCCAGATGATATGCAGAATTTTGGAGCATTTCTTGTCGCCAGACTCGCTTGATGCATGCTATGATGCAACAAATGCAGCACGTCATCGCCAGGCCACCGCTAATCAAGTTAATCAGTGGACCACGCCGTAATACAAGGCCGTCAGAGTTCATGAGGACTCACCCACCCACTTTCTCTCGAAATGCCAATCCGTTGGAGGCCGACGATTGGTTAAGATCAATCGAGAGGAAGCTACACATAGCTCAATGCATAGGAATGAGAAGGTACTTTACGCTTCTCATCGCTTGGAAGGAACAAATTACCGAATGGTGGAGAACTTTCGTACACGCAGAGAACCCTCAAGATATCACTTGGGAAGAGTTCACACCGCATTCGACAAAGATCACGTGCCTCAAGGAATTATGGACCTTAAGAAGGAGGAGTTCAGAGCATCAAGCAAGGTAATCAGCCAAAGGGTCGACTACCTGAACAAGTTCACACAGCTTAGCACGCTACGCACCGAGGATGTAGCGACAGATAAATCCAGGCATAGCCTCGCTTCATGAAGGGACTTAACTCAGGATTGCAAGTAGGATTGATCACCCACACCTTTCCAGATTTCCAAGAGTTGGTGAATAAGGCACTTATTCTTGAGGACAAGCGCAAGGAACTGGATGAGAACAGAAGCGCAGGATGCAACAAAGAAGGATCACGCCAGGAACGCAATACCGAGAGTTGCACCAAATCAATTCTTCAGATTCCAACCACGTAATGCAACGAGGACACCATCCCCAAAGACCAAGACCTGCCAATCGTAACTACTGCACTTCAGCCCCGCTAGAAACGCTACCCCAGTGCACAAAGAAGGAACAGTGAGACGCCGTTACAATCGCAACGAGCCAGACACTTTGCCAACAGCTGTTCGAAGAAGACAGCAGGAGCGACCCCGCCGCTTCAATCTAGGAACCACCCCAGCTAGGACGCCAAAGATCAGGAGCCACACCCTGCACCGTGGGTGAGAGGCCGAGTCAACCATGTCACCGCAGATGCACCGCAGAATGCTACGGACGTCAGATCGGGTAAGTTACTTGTTAACTCAAGTACACCTGCATGCTTTGTTTGACTCTGGAGCTTCAGATTCGCTTGTTTCGCAAGGCTTTGCTACTAGAAATGACTTGAGAATTGCAAGACTTAAGTGCATGCTTTTAGTTCAAACCCCTGGTTCAACTCCGAACGGAAGTAGGATGTTCCGGGTGAGAATACTAATAGATGGAATAGAGTTCCTAGCAAACCTTATAATTTTGGAGACCTGCACCTTAGATGTTATATTGGGAATGGATTGGTTATCCAAGCACAAGGCCGTATTGATTGCGGACGAAGGACTATCTCGCTTGAGAGCCCGTGTGGGAAGAAAGTGGAATTTCAAGCCACTGCAGCTTAGAGATGGACAGCTTGATGGTTAACAGCATCAAGGCAATCAGCATAGAGGATGTCCCGGTAGTGAATGAGTACACAGATGTTTTTTCCGAAGATCTACCTCGGGTATGCCTGCAGGTGACATAGAGTTTGTGATAGAGCTTGTATCTGCACAAAGACCGATAGCAAAGAGACCCTATCGGATGTCTACCGAGGAGTTGGTAGAGATGAAGAAACAAATAGAAGAGTTAATGGAGAAAGGATTTATCGATCGAAGTTCGTCGCCGTGGGGAGCACCAGCTTTGTTTGTCAAGAAGAAGGACGGGAGTTTCAGGATGTGCATCGACTCACCGTGGCACTCAATGAAGTCACCGTGGAAGAATAAGTATCCGCTACCTGTGATTGATGATTTGTTTGATCGCTTAAGAGGAGCCGGAGTTTTCTCCAAGATTGATCCGAGATCGGATACCATCGCTTGAAGATCCGATCGTAAGATATTCAAGACTGCATTCTCGCCAAGATATGGACATTACGAGTTTACGCTATGTCCTTTGGGCCGATTTAATGCGCCGGCTTATTTCATGAATATGATGAATAAGGTGTTCATGGAATATTTGGACAAGTTTGTCGTCGTGTTCATAGACGATATCCTAATCTACTCCAAGACAGAGGATGAACATGCCAACACTTAAGGCGTAGTTTTGGAAAAGTCGAGGAACAAAGAACTTTTCGCCAAGTTCAGCAAGTGTGATTTTTGGAAGGACAAGGTGGAGTTTCTTGGACATGTGATGACCGCATGAAGGAGTCGCCAGAGATCCAAGCAAAGTAGAAGCCGTGGTTACATTGGGAGCACCAAGACCGTGACCCAGATTCGGAGTTTCCTTGGAATGGCAGGATATTACCGCTGCTTTCATCGAAGGCTTTTCGACAATTGCGAAACCTCTTACGCAATTGTCAAGAAGGAAAAGAAGTTTGCATGGACGCGAGAATGTGAGGAAGGATTTCAGAGTGAAGAAGCGATTGACATCAAGACGGTGTTAGTTCTACCGGATGTTGCTCAAAGCTTCGATATTTATTGTGACGCATCGCGCCAAGGACTTGGATGTGTGCCGATGCAGAATGGAAAGGTCGCCGCTTATGCATCAAGGCGCTTGAGGCCGCATGAGGAAAATTATCCGACACATGACCTAGAGTTAGCCGCCGTAGTGCATGCTTTGAAGATATGGCGTCACTATCTCGATTGGAAACAGATGTGAGGTATATACGGATCATAAGAGCCTTAAGTACATATTCACCCAATGATCTGAATATGAGGCAAAGGAGATGGCTAGAGTTAATCAAGGACTATAATGTTGGAATCCATTACCATCCGGGAAGGCCAACGAGTAGCCGATGCTCGAGTCGGAAGAGCCATACCGTGAGTACGCTGCTAGCCACAAGTCGATGAGTTATGTGAGGATTTCCGAAAATGAAGATTGAGGTTGTACCTAGCGGATTCTTGGCCGCCTTGGAAGTAAAGCCTACTTTAGAGGACCGATCCGAGAAGGATGAAGGATGATGACAAGATCCGTAGGATTAAGTCCAAAATGGAGGAAGGCAAGGCAAAGGATTTCAAGCTAGACGAGCAAGGCACGTTATGGATGAAGGATCGCATTTGTGTGCCTAACAAAAAGGAGTTAAAGCAATCGATTCTCGGAAGAAGCCCATGACTCTAAGTACTCGATTCATCCCGAAGCGCCAAGATGTATCAGATCTCAAGGAGAGATTCTCGTGGCCGAGTATGAAACGTGAAGTTGCCGAGCATGTTGCATTGTGCGACGTATGCCAGAGAGTCAAGGCAATGCATCGAGACCAAACAGGATTGCTACACCACTAAAATACCTCGAGTGGAAGTGGGAGGAAATCGGAATGGATTTCATTACCGGCTTGTCAAGACTCAAGGAGGTTATGACTCCATATGGGTTATAGTGGATCGCTTGACTAAAGTAGCCCATTTTATCCCCGTGAAGACCACTTACTCGGAGATAAATTAGCGTAATTGTACATGATCGATTGTTTGTTTGCACGGAGTGCCAAAGAGGATTGTATCGGACAGAGGTACCCAATTTACCTCAAGGTTCGGAATAAGTTGCATGAAGCCATGGGAACCCGCTTAAACTTCAAGATGCCTTATCATCCATGCACGGATGGACAGACCGAAAGAGTCAACCAGATTCGGAGGATATGTTGAGAGCTTGTGCATTGGCTTATGCTACCTCTTGGGATAAAAGTTTGCCGTATGCCGAGTTTAGTTACAATAATAGTTATCGTGCTAGTTTACGAGATGTCACCTTTGAGGCATCAGATGGTCGACCATGTCGGACGCCATTGAATTGGAATGAGACCGGCGAGCGCCGTGTCTTTGGGCCTGATATGCTTCAAGAGGCTGAAGAGCAGATCGCCATAATTAGGGAAAGGTTGAAGATAGCCCAATCTCGACAAAAGAGTTATGCTGACAATCGTCGCCGAGATTTGAGTTTTGAACCAGAAGACTTTGTATACCTCAGAGTTACGCCTCAGGGAGTTAAGAGGTTCCATGCCAAAGGGAAACTTGCACCCTGCTATGTTGGACCATTTAAGATTTTGAGCCGCAGAGGCTAAGTTGCTTATCACCGGAGTTGCCACAAATAAGTTAGCAGGAGTACATGATGTATTCCATGTGTCCCAGTTAAAGAAGTGTCTCCGAGTTCCTGAGGAACAGACACCGCTAGAGTCAATTGAGTTGCAAGAGGACTTGACTTATAAGGAGCATCCCGTGAGGATTCTAGACACAATGGATCGAGAAACTAGAAACAAGTCAACCCGTTTCTGTAGAGTTCAAGGAGCAACCATGAAGAAAGCGGCGACTTGGGAGTCAAGAGGATTTGAAGAAAGAATTTCCAAACCTATTCCTTTAGTAAGCCCCTGAATCTCTGGACGAGATTCTATTAAGGGGAGGTTTGTAACATCCCAAAATTTTGCTTTTCTTAAATTCATGTGTGATTTGGCACTTTGGTGAATTTTGGAATTTTCTCGAATTTATTTGGATTTATTTGGAATTTATTTGAATTTATTCCATTTTGAAATAATTAAAGAATTTCATTTTGCAAATAAAATTTTGTTGGAAATATTTTATTTGAGTCCAAAATGTTCCAAAATATTTTCCAGAATTTTTCTCGAATTTTTCTCGAGTCTTTTGCTATTTTTAATGAATTAAATGAATTATCGGGAATTATTTTAAATATTAATTCGCTGGAAAATCCAACTCGGTCAAGTATCGTTCATCCGACCGAAGTCGGACTCGAGTCCGACTCGAGCCGCTTGACTCGACCGAACCCACTCCTAACCCTAATCAATCCCAACCGCTGGATCAAGATCCAACGGCCGAGATCACCGCACGGCTCGAGCCGTGAATCGGCCGGATCCGATCGCGCTGCGGCGATCGTGGGCCGCTGATCGCGCCACGCGGACGGCCACGATTTCGTCGTCTTCGCCGAGTCCGAAGCCGACTTCGCCGCCGCGCCGCCGTAGAGCGAACTAGGTTTCCGTCTAGGGTACGGACGCCGAGGCTATTTAAAGCGTGAGACGCCCCTCGAGGTTGCCCTCATCCTGCGCACTGCTCTCGAGCCATCTCGCCGAGTCGCCACCGTTGAGCCGCAATCGCTCGCCGGAGTTGTCTCTTCCCTCCGCGGTTTGCGCGGTTTTTCCGCTGTCGTCTGGTCGTCTTCCGCCGAGAAGGAGCCCGATCCGAGTCCCCGCGACGAGACGCACGAAGGAAGGCTTCATCTCGCCGAGCACGCCTAAACGCCGTCGGGCTCGTCGTTGCCGCCTCGCCTCTCGGTCAAGCAGCGCCGCCGTGAAGCCATCGCCGCCTCGCGAGCTCGAGGGGACCGTCGGATCCAGACGGACGGTTGAGGTGAGCTCACGTGTTCCCAAACCCGATTAGATTCGGATCGCTGGATCAAGATCCAACGGTTCACAATTGCCACGTCGTAGCAAAGGCGAATATAGGATTAGATCTCGACCGTCCCGATCTAGATCGAACGCCCACGAGCAACGCAGTAGTTTCAACGCAGCACCCCTGGATCTAATCCGCGCCGCTGATTTTCAAACCAACGGCCGAGATTGCGCCACGTGTCGGGAAGATGGACCGCCGCGGTCAACGCCGGCCCACGCTGGGCGTGCAGTGACGCCGATGCGCGGGGCCCGCGTGTCGAGGGGCCGCATGTCGCTGGTCGACCCGCCAGCGCCGACGCGTCACCCATGACGTCACAATGGGTCCCACTGCCGCGACCGTGGTCGAGCCTCGCCGACGCCGGGCCGATGACGCTACCCGAGAGGGCCCACATGTCGGGCCGACAAGTAGAGTCGTGGACCGAGTCCACTAGTAGACCCAAGCCGAGCGTGGACCAAGTCCATGGATCTACCGACGCCAAGAGCCAATCAGGAGCTGCCACGTGTCCATGCCGACGCAATAATTAATTTCCAAAAGAAAATGATTTAGTAATTTGAAATATTGATTCAAATTTAGATTCAAACTTCAAACGCTTATAACTTGTGCGTTTCAACTCCGATTTGAGCGATTCAAATTTCTAAATTTGTATAAAATTGAGATCTACCTAAATATGAATTTTATTTAATTTTTGGACTAAAGTTTTTCTCTGTAAAATTATTTAATTGATTATTTAAACTTTAAATAATCATAACTTTTATGCTTTAACTCCAAATTTGATTTATTCCAGTTTCTAAAAATCCAGAAAATTATGTTCTCTCTGTTTATGGATTTTATTTGGAGTTTTGGGATCTTTTGCATAGTGTTCATTTGTGTATTTGCTATTTGCACGCTTTTACGAGTAGACGTTGAAGTCTTGGGAGGGATTCAAGGAGAAGTATTGACTCAGGATCCAACTCAAGACCAAGAGCAAGTGCTTTTTGAAGGCAAGTTGTGCTTTGACCATATTGATCCTATTTCGAAATCTATTTTGATTTAAACTATTGCATGCTAGTTCAATTAGAAAGATACTTTGTTTAAACCTGGGGGTTAGATAAATACCAATTTGCTATATGACACCTTGATTACTTAAGTATGTGCCATGATCCCTTGTCACCCTAGTTGTGGTTTACTAGTTGGACATTATTAAATTGCCAACATGGGTTTAGATCGTTGTAGTATACTGCTTAGACCTGCTACGTGCTCATGACATGATTTTGGATAATCAAATGCTAATATGGACTTAATGATATATTGAACCTGTTTTGGAAAAGTATCATGTGATGTTGATGGCACGTGGTGCATGGTAATCAACTGGGGTTTGATAAATGATTTCGACCGGGCATGTGGCAAGAGTAATCGTGGGCCGCTTGTGGCATTGGGAGTGTTGATTTGGTTTTTCGGGTAGTCTTGCCTGGTCACTTTAAGGACTTAACCTTGCAAGCCTTTGAACTGGTCATACTTGCAACCACATGGCTGGAATGGGACGGCCCTAGTTGATTAAGTCGCTAAGGACTCACTTGTGGAGCCTCAGGGTGTCAGCTTACACCGCTTGTGTGATTGTACGGGGAGCGTATCGTGGTCGTGGGCCAGGTACCCATCTAACGGTGTGTTGGTCCCATACTTCGCCTTGGCTAAGGGAAGGATGGTGTAGAGCACGTCTCGGAGAGGACCACCTGTGTTGTTTGAGGCTTCCGAAGGCTTTGTTATGATCGCTCATTCGCATACTCTTGTATGGCGATTCACTACCGACGTGGTGAGTGGATTGTATCTTGTGGGTAAAGTGCATAACCTCTGCAGAGTGTAGAATCTATTTGAATAGCCGAGTCCACAGATCGACAATGCTCTGGAATTACAAATAAGGGTTAGATTTTCCGAAATAACTTGGTTTTGAAAAGATGGGTTGGTTTAACAAGGAAGATGATGGAAATATGGTTTAGGATGGGGAAAAATGTTATTTAAACTTCTTGAAAAGTTATTTATGCTTTACTTATTTCTACCGCTTTCGAATCTACTTATATTACTTGTCAAAAGTCAAGCATCGCAAATATACCCTGAGCTACTCCTTTGTACTAAGCCATGCATATAGTATATTAGCTTGCATTCTCAGGCATGACTTGTCGAGTACCAAGTACTCACCCTTGCCTCAACACAATATCGCTTGAAGAGGAGATTACGCCACTTTGGAGGAGGAACTCCAAGAAGACCCGTCTACTTAGGGATGCGAGCCCGGGTTGCCTGTGGTATACCGGATGGCGCCACTAAGTTTATTTGATTTTCCGCCGCTGCTATTTCTCTTTTAATAAGTTTCGCTTTGCAAGGCATATATTTGTAACTTGGCCATAAGGTCGAGTAACCCTTTGATTATTTAAATAAAGTACTTTGATAGTATCGTATGGTATGATTGTGATATATACCGATGTTAAGACTGTGTGCACTAAGCGCTGCTCCTCGACTAGTGCTGAATACACAGAGGGTCGGATTTGCAAATTCGGGGTCCCGGTTAATCGTATGACACCTTGATTATTTAAATATGTGCCATGACCCTTGTCACCCTAGTTGTGGATTACTAGTTGGACATTATTAAATTGCCAACATGGGTTTTAGACCGTTGTAGTATAACGCTTAGACCTGCTTACGTGCTCATGACATGATTTTGGACAATCAAATATTAATATTGACTTAATGATATATTGAACCCGCTTTTGGAAAAGTATCATGTGATGTTGATGGCACGTGGTGCATGGTAATCAATCGGGTTTGATAAATAGTTTTTCGACCGGGCATGTGGCAAGAGTAATCAGGTGGGCCGGTTGTGGCATTGGGGATGTTGATTTGGTTCTTCTGGTAGTCTTGCCCTGGTCACCCTAAGGACTTAACCTTGCAAGCCTTTGAATCGGGTCTAACGTGCAACCACATGTCTCGTAATGGGACGGACCTAGTTGACTAAGTTGCTAATAACGCACTGTGGGACCTCAGAGGTCAACTACACCCTTTGTGTAAGTTGTACGGGAGCCGCATCGGCCGAGGCCAGGTACCCATCTAACGGTTGATTGGCCTAGACTTCGCCTTAGCTAAGGGAAGGGTTAGTGTGCAATAACCGGGGAGGACCACTTGTATTGTTAGAAGTTTCCGAAAGACTTTGTTACTGAACTTCGCCTTTGTGGTGTTTGACTGTATCTTGTGGGTAAAGTGCATAACCTCTGCAGAGTGTAGAATCTATTCGAATAGCCGTGTCCGCGGTATTGGACATCGCTCGGGAATTACAGTCAAGGGTTAGATTTTCTCAAAAATAACTTGGTTTGGAAAGGTTGGGTTGGATTAATAATGATGTTGATGGAAATGTGGATTAGGATGGGAAAGATGTTTATTAAACTCCTTGAAAAGTTATTTATGCTTTACTTGTTTCTACTGCTTTCGAATCTACTTATGATACTTGTTAAATGTTGTTTACTGCAAAAATACCTTGAGCCACTCCTTTGTATTAAGCCATGCATGTAGTATATTAGCTGCATTCTGTGCATGACTTGCTGAGTACCAAGTACTCACCCTTGCCACAATGCAACACAGTTGAAGAGGAGACTACACCAGCTTTGGAGGAGGAGCTCCAAGAGGAACTGTCTACTTAGGGAAGCGAGCCCAGTCAGTTGCCTGTGGTATCTTGGATGGCGCCAATGGGTTATTTGATTTTCCGCTGCTATTATTTCTCTCTCGAATAAGTTTAGCCCTGCGAGGCATACTTTTGTAACTTGACCATAAAGGTCGAGTAACTGGGCTTTGACTATTTAAATAAAGTACTTTATTAGTATCGAGTGGTATGATTGTGATATTTACCGATGTTAAGACTGTGTGCACTAGCGTGTTCCTGGACTAGTGCTGAATACACAGAGGGTCCGGATTTGCAAATTCGGGGTCCCGACAGAGGTGGTATCAGAGCCATACTGACCGTAGGCTCAACCCTAAGCTAGAATGGTCGTAGTGAGGATAAAACCTATTTTCTAAAGCTAAAAATTTGTCAAGATAAGAAATGACATCTCGACTTATCCCCTTCTCTCTTTTCTTGTCTCTTGCTGAATTTTTCCTTACCTTGTCACAATTTAAAAATTCCGAGTTCTTACGTGAGCACTCTTGTGACAGATGGAGGGAGAGTTCAACTACGTCGATCTGGGGGTTGGTCACGCCGCAGAACTTTGGCATATGCTACAAACTCTCGGAGATTTTGAGAAGCCGCAATACCAAGTGGAAGTGATCAGACAAGCAGGATTGATCAAGGCTTGTGACGTGAAGATTGAGGTACCTGCTAGGAAGAAGGGCCTGTGCAATCGCTCGATACAACTACCTTTGCCGGGGAGGTCTACAATGCAGATGGGTATCCAAGAAGTATCACGACGAGCAATGCGGCACATTACCCGTATCTATGCCAGAGAATTGGAGAGCACGGTGTTCCGTTATCACCCGCGCAGCAATAACCTTCTTGACAAGGCGATTCAGTGATGAGGATGCCATGGTTACACAGCTTGGCACGACTTGTTGTCGCCAGGAGGATGTACTGATGATACAAGCAAGGAGCTACGAAGGCCCGCAAGGAGATCACAACAGAGAAGAACAGATGGCGGGAAGCTCAAGAGTATGTGTCACACCTTCGCGAAGAATTGACGAGTTGGAGATGGCTTTGTACGGACCGTAACTGTGAGCCAAGATTTGAGCTACACGAGCCAGATCCGAGGAGTCGATCTCGATGAGGACATCGCTTCTTCGACTACCACAGATGACACAGCTTGCAGGACATGGCAATCGTTTCGCGCCTATGCCGCAAAGATCCGCACCCAGGCCGTGGAGGTTTTCTCGATGAGTGAACGAGGTTTTATAGAGAGACTCCTTCGCCGAGTCGCGTCATAGAATAAAGAGTCACCTTTAGGCGTTAGACTCAAAGTGTTAGTTCGATTTGGATTTTCATTGTTTGTCGAGTGTGCAAAGATGTGTTGCAAGGCCCTTAGGCATTGTAAGCACCATACCAAGTTATTGATATCAATAATAAAGTTGGACC
Source organism: Rhipidocladum racemiflorum (assembly GCA_036346355.1). Taxonomy (NCBI): domain Eukaryota; kingdom Viridiplantae; phylum Streptophyta; class Magnoliopsida; order Poales; family Poaceae; genus Rhipidocladum; species Rhipidocladum racemiflorum. The sequence goes on from CM070577.1 coordinate 83,564,591, forward strand.
TTAAAGTTACACCTTTCGCCCGCATAAGTTCCATATTACTTGTCTATTCTTGTTTCCCCCTCATCTCTAAAACCTAGAACAAATCGACAGATGGTGAACACCGCGAAACCTTGGAAGCAATGGAAGTGGTTCTCGCCAAAGAAAACCCCAATGATGGAGCACCAAAGACCGCTAATCGGATATGCAGAATTTTGGAGCATTTCTTGTCGCTCGACTCGCTTGATGCATGCTATGATGCAACAAATGCAACACGCCACCGCCAGGCCACACCTAATCAAGTCAATCGTGGACAACGCCGGAATACAAGATTGTCGAGTTCATGAGGACTCACCCACCCACTTTCTCTCGGGAATGCCAATCCATTGGAGGCCGATGATTGGTTAAGGTCAATTGAGAGGAAGCTACACATAGCTCAATGCATTGGAAATGAGAAGGTACTCTACGCTTCTCATCGCTTGGAAGGAACCGCCGCCGAATGGTGGGAGAACTTCGTACACGCAAGAGAACCCTCAAGATATCACTTGGGAAGAGTTCACACCGCATTCCACAAGATCACGTGCCGAAGGAATCATGGACCTTAAGAAGGAGGAGTTCAGAGCATCAAGCAAGGTAATCACCTGGTCGACTACCGAACAAGTTCACATAGCTAGCACGCTACGCACTGAGGATGTAGCGACAGATAAAGCCGCATACCTCGCTTTTATGAAGGGACTTAACTCAGATTGCAAGTAGGATTGATTACCCACACCTTTCCAGATTTCCAAGAGTTGGTGAATAAGGCGCTTATTCTTGAGGACAAGCGCAAGGAACTGGATGAGAACAGAAGCGCAGGATGCAACAAAGAAGGATCACGCCAGGAACCCAACAAATACCGAGAGTTGCACCAAATCAATTCTTCGATTCCAGCCACAAAATGCAACAAGGACACCGTCACCAAAGACCAAGACCCGTTAATCAAAACTACTGCACCCAGCCCCTTCGCTAGAAACACTACTCCTGTGCAACAAAGAAGGAACAGTGAGACGCCGCTACAATCGCAGAACGAGCCAGACACTTTGCCAACAGCTTGTCCAAGAAGACAGCAGGAGTGACCCCAGCCGCTTCAATCTAGGAACCACCCAGCTAGGACGCCAAAGACCAGGAGCCACACCCTGCACTGCGTGGTGAGAGGCCGAGTCAACCATGTCACCGCAGATGCACTGCAGAATGCTACTGACGCCGTGATCGGGTAAGTTACTTGTTAACTCAAGCACTGCAATAGCTTTGTTTGATTCTCGAGCTTCAGATTCGCTTGTTTCGCAAGGCTTTGCTACTAGAAATGATTTGGGGATTTCAAGACTTAAGTGCATGCTTTTAGTTCAAACCCCTGGTTAGAACTCCGAACGAAAGTAGGATGTTCCGGGTGAGAATACTAATAGATGGAATAGAGTTCCTAGCGAACCTTATAATTTTGGAGACCTGCACCTTAGACGTTATTTTGGGAATGGATTGGTTATCCAAGCACAAGGCCGTATTGGATTGTGGACGAAGGACTATCTCGATTGAGAGCCCGTGTGGAAGGAAAGTGGAATTTCAAGCCACCGCTGCTAGAGATGGACAGCTTGATGGTTAACAGCATCAAGGCAATCAAGCATAGAGGATGTCTCAAAGAGTGAATGAGTACCCAGATGTTTTTCCCGAAGATCTACCTGGTATGCCGCCGCACAGGGGACATAGAGTTTGTGATAGAACTTGTACTGCACAAAGACCGATAGCAAAGAGACCCTATCGGATGTCCACCGAGGAGTTGGTAGAGATGAAGAAACACTGGAAGGGTTAATGGAGAAAGGATTTATCGTAATCGAGCTCGCCGCCGTGGGAGTGCCGCTTTGTTTGTCAAGAAGAAGGACGGAAGTTTCAGGATGTGCATTGACTACCGTGCACTCAATGAAGTCACCGTGAAGAATAAGTACCCGCTACCCAGGATTGATGATTTGTTTGATCACCGAGAGGAGCCGGAGTTTTCTCAAGATTGATCTCGAGATCGGATACCATCGCTTGAAGATCCGATCAGAAGATATTCAAGACCGCATTCTCGCCAAGATATGGACATTACGAGTTTACGCTTATGTCCTTTGGATCGATTTAATGCGCCAAAGATATTTCATGAATATGATGAATAAGGTGTTCATGGAATATTTGGACAAGTTTGTTGTCGTGTTCATAGATGATATCCTAATCTACTCCAAGACAGAGGATGAACATGCCGAACACTTGAGGCGAAGTTTTGGAGAAGCCGAGGGAACAAAGAACTCTTCGCCAAGTTCAGTAAGTGTGATTTTTGGAAGGACAAGGTAGAATTTCTTGGACATGTAATGACCGCAGAAGGAGTCGCCGTAGATCCAAGCAAAGTAGAAGCTGTGTTACATTGAGAGCAGCCGAAGACTGTGACCCAGATCCGGAGTTTCCTTGGAATGGCAGGATACTACCGCCATTTCATTGAAGGCTTTTCGACAATTGCGAAACCTCTTACGCAATTGCTGAAAAAGGAGAAGAAGTTTGCATGGACGCCAGAATGTGAGAAAGGATTCCAGGAGCTGAAGAAGCGATTGACATCAGCACCGGTGTTAGTTCTACCGGATGTTAATCAAAGCTTTGATATTTATTGTGACGCATCGCGCCAAGGACTTGGATGTGTGCTGATGCAGAACGGAAAGGTCGTCGCTTATGCATCAAGGCAGTTGAGGCCGCATGAGGAAAATTATCCGACGCATGACCTAGAGTTAGCTGCCGTAGTGCATGCCTTGAAGATATGGCGTCACTATCTGATCGGGAACAGATGTGAAGTGTATACGGATCATAAGAGCCTTAAGTACATATTCACCCAGTCGGATCTGAACATGAGGCAAAGGAGATGGTTAGAGTTAATCAAGGACTACAATGTTGGAATCCATTACCATCCCGGGAAGGCCAACGTAGTTGCCGATGCCTTGAGTCGGAAAAGCCATACCGTGAGTATGTTGCTAGCCACAAGTCAGGATGAGTTATGTGAGGATTTCCAGAGAATGAAGATTGTGGTGATACCTAGCGGATTCTTGGCCGCATTAGAAGTAAAGCCTACCCTAGAGGATCAGATCCGGAAGGATGTATGATGATGACAAGATCCGCAGGATTAAGTTCATCAAGGAAGAAGGCAAGGCAGAGGATTTCAAGTTGGATGAGCAAGGCACGTTATGGATGAAGGATCGCATTTGTGTGCCCAACAAGAAGGAATTAAAGCAACTGGTTTTGGAGGAAGCCCATGACTCCAAGTACTCAATTCATCCTGGAAGCGCCAAAATGTATCAGGATTTAAAGGAAAGATTCTGGTGGCCGAGCATGAAGCGTGAAGTAGCCGAGCATGTTGCATTGTGCGACGTATGCCAGAGAGTCAAGGCAATGCATCAGAGACCAGCAGGATTGCTACAATCGCTGAAAATACCTGAGTGGAAGTGGGAGGAAATCGGAATGGATTTCATTACCGGTTTGCCTAAGACTCAAGGAGGTTATGACTCCATATGGGTTATAGTGGATCGTTTGACCAAAGTAGCCCATTTTATCCCCGTGAAGACCACCTACTCGGGAGATAAGTTAGAAGAGTTGTACATGATCAGGATCGTCTGTTTGCACGGAGTGCCAAAGAGGATTGTATCGGACAGAGGTACCCAATTTACCTCAAGGTTTTGGAATAAGTTGCATGAAGCCATGGGAACCCGTTTGAACTTCAGCACAGCTTATCATCCACAGACAGATGGACAGACCGAAAGAGTCAACCAGATTTTGGAGGATATGTTAAGAGCATGTGCATTGGCTTATGCTACCTCTTGGGATAAGAGTTTGCCGTATGCCGAGTTTAGTTACAACAATAGTTACCAAGCTAGTTTACAGATGTCACCTTTTGAGGCATCAGATGGTCGACTGTCGGACGCCATTGAATCGAATGAGACAGTGAACGCCGTGTCTTTGGGGCCGATATTCTTCAAGAAGTGAAGAACAGATTGCCATGATCGGGAGAGATTGAAGATAGCCCAATCACGCATGTAAGAGTTATGGGCCGACAATCGTCGCCGGACTTGAGTTTTGAACCGTAAGACTTTGTATACCTCAGAGTTACGCCTCTTAGGGAGTTAAGAGGTTCCATGCCAAAGGGAAACTCGCACCCGTTATGTTGGACCATTTAAGATTTTGAGTCGCAGAGGCGAAGTTGCTTATCGCTTGGAGTTGCCACACCAAGAAGCAGGAGTGCATGACGTATTCCACGTGTCCTGGCTTGAAGAAGTGTCTCCGAGTTCCCGAGGAACAGACACCGCTAGAGTCAATTGAGTTGCAAGAAGATTTGACTTACAAGGAGCATCCCGTAAAGATTTTGGACACTATGGATCGAGAGACCGTAAATAAGTCAACCCGCTTCAGAGAGTACAGTGGAGCAACCACACGGAGAGTGAAGCAACTTGGGAACGCGAAGAGGATTTGAGGAAAGAGTTTCCAAACCTATTCCTTTAGGAAGCCCTGAATCTCGGGGACGAGATTCTATTAAGGGGGGGAGGTTTGTAACACCCCAAAATTTTGCTTTTCTTAAATTCATGTGTGATTTGGAACTTTGGTGAATTTTTGGAATTTTCTGGAATTTATTTGGATTTATTTGGAATTTATTTGAATTTATTCCATTTTGAAATAATTAAAGAATTTAATTTTGCAAATAAAATTTTGTTGGAAATATTTTATTTGAGTCCCAAATACCCTAAAATATTTTCCAGAATTTTTCTGAAATTTTGCTGAGTATTTTGCTATTTTTAATGAATTAAATGAATTACTGGAAATTATTTTAAATATTAAATCGCTGGAAAATCAAACCGAGTCGGTTACTGTTCATCCGACCGAGCCCGAGTCAGACTCGAGTTCGAGTCCGACCCGAGCCCGACCGCGCCCGTGGTCAAGCCGAACCCGCTCGCCCGGAACCCTAACCGCGTGACCGTCGGATCTTGATCCAACGGCCACGATTGAGCCACGTCACCGAGCCCGAGCCCGACCGAGCCACCGGCCGCCGAGTCCGACCCGGACCCAAACTTCGCGACCGTTGGATCTCGATCCAACGGTGCGGCGCTGCCACGCCACTCCTACCTGCGTGTCGCCGCCGGACTCGCCGCGAACGGAGAGGACCTCGGATTCCGCTGCGTTTACCTGATGCCGAGGGCCCTATTTATTGCGCCGCCACCCGTGGTCGGGATCGCCGCTTCATTGCGCACCAGTAGCCCTAGATAACGCCGCCGAGCCGCCGCCGTTGAGCCGCAATCGCCGCCGGAGTTGCCTCTTCCTCCGCCGTGGTTCTTTGCCGATTGCGGCCATCTCCGTCGTCCGCCGCCAAGCAGCTCAGATCCGGACTCCTCGTGGTCGAGGTGCACCCGAGCTACCTCTCACTTCGCGGAGGGCCCCGCAACGCCGCTGCCGTGGTCGCCGCCTCGACTCCGATGAAGCTGGCGCCGCAAGCCATCGCCGTCGTTCGAGCTCCACCAGCCGTCCGATCGCCATCCAATGGTCCAGATCACGCCACGTCATCCCGGTGAGTTTCCACGTTGAAAATCCTAGATCCAATCTCAGCCGTTAGATCTAGATCCAACGGTCCAGATCAACCGCGTTCACCCCAAACGCGTGAGTCCAATGACCGGGCCGTTGAATTTCAAATCAACAGCCGAGATTGCGCCACGTGTCGGCAAGCCTGACCGGCCGCACAAGGCGTCGCGCAGGTAGGACGCCGACACGCCGCCCGCTGCGTGTCGGCTTGGTTAAACCGCACCATGACGCCATCGCCGACGTCATGGCGGGCCCGCATGTCGGGCCGTTGTCCCAAGAAGTGGCGCCGACGCCAAGAATGACGCTATCCGCGGTCCCACTGCCGCATCGTGGCCGAGCCTCGCCGACGCCAAGAATGACGCCACCCGAGGGGGACCCACCCGCTGGGCCTCACGAGAGCCGTGGGACCGGTCCACAGAGACCCGAGCCGAGCGTGGACCGAGTCCATGTACTTACCGACGCCACCAACCAATCGAGATCGCCACGTGTCCAGCCGACGCAATAATTAATTTTCAAAAAGAAAATGATTTATTAATTCGAAATAATGATTTGATTTTGTTTCAAACTTCAAACGCTTATAACTTTTAAGTGCTTTCAACTCCCATTTGAGTGATTCAAATTTCTAAATTTGTATAAAATTGAGACCTACCTAAATATGAATTTTAATTAATTTTTGGACTAAAGTTTTTCTCTGTAAAATTATTTAATTGAATATTTAAACTTTAAATAATCATAACTTTTGCATTTTAGCTCCAAATTTGACGATTCCAGTTTCTAAAAATTCATAAAATTATGTTCTCTCTGTTCATGGATTTTATTTGGATGTTTGGACAATTTTTGCCTATTGTTTATTCGTGTATTTGCTATTTGCACGCTTTACGAGTAGACGTTGAAGTGCCGGAAGGATTTGAAGGAGAAGTATTGACTCAGGATCCAACTCAAGACCAAGAACAAGTACTTTTTGAAGGCAAGTTGTGCTTTGACCATGTTGATCCTATTTTGAAATCTATTTTGATTTAACCTATTGCATGCTAGTTCAATTAGAAAATACTTTATTTAAATATGGGGGATTAGATAAATACCAATTTGCTGTATGACACCTTGATTATTTAAATATGTGCCATGACCCTTGTCACCCTAGTTGTGGATTACTAGTTGGACATTATTAAATTGCCAACATGGGTTTTAGACCGTTGTAGTATACTGCTTAGACCTGCTACGTGCTCATGACATGATTTTGGACAATCAAATATTAATATTGACTTAATGATATATTGAACCCGTTTTGGAAAAGTATCATGTGATGTTGATGGCACGTGGTGCATGGTAATCAACCGGGTTTGATAAATAGTTTTTCGATCGGGGCATGTGGCAAGAGTAATCAGTGGGCCAGTTGTGGCATTGGGGATGTTGATTTGGTTCTTCTGTAGTCTTGCCCTGGTCACCCTAAGGACTTAACCTTGCAAGCCTTTGAACTGGGTCTAACGTGCAACCACATGTCTCAGAATGGGACGGACCTAGTTGACTAAGTTGCTAATAACGCACTGTGGGACCTCAGGAGGTCAACTACACCCTTTGTGTAAGTTGTACGGGGAGCGCATCGGCCGAGGCCAGTACCCATCTAACGGTTGATTGGCCTAGACTTCGCCTTAGCTAAGGGAAGGGTTAGTGTGCAATAACCGGGGAGGACCACTTGTATTGTTAGAAGTTTCCGAAAGACTTTGTTACGGGAACTCGCCTTTGTGGTGTTTGACTGTATCTTGTGGGTAAAGTGCATAACCTCTGCAGAGTGTAGAATCTATTCGAATAGCCGTGTCCGCGGTATTGGACATCGCTCGGGAATTACAGTCAAGGGTTAGATTTTCTCAAAAATAACTTGGTTTGGAAAGGTTGGGTTGGATTAATAATGATGTTGATGGAAATGTGGATTAGGATGGGAAAGATGTTTATTAAACTCCTTGAAAAGTTATTTATGCTTTACTTGTTTCTACTGCTTTCGAATCTACTTATGATACTTGTTAAATGTTGTTTACTGCAAAAATACCTTGAGCCACTCCTTTGTATTAAGCCATGCATGTAGTATATTAGCTGCATTCTGTGCATGACTTGCTGAGTACCAAGTACTCACCCTTGCCACAATGCAACACCGCTTGAAGAGGAGACTACACCACTTTGGAGGAGGAGCTCCAAGAGGAACCGTCTACTTAGGGAAGCGAGCCCGCCGGTTGCCTGTGGTATACTGGATGGCGCCACGGGTTATTTGATTTTCCGCCGCTATTATTTCTCTCTGAATAAGTTTAAGCCTCAGGCATACTTTTGTAACTTGACCATAAGGTCGAGTAACCAGCTTTGACTATTTAAATAAAGTACTTTATTAGTATCGAGTGGTATGATTGTGATATTTACCGATGTTAAGACTGTGTGCACTAGCGTGTTCCTGGACTAGTGCCGAATACACAGAGGGTCCGGATTTGCAAATTCGGGTCCCGACAGAGGTGGTATCGTGAGCCATCTTGACCGTGAGGCTTAACCCTAAGCTAGAATGGTCGTAGTGAGGATAAAACCTATTTTCTAAAGCTAAAAATTTGTCAAGATAAGAATTGTCATCTCGACTTATCCACTTCTCTCTTTTCTTGTCTCTTGCTGAATTTTTTCCTTACCTTGTCACAATTTAAAAATTCCGAGTTCTTACGTGAGCACTCTTGTGACAGATGGAGGGAGAGTTCAACTACGTCGATCCGGGGTTGGTCACGCTACAGTAACTTTGGCATATGCTACAAACTCTGAGATTTTGAGAAGCCGCAATACCAAGTGGAAGTGATCGGACAAGCAGGATTGATCAAGGCTTGTGACGTGAAGATTGAGGTACCTGCTAGGAAGAAGGGCCAGTGCAATCGCTCGATACACCGTGACCGCCAGGAGGTCTACAATGCAGATGGGTATCCAAGAAGTATCACGACGAGCAATGCGGCACATTACCCGTATTCACGCCAGAGAATTGAGAGCACGGTGTTCCGTTATCACCACAAGAGCAATAACCTTCTTGACCAAGGCGATTCTGTGATGAGGATGCCATGGTTACACAGCTTGGCACGACTTATTGTCGCCAGGAGGATGTACTCGATGATACAAGCAAGGAGCCACGAAGGCCCGCAAGGAGATCACAACAGAGAAGAACAGATGGCGGGAAGCTCAAGAGTATGTGTCACACCTTCTGCGAAGAATTGACGAGTTGGAGATGGCTTTGTACGGACGGAGAACTGAGCGATTACTCGAGCTACACGAGCCGATCCGAGGAGTCGGATCTCGATGAGGACACCGCTTCTTCGACTACCACAGATGACACAGCTATGGACATGGCAATCGCTTTCGCGCCTATGCCGCAAAGCATCCGCACTCAGTGCCATGGAGGTTTTCTCGATGAGTGAACGAGGTTTTATAGAGAGACTCCTTCGCTGAGTCGCGTCATAGAATAAAGAGTCACCTTTAGGCGTTAGACTCAGTGTTAGTTCGATTTGGATTTTCATTGTTTGCTGAGTGTGCAGATGTGTTGCAAGGCCCTTAGGCATTGTAAGCGACCATACCAAGTTATTGATATCAATAATAAAGTTGGACCTTAAAGTTACACCTTTCGCCCGCATAAGTTCCATATTACTTGTCTATTCTTGTTTCCTCATCTCTAAAACCTAGAACAAATCGACAGATGGTGAACACCCGCGAAACCTTGGAAGCAATGGAAGTGGTTCTCGCCAAACAGAAAACCCCAATGATGGAGCACCAAAGACCGCCATCGGATATGCAGAATTTTGGAGCATTTCTTGCTGCTCAGACTCGATTGATGCATGCTATGATGCAACAAATGCAACACGCCACCGCCAGGCCACGCCTAATCAAGTCAATCGGGGACAACGCCGTAATACAAGATTGTCGAGTTCATGAGGACTCACCCACCCACTTTCTTCCGGGAATGCCAATCCATTGGAGGCCGATGATTGGTTAAGGTCAATTGAGAGGAAGCTACACATAGCTCAATGCATTGGAAATGAGAAGGTACTCTACGCTTCTCATCGCTTGGAAGGAACCGCCGAATGGTGGGAGAACTTCGTGCCACGCAAGAGAACCCTCAAGATATCACTTGGGAAGAGTTCATTTTGCATTCCACAAGATCACGTGCGGAAGGAATCATGGACCTTAAGAAGGAGGAGTTCAGAGCATCAAGCAAGGTAATCAGCTAGTGGCCGACTACTCCGAACAAGTTCACACAGCTAGCACGCTACGCACTGAGGATGTAGCGACGAGATAAAGCCAGATAGCCTCGCTTTATGAAGGGACTTAACTCAGGATTGCAAGTAGGATTGATTACCCACACCTTTCCAGATTTCCAAGAGTTGGTGAATAAGGCGTTTATTCTTGAGGACAAGCGCAAGGAACCGGATGAGAACAGAAGCGCAGGATGCAACAAAGAAGGATCACGCCAGGAACGCAATAATACCGAGAGTTGCACCAAATCAATTCTTCGATTCCAGCCACAAAATGCAACAAGGACACCGTCACCAGCACCAAGACCCGTTAATCAAAACTACTGCACTCCAGCCCCGCTAGAAACACTACTCCGTGCAACAAGAAGGAACAAGTGAGACGCCGCTACAATCGCAACGAGCCAGACACTTTGCCAACAGCTTGTCCGAAGAAGACAGCAGGAGTGACCCCAGCTCACTTCAATCTAGGAACCACCCAGCTAGGACGCCAAAGATCAGGAGCCACACCCTGCACCGTGGTGAGAGTCCGAGTCAACCATGTCACCGAAGATGAACTGCAGAATGCTACTGAATTCTTACTTGGTAAGTTACTTGATAACTCGATACTGCAATGCTTTGTTTGATTCTGGAGCTTCGCATTCGTTTGTTTCGCAAGGCTTTGCTACTAGAAATGATTTGGGGATTTCAAGACTTAAGTGCATGCTTTTAGTTCAAACCCCTGGTTCCGAACTCCGAACGAAAGTAGGATGTTCCGGGGTGAGAATACTAATAGATGGAATAGAGTTCCTAGCGAACCTTATAATTTTGGAGACCCAGACCTTAGACGTTATTTTGGGAATGGATTGGTTATCCAAGCACAAGGCCGTATTGGATTGTGGACGAAGGACTATCTCAGTTGAGAGCCCGTGTGGAAGGAAAGTGGAATTTCAAGCCACTGCCGTTAGAGATGGACAGTTGATGGTTAACAGTACCAAGGCAATCAGCATAGAGGATGTCTCAGTAGTGAATGAGTACCCAGATGTTTTTCCCGAAGATCTACCTGGTATGCCGCCAGACAGGGACATAGAGTTTGTGATAGAACTTGTACCTGGTACAGCACCGATAGCAAAGAGACCCTATCGGATGTCCACCGAGGAGTTGGTAGAGATGAAGAAACAGCTGGAAGAGTTAATGGAGAAAGGATTTATCAGACCGAGCTCGTCGCCGTGGGGAGCGCCAGTTTTGTTTGTCAAGAAGAAGGACGGAAGTTTCAGGATGTGCATTGACTACCGTGCACTCAATGAAGTCACCGTGAAGAATAAGTACCCGCTACCCAGGATTGATGATTTGTTTGATCAGCTGAGAGGAGCCGGAGTTTTCTCCAAGATTGATCTGAGATCGGGATACCATCAGTTGAAGATCCGATCAGAAGATATTCCGAAGACTGCATTCTCGTCAAGATATGGACATTACGAGTTTACAGTTATGTCCTTTGGACTGACGAATGCGCCAGCATATTTCATGAATATGATGAATAAGGTGTTCATGGAATATTTGGACAAGTTTGTTGTCGTGTTCATAGATGATATCCTAATCTACTCCAAGACAGAGGATGAACATGCCGAACACTTGAGGCGAGTTTTGGAGAAGCTGAGGGAACAGCAACTCTTCGCCAAGTTCAGTAAGTGTGATTTTTGGAAGGACAAGGTAGAATTTCTTGGACATGTAATGACCGCAGAAGGAGTCGCCGTAGATCCAAGCAAAGTAGAAGCTGTGTTACATTGGGAGCAGCCGAAGACTGTGACCCAGATCCGGAGTTTCCTTGGAATGGCAGGATACTACCGCCGTTTCATTGAAGGCTTTTCGACAATTGCGAAACCTCTTACGCAATTGCTGAAAAAGGAGAAGAAGTTTGCATGGACGCCAGAATGTGAGAAAGGATTCCAGGAGCTGAAGAAGCGATTGACATCAGCACCGGTGTTAGTTCTACCGGATGTTAATCAAAGCTTTGATATTTATTGTGACGCATCGCGCCAAGGACTTGGATGTGTGGCCGATGCAAAAGCGGAAAGGTCGCCGCTATGCATCAAGGCAGTTGAGGCCGCATGAGGAAAATTATCCGACGCATGACCTAGAGTTAGCTGCCGTAGTGCATGCCTTGAAGATATGGCGTCACTATCTGATCGGGAACAGATGTGAAGTGTATACGGATCATAAGAGCCTTAAGTACATATTCACCCAGTCGGATCTGAACATGAGGCAAAGGAGATGGTTAGAGTTAATCAAGGACTACAATGTTGGAATCCATTACCATCCCGGGAAGGTCAACGTAGTTGCCGATGCCTTGAGTCGGAAAAGCCATACCGTGAGTATGTTGCTAGCCACAAGTCAGGATGAGTTATGTGAGGATTTCCAGAGAATGAAGATTGAGGTGATACCTAGCGGATTCTTGGCCGCATTAGAAGTAAAGCCTACCCTAGAGGATCAGATCCGGGAAGGACAGAAGGATGATGACAAGATCCGCAGGATTAAGTTCATCAAGGAAGAAGGCAAGGCAGAGGATTTCAAGTTGGATGAGCAAGGCACGTTATGGATGAAGGATCGCATTTGTGTGCCCAACAAGAAGGAATTAAAGCAACTGATTTTGGAGGAAGCCCATGACTCCAAGTACTCAATTCATCCTGGAAGCGCCAAAATGTATCAGGATTTAAAGGAAAGATTCTGGTGGCCGAGCATGAAGCGTGAAGTAGCCGAGCATGTTGCATTGTGCGACGTATGCCAGAGAGTCAAGGCAATGCATCAGAGACCAGCAGGATTGCTACAATCGCTGAAAATACCTGAGTGGAAGTGGGAGGAAATCGGAATGGATTTCATTACCGGTTTGCCTAAGACTCAAGGAGGTTATGACTCCATATGGGTTATAGTGGATCGTTTGACCAAAGTAGCCCATTTTATCCCCGTGAAGACCACCTACTCGGGAGATAAGTTAGCAGAGTTGTACATGATCAGGGATCGCCTGCTTGCACGAGTGCTAAAGAGGATTGTATCGGACAGAGGTACCCAATTTACCTCAAGGTTTTGGAATAAGTTGCATGAAGCCATGGGAACCCGCTTTGAACTTCAAAGATGACTTATCATCCATGCATGCATGGACAGACCGAAAGAGTCAACCAGATTTTGGAGGATATGTTAAGAGCATGTGCATTGGCTTATGCTACCTCTTGGGATAAGAGTTTGCCGTATGCCGAGTTTAGTTACAACAATAGTTACCAAGCTAGTTTACAGATGTCACCTTTTGAGGCACTGTATGGTCGACCCTGTCGGACGCCATTGAACTGGAATGAGACAGGTGAACGCCGTGTCTTTGGGCCAGATATTCTTCAAGAAGCTGAAGAACAGATTGCCATGATCAGGGAGAGATTGAAGATAGCCCAATCACGACAGAAGAGTTATGCTGACAATCGTCGCCGGGACTTGAGTTTTGAACCAGAAGACTTTGTATACCTCAGAGTTACGCCTCTTAGGGGGAGTTAAGAGGTTCCATGCCAAAGGGAAACTCGCACCCCGTTATGTTGGACCATTTAAGATTTTGAGTCGCAGAGGCGAAGTTGCTTATCAGTTGGAGTTGCCACAGCCGTTAGCAGGAGTGCATGACGTATTCCACGTGTCCCAGTTGAAGAAGTGTCTCCGAGTTCCTGAGGAACAGACACCGCTAGAGTCAATTGAGTTGCAAGAAGATTTGACTTACAAGGAGCATCCCGTAAAGATTTTGGACACTATGGATCGAGAGACCAGAAATAAGTCAACCCGTTTCTGTAGAGTACAGTGGAGCAACCACACGGAGAGTGAAGCAACTTGGGAACGCGAAGAGGATTTGAGGAAAGAGTTTCCAAACCTATTCCTTTAGGAAGCCCTGAATCTCGGGGACGAGATTCTATTAAGGGGGGAGGTTTGTAACACCCCAAAATTTTGTTTTTCTTAAATTCATGTGTGATTTGGCACTTTGGTGAATTTTTGGAATTTTCTGGAATTTATTTGAATTTATTCCATTTTGAAATAATTAAAGAATTTAATTTTGCAAATAAAATTTTGTTGGAAATATTTTATTTGAGTCCCAAATACCCTAAAATATTTTCTAGAATTTTTCTGAAATTTTTCTGAGTATTTTGCTATTTTTAATGAATTAAATGAATTACTGGAAATTATTTTAAATATTAAATCGCTGGAAAATCAAACCGAGTCGGTTACTGTTCATGCGACCGAGCCCGAGTCAGACTCGAGTTCGAGTCCGACCCGAGCCCGACCGCGCCCGTGGTCAAGCCGAACCCGCCGGAACTTTAATCGCTGCGATTGGATCTTGATCCAACGGCCACGATTGAGCCACGCCACCGAGCCCGAGCCCGATCGAGCGACCAGCTCGCCGAGTCCGACCGGACCCAAACTCGCGACCGCTGGATCTCGATCCAACGGCCGCGGCGCTGTGCCACGCCACCCTACCGTGTCGCCGCCGGACTCCGCCAAGAACGGAGAGGACCTCGGATTCCGCGCGTTTCACGGACGCCGAGGGCCCTATTTATTGCGCCGCCACCCGTGTCGGGATCGCCGCTTCATTGCGCACCCGTAGCCCTAGATAACGTCGCCTGAGCCGCCGTCGTTGAGCCGCAATCGCTCGCCGGAGTTGCCTCTTCCCTCCGCCGTGGTTCTTTGCCGATTGCGGCCATCTCCGTCCTCCGCCGCCCGTTGTGCCCAGATCCAGGACTCCTCGTGTCGAGGTGCACCGAGCTACCTCTCACTTCGCGGAGGAGCCCGCAACGCCGTTGCCGTGGTCGCCGTCCTCGACTCCGGTAAGCCAGCGCCGCCGCAAGCCATCGCCGTCGTTCGAGCTCCACCAGCCGTCCGATAGCCATCCAACGGTCCAGATCACGCCACGTCATCCCGGTGAGTTTCCACGTTGAAAATCCTAGATCCAATCTCAGCCGTTAGATCTAGATCCAACGGTCCAGATCAACCGCGTTCACCCCAAACGCGTGAGTCCAAATCTAATCTGGGCCGTTGATTTTCAAATCAACGGCCGAGATTGCGCCACGTGTCGGGAAGCTCGAAGCCTGATGGCGCCGTGCGTGTGGCTCGCCGACACGCCGCGTGTCGGCACGGCTTAAAACCGCACCATGACGTCATGTCGGCGCCATGGCTCCCGCATGTCGGCGGTTGTCCCAAAGAGCGCGCCGACGTCAGCAATGACGTCATCGGTGGGTCCCACTCGCCGATGCGTGGCCGAGCCCCGCCGACGCCAAGAATGACGTCACCCGAGGGGACCCACATCGATCTCACGAGCCGTGGACCGGGGTCCACGGTAGACCCGAGCCGTGCGTGGACCGAGTCCATGTACCTACCGACGTCGACCAACCAATCGAGAGATCGCCACGTGTCCAGGCTGACGCAATAATTAATTTTCGAAAAAGAAAATGATTTATTAATTCGAAATAATGATTTCAGATTTTGTTTCAAACTTCAAACGCTTATAACTTTTGCGTTTCAACTCCGATTTGAGTGATTCAAATTTCTAAATTTGTATAAAATTGAGACCTACCTAAATATGAATTTTAATTAATTTTTGGACTAAAGTTTTTCTCTGTAAAATTATTTAATTGAATATTTAAACTTTAAATAATCATAACTTTTGCATTTTAGCTCCAAATTTGATGATTCCAGTTTCTAAAAATTCATAAAATTATGTTCTCTCTGTTCATGGATTTTATTTGGATGTTTGGACACTTTTTGCCTATTGTTTATTCGTGTATTTGCTATTTGCACGCTTTACGTGTAGACGTTGAAGTGCCGGAAGGATTTGAAGGAGAAGTATTGACTCAGGATCCAACTCAAGACCAAGAACAAGTACTTTTTGAAGGCAAGTTGTGCTTTGACCATGTTGATCCTATTTTGAAATCTATTTTGATTTAACCTATTGCATGCTAGTTCAATTAGAAAATACTTTATTTAAATATGGGGGATTAGATAAATACCAATTTGCTGTATGACACCTTGATTATTTAAATATGTGCCATGACCCTTGTCACCCTAGTTGTGGATTACTAGTTGGACATTATTAAATTGCCAACATGGGTTTTAGACCGTTGTAGTATACTGCTTAGACCTGCTACGTGCTCATGACATGATTTTGGACAATCAAATATTAATATTGACTTAATGATATATTGAACCCGTTTTGGAAAAGTATCATGTGATGTTGATGGCACGTGGTGCATGGTAATCAACTGGGGTTTGATAAATAGTTTTTCGACCGGGGCATGTGGCAAGAGTAATCAGGTAGGCCAGTTGTGGCATTGGGGATGTTGATTTGGTTCTTCGGGTAGTCTTGCCCTGGTCACCCTAAGGACTTAACCTTGCAAGCCTTTGAACTGGGTCTAACGTGCAACCACATGTCTGTAATGGGACGGACCTAGTTGACTAAGTTGCTAATAACGTACCTGTGGGACCTCAGGAGGTCAACTACACCCTTTGTGTAAGTTGTACGGGGGAGCGCATCGGGGTGAGGCCAGTACCCATCTAACGGTTGATTGGCCTAGACTTCGCCTTAGCTAAGGGAAGGGTTAGTGTGCAATAACCGGGGAGGACCACTTGTATTGTTAGAAGTTTCCGAAAGACTTTGTTACGGGAACTCGCCTTTGTGGTGTTTGACTGTATCTTGTGGGTAAAGTGCATAACCTCTGCAGAGTGTAGAATCTATTCGAATAGCCGTGTCCGCGGTATTGGACATCGCTCGGGAATTACAGTCAAGGGTTAGATTTTTCTCAAAAATAACTTGGTTTGGAAAGGTTGGGTTGGATTAATAATGATGTTGATGGAAATGTGGATTAGGATGGGAAAGATGTTTATTAAACTCCTTGAAAAGTTATTTATGCTTTACTTGTTTCTACTGCTTTCGAATCTACTTATGATACTTGTTAAATGTTGTTTACTGCAAAAATACCTTGAGCCACTCCTTTGTATTAAGCCATGCATGTAGTATATTAGCTGCATTCTGTGCATGACTTGCTGAGTACCAAGTACTCACCCTTGCCACAATGCAACACCAGTTGAAGAGGAGACTACACCAGCTTTGGAGGAGGAGCTCCAAGAGGAACCGTCTACTTAGGGAAGCGAGCCCAGTCAGTTGCCTGTGGTATACTGGATGGCGCCACGAAGTTATTTGATTTTCCGCTGCTATTATTTCTCTCTGAATAAGTTTCGCCCTGCGAGGCATACTTTTGTAACTTGACCATAAGGTCGAGTAACCAGTTTGACTATTTAAATAAAGTACTTTATTAGTATCGAGTGGTATGATTGTGATATTTACCGATGTTAAGACTGTGTGCACTAGCGTGTTCCTGGACTAGTGCTGAATACACAGAGGGTCCGGATTTGCAAATTCGGGGTCCCGACACCATCAATTGTACATTTCAGTGTGCACAAAACATTTGCCTTATCTTTCAGTGTGCCATCCAATGCAGTCCACACTGGAGTCAAAAACCATCATGGATTCAACCTATCTGTTTTATCACACAATACGTGCATAAAGTATATGAGCTCAACCTTACAACTTTCCATACCATGCCATGTAAGACACCAAATTATTTAGAACGTACATAACAAAAACGCGCATAGTAGTCATGAAACATATCACCACGATGTACAATTGGTACTTTCATGCCATCAACTGTCATACATAAGAGTTCAAATGTTGGTTCATGCAAAAACAACAGAGGTAACTTGCCTGGACCAGATTGGTCAACTACTCAACTGGCACCTGAGTGGGTATCCTTTCTCCAGTAGAGGTACGGATATGAAAAGAACCTAGACAGTGAAAACAACACACTTAAGATCAAAATAATTCATATCTATGTGATGAAAGCTTAGACATACAAAAAGTACCAATTTACATCTTCTTGCACAATGTCCAAGGTCAAGACAGACCTATAATAATTTTTCCTCTCATACAGACAAACAGAAAGGCTCCTTATAAGCACGCCCTCCCAAAATCCTAGTGAACCCTCTCAAAGATTTGGTATGAGGTTCAAAACAAAATCTGCCTAAGCCAGATAATACTGCAAAATGCAACTACATCTAAAAAAACCATGCTCATTTCTGAAAAACTAAAACATGAGCATGAGAACACTTTGTTGATATCTTTGAAAGAGTGTAACCTATTGAATTTCGCTATTTAGGCCTCCAAAATTTGCACAAAATTTCAGGCCAGAAAATTTTCACCGAACTGTGCCACAAGCTTCCCCAATCCAATGGTATAACTATCATCTCCAAAGTCAATACAAGGCATTGGCTCCAAAAGATATGCTACTGTTGGTTCATGCAAGAAAGGAAGAACCTAATTCAAGCTTTTTCCAAAAAAAAATGCCCAAAGCTCTTGTTCTCACCAATTTACTTGATATACAAAGGTTATTCACCACAATCTTGTTTAGTCAGTCCTAAACTCACCTAAAAGCTCCACTACTAATTCTGCCCTTCAGCAATCATATTGACTTCCAAACGTCATGGATCAAATCCATCCATCATGAAATTGTTGCAAGATACATGCAACAATTATGTAAATTCCACTTAACAGCTATTCATTCGTACATGACATTATCATATAGATATGAACAGACATTCATACATGACATAGATATGACATCACAGATATTCAGATAGTGATCATAATGCATACATCAAAATGTAAAAGGATTTGTAATCCATCAACAGTTAAATTTAAGAATTAACATCACAGCTCGTGCAAATGCAGCAACCCTCACTTACCTGTACCTGCCTGGTCAAGTGGCACTGAAGCCGATGCTCTCTGTTCGAGGGATATGAGAATCACCTAGACAATAAAACATCTTTGTAAATGAAAATTACTAAATATCTATGTAAAGAAAGCAGAAACAAAAATAAAGCACCAATTTACATATTTCTCACACAATATAAGCCAAGGTCGGTGCTACAAGCATGCTGCCTCAAAATTATATCAAATCCTCTTAATTCTGGTATTTTTGTTAAAAGGAATAGTTTCTGGGTAAGCTGCACAGTATCGCAAAATCTAACTACATCAAAACCATGCTCCGCACTGGAAAAAAAAACATGAAAACTCATCTCATTATCATCTTTGCAATAGTCTACATCAGGGTTCAAGAAACCATTTGTAAATGAAAATACTCAATCCAACCCAGGAACATAGCTCCTCATTGTTACAGTCTAGTCCGAAGAAAAAACTTCACAGTGAAACAGGAATTGACAAACAACAATTGAATGATTCAGCTCCAAAGGATTGCGACCGGGCAACAGTTACAGGAGTTCCTAACTCTTTAGAGTATGCTGCAGGAGGTGCAACTGCAGCCAGATGTCCAGGATTCAGTCACCTGGCGTTGGACCGACGATGGTATTTACACAACAAGGTCAGCTTACAGGGCGCAGTTTGTAGGGTCCTTGCAGGATCTTGACTCTTCGATTATTTGGAAGGCAAAAACGCAGAATAAGTGCAGATTCTTCGCCTGGCTACTACTTCAAAATAGGCTACAGACTGCCGACAATCTGGCTCAAAGAGGTTGGCCTTGCACTCCGGTTTGTTGTCTTTGTGGTTCAGGGGAAGACGAGGCCTTGCATCTCATGGTAACCTGCCCCTTTGCAAAGCAAACATGGTCTGCTTTGTTTAGAAAACTGCAGCTGTTGCCTTTGCTGAGCCAGGTTTCAGGGACTGCCGTGTCAATCTCTGACTGGTGGCAAAATCTTTTAAGAGATTTTCCAAAGGGTCGACGCAAGATCTTGGCTGGAAGTATCATTTTTGCGTTTTGGAACATCTGGAAAGAGAGAAATGCGCGTATCTTCAATAGTTGCTACTCGCCGATGTCTGATGTTGTTCAGAAAATTCTTAGTGACATTACAAATTTCAATTTAGCGGCGAGGTCCGCCCGGCAGTTTTAGACTCCCGGGCGGTTAGGGTTTTCGTTGTGTAGTAGGGTGTTGTCTTTTTATTTCTTCTAGACTTGTTTTTCTTTGTTTGAGACTTTGTTTCTTTCCCTAAGTTAATAGATTTGGCAGAGCTCCTGCCTTTCCTTAAAAAAAATACTCAATCCACACATTGCATAAGACACAGAAAAGTATAGGGAGTTGGCTAACAATCTTTCATGATAGGAAGGACATTGTAACACCCCAAAATTTTGCTTTTCTTAAATTCATGTGTGATTTGGCACTTTGGTGAATTTTTGGAATTTTCTGGAATTTATTTGGATTTATTTGGAATTTATTTGAATTTATTCCATTTTGAAATAATTAAAGAATTTAATTTTGCAAATAAAATTTTGTTGGAAATATTTTATTTGAGTCCAAAATGATCCAAAGTATTTTCCAGAATTTTTCTGGAATTTTTCTGAGTCATTTGCTATTTTTAATGAATTAAATGAATTACTAGGAATTATTTTAAATATTAAATCGCTGGAAAATCAAACTCGGGTCAAGTATCGTTTCATCCGATCGAAGTCGGAACCCGAAGTCGGACTCGAGTCCGACCGAGCCACGTGACTCGACCAAACCCACTCCTAAACCTAATCAATCCCAACCGTTGGATCAAGATCCAACTACCGAGATCCGCCTGCACGGCTTCGAGCCAGATCCGCCCGGATCCGATCGCGGCCGCGGCGATCGTGGCCGTTGATCGTGCCACGTGGGACGGATGAGCTTCATCGTCCCCCGCCGAGTCCGAGCCAGACTCGGCCGCCGCGCCGGGCCAGAAAGAACTAGGTTTCCGTCTAGTGGCACGTAACGCCGAGGCTATTTAAAGCGTGAGACGCCCCCGAGGTTGCCCTCATCCTTGCGCACCGTTCTCGAGCCATCTCGCCGAGCCGCCATCGTTTGCCCGGCGAGCTCGCCAGTAGTTGGAGGAAGTGACCGCCGCGTTTTTGCTCGATTCTCGCCGCCGTCTGGCCGTCTTCCGCCGAGAAGGAGCCCAGATCCGAGTCCTCGCGTCGAGACGCACCCGGCGACCCTTCATCTCGCCGAGCAACCCCGAACGCCGTCGGGCTCGTCGTCGTTCTCGTCTCCGGTGCCCAAGCTTCGCCGTACCATCGCCGGACTCGCGAGCTCAGAGGACCGCCGATCCAGATCGGACGGTTGAGGTGAGTTCACGTGTTCCAAACCCGATTAGATGCGACCGTTGGATCAAGATCCAACGGTTCACAATCCGCCACGCGCCGTAGCGGTGCTATTATAGGATTAGATCCGGACCGTCCGATCTAGATCGAACGCCCACGATCATCAAGTAGTTTAACGTGTTAACCCTGGATCTAATCCGCCGCCGCTGATTTTCAAACCAACGGCCGCGATTGCGCCACGTGTCGAGGAGATGGACCGACGCGGCCGGGCCAGACGCTGGCGTAAGCTGCGTGTCTCGACACGCGGGCCCCGCATGTCGAGGGGCCCACACGCCACCGCGTTTGCGTGAGACCTCGACCGACAGTGGGTCCCACATGTCGCCTCACGTGAGCCGAGGACCGGTCCACCGTGGACCGAACCGCGCCGTGAGCCGAGCCCATGAGCTTACTGACGCCACCAGCCAATCAGAGCCGACACGTGTCCATGCCGATTTAATAATTAATTTCCGAAAAAGAAAATGATTTATTAATTCAAAATATTGATTCAAATTTAGATTCAAACTTCAAACGCTTATAACTTTTGCGTTTCAACTCCGATTTGAGTGGTTCAAATTTCTAAATTTGTATAAAATTGAGATCTACCTAAATATGAATTTTATTTAATTTTTGGACTAAAGTTTTTCTCTGTAATATTATTTAATTGATTATTTAAACTTTAATAAATCATAACTTTTGCATTTTAACTCCGATTTGAACGATTCCAGTTTCTAAAAATCCAGAAAATTATGTTCTCTCTGTTTATGGATTTTATTTGGAGTTTTGGGATGTTTTTGCCTAGTGTTTATTTGTGTATTTGCTATTTGCACGCTTTACGAGTAGACGTTGAAGTGCTTGGAAGGATTCAAGGAGAAGTGTTGACTCAGGATCCAACTCGAGACCAAGAGCAAGTACTTTTTGAAGGCAAGTTGTGCTTTGACCATGTTGATCCTATTTCGAAATCTATTTTGATTTAAACTATTGCATGCTAGATCAATTAGAAAGATACTTTGTTTAAACATGGGGGTTAGATAAATACCAATTTGCTGTATGACACCTTGATTATCTAAGTATGTGCCATGATCCCTTGTCACCCTAGTTGTGGATTACTAGTTGGACATTATTAAGTTGCCAACATGGGTTTAGACCGACGTAGTACACTGCTTAGACCTGCTACGTGCTCATGACATGATTTTGGACAATCGAATGCTAATATGGACTTAATGATATATTGAACCTGTTTTGGAAAAGTATCATGTGATGTTGATGGCACGTGGTGCATGGTAATCAACTGGGTTTGATAAACGCTGACGGCCAGGGGCATGTGGCAAGAGTAATCAGGTGGGCCATTGTGGCATTGGGAGTGTTGATTTGGTTCTTGGGTAGTCTTGCCCTGGTCACTCTAAGGACTTAACCTTGCAAGCCTTTGAACTGGGTCATACTTGCAACCACATGGTCGGAATGGGACGGCCCTAGTTGACTAAGTCGCTAAGGACTCACTTGTGGAGCCTCAGGGTGTCGATTACACCGCTTTGTGTGATTGTGCGGGGAGCCGATCGTGGTCGTGGGCCGATACCCATCTAACGGTGTGTTGGTCCCATACTTCGCCTTGGCTAAGGGAAGGGATGGTGTAGAGCACGAACCTGAGAGGACCACCTGTGTTGTTTGAGGCTTCCAAAGGCTTTGTTACTGAACTCGCCTTTGTGGTGTTTGACTGTATCTTGTGGGTAAAGTGCATAACCTCTGCAGAGTGTAGAATCTATTTGAATAGCCGAGTCCACTGCATCGGACAATGCTCGGGAATTACAGTCAAGGGTTAGACTTTCAAAATAACTTGGATTTGAAAGGTGGGTTGGTTTAACAATGAAGATGATGGAAATGTGGTTTAGGATGGGGAAAAATGTTTGTTAAACTTCTTGAAAGTTATTTATGCTTTACTTATTTCTCTGCTTCGAATCTACTTTTAATACTTGTCAAAAGTCAAGCATCGCAAATATACCATGAGCTATTCCTTTGTACCAAGCCATGCATATAGCATATTAGCTTGCATTCTGCATGACTTGTCGAGTACCAAGTACTCACCCTTGCCTCAACACAATATCGCTTGAAGAGGAGACTACGCCGCTTCGGAGGAGGATTTCCAAGAGGACCCGTCTACTTAGGGATGCGAGCCCAGTCAGTTGCCTGTGGTATACTGGATGGCGCCACGAAGTTATTTGATTTTCCGCGGCTATTATTTCTCTTTTAATAAGTTTCGCCTTGCAAGGCATATATTTGTATCTTGGCCATAAGGTCAAGTAACCCTTTGATTATTTAAATAAAGTACTTTGATAGTATCGATTGGTATGATTGTGATAGATACCGATGTTAAGACTGTGTGCACTAGCGCGTTCCTGGACTAGTGCTGAATACACAGAGGGTCCGGATTTGCAAATTCGGGGTCCCGACAGAGGTGGTATCAGAGCCATACTTGACTGTAGGCTCAACCCTAAGCTAGAATGGTCGTAGTGAGGATAAAACCTATTTTCTAAAAGCTAAAAGTTTGTCAAGATAAGAAATGACATCTCGACTTATCCCCTTCTCTCTTTTCTTGTCTCTTGCTGGAATTTTCCCTTACCTGGTCACAATTTAAAAATTCGAGTTCTTACGTAAAGCACTCTTGTGACAGATGGAGGAAGAGTTCAACCACGTTGATCTCGGGAGTTGGTCACGCAGTAACTTTGGCATATGCTCTGCACTTCTGGAGATTTTGAGAAGCCCCAATACCAAGTGGAAGTGATCGCACAAGCGGGATTGATCAAAGCTTGTGATGTGAAGATTGAGGTACTGCTAGGAAGAAGGGCCTGTGCAATCGCTCGATACACTGACCGCCAGGAGATCTACAATGCAGATGGGTATCCAAGAAGTATCACGACGAGCAATGCGGCACATTACCCGTATTCACGCCAGAGAGTTGAGAGCACGGTGTTCCGCTACCATCCGCAAGAGCGATAACCTTCTTGACTCGAAGGAGATTCAGGATGAGGATGCCACGGTTACATTAGCTTGGCACGATTTATCGTCGCCAGGAGGATGTACTAGATAATACAAGCAAGGAGCTACGAAGGCCCGCAAGGAGATCACGACGGAGAAGAACAGATGGCGGGAAGCTCAAGAGTATGTGGCACACCTTCTACGAAGGATTGACGAGTTGGAGATGACCTTGTACGGACTGCACCAGCAGCTTCAGATTTGAGCTACACGAGCCGATCCAGATGAGTCGATCTCGATGAGGACACCGCTTCTTCGACTACCATAGAGGACACGATTCTTTGGACATGGCGATCAAGCTTTCGCGCCTATGCCGCAAAGACCCGCACTCCAGGCCGTGGAGGTTTTCTCGATGAGTGAGCATAGGTTCTATAGTGAGACTCCTTCGCCGAGTCGAGTCATAGAATAAAGAGTCACCCTTTAGGCGTTAGACTCAGAGTTAGTTCGATTTGGATTTGCTTGTTTGCTTTGAGTGTGCAAGATGTGTTGCAAGGCCCTTAGGCATTGTAAGCAGCCATACCAAGTTACTAATAATAAAGTTGGACCTTAAGGCTACACCTTTCGCCCGCATAAGTTCCATATTACTTGTCTATTCTTGTTTCCCTCTCATCTCTAAACCTAGAGCAAATCGACAGATGGTGAACACCCGTGGAAACTTTGGAGGCAATGGGAGTGGTTCTCGCCAGCCAGAAAACCCCAATGATGGAGCACCAAAGACCGCCGATTGATATGCAGAATTTTGGAGCATTTCTTGCTGCTCAGACTCGATTGATGCAAAGCTATGATGCAACAAATGCAGCACGTCATCGCCAAAGCACGCTAATCAAGTTAATCAGTGACCACGCCAGAATACAAGACTATCGAGTTCATGAGAACTCACCCACCCACTTTCTCCGGGAATGCCAATCCATTGGAGGCCGATGATTGGTTAAGATCAATCGAGAGGAAGCTACACATAGCTCAATGCATAGGAAATGAGAAGGTACTCTACGCTTCTCATCGCTTGGAAGGAACATTGCCGAATGGTGGGAGAACTTCGTACACGCAAGAGAACCCTCAAGATATCACTTGGGAAGAGTTCATACCGTGCATTCGACAAGATCACGTGCCTGAAGGAATCATGGACCTTAAGAAGGAGGAGTTCAGAGCATCAAGCAAGGTAATCACCGGTGGCCGACTACTGAACAAGTTCACACAGCCTAGCACGCTACGCACTGAGGATGTAGCGACGGATAAATCCAGGCATACCTCGTTTCATGAAGGGACTTAACTCAGGATTGCAAGTAGGATTGATCACCCACACCTTTCCAGATTTCCAAGAGTTGGTGAATAAGGCACTTATTCTTGAGGACAAGCGCAAGGAACCGGATGAGAACAGAAGCGCAGGATGCAACAAAGAAGGATCACGCCAGTGGAACGCAACGCCGAGAGTTGCACCAAATCAATTCTTCAGATTCCAACCACGCACGCAACGAGGACACCATCCCCGCACCAAGACACGCCAATCAAAACTATCGGACCCCACCTCGCTAGAAACGCTTACTCGTGCAACAATAGGAATGTGAGACGCCGTTACAATCGCAACGAGCCAGACACTTTGCCAACAGCTTGTCCAAAGAAGACAGCAGGAGCGACCCTGGGCCGCTTCAATCTAGGAACCACCCCAGCTAGGACGCCAAAGACTCAGAGCCACACCCTGCATGCGTGGTGAGAGGCCGAGTCAACCATGTCACCGCAGATGCACCGCAGAATGCTACGGACGTCAGACCGGGTAAGTTACTTGTTAACTCAGCACCGCAGTTTTGTTTGACTCGAGCTTCAGATTCGCTTGTTTCGCAAGGCTTTGCTACTAGAAATGACTTGAGAATTGCAAGACTTAAGTGCATGCTTTTAGTTCAAACCCTGGTTCCGAACTCCGAACGGAAGTAGGATGTTCCGGTGAGAATACTAATAGATGGAATAGAGTTCCTAGCAAACCTTATAATTTTGGAGACCTGCACCTTAGACGTCATATTGGGAATGGATTGGTTATCCAAGCACAAGGTCAGTATTGGATTGTGGACAAAGGACTATCTCGCTTGAGAGCCCGTGTGGGAAGAAAGTGGAATTTCAAGCCACTGCAGCTTAGAGATGGACAGTTGATGGTTAACGATACCAAGGCAATCAGCATAGAGGATGTCCCAGTAGTGAATGAGTACCCGATGTTTTTCCCGAGGATCTACTCGGTATGCCACGGACAGGGACATAGAGTTTGTGATAGAGCTGGTACTGCACAAAGACCGATAGCAATGAGACCCTTTCGGATGTCCACCTAGGAGTTGGTAGAAATGAAGAAACACCGGAAGAGTTAATGGAGAAAGGATTTATCGACCGAGTTCGTCGCCGTGGGGAGCACCGCTTTGTTTGTCAAGAAGAAGGACGGGAGTTTCAGGATGTGCATTGACTACCGTGCACTCAATGAAGTCACCGTGAGGAATAAGTTTCCGCTACCCAGGATTGATGATTTGTTTGATCGCTTAAGAGGAGCCGGAGTTTTCTCCAAGATTGACTCGAGATCGGGATACCATCGCTTGAAGATCCGATCGTAAGATATTCAAGATCGCATTCGTCAAGATATGGACATTACGAGTTTACTGATTATGTCCTTTGGGCCGATTTAACGCGCCAAATTTATTTCATGAATATGATGAATAAGGTGTTCATGGAACATTTGGACAAGTTTGTCGTCGTGTTCATAGACGATATCCTAATCTACTCCAAGACAGAGGATGAACATGCCGAACACTTAAGGCGAGTTTTGGAAAGGCTGAGGGAACAGCAACTTTTCGCCAAGTTCAGCAAGTGTGATTTTTGGAAGGACAAGGTGGAGTTTCTTGGACATGTAATGACCGCAGAAGGAGTCGCCGTAGATCCAAGCAAAGTAGAAGTCGTGTTACATTGGGAACAGTAGGATCGTGACCCGCATTCTGAGTTTCCTTGGAATGGCAGGATACTACCGCTGCTTTCATCGAAGGCTTCTCGACAATTGCGAAACCTCTACGCAATCGCTGAAGAAGGAAAAGAAGTTTGCATGGACGCGAGAATGTGAGAAAGGATTTCAGAGCTGAAGAAGCGATTGACGCCAAGACCGTGTTAGTTCTACCGGATGTTGCTCAAAGCTTCGATATTTATTGTGACGCATCGCGCCAAGGACTTGGATGTGTGCTGATGCAGAACGGAAAGGTCGTCGCTTATGCATCAAGGCAGTTGAGGCCGCATGAGGAAAATTATCCGACACATGACCTAGAGTTAGCTGCCGTAGTGCATGCCTTGAAGATATGTCGTCACTATCTGATTGGAAACAGATGTGAAGTATATACGGATCATAAGAGCCTTAAGTACATATTCACCCAGTCGGATCTGAATATGAGGCAAAGGAGATGGTTAGAGTTGATCAAGGACTACAATGTCGGAATCCATTACCATCCCGGAAAGGCCAACGTAGTAGCCGATGCTCTGAGTCGGAAAAGCCATACCGTGAGTACGATGCTAGCCACAAGTCAGGATGAGTTGTGTAAGGATTTTCAGAAAATGAAGATTGAGGTTGTACCTAGGGGATTCTTGGCCACATTAGAAGTAAAGCCTACCCTAGAGGATCAGATCCGAGAAGGACAGAAGGATGATGACAAGATCCGCAGGATTAAGTCCATCAAGAAGGAAGGCAAGGCAGAGGACTTCAAGTTGGATGAGCAAGGCACGTTGTGGATGAAGGATCGCATTTGTGTGCCTAACAAAAAGGAGTTAAAGCAACTGATTTTGGAAGAAGCCCATGACTCTAAGTACTTAATTCATCCTGGAAGCGCCAAGATGTATCAGGATCTGAAGGAGAGATTCTGGTGGCCGGGTATGAAACGTGAAGTTGCCGAGCATGTTGCATTGTGCGACGATGCCGAGAGTCAAGGCAATGCATCAGAGACCAGCAGGATTGCTACAACCGCTGAAAATACCTGAGTGGAAGTGGGAGGAAATCGGAATGGATTTCATTACCGGTTTGCCGAGGACTCAAGGAGGTTATGACTCCATATGGGTTATAGTGGATCGCTTGACTAAAGTAGCCCATTTTATCCCCGTGAAGACCACTTACTCGGGAGATAAATTAGCAGAATTGTACATGATCAGGATTGTTTGTTTGCACGGAGTGCCAAAGAGGATTGTATCGACGAGGTACCCAATTTACCTCAAGGTTCGAATAAGTTGCATGAAGCCATGGGAACCCGCTTGAACTTCAAGATGACCTTATCATCCACAGACGGATGGACAGATCGAAAGAGTCAACCAGATTCTCGGAGGATATGTTGAGAGCTTGTGCATTAGCTTATGCTACCTCTTGGGATAAGAGTTTGCCGTGATGCCGAGTTCAGTTACAACAATAGTTATCGTGCTAGTTTACGATGTCACCTTTTGAGGCAATCAGATGGTCGACTCTCGGACGCCATTGAATTGGAATGAGACCGGCGAGCGCCGTGTCTTTGGGCCTGATATTCTTCAAGAGGTCAAGAGCAGATCGCTATGATTAGGGAAAGGTTGAAGATAGCCCAATCTCGACAGAAGAGTTATGGCCGACAATCGCCGCGAGATTTGAGTTTTGAACCGTAAGACTTTGTATACCTCAGAGTTACGCCTCAGGGGAGTTAAGAGGTTCCATGCCAAAGGGAAACTTGCACCCTGCTATGTTGGACCATTTAAGATTTTGAGTCGCAGAGGCGGTTGCTTATCACCGGAGTTGCCACAACAAGTAGCGTGAGTACACGACGTATTCCATGTGTCCCAGTTGAAGAAGTGTCTCCGAGTTCCTGAGGAACAGACACCGCTAGAGTCAATTGAGTTGCAAGAGGATTTGACTTATAAGGAGTATCCCGTGAGGATTCTGGACACAATGGATCGAGAAACTAGAAACAAGTCAACCCGCTTCAGAGAGTTCAAAGGAGCAACCATGAAGAAAGCGGCGACTTGGGAGCGAAGAGGATTTGAAGAAAGAATTTCCAAACCTATTCTGTAGTGAGCCCTGAATCTCGGGGACGAGATTCTATTAAGGGGGGGAGGTTTGTAACACCCCAAAATTTTGCTTTTCTTAAATTCATGTGTGATTTGGCACTTTGGTGAATTTTTGGAATTTTCTTGAATTTATTTTGTTTTATTTGGAATTTATTTGATTTTATTCCATTTTGAAATAATTAAAGAATTTAATTTTTCAAATAAAATTTTGTTGGAAATATTTTATTTGAGTCCAAAATGATCCAAAGTATTTTCCAGAATTTTTCCGAATTTTTCTCGAGTCATTTGTTATTTTTAATGAATTAAATGAATTACTAGGAATTATTTTAAATATTAAATCGCTGGAAAATCAAACTCGGGTCAAGTATCGTTTCATCCGACCGAAGTCGAACCCGAGTCGGACTCGAGTCCGACCCGAGCCACGTGACTCGACCAAACCCACTCCTAAACCTAATCAATCCCAACCGTTGGATCAAGATCCAACTACCGAGATCCGCCTGCACGGCTCGAGCCGTGATCCGCCCGGATCCGATCGCGCAGGCGATCGTGGCGTTGATCGTGCCACGTGGACGGCTGAGCTTCATCGTCCCCGCCGAGTCCGAAGCCGGACTCGCCGCGCCCGCCGCCAGAAAGAACTAGGTTTCCGCCTAGGCACGAACGCCGAGGCTATTTAAAGCGTGAGACGTCCCCGAGGTTGCCCTCATCCTGCGCACCCGCTCCGAGCCATCTCGCCTCGAGCCGCCGTCGTTATTCGCGGCGAGCTCGCCGTAGTTGGAGGAAGTGACCGCCGCGTTTTTGCTCGATTCCGCCGCCCATCGTCTTCCGCCGAGAAGGAGCCCAGATCCGAGTCCTCGCCGAGACGCACCCGAAGGACCCTTCATCTCGCCGGAGCAACCCCGAACGCCGCTTCGCTCGCCGTCGTTCTCGCCTCCGGTGCCCAAGCTTCGCTGCCATCGCCGGACTCGCGAAGCTCAGAGGGACCGCCGATCCAGACGGACGGTTGAGGTGAGTTCACGTGTTCCAAACCCGATTAGATTCGGACCGCTGGATCAAGATCCAACGGTTCACAATCGCCACGCGCCGTGAGCGGTGCTATTATAGGATTAGATCTGGACCGCCCGATCT
This sequence comes from Rhipidocladum racemiflorum, assembly GCA_036346355.1. Taxonomy (NCBI): domain Eukaryota; kingdom Viridiplantae; phylum Streptophyta; class Magnoliopsida; order Poales; family Poaceae; genus Rhipidocladum; species Rhipidocladum racemiflorum. The sequence continues at coordinate 83,594,781 of CM070577.1, forward strand.
AGATCGAACGCCCACGATCATCAAGTAGTTTAACGTGTTAACCCTGGATCTAATCCGCGCCGCTGATTTTCAAACCAACGGCCGCGATTGCGCCACGTGTCGAGGAGATGGACCGACGCGGTCGGCCAGACGCTGGCGTGTAAGCGCGTGTCCTCGACACGCTGGCCCCCGCATGTCGAGGGCCCACACGCCACCGCTTATGCGTGAGACCGCGACCGACAGGTGGGTCCCACATGTCGGGCCTCACGTGGAGCCGAGGACCGGTCCACCGTGGACCGAACCGCGCCGTGAGCCGAGCCCATGAGTCTACTGACGCCACCAGCCAATCAGAGCCGACACGTGTCCATGCCGACGCAATAATTAATTTCCGAAAAGAAAATGATTTATTAATTCAAAATATTGATTCAAATTTAGATTCAAACTTCAAACGCTTATAACTTTTAAGTGCTTCAACTCCGATTTGAGTGGTTCAAATTTCTAAATTTGTATAAAATTGAGATCTACCTAAATATGAATTTTATTTAATTTTTGGACTAAAGTTTTTCTCTGTAATATTATTTAATTGATTATTTAAACTTTAATAAATCATAACTTTTGCATTTTAACTCCGATTTGAACGATTCCAGTTTCTAAAAATCCAGAAAATTATGTTCTCTCTGTTTATGGATTTTATTTGGAGTTTTGGGATGTTTTTGCCTAGTGTTTATTTGTGTATTTGCTATTTGCACGCTTTTACGAGTAGACGTTGAAGTGCCTAAGGATTCAAGGAGAAGTGTTGACTCAGATCCAACTCGAGACCAAGAGCAAGTACTTTTTGAAGGCAAGTTGTGCTTTGACCATGTTGATCCTATTTCAAATCTATTTTGATTTAAACTAATGCATGCTAGATCAATTAGAAAGATACTTTGTTTAAACATGGGGTTAGATAAATACCAATTTGTCTGTATGACACCTTGATTATCTAAGTATGTGCCATGATCCCTTGTCACCCTAGTTGTGGATTACTAGTTGGACATTATTAAGTTGCCAACATGGGTTTAGACCGACGTAGTACACCGCTTAGACTGCTTACGTGCTCATGACATGATTTTGGACAATCAAATGCTAATATGGACTTAATGATATATTGAACCTGTTTTGGAAAAGTATCATGTGATGTTGATGGCACGTGGTGCATGGTAATCAACTGGGTTTGATAAACGATTTCGGCCGGGCATGTGGCAAGAGTAATCAGTGGGCCAGTTGTGGCATTGGGAGTGTTGATTTGGTTCTTGGGTAGTCTTGCCCTGGTCACTCTAAGGACTTAACCTTGCAAGCCTTTGAACTGGTCATACTTGCAACCACATGGTCGAATGGGACGGCCCTAGTTGACTAAGTCGCTAAGGACTCACTTGTGGAGCCTCAGGGTGTCGATTACACCGCTTTGTGTGATTGTACGGGGAGCGATCGTGGTCGTGGGCCGATACCCATCTAACGGTGTGTTGGTCCCATACTTCGCCTTGGCTAAGGGAAGGGATGGTGTAGAGCACGAACCTGAGAGGACCACCTGTGTTGTTTGAGGCTTCCGAAAGGCTTTGTTACTGAGGAACTCGCCTTTGTGGTGTTTGACTGTATCTTGTGGGTAAAGTGCATAACCTCTGCAGAGTGTAGAATCTATTTGAATAGCCGAGTCCACTGTGATCGACAATGCTCGAATTACAATCAAGGGTTAGACTTTACGAAAATAACTTGGATTTGAAAGGTGGGTTGGTTTAACAATGAAGATGATGGAAATGTGGTTTAGGATGGGGAAAAATGTTTGTTAAACTTCTTGAAAGTTATTTATGCTTTACTTATTTCTACCGCTTCGAATCTACTTTTAATACTTGTCAAAAGTCAAGCATCGCAAATATACCATGAGCTATTCCTTTGTACCAAGCCATGCATATAGCATATTAGCTTGCATTCTGTGCATGACTTGTCGAGTACCAAGTACTCACCCTTGCCTCAACACAATATCGCTTGAAGAGGAGACTACGCCGCCGGAGGAGGATTTCCAAGAGGACCCGTCTACTTAGGGATGCGAGCCCGCCGGTTGCCTGTGGTATCTTGGATGGCGCCACGGTTATTTGATTTTCCGCTGCTATTATTTCTCTTTTAATAAGTTTCGCCTTTGCAAGGCATATATTTGTATCTTGGCCATAAGGTCAAGTAACCCTTTGATTATTTAAATAAAGTACTTTGATAGTATCGATTGGTATGATTGTGATAGATACCGATGTTAAGACTGTGTGCACTAGCTGCGTTCTCGACTAGTGCTGAATACACAGAGGGTCCGGATTTGCAAATTCGGGGTCCCGACAGAGGTGGTATCGAGCCATACTTGACTGTAGGCTCAACCCTAAGCTAGAATGGTCGTAGTGAGGATAAAACCTATTTTCTAAAAGCTAAAAGTTTGTCAAGATAAGAAATGACATCTCGACTTATCCCCTTCTCTCTTTTCTTGTCTCTTGCTGGAATTTTCCCTTACCTGGTCACAATTTAAAAAATTGGAAGTTCTTACGTAAAGCACTCTTGTGACAGATGGAGGAAGAGTTCAACTACGTTGATCCGGGAGTTGGTCACGCTGCAGAACTTTGGCATATGCTATGCACTCGGAGATTTTGAGAAGCCCCAATACCAAGTGGAAGTGATCGGACAAGCGGGATTGATCAAAGCTTGTGATGTGAAGATTGAGGTACTGCTAGGAAGAAGGGCCTGTGCAATCGCCTCGATACATCAGACCGCCAGAGATCTACAATGCGATGGGTATCCAAGAAGTATCACGACGAGCAATACGGCACATTACCCGTATTCACGCCAGAGAGTTGGAGAGCACGGTGTTGCTACTATCCGCTGAGCGATAACCTTCTTGACTCGAAGGAGATTCAGGATGAGGATGCCACGGTTACATACAGCTTGGCACGATTTATCGTCGCCAGGAGGATGTACTAGATAATACAAGCAAGGAGCTGAGAAGGCCCGCAAGGAGATCACGACGGAGAAGAACAGATGGCGGGAAGCTCAAGAGTATGTGGCACACCTTCTACGAAGGATTGACGAGTTGGAGATGACCTTGTACGGACTGCACTCCAGAGCCGGTACTCGAGCTACACGAGCCGAGATCCAGATGAGTCGATCTCGATGAGGACACCGCTTCTTCGACTACCATAGAGGACACAGCTTGTCGGACATGGCGATCAAGCTTTCGCGCCTATGCCGCAAAGACCCGCACTCCAGGCCGTGGAGGTTTTCTCGATGAGTGAGCATAGGTTCTATAGTGAGACTCCTTCGCCGAGTCGAGTCATAGAATAAAGAGTCACCCTTTAGGCGTTAGACTCCAGAGTTAGTTCGATTTGGATTTGCTTGTTTCTTTGAGTGTGCAGATGTGTTGCAAGGCCCTTAGGCATTGTAAGCAGCCATACCAAGTTACTAATAATAAAGTTGGACCTTAAGGCTACACCTTTCGCCCCGCATAAGTTCCATATTACTTGTCTATTCTTGTTTCCCTCTCATCTCTAAACCTAGAGCAAATCGACAGATGGTGAACACCCGTGGAAACTTTGGAGGCAATGGGAGTGGTTCTCGCCCAGCAGAAAACCCCAATGATGGAGCACCAAAGACCGCCAGCTTGATATGCAGAATTTTGGAGCATTTCTTGTCGCCAGACTCGCTTGATGCAGGCTATGATGCAACAAATGCAGCACGTCATCGCCAAAGCACGCTAATCAAGTTAATCGTGACCACGCCGTAATACAAGACTATCGAGTTCATGAGAACTCACCCACCCACTTTCTCCGGGAATGCCAATCCATTGGAGGCCGATGATTGGTTAAGATCAATCGAGAGGAAGCTACACATAGCTCAATGCATAGGAAATGAGAAGGTACTTCACGCTTCTCATCGCTTGGAAGGAACAAATTACGAATGGTGGGAGAACTTCGCGGCTACGCAAGAGAACCCTCAAGATATCACTTGGGAAGAGTTCACACCGTGATTCCGACAAAGATCACGTGCTGAAGGAATCATGGACCTTAAGAAGGAGGAGTTCAGAGCATCAAGCAAGGTAATCACCGCTGGTCGACTACCTGAACAAGTTCACACAAATTAGCACGCTACGCACTGAGGATGTAGCGACAGATAAATCCGCATACCTCGCTTTCATGAAGGGACTTAACTCAGGATTGCAAGTAGGATTGATCACCCACACCTTTCCAGATTTCCAAGAGTTGGTGAATAAGGCACTTATTCTTGAGGACAAGCGCAAGGAACCGGATGAGAACAGAAGCGCAGGATGCAACAAAGAAGGATCACGCCAGGAACGCAATAAATACCGAGAGTTGCACCAAATCAATTCTTCGATTCCAACCACGTAATGCAACGAGGACACCATCCCCAAAGCACCAAGACTCCGCCAATCAAAACTATCGACCGACCCGCTAGAAACGCTTACTCCAGGCAAACAAGAGGAACAGTGAGACGCTGTTACAAGAACGAGCCAGTGACACTTTGCCAACAGATTGTCCAAAGAAGACAGCAGGAGCGACCCCGCCGCTTCAATCTAGGAACCACCCCAGCTAGGACGCCAAAGATCAGAGCCACACCCTGCATCGTGGTGAGAGGCCGAGTCAACCATGTCACCGCAGATGCACCGCAGAATGCTACTGACGTCATCTCGGGTAAGTTACTTGTTAACTCAAGACTGCACAGCTTTTGTTTGACTCGAGCTTCGTGATTCGCTTGTTTCGCAAGGCTTTGCTACTAGAAATGACTTGAGAATTGCAAGACTTAAGTGCATGCTTTTAGTTCAAACCCCTGTTTCCTAACTCCGAACGGAAGTAGGATGTTCCGGTGTGATAATACTAATAGATGGAATAGAGTTCCTAGCAAACCTTATAATTTTGGAGACCTGCACCTTAGACGTCATATTGGGAATGGATTGGTTATCCAAGCACAAGGTCGTATTGGATTGTGGACAAAGGACTATCTCAGTTGAGAGCCCTTATGGAAAGAAAGTGGAATTTCAAGCCACTGCAGTTAGAGATGGACAGCTTGATGGTTAACAGCATTCAAGGCAATCAAAGCATAGAGGATGTCCCGGTAGTGAATGAGTACCCGATGTTTTTCCCCGAGGATCTACCTCGGTATGCCACGGACAGGACATAGAGTTTGTGATAGAGCTGGTACTGCACAAAGACCGATAGCAAAGAGACCCTTTCGGATGTCCACCGAGGAGTTGGTAGAAATGAAGAAACAAATGGAAGAGTTAATGGAGAAAGGATTTATCGAGGCCGAGTTCGTCGCCGTGGGGAGCACCGCTTTGTTTGTCAAGAAGAAGGACGGAGTTTCAGGATGTGCATTGACTACCGTGCACTCAATGAAGTCACCGTGAGGAATAAGTTTCCGCTACCCAGGATTGATGATTTGTTTGATCAGCTTAAGAGGAGCCGAGTTTTCTCCAAGATTGACTCGAGATCGGGATACCATCGCTTGAAGATCCGATCGTAAGATATTCAAGATCGCATTCTCACAAGATATGGACATTACGAGTTTACAGATTATGTCCTTTGGGCCGATTTAATGCGCCAAATTATTTCATGAATATGATGAATAAGGTGTTCATGGAACATTTGGACAAGTTTGTCGTCGTGTTCATAGACGATATCCTAATCTACTCCAAGACAGAGGATGAACATGCCGAACACTTAAGGCGAAGTTTTGGAAAGGCTGAGGAACAGCAACTTTTCGCCAAGTTCAGCAAGTGTGATTTTTGGAAGGACAAGGTGGAGTTTCTTGGACATGTAATGACCGCATATGAGTCGCCAGTAGATCCAAGCAAAGTAGAAGTCGTGTTACATTGGGAACAAATGAGGACTGACCCGTGACTCCATTCGAGTTTCCTTGGAATGGCAGGATACTACCGCCGTTTCATCGAAGGCTTCGACAATTGCGAAACCTCTACGCAATGGCAAGAAGGAAAAGAAGTTTGCATGGACGCGAGAATGTGAGAAAGGATTTCAGAGTCAAGAAGCGATTGACGCCAAGACCGGTGTTAGTTCTACCTGATGTTGCTCAAAGCTTCGATATTTATTGTGACGACGCGCCAAGGACTTGGATGTGTGCCGATGCAGTAACGGAAAGGTCGCCGCTATGCATCAAGGCGCTTGAGGCCGCATGAGGAAAATTATCCGACACATGACCTAGAGTTAGGCCGTAGTGCATGCCTTGAAGATATGTCGTCACTATCGATTGGAAACAGATGTGAAGTATATACGGATCATAAGAGTTTTAAGTACATATTCACCCGACCGGATTCGAATATGAGGCAAAGGAGATGGTTAGAGTTGATCAAGGACTACAATGTCGGAATCCATTACCATCCCTAAAGGCCAACGAGTAGCCGATGCTCGAGTCGGAAAAGCCATACCGTGAGTACGATGCTAGCCACAAGTCAGGATGAGTTGTGTAAGGATTTTCGTAAAATGAAGATTGAGGTTGTACCTAGGGATTCTTGGCCACATTAGAAGTAAAGCCTACCCTAGAGGATCGATCCGAGAAGGACAGAAGGATGATGACAAGATCCGCAGGATTAAGTCCATCAAGAAGGAAGGCAAGGCAGAGGACTTCAAGTTGGATGAGCAAGGCACGTTGTGGATGAAGGATCGCATTTGTGTGCCTAACAAAAAGGAGTTAAAGCAACTGATTTTGGAAGAAGCCCATGACTCTAAGTACTTAATTCATCCTGGAAGCGCCAAGATGTATCAGATCTCAAGGAGAGATTCGTGGCCGGGTATGAAACGTGAAGTTGCCGAGCATGTTGCATTGTGCGACGATGCCAGAGAGTCAAGGCAATGCATCGTAGACCAGCAGGATTGCTACAACCGCTGAAAATACCTGAGTGGAAGTGGGAGGAAATCGGAATGGATTTCATTACCGGTTTGCCGAGGACTCAAGGAGGTTATGACTCCATATGGGTTATAGTGGATCGTTTGACTAAAGTAGCCCATTTTATCCCCGTGAAGACCACTTACTCGGAGATAAATTAGCGTAATTGTACATGATCAGATTGTTTGTTTGCACGGAGTGCCAAAGAGGATTGTATCGGACAGAGGTACCCAATTTACCTCAAGGTTCGGAATAAGTTGCATGAAGCCATGGGAACCCGCTTGAACTTCAAGATCTGACTTATCATCCATGCACGGATGGACAGAAGAAAGAGTCAACCGATTCGGAGGATATGTTGAGAGCTTGTGCATTAGCTTATGCTACCTCTTGGGATAAGAGTTTGCCGTATGCCGAGTTCGCCATTACAACAATAGTTATCGAGGCTAGTTTACGATGTCACCTTTTGAGGCAATCAGATGGTCGACTCGCTTGACGCCATTGAATTGGAATGAGACGGCGAGCGCCGTGTCTTTGGGCCTGATATTCTTCAAGAGGTCAAGAGCGGTCGCTATGATTAGGGAAAGGTTGAAGATAGCCCAATCTCGACAGAAGAGTTATGCCGACAATCGTCGCGAGATTTGAGTTTTGAACCGTAAGACTTTGTATACCTCGTAGTTACGCCTCAGGGAGTTAAGAGGTTCCATGCCAAAGGGAAACTTGCACCCTGCTATGTTGGACCATTTAAGATTTTGAGTCGCAGAGGCGGTTGCTTATCACCGAGTTGCCACAAATCGTTAGCAGGAGTACACGACGTATTCCATGTGTCCTGGCTTGAAGAAGTGTCTCCGAGTTCCCGAGGAAACGTACACCGCTAGAGTCAATTGAGTTGCAAGAGGATTTGACTTATAAGGAGTATCCCGTGAGGATTCTGGACACAATGGATCGAGAAACTAGAAACAAGTCAACCTGCTTCAGAGAGTTCAAAGTGGAGCAACCATGAAGAAAGCGAAGCGACTTGGGAGCTTGAAGAGGATTTGAAGAAAGAATTTCCAAACCTATTCCTTTAGTGAGCCCTGAATCTCTGTGGACGAGATTCTATTAAGGGAGGTTTGTAACACCCCAAAATTTTGCTTTTCTTAAATTCATGTGTGATTTGGCACTTTGGTGAATTTTGGAATTTTCTCGAATTTATTTGGATTTATTTGGAATTTATTTGAATTTATTCCATTTTGAAATAATTAAAGAATTTAATTTTGCAAATAAAATTTTGTTGGAAATATTTTATTTGAGTCCAAAATGATCCAAAGTATTTTCCGTAATTTTTCCGAATTTTTACGAGTCATTTGTTATTTTTAATGAATTAAATGAATTACTAGGAATTATTTTAAATATTAAATCGCTGGAAAATCAAACTCGGGTCAAGTATCGTTCATCCGATCGAAGTCGAACTCCGAAGTCGGACTCGAGTCCGACCCGAGCCACGTGACTCGACCAAACCCACTCCTAAACCTAATCAATCCCAACCGTTGGATCAAGATCCAACTACCGAGATCCGCCTCGCACGGCTCGAGCCGTGATCCGGCCGGATCCGATCACGCCAGGCGATCGTGGGTCGTTGATCGTGCCACGTGGACGGCCGAGCTTCATCGTCCCGCCGAGTCCGGCCGGACTCCGCCGCCGCGCCGCCGCCGTAAAGAACTAGGTTTCCGTCTAGGCACGAACGCCGAGGCTATTTAAAGCGTGAGACGCCCCCGAGGTTGCCCTCATCCTGGCGCACCTGCTCTCGAGCCATCTCGCTGAGCCGCTGCCGCTTATTTGCGGCGAGCTCGGGCCAGAGTTGGAGGAAGTGACCGCCGCGGTTTTTGCTCGATTCCGCGCCGTCCATCGCCTTCCGCCGAAGGAGCCCAGATCCGAGTCCTCGCCGAGACGCACCGGCGGGACCCTTCATCTCGCCGAGCAACCCCGAACGCCCGTCGGGCTCGCCGTCGTTCTCGCCTCCGGTGCCCAAGCTTCGGCTGCCATCGCCGGACTCGCGAGCTCAGAGGACCGCCGGATCGGACGGACGGTTGAGGTGAGTTCACGTGTTCCAAACCCGATTAGATGCGGACCGTTGGATCAAGATCCAACGGTTCACACCGCCACGCGTCGAAAGCAGTGCTATTATAGGATTAGATCCGGACCGTCCGATCTAGATCGAACGGCCCACGATCATCAAGTAGTTTAACGTGTTAACCCTCGGATCTAATCCGCCGCTGCTGATTTTCAAACCAACGGCCGCGATTGCGCCACGTGTCGAGGAGATGGACCGACGCGGTCGGCCAGACGCTGGCGTGTAAGCGCGTGTCCTCGACACGCTGGCCCCGCATGTCGAGGGCCCACACGCCACCGTTTGCGTGAGACCTCGTGATCGACAGTGGGTCCCACATGTCGCCTCACGTGAGCCGAGGACCGGTCCACTGCGTGGACCGAACCGCGCCGTGAGTCGAGCCCATGAGCCTACTGACGCCACCAGCCAATCAGGAGCCGACACGTGTCCATGCCGACGCATAATTAATTTCCAAAAAAGAAAATGATTTATTAATTCAAAATATTGATTCAAATTTAGATTCAAACTTCAAACGCTTTATAACTTTTGCGCTTCAACTCCGATTTGAGTGGTTCAAATTTCTAAATTTGTATAAAATTGAGATCTACCTAAATATGAATTTTATTTAATTTTTGGACTAAAGTTTTTCTCTGTAATATTATTTAATTGATTATTTAAACTTTAATAAATCATAACTTTTGCATTTTAACTCCGATTTGAACGATTCCAGTTTCTAAAAATCCAGAAAATTATGTTCTCTCTGTTTATGGATTTTATTTGGAGTTTTGGGATGTTTTTGCCTAGTGTTTATTTGTGTATTTGCTATTTGCACGCTTTTACGAGTAGACGTTGAAGTGCCTAAGGATTCGAAGGAGAAGTGTTGACTCAGGATCCAACTCGAGACCAAGAGCAAGTACTTTTTGAAGGCAAGTTGTGCTTTGACCATGTTGATCCTATTTCAAATCTATTTTGATTTAAACTATCGCATGCTAGATCAATTAGAAAGATACTTTGTTTAAACATGGGGTTAGATAAATACCAATTTCTCGTATGACACCTTGATTATCTAAGTATGTGCCATGATCCCTTGTCACCCTAGTTGTGGATTACTAGTTGGACATTATTAAGTTGCCAACATGGGTTTAGACCGGCGTAGTACAATCGCTTAGACTCACTACGTGCTCATGACATGATTTTGGACAATCAAATGCTAATATGGACTTAATGATATATTGAACCTGTTTTGGAAAAGTATCATGTGATGTTGATGGCACGTGGTGCATGGTAATCAAGCGGGGTTTGATAAACGATTTTCGGCCAGGGGCATGTGGCAAGAGTAATCAGTGGGCCGCTTGTGGCATTGGGAGTGTTGATTTGGTTCTTGGGTAGTCTTGCCCTGGTCACTCTAAGGACTTAACCTTGCAAGCCTTTGAACTGGTCATACTTGCAACCACATGGCTTTGGAATGGGACGGCCCTAGTTGACTAAGTCGCTAAGGACTCACTTGTGGAGCCTCAGTGGTGTCGATTACACCGCTTGTGTGATTATGCGGGGAGCGATCGTGGCTGTGGCCGATACCCATCTAACGGTGTGTTGGTCCCATACTTCGCCTTGGCTAAGGGAAGGGATGGTGTAGAGCACGAACCTGAGAGGACCACCTGTGTTGTTTGAGGCTTCCAAAGGCTTTGTTACTGAACTCGCCTTTGTGGTGTTTGATCAGTATCTTGTGGGTAAAGTGCATAACCTCTGCAGAGTGTAGAATCTATTTGAATAGCCGAGTCCACAGATCTTGGACAATGCTCGGGAATTACAGTCAAGGGTTAGACTTTACGAAAATAACTTGGATTTGAAAGGTGGGTTGGTTTAACAATGAAGATGATGGAAATGTGGTTTAGGATGGGGAAAAATGTTTGTTAAACTTCTTGAAAGTTATTTATGCTTTACTTATTTCTACCGCTTCGAATCTACTTTTAATACTTGTCAAAAGTCAAGCATCGCAAATATACCATGAGCTATTCCTTTGTACCAAGCCATGCATATAGCATATTAGCTTGCATTACGTGCATGACTTCTTGAGTACCAAGTACTCACCCTTGCCTCAACACAATATCAGCTTGAAGAGGAGACTACGCGATTTCGGAGGAGGATTTCCAAGAGGACCCGTCTACTTAGGGATGCGAGCCCGATCGGTTACTGTGGTATCTTGGATGGCGCCAAGTTATTTGATTTTCCGCTGCTAGTATTTCTCTTTTAATAAGTTTCGCCTTGCAAGGCATATATTTGTATCTTGGCCAGAAGGTCAAGTAACCCTTTGATTATTTAAATAAAGTACTTTGAGAGTATCGATTGGTATGATTGTGATAGATACCGATGTTAAGACTGCGGTGCACTAAGCTGCGTTCTCGACTAGTGCTGAATACACAGAGGGTCCGGATTTGCAAATTCGGGGTCCCGACAGAGGTGGTATCGAGCCATACTTGACCGTAGGCTCAACCCTAAGCTAGAATGGTCGTGAGTGAGGATAAAACCTATTTTCTAAAAGCTAAAAGTTTGTCAAGATAAGAAATGACATCTCGACTTATCCCTTCTCTCTTTTCTTGTCTCTTGCTGGAATTTTCCCTTACCTGGTCACAATTTAAAATTCTCGAGTTCTTACGTAAAGCACTCTTGTGACAGATGGAGGAAGAGTTCAACCACGTTGATCCAGGGAGTTGAGTCCTTATTTGAGAACTTTGGCATATGCTACTGAGACTCTCGGAGATTTTGAGAAGCCCCAATACCAAGTGGAAGTGATCGGACAAAGCGGGATTGATCAAAGCTTGTGATGTGAAGATTGAGGTACTGCTAGGAAGAAGGGCCAGGCAATCGCCTCGATACACTGTGACCGCCAGAGATCTACAATGCGAGATGGGTATCCAAGAAGTATCACGACGAGCAATGCGGCACATTACCCGTATCTACGCCAGAGAGTTGGAGAGCACGGTGTTCCGCTACCATCCGCAAGAGCGATAACCTTCTTGACTCGAAGGAGATTCAGGATGAGGATGCCACGATTACATACGCTTGGCACGATTTATCGTCGCCAGGAGGATGTACTAGATAATACAAGCAAGGAGCTACGAAGGCCCGCAAGGAGATCACGACGGAGAAGAACAGATGGCGGGAAGCTCAAGAGTATGTGGCACACCTTCTACGAAGGATTGACGAGTTGGAGATGACCTTGTACGGACTGCACTCCAGAGCCGGTACTCGAGCCACACGAGCCAGATCGAGATGAGTCGATCTCGATGAGGACACCGCTTCTTCGACTACCATAGAGGACACGATTCTTTGGACATGGCGATCGTTTCGCGCCTATGCCGCAAAGACCGCACTCCAGGCCGTGGAGGTTTTCTCGATGAGTGAGCATAGGTTCTATAGTGAGACTCCTTCGCCGAGTCGAGTCATAGAATAAAGAGTCACCCTTTAGGCGTTAGACTCAGAGTTAGTCTGATTTGGATTTGCTTGTTTCTTGAGTGTGCAGATGTGTTGCAAGGCCCTTAGGCATTGTAAGTGACCATACCAAGTTACTAATAATAAAGTTGGACCTTAAGGCTACACCTTTCGCCCCGCATAAGTTCCATATTACTTGTCTATTCTTGTCTCCCTCTCATCTCTAAACCTAGAGCAAATCGACAGATGGTGAACACCCGTGGAAACTTTGGAGGCAATGGGAGTGGTTCTCGCCAGCAGAAAACCCCAATGATGGAGCACCAAAGACCGCTTGATTGATATGCAGAATTTTGGAGCATTTCTTGCTGCTCAGACTCGATTGATGCAGGCTATGATGCAACAAATGCAGCACGTCATCGCTCAGCTCACGCTAATCAAGTTAATCGGGGACCACGCGAGAATACAAGACTATCGAGTTCATGAGAACTCACCCACCCACTTTCTCTCGGGAATGCCAATCCATTGGAGGCCGATGATTGGTTAAGATCAATCGAGAGGAAGCTACACATAGCTCAATGCATAGGAAATGAGAAGGTACTCTACGCTTCTCATCGGTTGGAAGGAACAATGGCCAGAATGGTGGGAGAACTTACATGCCCGCAAGAAGAACCCTCAAGATATCACTTGGGAAGAGTTCACAGTGCATTCGACAATATCACGTGCCTGAAGGAATCATGGACCTTAAGAAGGAGGAGTTCAGAAAGATCAAGCAAGGTAATCACCGGTGGGTCGACTACCGAACAAGTTCACACAGCTAGCACGCTACGCTTTGAGGATGTAGCGACAGATAAATCCAGGCATACCTGCTTTCATGAAGGGACTTAACTCAGGATTGCAAGTAGGATTGATCACCCACACCTTCCAGATTTCCAAGAGTTGGTGAATAAGGCACTTATTCTTGAGGACAAAGCGCAAGGCTGGATGAGAACAGGAAGCGCAGGATGCAACAAAGAAGGATCACGCCAGGAACGCAAATACGCTGAGAGTTGCACCAAATCAATTCTTCGATTCCAACCACAGAATGCAACGAGGACACCATCCTCAGCACCAAGACCTGCCAATCAAAACTATCGGACCCCACCCCGCTTAGAAACGCTACTCGAGCGGTCAGAGGAACAGTGAGACGTCATTACAAGCGCAACGAGCCAGACACTTTGCCAACATGCTTGTCCAAAGAAGACAGCAGAGCGACCCGGATTCGCTTCAATCTAGGAACCACCCCAGCTAGGACGCCAAAGATCAGGAGCCACACCCTGCATCGTGGTGAGAGGCCGAGTCAACCATGTCACCGCAGATGCACCTGCGAGAATGCTACTGGACGTAAATCGGGTAAGTTACTTGTTAACTCAGTACACCTGCAACAGTTTTGTTTGACTCGAGCTTCAGATTCGTTTGTTTCGCAAGGCTTTGCTACTAGAAATGACTTGAGAATTGCAAGACTTAAGTGCATGCTTTTAGTTCAAACCCCTGGTTCCGAACTCCGAACGGAAGTAGGATGTTCCGGTGAGAATACTAATAGATGGAATAGAGTTCCTAGCAAACCTTATAATTTTGGAGACCCGGACCTTAGACGTCATATTGGGAATGGATTGGTTATCCAAGCACAAGGTGTATTGGATTGTGGACAAAGGACTATCTCGGTTGAGAGCAGTGTGGGAAGAAAGTGGAATTTCAAGCCACTGCGATTAGAGATGGACGATTGATGGTTAACAGTACCAAGGCAATCAGCATAGAGGATGTCCCTAGAGTGAATGAGTACCCGATGTTTTTCCCGAGGATCTACTCCGGTATGCCACGGACAGGACATAGAGTTTGTGATAGAGCTGGTACTGCACAAAGACCGATAGCAAAGAGACCCTTTCGGATGTCCACCGAGGAGTTGGTAGAAATGAAGAAACAATTTGGAAGAGTTAATGGAGAAAGGATTTATCGAGGCCGAGTTCGTCGTAGTAGGGAGCACCGCTTTGTTTGTCAAGAAGAAGGGCGGGAGTTTCAGGATGTGCATTGACTACCGTGCACTCAATGAAGTCACCGTGAGGAATAAGTTTCCGCTACCCAGGATTGATGATTTGTTTGATCGATTAAGAGGAGCCGGAGTTTTCCAAGATTGACTGAGATCGGGATACCATCGATTGAAGATCCGATCGTAAGATATTCAAGACTGCATTCTCGTCAAGATATGGACATTACGAGTTTCTGATTATGTCCTTTGGGGTGACGAATCGCGCCACCTTATTTCATGAATATGATGAATAAGGTGTTCATGGAACATTTGGACAAGTTTGTCGTCGTGTTCATAGACGATATCCTAATCTACTCCAAGACAGAGGATGAACATGCCGAACACTTAAGGCGAAGTTTTGGAAAGGCCGAGGAACAGCAACTTTTCGCCAAGTTCAGCAAGTGTGATTTTTGGAAGGACAAGGTGGAGTTTCTTGGACATGTAATGACCGCAGAAGGAGTCGCCAGTAGATCCAAGCAAAGTAGAAGCTGTGTTACATTGGGAACAAATGAGGATCGTGACCTGCATTCTGAGTTTCCTTGGAATGGCAGGATACTACCGCCCGTTTCATCGAAGGCTTCTCGACAATTGCGAAACCTCTTACGCAATCGGCTGAAGAAGGAAAAGAAGTTTGCATGGACGCTGTAATGTGAGAAAGGATTTCAGGAGTCAAGAAGCGATTGACGCCAAGACCGGTGTTAGTTCTACAGGATGTTGCTCAAAGCTTCGATATTTATTGTGACGACGCGCCAAGGACTTGGATGTGCCGATGCGTAACGGAAAGGTCGCCGCTTATGCATCAAAGCGATTGAGGCCGCATGAGGAAAATTATCCGACACATGACCTAGAGTTAGCCGTAGTGCATGCCTTGAAGATATGTCGTCACTATCCGATTGGAAACAGATGTGAAGTATATACGGATCATAAGAGCCTTAAGTACATATTCACCAATCGGATCCGAATATGAGGCAAAGGAGATGGTTAGAGTTGATCAAGGACTACAATGTCGGAATCCATTACCATCCGGAAAGGCCAACGTAGTAGCCGATGCTCCGAGTCGGAAAAGCCATACCGTGAGTACGATGCTAGCCACAAGTCGATGAGTTGTGTAAGGATTTTCAGAAAATGAAGATTGAGGTTGTACTCTAGGGGATTCTTGGCCACATTAGAAGTAAAGCCTACCCTAGAGGATCGGATCCGAGAAGGACGGAAGGATGATGACAAGATCCAGGATTAAGTCCATCAAGAAGGAAGGCAAGGCGAGAGGACTTCAAGTTGGATGAGCAAGGCACGTTGTGGATGAAGGATCGCATTTGTGTGCCTAACAAAAGGAGTTAAAGCAATCGATTTTGGAAGAAGCCCATGACTCTAAGTACTTAATTCATCCTGAAGCGCCAAGATGTATCGGGATCTCAAGGAGAGATTCTCGTGGCCGGGTATGAAACGTGAAGTTGCCGAGCATGTTGCATTGTGCGACGTATGCGGAGAGTCAAGGCAATGCATCGAGACCAGCAGGATTGCTACAACCGCTGAAAATACTGAGTGGAAGTGGGAGGAAATCGGAATGGATTTCATTACCGGCTTGCCGAGGACTCAAGGAGGTTATGACTCCATATGGGTTATAGTGGATCGCTTGACTAAAGTAGCCCATTTTATCCCCGTGAAGACCACTTACTCGGAGATAAATTAGCAGAGAATTGTACATGATCAGGATTGTTTGTTTGCACGGAGTGCCAAAGAGGATTGTATCGGACGTGAGGTACCCAATTTACCTCAAGGTTCTCGGAATAAGTTGCATGAAGCCATGGGAACCCGCTTTGAACTTCAAGATCTGACTTATCATCCATGCAGACGGATGGACAGGCCTAAAGAGTCAACCAGATTCGGAGGATATGTTGAGAGCTTGTGCATTAGCTTATGCTACCTCTTGGGATAAGAGTTTGCCGTATGCCGAGTTCGATTACAACAATAGTTATCGTGCTAGTTTACGATGTCACCTTTTGAGGCATCAGATGGTCGACCGCCTGACGCCATTGAATTGGAATGAGACGGCGAGCGCCGTGTCTTTGGGCCTGATATTCTTCAAGAGGTCAAGAAGCAGATCGCTATGATTAGGAAAGGTTGAAGATAGCCCAATCTCGATGTAAGAGTTATGCCGACAATCGTCGCCGAGATTTGAGTTTTGAACCGAAGACTTTGTATACCTCAGAGTTACGCCTCGGGGGAGTTAAGAGGTTCCATGCCAAAGGGAAACTTGCACCCGTTATGTTGGACCATTTAAGATTTTGAGTCGCAGAGGCGGTTGCTTATCACCGAGTTGCCACAATCGTTAGCGAGGAGTACACGACGTATTCCATGTGTCCCGATTGAAGAAGTGTCTCCGAGTTCCTCGAGGAACAGACACCGCTAGAGTCAATTGAGTTGCAAGAGGATTTGACTTATAAGGAGTATCCCGTGAGGATTCTCGGACACAATGGATCGAGAAACTAGAAACAAGTCAACCCGTTTCAGAGAGTTCAGTGGAGCAACCATGAAGAAAGCGAAGCGACTTGGGAGCCTTGAAGAGGATTTGAAGAAAGAATTTCCAAACCTATTCCTTTAGTGAGCCCTGAATCTAGGGACGAGATTCTATTAAGGAGGTTTGTAACACCCCAAAATTTTGCTTTTCTTAAATTCATGTGTGATTTGGCACTTTGGTGAATTTTTGGAATTTTCTGGAATTTATTTGGATTTATTTGGAATTTATTTGAATTTATTCCATTTTGAAATAATTAAAGAATTTTATTTGCAAATAAAATTTTGTTGGAAATATTTTATTTGAGTCCAAAATGATCCAAAGTATTTTCCAGAATTTTTCTCGAATTTTTCGAGTCATTTGTTATTTTTAATGAATTAAATGAATTACTAGGAATTATTTTAAATATTAAATCATTGGAAAATCAAACTCGGGTCAAGTATCGTTCATCCGATCGAAGTCGGAACCTGAGTCGGACTCGAGTCCGACCCGAGCCACGTGACTCGACCAAACCCACTCCTAAACCTAATCAATCCCAACCGTTGGATCAAGATCCAACGGCTGAGATCCGGCCGTACCGGTTCGAGCCGTATCCGCCGGATCCGATCGCGCCGCGCGATCGTGGCCGTTGATCGTGCCACGTGGGCGGCTGAGCTTCATCGTCCCCGCCGAGTCCGAAGCCGGACTCGCCGCCGCGCCACCGTAGAAAGAACTAGGTTTCGTCTAGGGCACGTAACGCCGAGGCTATTTAAAGCGTGAGACGCCCCCGAGGTTGCCCTCATCCTTGCGCACTGCGTTCTCGAGCCATCTCGCTGAGCCGCCGTCGTTTGCCGCGGCGAGCTCGGGCCAGAAGTTGGAGGAAGTGACCGCCGCGGTTTTGCTCGATTCCGCCGCCCATCGTCTTCCGCCGAAGGAGCCCAGATCCGAGTCCTCGCGTCGAGACGCACCGAAGGCGACCCTTCATCTCGCGAGCAACCCGGAACGCCCGTCGGGCTCGTCGTCGTTCGTCTCCGGTGCCCAAGCTTCGCCGTGCCATCGCCGGACTCCGCGAGCTCGAGGACCGTCGAGATCGGATCGGACGGTTGAGGTGAGTTCACGTGTTCCAAACCCGACAGATTCGGACCGTTGGATCAAGATCCAACGGTTCACAATCGCCACGCGCCGTAGCGAGTGCTATTATAGGATTAGATCTGGACCGTCCGATCTAGATCGAACGCCCACGATCATCAAGTAGTTTAACGTGTTAACCCTGGATCTAATCCGCGCCGTTGATTTTCAAACCAGCTGGCCGCGATTGCGCCACGCGTGTCGAGGAGATGGACCGACGCGTCAGCGCCAGACGCTGTAAGCGGCGTGTCTCGACACGGGCCCCGCATGTCGAGGGCCCACACGTCGGCCCGGCGTTTGCGTGAGACCCGGTGATCGGCAGTGGGTCCCACATGTCGGGCCTCACGTGAGCCGAGGACCGGGTCCACCGTGGACCGAACCGCCGTGAGCCGAGCCCATGAGCCTACCGACGCCACCACCAATCAGGAGCCGACACGTGTCCATGCCGACGCAATAATTAATTTTCGAAAAGAAAATGATTTATTAATTCAAAATATTGATTCAAATTTAGATTCAAACTTCAAACGCTTATAACTTTAAGTGCTTCAACTCCGATTTGAGTGGTTCAAATTTCTAAATTTGTATAAAATTGAGATCTACCTAAATATGAATTTTATTTAATTTTTGGACTAAAGTTTTTCTCTGTAATATTATTTAATTGATTATTTAAACTTTAATAAATCATAACTTTTGCATTTTAACTCCGATTTGAACGATTCCAGTTTCTAAAAATCCAGAAAATTATGTTCTCTCTGTTTATGGATTTTATTTGGAGTTTTGGGATGTTTTTGCCTAGTGTTTATTTGTGTATTTGCTATTTGCACGCTTTACGAGTAGACGTTGAAGTCCTAAGGATTCGAAGGAGAAGTGTTGACTCAGGATCCAACTCGAGACCAAGAGCAAGTACTTTTTGAAGGCAAGTTGTGCTTTGACCATGTTGATCCTATTTCGAAATCTATTTTGATTTAAACTACTGCATGCTAGATCAATTAGAAAGATACTTTGTTTAAACATGGGGTTAGATAAATACCAATTTGTTTGTATTACACCTTGCTTATCTAAGTATGTGCAATGCTCCCTTGTCACCCTAGTTGTGGATTTCTAGTTGGACATTATTAAGTTGGCATCATGGGTTTAGACCTACGTAGTACACCGCTTAGACACACTACGTGCTCATGACATGATTTTTGGACAATCAAATGCTAATATGGACTTAATGATATATTGAACCTGTTTTGGAAAAGTATCATGTGATGTTGATGGCACGTGGTGCATGGTAATCAACTGGGTTTGATAAACGATTTCGGCCAGGGGCATGTGGCAAGAGTAATCAGGTGGGCCAGTTGTGGCATTGGGAGTGTTGATTTGGTTCTTGGGTAGTCTTGCCCTGGTCACTCTAAGGACTTAACCTTGCAAGCCTTTGAACTGGGTCATACTTGCAACCACATGGCTGGAATGGGACGGCCCTAGTTGACTAAGTCGCTAAGGACTCACTTGTGGAGCCTCAAGTGTCGATTACACCGCTTGTGTGATTGTGCGGGGAGCGTATCGTGGTCGTGGCCGATACCCATCTAACGGTGTGTTGGTCCCATACTTCGCCTTGGCTAAGGGAAGGGATGGTGTAGAGCACGAACAGGAGAGGACCACTGTGTTGTTTGAGGCTTCCAAAGGCTTTGTTACTGAACTCGCCTTTGTGGTGTTTGTTGTATCTTGTGGGTAAAGTGCATAACCTCTGCAGAGTGTAGAATCTATTTGAATAGCCGAGTCCACTGTGATCGACAATGCTCGGAATTACTGATCAAGGGTTAGACTTTACGAAAATAACTTGGATTTGAAAGGTGGGTTGGTTTAACAATGAAGATGATGGAAATGTGGTTTAGGATGGGGAAAAATGTTTGTTAAACTTCTTGAAAGTTATTTATGCTTTACTTATTTCTACCGCTTTGAATCTACTTTTAATACTTGTCAAAAGTCAAGCATCGCAAATATACCATGAGCTATTCCTTTGTACCAAGCCATGCATATAGCATATTAGCTTGCATTCTCAGGTGCATGACTTGTCGAGTACCAAGTACTCACCCTTGCCTCAACACAATATCAGTTGAAGAGGAGACTACGCCGTGATTCGGAGGAGGATTTCCAAGAGGACCCGTCCTACTTAGGGATGCGAGCCTACCAGTTGCCTGTGGTATACCGGATGGCGCCAATGGGTTATTTGATTTTCCGCTGCTATTATTTCTCTTTTAATAAGTTTCGCCTTGCAAGGCATATATTTGTATCTTGGCCATAAGGTCAAGTAACCCTTTGATTATTTAAATAAAGTACTTTGATAGTATCGATTGGTATGATTGTGATAGATACCGATGTTAAGACTGTGTGCACTAGCGCGTTCCTGGACTAGTGCTGAATACACAGAGGGTCCGGATTTGCAAATTCGGGGTCCCGACAGACATCAACCGTCACAATTAATGCAGACACAGGAAAGCTCACTTGCCTTGACCCAATTGGACAATTAACTCCGAGGCAAGAAT
Organism: Rhipidocladum racemiflorum; assembly: GCA_036346355.1. NCBI lineage: Eukaryota > Viridiplantae > Streptophyta > Magnoliopsida > Poales > Poaceae > Rhipidocladum > Rhipidocladum racemiflorum. The sequence continues at coordinate 83,615,417 of CM070577.1, forward strand.
CTCTTTTCCAGTAGACAGGAAAAGCACCTGGCAATGAACAGTTGCCATATGAAGCTTATGAATTTGTATTAAACTACAATGAATCTACAAAAGAACGAATGTAGACAATTTGAAATTCAGATGTGACCATATGCATGATCTTTGAAAAGGATCGGAGTTGAAAGGAGAGATATATACCTCTTACAACTACTTCTCCATTGTCTGAATGTCAGCTTTACGATGCTGTAAACACCTTTGCGTGTGTGAAATACACCAACCTATAAATTCAATATAATATATTCCTCACAGCAAACATTTTGCTAAGTATAGTTTCATATAACGGCATGAATAACACAAATCAAGTAAATCGCAATTAAAAACATAAAAGTAAACTTACCTCGACATCCATTTTGGAATCAAGGTCATTTCCCTTGTCAAAATGGTCCTCTGATATGCGCAGCAACATATTTTCCAACTGATCACAGAAGCAAGAAATTACACAAGTCCGGAGCATAAACTAACAGAATGCCACATAAATATGACTTTTTTCATTTTATTTATAAGAAACCTAATAAATCTACAGTACACCTACCTCTACCGTAGAAGAAATACATTCTTTTGAAGTGCCTTGTGAACTGCACCAGACAAAATAAAATCATGAAATAGGGATTATCACCTGCGAAGGAGCTTTTGCTTAGATGGAGACATTACAATTACTTAGTTTGCTCAATAGGGGGGGAATTAAAAACCAAGGAAAGATCACATTTTTGGATTGCACAACAGAACATATACGGGAAAGCAGCTTCGATTGACCATTTTGCACTGGAAATAACAGAAAGCAGCAAGAGTGGTTTAGTTGTTCATAAACAAAGGTGATAGCAATTACAAACTCAGGATGCTGAAAGCAACTCTTAATGTAATCCATATTTTGTTATCTATTCGACTACACTTGAACATGGCTAATCCAATATAAGCAGATAACCATTTTTATATGAAAAATGTAACGGAACAATATAAATGTGCACCTGGCGTCTAGGAGGATACATGGCACTCAAGCAGACTGGACATTCCAGGAGTTCATGCACACTGCTAGAAACTACCACATTCGGTTTTGGTGAATGCTGAACATGATCACCAACGAGTTCAGTAACATCCAGTACCTCGGACTTTGGTGGATCAATAACCTCAGAACTGGAATCATCAATATAAGTAGCTGAGGCCATGGGCTAACTCTAGAGAATTAAACAAGGGCAGTAAAAATCAATAAAGCCAGCAGTTCCTACTACTACTGTCAACAAAAATCACTGTCTCATCAAACAAGCTCTTGAGTGCAAGCACAATTGCTCACAATACAGTCTTCTTATATGATTGGGTACTGTTAAAAGGTGATATTTGGATTGCATTTTTCAGTCATTTGTGCACTTGTAGTTAAGTGCATTCAAGCTGAATTAATGCTCTCTCCCCTTTTTGAAGCATGACTTCTTTTGATTTATGTAAAGTGAAGAAGTGAAATTCATCCGGCGCATTGTGATTTTGATTTATGTGAAGCAGTTCACTATATCCCAGTATGTTCCATAAAGAACAGACCATTGTACCTCTTGTATCTAGTTTTGCATTGAGGGCAGCACTGGTTCCCATCCTTGGCAATCATTTATTCCCTCACGAAATATCTCACTCGGGCATTCCAGGACACCAGCTACCGTACTAAAAATTGATGAACAGAAAGGGAAAATGTTTTCGTAGAAGAAGAGATTATTGGAGGTTAGGTGTAAGTCAAATTTCAGAGACGGAAAATTCATGAACAGAAAGGGGAAAATTCTGTTGGGACAGAAAATACAGAGACGGTTGTAAAGAACATTTCAGAGAAGTTTGCAAAGAATTGAATCGAAATAAACCAGAATCAAGAAGAGGATATCAGGGATGGATCGATAGGTGAGAAGAACAAGATTCCTTTTCTCAAAGAGAACTAAACAGCAGTTCAAATCAGCATGGTTCATAAACATGTTTGCTTTGTAGATAGGAGGGGCGGAGCTAGTTCAAGCCTATGTCTTAGACTAGGTCATATCTTCTTGAATTGATCTATAATTTTATTGATTTTTTAACACATCTTTGACTCTTTGTATGTATTTACTATGGGAGGCCTCGGACCCAGGCCCGGACAACCGCGTACACGGGCACACGATGAAGCTAGCCGGTAGCTTCTAGACCGTTTAACCTTCTAGATGACACGCGAAGAAGACGACACACGGAAGCGAAAGTTGCAAAGGATGGAAAAGGAGGTGAGAAGGTTGAAGAAGATAAAAAAGAAAAAAAAACGGGAGGCATGCAGAGAAAGAAATGGCGGCAAACCAAAGACAAAAGCTGGAAAAAGAGAAGGAGAAATTTCAGAGCTCAGACTTCAGACAAGCAAAGCGATGAACCAATGGACATCCAGCCGTCTAGTCACTGTGAGCAGTGTTCTAGCTTTAGCTCTGTCTCTCTCTTTTTTTTTTTTCTTTCGCAAAGAAGTACTAGGAGCCATTGCTTCTGGGACAAGTTCTATCCTCGTGTAAGGTGCCCAAAGCCAGCCGCAAAAGCCTCTGTCATGAAGAGACTCCAGACAAGACCATGTAAGCTTGGGCTGCGTAGCGTGTGCGTGAGTAAGAGTTGGGCCAAGCCCATGTAACAGCTTAAGGAACTCCTGGCTTGGTATATAAGGTACCGAGCAGAACATTGGAGAGGATGGATATTACGATAGTCTTCTAAACCTCAGTTCTTCCCCTTCCTCACGCCAACTTTGGAACTTTCTCCTCTTCTCTGAACCTTTTCCCTTTCTCCCTGCTAAACCTGATAGGAGGTACATTACAATTGGTATCAGGAGCCAGTAACGATCGGGTAAACTCGGTCTGGAGATGTAGAATCACGGAAGAAGGTTGGGGAACCTGGTTGGTCTTTGATCAGCCGGTGATTCCTGTAAAAATTCCTGAATCCGGTTGGCTCGACTTGGTGATCGATCGCGCTGGCGCCGAGGAAAAGACCAACTCAGTTTGAGGAACAAACGACTAAAGCATTATCTGCAATGGAAGCCCAGGGAGATGCTACGGCCGCAATGTTGCGAGAACTATGTGATCAATTCAAGTTGTTCCAGGAGACGATCGGTGAAGTGAAGGAAAATCAGGGACGCCTTCAAGAGAGACTTGTTACACTGGAGGTCAGAGCAGCCGCACCAGGTGACTTTCTGATCCGGCAGAGGAGTTGGGCCAGCTTCCGCCACGGAATGACGCAGATGTTGGAGTCGCCACGTGGTCGGGCCAAAAGTGATCCGAGTATGGGAATCCCTGATCGGCGTGGGGAGTTGTTGCAGCGCAGGAATGCTGAGGGCATCTTCAGAGTTCCTCCGCCGGGACCGAGTAAAGGCTTGCTGTTCTCCTCTCATCCCAATCTGCAGGTGTTTGATGAAGGACGGGGTGAGACGCGTAACCTGCACGGCACCTATGCGCATGGACACAATCAATTGCCTAAGATGGAATTTCCGCGCTTTGATGGGGATAACCCAAGGCTATGGCAGGAGCGGTGTGAAACATACTTTGATGTTTTTGGGGTACAAGAAAATCTGAAAACCCGCTTTGCAGCGCTGCACTTCACAGGCTCAGCCGCTCTCTGGCTTCAGAAGATCGAGACCAAGCGGCGGGTCGAAGATTGGCGAGAATTATGTCAACTTGTCAATGATAAGTTTACAAAAGACAAGTATCAGTATTTTAGGAGGCAAATGAGGAATCTAAAGCAGACTGGTTCCGTCAGCGAGTACACTGATAAATTTGAGGAAATTCGACATCACTTATGGTTGTATAACCCCACTTTGGATGAGATATTTTTTGTTCATGAGTATTTGGAAGGTTTAAACAACAAAATTCGTTCGGCTATTTGGTTGCATAGACCCCCTGATGTTGATACAGCGAGTGCTTTAGCCTTGTTGCAAGAAGAAGAAAATGAGTCTCGGCAGAGAAATTATTTTGGGAAAACAGAGTTCAAGGATTACCAGAAAGGAGTCTCTAAGTTTACATCCTCCACTGATAAACAGAAGGGCGTAGAGAAGCTGGATGACGTGCGACAAACGGAAGGCTGGAAGAAAACGGAAGGAAGTAAATCGGAGGCTAAATTAGCTGCTCTCCGGACCTACAGAAGGACTAATGGGTTGTGCTTTACCTGTGGCGAAAAATGGAGTCGCACAGGACATAGCTGTCCTGAGAAGGTTTCATTAAACGTCGTTGAGGAGTTATTAGAAGCTTTGCAAATTGACACTGAACAGCAGGGATATAGTAGTGAATCTGATGGTGAACCAGCTGGGGCATTGATGGCCATATCAGTGACTCCACACAGTAAACCCAAAAGGCGGCACACACTGAAATTGGCTGGAATGATTGGAAAAACAGAAGTGTTGATCTTAGTAGATTCAGGCGCCGTGAATACTTTCATCAACCAGCACTTGGTCCACCTATTGCACATTCCAGTCCAGCAGGTTGACGAAGTGAGTTATGTGGTGGCTGACGGGGGACGTATCAGTTGTAATCAAGAGGTGACAGCTTTAGAATGGTTCATTCAGGGGTATACATTTATTCATAGTGCCAGAGTACTCCCCCTCGGAAGCTACGACATCATTCTGGGCGCTGATTGGCTGGCAGACAATAGCCCGATGCTAATTGACTGGCGTCTCAAGGTTCTGCAGTTCACTTACAAGGGAAAAGAAATTAAGATCTGGGGTATCCGGGACAAAGCGTCCCAATGTCATCAAATTGGAGTCCATAAGTTACACGGGTTGCTCAAACGAAGAGCCGTCTCACATTGTGTCATGGTACATCATGAAGTAGAGCAGCCAGGAGTGCATACTATTGCTGATCCGATAATAGACAGCATCCCAACACCAGTTCGGCCGTTAGTGCAACAATTTGCTCATCTGTTCCAAGACCCTCATGGGTTACCTCCTCGGCGTGGAAATGATCACCACATTCCGCTGATAGCAGGAGCTCAGCTAGTGAATGTACGGCCTTATCGCTATTTCCCTCAACAAAAAGCAGAAATAGAGCGACAGGTTTGTGAGATGCTCCAAACTGGTATAATCCAACGCAGTAACAGTCCTTATGCTTCTCCGGTGCTTTTGGTGAAAAAGAAAGATGGTACTTGGCGACTATGTGTGGATTACAAACAATTGAATGCGATTACTGTTAAGAACAAGCATCCCCTGCCCATTGTCGATGAGCTTTTGGACGAATTAGCTGGATCCAGTTGGTTCTCTAAGCTGGATCTACGCTCGGGCTACCATCAAATCCGAGTGGCGGCTGGCGATGAGCACAAAACTGCCTTTAAAACGCATCACGGATTGTACGAATTTTTGGTCATGCCGTTCGGATTAACCAACGCTCCGGCCACATTTCAGGGTATTATGAATCAGCTATTCGAGGCTCATTTACGTCGAGGAGTTTTGGTGTTCATGGATTGTCGGCGTATTCTACACCAAGGTACCCGCTCCCCCGTGCTAAAAAAGGAATCAAGTGGCAGCCAGGGCGTACTTGAGCCCATTGCCACGGCAAGAGAAAAAACCCATACGGTGGTCGTCCCAGCGGACACGTGGCGTCTGAGCCAGGCCGGTTGGCGACTTAGCAAGGTGGTCGCCGGACACATAAGGCGTCTGAGCCAGTGGCGACTAGCAAGGTGGTCGCCAATGACACATGGCGTCTGAGCCAGGCAGCTGGCGACTAGCAAGGTGGTCGCCCAATGGACCGCGTGGCGTCTGAAACTAGCGGCCGGGCGACTTAACAAGGTGGTCGCCTAGCGGACACATGGCGTCGAGCAGGCCGCCGGCGACTAGCAAGGTGGTCGCCCAGGCCGTGCGTCTGAGCCAGGCGTGGCGACCAACAAGGTGGTCGCCCGGGCACGTAAGCGTCTGAGCAGGCCGGGCGACCAGCAAGGTGATCGCCGGCCGGACACGCGGCGTGCAAGCTAGGCATCGGCGCACCATCCCGGAGATAGTCCTGTCGAGATCAGGGACATTAAATGCGAATCGTGCGCATTTAATGTGGAAGCATGGGAGCTGCAGCGTGGCGGCGCGCCTTCCCCAGGCGCATCATAGCTTTGGGAGACGTCACAACTACACCTCACCCCGTGACGAGCAAGCGGCGTTGGTGGACATGGGGCCCAAGGCAGGACTATGATAGATACAGCAGACATTAATGGATGTAAGAACAGCGGCGTGTGCATTAAATAAGCCCATGCCAGTGTAATGATGATGGCTTGCAGTGTAAGCCTCCCATGCGCCCCCGTCAGCCCGAGTATAAAAGGGAGCCGGGGTGCATGGGAGAGAGGGTTCGATTCATTGTGAGAAGGTTTTCATCCTCTCCAGCAAGAACACAAGCAATACCAAGAAAGGCAGGACTAGGGCTATTACTCTTCGGAGGGCCTGAACCTGGGTAAAAAACTCTTTGCGTCCCCCCGTTAGTCTGAGCCTCCCGGTGCCCGGATCGTCACCGTCTTCCCTTCCGAGGCGATTGCCCCGAAAGCCCCCCGTCGGAACCTCATAAGCACCCGTCTCGGAGGTGCCTGTTGGCTAGTACGCCGACAGTGGCGCGCCAGGTAGGGGCTATTGGTGGTTAGATTGCCCTCTCTTTTTCACTCTCGCCGGAGCTCAAGAGAGGAGGGGCGCTTGTCTGCATGGCGGAATCGCATTCCAAGCGCAGCAATCTGCCCGAGGTAAGGGGCGCCCGTAGCCGGTCCCAATGTTCGGAGAGGGGGCCGGGCCACCCGGGCCCCTCCGCCGCGAGAGCGGTGCACTTGGCTCCCGCGCCCAGGGGTCAGCCTGTCCAACGGCGTTTGGCGCTGGGGGACGACACTTCGCCGAAGCCTTCAGCGGCCCGGCCTCCTCGATCATCCTCCGGTGACTTCGGGGATGACACCCTGCCACTCCGTGGTCGCGGGATATCGTCCCACTGGTGGATGCCGCCAAAGAACAAGTTGAAGCGGCTGACCGGGGAGCTTCGGCATGAGGCGACAGGAGCTCACAGACCCGACGCCACGGTTTCCACCGCCACACGACAATTTCTCCGGCACCAAGGACCGGGCAAGGGGAAGGGAGTCTGGTTGCAACCCCTCCAGAACGGGGATGGGCACGTGACTCGCTTCTTCCCGCGTCCCCCCGAGTCCAGGGGAAACGCGAAGACCTTCGATCGCGCCTTGACGAGGGGCAACGCTTGGCCGGTGACTGCGTCGTGTCCTTCGCGAGCGCCTTGGGGTGCAAGACCGGGGCTCCTCCCTCGGACTCTGGCGAGAGCGCAGGTCGCACTCCTCATCCTCTCCTCAGGATCGAGGGGTCGAGCGAACGGCGCCGCCCCTACAACGTCGGATGCCAGGCGTTCTCTCTCCGCCGACAAGCTGCATGGCCGGAGAGGTTTCGCCGCCTCCTTCGAGAAATATGATGGTACCACCAACCCGAGGAGTTCTCGCAGATCTACACCACGGTGGTGCGGCGCGGAGGATCCAGAAAGTAATGGCCAACTACCTCCCAACATTTGTGGGCTCTGCCTGTCTTGGCTGCTTAACCTCCCGCGAGGTTCTGTACACTCGTGGGAGGAGCTGTGCGACATTTTTGTCGCCAACTTTCAGGGCTCTTACGCTCAACCAGGCGTGGAGGACGATCTCCACGCTCTGGAGCAGAAAGAGGGGGAGTCCCTGAGAGAGTTCATCCGGTGGTTCAGCCACTGCCGCAACACGATCCCCCGAATTTCCGAGCAATCGGTGATTATTGCTTTCCGGAGGGGGGTCCGAGACCAGAAGATGCGGGAAAAGATGGCCACGCGCGTCATCTCAACCACGTCTGAGTTGTTCTCCCTGGCGCACAAGTGCGCCAGGGCGGCCGAAGCTCGGAAGTGCGCGACAAGACCCTCTGACTCCGGCGATGCTGGCGCCTCGAAGTCCTCCGACCGCAAGAAGAAAAAGAAAAAGCGGCGGGAGGCAACCGCTAGGGAGGTCTTGGTCGCTGAGCCGGAGCCCAAGTCCCGGCGTCATGACGACCAGGACCGGCGAGATGAGCGCCGGGGCGGGCGTGGCGACCGCAGGGACCGTCGCTCGCCCCGCCGCGAGAACGATGGTGGCAAGCCCTATTGCCCCATCCATCGAACAAGCGGACACGACTTGGAGGACTGCCAGGTTGTGTCCAAGTTGGTCGACAGGCGGCTCAAGAAGCGCCGTGAGAAAGACCACGAAGACGAAGACGACGAAGATGCAGCTCGCTAGCCTTCCAACGAGCAGAGCGCACTCGTGGCGTTCATACACGGTGGGCTCGCCACTTACTCATCGAACTCGGCGATAAGCGAGATCTCGAGACAGTGTGTGCCACAACGTCATCCTCCGGCGAAGTCGGCCGTTGAAGTGGTCGGAGCGCCGATCACTTTCACCGGGCCGACCACCCGGAGAACACCTCGCCCTGGCCATCTCCCGATCGTGGTGTCTCCCACGGTCCGCAGAACGCAAAGTCGGGCGGGTCCTAGTTGATGGAGGCGGTGCCATCAACCTCGCTATCCGCTTGAGCGCATCAGCGCTCCAAATCCCGTGACGAGGAACTTCGTCCGCCCCGCTGCTTTTACGGAGTTGCCTCGGTAGGCCTCTACCCTGGGGCAAGTCCGGCTGCCGATTACGCTCGGAAGTTCGGAGAACTTCCGGACAGCTGGTGGATTTTGAGGTCGCTGATTTCGACCTCCCTTACAACGCCTTGCTCGGCCGCCCGGCCCTGGTCAAGTTCATGGCAGTGGCCCATTACGCCTACATGCTAGTGAAGATTCCAGGGCCTGGAGGTCCAATTACGTGAAGGTGGATAGATCGAAGCCTGCGACTCAAAGCAAAGCTGCAGGATCTGGCCGGCACCACCTGCTCGGCGCGCGACAAGGACGACAACCCGGGCTCCCCCTCGGCCAAGACCCGCGCTCCGCCCAGGCCCTTGGGCGAGGCAAAGGCGGTCTCGTGGGCGAGGAAGGCTCGGGCAAGGTCGCCAAGATCGGCACCGACCTCGGCGCCAAATAGGAAGACGCGCTCGTCACCTTCCTCCTGGTCTAACCTGGATGTGTTCGCTCGGGAACCTTCGTAAATGACCGGGTCCCTGTGGAGGTGATCGAGCACCGATTGGCAACGCCTCTCGAGCGCACCTTGCTTCGCAAAGATCCACGGCAGGCGCCGAGCGGCAGGATGCCATTCGGGATGAAGTGGAAAAACTTTTGTCCGCTTAAGATCGTGGCGGGAGGCCACCTACCCGAGTGGTCGCCAACCCCGTGCTTGTGAAGAAGTCCAACGGAGGTGGCGAATGTGCATCGACTTTATCGACCTCAACAAAGCCTCGCCCCAGGACCTGCACTTTGCCGCGGATAGACATCGCCGCCGACTCCTGGCGGGTGCGGCGCTCAGGCTTCCTCGACGCCTACTCGGCTACCACCGAGATCAGCATGGCGCAAGAAGATGAAGAAAAGATCGCTTTTGTGACTCCTCGGTGTGTCTTTGTTATATCGTATCGCCTTTCGGTTTGAAGAACGCCGGCGCCACCTACCGGGCCATGCATATAGTGTTTCGCCCCAAGTAGGGAGGAATCTGGAAGTGTATGTTGATGATCCGTGGTAAAAACAAAAAGCCGATGAGCTCATTCAGGATCTAGAAGAGATCTTCTCTCGCCTTAGAAGCTACTGCCTCAAGTTGAATCCCGAGAAGTGTGTGTTTGGTGTTTCATCCGGAAAGTCGCTCGGTTTCTGGTCTCCACCGTGGAATCGAAGTCAATCCGAAAAGATAGAAGCAATCGAGCGGATGCACCGCCTACCCGCTCAAGCAAGCGCAATGCTTGATCGCCGGGCTAGCCTCCTGGGCAGTTCATATCCCGCTCGGAGAAAAAGTCCGCCATTGTTCAAGCTATTGAAGAAGACCAACTCATTTGAATGGACCCTAAGCCCAACGAGCATTTGAAGATCCAAGAAGTACCTCTCTTCCCCCCAGTCTGGTCGCTCTGGCCGAGGCGAGCCGTTATTCTTGCGTATGTGGCGGCTAGCCCTTCGCCGTAAGCGCGCTGGTGGCGGAACAGGAAGGTGTCCAACGGCCGGTTTACTACATCAAAGAAATGCTACACGACGCAGAAACAAGGTACCCTCAGGCTCGTAAGATGGTCTATGCTTTGTGGTGGTAGCGCCGAGAAAGTTGCGGCACTATTTTCAAGGGAGGAGATCACGGTAGTCTCCTCATATCCTTTGCGTGAAATCCTCCACAACCGAGAAGCAGAGGGCCGCATCGCAAAGTGGTCCGTCGAGCTGGGGGAGTTCGGTGTCAAGTTCGCTCCTCGTACTGCGATAAAGAGTCAAAGGCTGGCAGACTTCGTCGTCGAGTGGACTCCAGCCGAACCCGAAGCCGATGAGGTCCCCGCGTCCTCCCCCTGGACGCTCTTCTTCGATGGGTCCTTCAGGCTTGAAGGCGCGGGGGCTGGGGTTCTTCTGGTCTCTCCGACCGGGGACCTCCTCAAGTACGTAGTCGTCCTCGACTTCAAGGCCACCAACAACGTCGCCGAGTACGAGGCTTCTTGGTGGCTGCGGGCCGCCGCTCGCCGTCGGCGTCCGGCGCCGCAAGTAAAGGGCGACTCCTGGCGGTCGCCAATCAGGCAAGGAAAGATTTCTCTGCCCCGACCCGTCATGGCGGCGTGGCGGAGGTCGGGAAGTTGGAAAGGCACTTCGAAGGGTTGGGGTATACTCACATCCCCGACGCGACAACCATCTCTGGCAGACGAGCTCGCCCACCGCCTCAACCAGATCTCTGTGGCCGGGGTCTTTGAAGAAAGGCTTCGCGACCAGTCCATCGCAGCCCCCCATTTCCGGCGGGGGCGGTGGTGATGCCGCACGCCTCGCTCTTGGAGGGAAAGTGGCTCGGCGAAACGCTTAGCCAGCCGGAGTGCCGGACGGCCACCTCTGGTCGCTTGTGCTTGACCGGAAGGCACATGGATGGATCCGATCCTGGCCTACGAGGGATCAAGAATGCCCCGACGATGATGCGTCGGCCGAAGAAGGTAGCACGAAAGGCCAAGTGCTATACCCTGGTGGGCGGGATCTATACCGCCGGGTAAAACGGAATTCTTAAAGTGCATCACTCGGGAAGAGGGGAGCAGTTTGCTCTCGATATCCACGAGGCGTGTGCGGGGAGCCATATGTCGGACGAACGATGGCGGGAAAGGTTTTCCGTCAAGGGTTCTATTGGCCAACCGCCCTCCAGGATGCTTGCGAGCCGGGTGAGATGCGCGCGTGCGATTCCACGCCAAGCGAGATCCACCAACCACCAGGCCCTCGCAAACTATCCCGCTCTCTTGGCCCTTCGCAGTGCAAATTTGGATATCCTGAGCCCGTTCGCCACGGGGCTACACCCACTGTTCGTCGCCGTCGACAAGTTCACCAAGTGGGTGGAAGCCGAGGCAAGAAGATCCATCACCGCCACAAATTGCGGTCAAGTTCATACAAGGGATCTTCGCTCGCTTTGGGGTCGCCAACCGCATTATCACCGATAACAACGATTACGCGATTCACCGGCGACCTTCTTGGATTTCTCGTGAAGAGATGGGCACCAAAGTCCGCTTTGCCTCGGTCGCCCACCCCAAGAGCAACGGCCAGTCGAGCGGCCAACGCTACCAGTGTTGAAGGGCCTCAAGACCCGGGCGTTCGACCGACTCCACAAGCGTGGCGCCGGTGGACTGAAGAACTCCGGCTGTGTTGTGGTCACTTCGGACCACTCCTAGCCTGCCAATGGGAAACTCCTTTCTTCCTGGTCTCTGGCGCAGGTCGTTCTCTCCTTCTGAACTGGAGCTGGGATCACCCCGCGTCGCGGCATTCACAGAAGAGGAGCAGGAGGGTCTGCGCCGGGACGACGTCAACCTTCTGGAAGAGGCGCGAGATCGAGCGGCTTTGCGCGCCGCAAGATACCAACAAAGTCTCAGGCGGTACCACGCCTCCCGGGTCAATGAGAGAACACTGGCAGCGGGCGACCTGGTCTTGCGAAAAATCCAGTCGCATGCCGGGTCGCATAAACTGTCTCCCCAGTGGGAGGGACCCTTCAAAGTGGTCTCAGTCTCTCGCCCCGGGGCGGTCAGGCTGGCCACTGAAGACGGTGAAGAGCTAGCAAACTCCCAAAACATAGAAAATCTGCGCAAGTTCTACCCCTGATCGGTTGTAAGTCCTAGGGTCTGTCCCCCGACCGGCCGGAGTATGTCTTCCTCTCCGCCGTGGGTCGGGGGGGGCCTTATGTTTAAAGTTAAATATTCGCTTTCTTTGTCTGAAGTATTAGTTCTTTCTGCCCTTTCTTCGGTCTTTTGCCCATCTTTGGCAGCTGAGGCACTCGCCTCGGTGCCTGCCGCCTTGCAAATGCCCAAGAGTAAAGACGGAATCGCTAAGTGAGAGCGGCGGCGTAGCCGGGCGGTTGAGCTGGTAGTTCAAGACGACCCAAAGACGGTCATGACACTCGGTGTCCCAGTGGGGTCGGCGCCTCGAACACCGTTGCCAAAAGCCCAAGGTCCTGTCACGACTCACTAAGTGTTCGTTCCCTAGAGGCTACCTGGGAGGTAAATTTTGCTAAGGCAAAGGGTTTGAGGGCCGAGGTCCCGCGGCGCAAGACTTGAAGTCTTTTAGCAATTGTGTGCTCGTTCGCGTGGAACCCAAAAAAAAAAAAAAATTTACGGCAAAAGCGAGTTCTTAAGCAACCTGGCCGGAAATTTTACGTTACTACTTCGTTCGAAATGGCAGTGGCCTAAAGTTTTGCAGGCAAGGTGTAACACCCCAAAATTTTGCTTTTCTTAAATTCATGTGTGATTTGGCACTTTGGTGAATTTTTGGAATTTTCTGGAATTTATTTGGATTTATTTGGAATTTATTTGAATTTATTCCATTTTGAAATAATTAAAGAATTTAATTTTGCAAATAAAATTTTGTTGGAAATATTTTATTTGAGTCCAAAATGATCCAAAATATTTTCCAGAATTTTTCTGGAATTTTTCTGAGTCTTTTGCTATTTTTAATGAATTAAATGAATTACTGGGGATTATTTTGAATATTAAAATCGCTTCGGGTTTAGTACTGTTCATCGGGTCCGAGTCGGACTCGAGTCCGACCCGAACCCGACCGAGCCACTTGATTCGGTCGAACCGCGTCGCCAAACCCAACCCTAACCCTAGCCACCGACCGTTGGATCTTGATCCAACGGTCGCGTAATGACGCGCGTCGCGTGTCTTGGCGTGGGCCATTCGATGCGGGACACGTGGGCGGCATCGGGTCGTCGTCCTCGCCCGAATCCGGCTCGGAGAGCGCCACAGAACCGACTAGGGCTCCGCCGAGCACGCCTCCCGGGCTATTTAAGGCCCTGACCGCCCCCGAGGTTGCCCTCACCCATGCGCCCGCTTGCCCTAGCTAATAGAGCTCAAGCCGCCGCTAAGCCGCGGCCGATTGCTCGCCGAAGTTGGACGGAGCCGCTCACGGTTTCCTCGTCTTCTCCGGCACCGATAGCCCTCGTCCTGGCCGTGGTTGAAGCCGGTTCGAACCCCCAAGACAAGGCGCACTGCGGAACATCTCGATCACGCCGAGAACGCCAGAGCGCCGAGCCCGTGGTCATCTTCCCTGGCGCCGGCGACCCGGCCACTGGTGACTCCATCTCCGTCCACGAGCTCCGTGCACCGTTGGATCTTCATCGGACGATCACGGTGAGTCCACGCTTTCGAAACTTTGGAAAACGGATCGGATCTCGACCGCTTGGATCAAGATCCGACGCCCACGATCGCCACGTGCTAGAAATCGCGTTAACTTAGGGTAGATCTAGACCGTCCGATCTAGATCGAACGGCCGTGATCATGCCACGTAGCGCCGCCCGGCTGCGGCGTTGAGTCATCGACAGTCGGGCTCGCGTGCGGCCGAGCCTGGCGTGATCGGCATAGTCACCGATACGCGGGCCCGCATGTCGATGTCTCGCCCGAGAGAGCCTCACCGTGCACGTGACTCCATCGACGGTGGGACCCGTGTCGCCTCTGTCAGAGTCGTAGGCCGCGTCCCACCGTGGCCGGTGTCACCGTGAACTCGATCCATGGACCGAGACACGCGGGCAAAGACCGACATGCCACGTGGCATGATGACGCCATCTTTGGCGTCATCATGGAGGCCGTTTGCGCGACGACAGCAGTTCTTGTGGACCAATCACAGGATGCCACGTGTCCATGCTGACGCAATAATTAATTTCCGAAAAAAAGAAAATGATTTATTAATTCGAATAATGATTTGAATTTAGATTCAAACTTCAAACGCTTATAACTTTTGCGTTTCAACTCCGATTTGAGTGATTCAAATTTCTAAATTTGTATAAAATTGAGATCTACCTATATATGAATTTTATTTAATTTTTGGACTAAAGTTTTTCTCTGTAATATTATTTTATTGATTATTTAAACTTTAAATAATCATAACTTTTGCGTTTTAACTCCAAATTTGGCGATTCCAGTTTCTAAAAATCCAGAAAATTATGTTCTCTCTGTTTATGGATTTTATTTGGAGTTTTGGGATGTTTTTGCCTATTGTTTATTTGTGTTTTGCTATTTGCACGCTTTACGAGTAGACGTTGAAGTGCCAGAAGGATTCGAAGGAGAAGTATTGACTCAGGATCCAACTCAAGACCAAGAGCAAGTAATTTTTGAAGGCAAGTTGTGCTTTGACCATGTTGATCCTATTTCGAAATCTATTTTGCTTTAAACTATTGCATGCTAGATCAATTAGAAAGATACTTTGTTTAAGCATGGGGGTTAGATAAATACCAAATTGCTGTATGACACCTTGATTATCTAAGTATGTGCCATGATCCCTTGTCACCCTAGTTGTGGATTACTAGTTGGACATTATTAAATTGCCAACATGGGTTTAGATCGTTGTAGTATACTGCTTAGAGCACGCCACGTGCTCATGACATGATTTTGGACAATCAAATGCTAATATTGACTTAATGATATATTGAACCTGTTTTGGAAAAGTATCATGTGATGTTGATGGCACGTGGTGCATGGTAATCAACTGGGGTTTGATAAACAGATTTCGACTGGGGCATGTGGCAAGAGTAATCAGGTGGGCCAGTTGTGGCATTGGGGATGTTGATTTGGTTCTTCGGGTAGTCTTGCCCTGGTCAATCTAAGGACTTAACCTTGCAAGCCTTTGAACTGGGTCATACTTGCAACCACATGGCTGGAATGGGACGGCCCTAGTTGACTAAGTTGCTAAGGACTCGCTTGTGGAGCCTCAGGGTGTCAGTTACACCGCTTTGTGTGATTGTATCGGGGAGCGTATCGTGGTCGTGGCCGATACCCATCTAACGGTGTGTTGGTCCCATACTTCGCCTTGGCTAAGGGAAGGGATGGTGTAGAGCACGAACCGAGAGGACCACCTGTGTTGTTTGAGGCTTAGAAAGGCTTTGTTACTGAACTCGCCTTTGTGGTGTTTGGCTGTATCTTGTGGGTAAAGTGCATAACCTCTGCAGAGTGTAGAATCTATTTGAATAGCCGAGTCCACTGAGATCGACAATGCTCGGGAATTACAGTCAAGGGTTAGATTTTACGAAAATAACTTGGATTAGAAAAGTTGGGTTGGTTTAATAATGAAGATGATGGAAATTTGGTTTAGGATCGGGGAAAAATGTTTATTAAACTTCTTGAAAAGTTATTTACGCTTTACTGCTATCGAATCTAATTATATTACTTTTCAAGTGTCTTATCTTGCAAATATACCTTGAGCTATTCCTTTGTACCAAGCCATGCATATAGTATATTAGCTTGCATTCTCAGGTGCATGACTTGCTGAGTACCAAGTACTCACCCTTGCTTCAACACAACACCAGTTGAAGAGGAGACTACGCCCGGCCGGAGGAGGAACTCCAAGAGGATCCGTCTACTTAGGGATGCGAGCCACGTCAGTTGCCTGTGGTATACTGGATGGCGCCACGAAGTTTATTTGATTTTCCGCTGCTATTATTTCTCTCTGAATAAGTTTCGCCTTACGAGGCATACATTTGTAACTTGACCATAAGGTCAAGTAACCAGTTTGGTTATTTAAATAAAGTACTTTGATAATATCGATTGGTATGATTGTGATATTTACCGATGTTAAGACTGTGTGCACTAGCGCGTTCCTGGACTAGTGCTGAATACACAGAGGGTCCGGATTTGCAAATTCGGGGTCCCGACACAAGGTCACCACCGATAAAAAAAAGGAAGAAAAGCTACTGAGGGGGCGCCGGAGGGTCCTCCGGTCATTCGCCGCTTCCTCACCGCCGCGCATCTTCAAAGATGAGGGGCCACGTCCGGCACCAGCGCCACGTCCTCCGCCACCGCCTCCATCTCGGGGGTTCTCCATCGCTAGCCGGGCGGCAACTCGCTCGGAGGCTTCGTGAACTCGCTCCTCCGTCGCGCCTATCACCCTCCAGCCCTTGGACAAAGAAACCTGATTGAAGTTAGCGTCACGGCCGGGCGTAGCAAGCCAAAGACGCATTTCTGGCCGTAGCCGCCGCGATCGCGCCGCCCTCGGGCGGACCGAGCGAAAGGGCGGCAGGAAGGCGCGTGAGGAAGTCCGCGACCGCGGCGAGGCAAAAGGCGTAATGCCGCGGGCCTTCTCCTCTCGCGGACCCTGGCTGCTCCAGCCCCAATGGGCGAGGCTTGGCCACCGATCCGTCGGCGTGACGCAAGATCCGGGCATGTCTCCACCTCCGATCGAGTCCGGCCAGCTCTTCTCCGCCTCCAGCTCATGAGAGACGCCGGGCGCGGCGGTGCTTTGCTCCGCCGCTCCCGCCTCTCCGCGAATCGCAGCCTCGACCCCGCCCCGATCGTGCAGTCCGCCACCTCGCGAGGCGGTTGATTTCGCTCCCGCCTCCGTCAACCGCTCCCTGCTCGTCTCCAGACGATTGCTCGTACTGGAATAGAGCTCGCCGAGGGCCGCCAGAGGCATCAGCGTCCGCCGAAACGGAGGCGGTGGAAGTTCGGGGTAGGGACGGGGCCGAATGGGCCTTGGTCCCGACCGCGGCGGCGGCACCTGAGATGCGTCCGGCCGCTCGACCAAATCCCGCTCGGCGACCCGGTTAGCGCAGCGAGCCGACGGCACCTTAAGCGCCCCGGCGCGAGCAGCGGGGGTACCCGGAGCAGGAACCCTGGACAAAAGAGGAAATAACGGTAAGGATTAATCCTAACGAAAGTTTTATTTTTGCATCTCCAGGTGAGTACCTGGGCGCTGGCCTTGGGAAGCGGGCACGCGCTTAACGAGGACCAACCTTCGCCGCGGAGGCGGGGGCAGATCCGCCGCGGCCAACGGAGGCGGAGGTAGATCCGCCACTGCCGGCGGCGGAGACGGAGGCGGAGGAAGGACCACCGCTACTGGTGGCGGTGGCGGCACCAAAGGGATCGGCGGAGGGTCCAGCGCCGCACTTCGGCAGTGGACAAGGGTGGACGACTTCGCCGGTTGACGAGCCCCGCCACCACGGAGGAACCCCGCTGCACCGGCCGTGACCCGCGCCGACGTGGAAGTCCTCGCGGCCGGGCCCAGGAGGCGGGTCTTCGGGAAGGATGGGCGGAGCTGCCGTCATCATCCGGGCGCTGCGCCTCGCTCGTCGCTTCTCCCACGATCGCTCATGGGAGGAGGATCCGGATCGTTAAGGGAGCCTGGCGTGACGCGACGGCGAGCCCATGGCGCCCATCGAGGCAGGGCGCGGATTATTGCCGCGGCGCTCGGGGACAGCCGGCAAGTGGGACCGCGCCACCGGAACATCCGAACAGGCCGGATAAGCAGCCAGCATCCACCGGCCGATCACGCTATCACCAAATTCTCGTACCGCTGTCATGACGAGAAGGAAAAGAAATCACAGGAGGAAAGAAACGCCAGAAAAATCAGTTACATCTAAAAGAAAAGCAAGTAGCAAGGGATGACACAGACGGAGCGGAGTTACCTCCTGGATACTCGGGTCCCGCATACGCCCATGTACTTGCCAGTGGCGGGCCTTGGCGCGAGGACACGGCCTGGGTAATAAAATCCCGGATCACCATGGCCCCGTCGAGGCCGCCCGTCCAATCGTCGACGCTGGCCAAGATCGCTGGAGCTTCGGGCTCATCGCCACCGAGCCCCCAGCTTGGGGTTGCTGATCGCCGCCGGGCGGAAGCTCCAAAGACTTCAATGCCGCCGCTATCCTCGACGTACACCACTCTGCGCGCCAATCCTCCAATTGGACCGACAGTCCAATGGGATATAGCGCTAACGCCGCTGCCGCCACGGCCGCAGGTGACAGCTCCCGGAATCAAGCGGAGTACCGCCATGCACGAAGGGTGTAGAAGTAGCGAAAAAAGAAGAAGGTTGGGCAGCACTCTACCTAACATCTCGAAGTGAGCAAAGGCGTAAAGGAGGATAACAGAGTTGGGAGGAAGGTGAATGTGGTGAATGGCATAGAAGTTGAGAACAGAAAGATAAAAGTCGAAACCGGCGGAAGTAGGCCGGCAAGGAGCTGCCACCGAAGAAAACCACTTCCTGTGCCACAGTGGGGCTCGACAGCCCCGGCGCGAGGCGAAGGGCGCCCGGTGATGTTCGGGAGAACCTAGCGGCTCTCTCCTCCTCAATGATCGAAGAAGGAAGCACCTGAGCCATCGGGAGGATAGAGATTTGAAGCGCAACCGCAAAGGGATGAAGCAAGGAAGCTTGAAACGTTGAAAAGATGTGGAATGTGGAAAGTTGAAAGGGGAAGAACCACTCCCCTTCGATCGGCCTTTTATAAGGTCGCTGAAGGCTTAATCCAAGGAAAACCGAAAAGGCGCAAGTATTCAAAAGAGGAAGTTTAAGAGCCTCATAAATGGGGCGATCCCAAGGAACGTCTGGCGGTTACAAGGAGGATGTAATCGCGCAAACCGCCGGGAATCGGAGAAGTCTAAGATCTTTTTGCAAGGCGCGCGGACCTTTGAAGGGTCCCACCCAGAGCCGGAGCAGTTCTCAAGCCGCCAATTAAAGAAAAAGAAGAAGAAGAGCGTAAGACCTAAAAGCGCCCTAGGTGGGCCCGGGCTACCGCTCGGCGTATTCTACACCAAGGTACCCGCTCCGCGCTAAAAGGAATCAAGTGGCAGCCAGTATGTTGTTGGAGCCCATTGCCACGGCAAGAGAAAAACCCATACGGTGGTCGCCCCAGCGGACACGTGGCGATGAGCCAAAGCCGCTGGCGACTAGCAAGGTGGTCGCCTCAATGACACATGGCGAAAGCCAGCCGGGCGACTAGCAAGGTGGTCGCCCAGCGGACACGTGGCGTCTGAGCCAGGCCCGGGCGACCAGCAAGGTGGTCGCTTCAGTGGCACGTGGCGTCTGAGCGACTGGCGACCAAAGAAGGTGATCGCCGGCGACACGCGGCGTGCAAGCTAGGCCATCGCGCACCATCCGGGATAGTCCTGTCGAGATCGGGGACATTAAATGCGACCGTGCGCATTTAATGTGGAAGCATGGGAGCTGCAGCGTGGCGCGCGCTTTCCCCAAAGCGCATCATAGCTTTGGGAGACGCCACAACTACACCTCACCCGTGACGTAATCCAAGCGGCGTTGGTGGACATGGGGCCCAAGGCAGGACTATGATAGATACAGCAGACATTAATGGATGTAAGAACAGCGGCGTGTGCATTAAATAAGCCCATGCCAGTGTAATGATGATGGCTTGCAGTGTAAGCCTCCCATGCGCCCCCGTCAGCCCGAGTATAAAAGGGAGCCGGGGTGCATGGGAGAGAGGGTTCGATTCATTGTGAGAAGGTTTTCATCCTCTCCAGCAAGAACACAAGCAATACCAAGAAAGGCAGGACTAGGGCTATTACTCTTCGGAGGGCCTGAACCTGGGTAAAAAACTCTTTGCGTCCCCCCGTTAGTCTGAGCCTCCCGGTGCCCGGATCGTCACCGTCTTCCCTTCCGAGGCGATTGCCCCGAAAGCCCCCCGTCGGAACCTCATAAGCACCCGTCTCGGAGGTGCCTGTTGGCTAGTACGCCGACAGATGATATCTTAGTATACACTGCAACCATTGAAGAGCATGTGAAGTTACTTCACGAAGTATTTCGTTTACTCCAACAACACAGCCTCTCTATTAAATTCTCCAAGTGTTCTTTTGCTCAACAGAAGTTAGAATACTTGGGTCATATTATTGAACCCCACGGAGTGTCCACTGATAACTCCAAAATTCAGGCGGTATTACAATGGCCACCGCCGAAGAATTTGAAAGAGCTTCGTGTTTTTTTGGGTCTCACGGGTTATTACCGTAAGTTTATCAAGGATTATGGTCTTATTGCTCGTCCACTCACTGAATTGCTAAAAAAGGGAGTTCCATTCCAATGGCATTCTAAAGTCAGCAAGGCTTTTGAGGTCTTAAAAACAGCCATGATTCAAGCCCCTGTTCTAGCTCTTCCTAATTTCGCTAAAGCTTTTGTCGTTGAAACTGATGCCTGTCAGTATGGCATTGGGGCTGTCCTTATGCAGGACCATCACCCAGTGGCCTATCTCAGTAAAGCACTCAATGCAAGAAATCAAACCTTATCCACTTATGAAAAAGAATGCTTAGCGATTATCATGGCAGTCGAGAAGTGGCATTCCTATTTACAGCATTCACACTTTATCATTCGCACAGACCAGCGAAGTCTTGTTCACCTGGGAGATCAGCGGCTGAGTACAGGCATCCAACATAAAGCCTTTGTAAAGTTAATGGGACTGAATTACTCTATCCAGTACAAAACGGGCTCCTCTAATGTTGCCGCCGATGCATTGTCGAGGAGACCGGTTGATCAGGACTTGGCAGCCGTATCATGCAGTACGCCATCTTGGATGGAGACCTTAGCAGCTGGGTATCAGGATGATCCGCATGCACAGCAGTTGCTTATCGAGTTCAGTGTTTCTACTGAAGGTAACAAACACTTCTCACTACATGATGGTCTTATTCATTACAAAGGGCGCGTTTGGGTCGGTAATAACTCATTAGCTCAAGACCATGTCATGCAAGCATTACATCAAAGTGGAATTGGTGGACACTCTGGAATTCAGGCTACTTATCACCAGATTAAGAGCCTCTTTGCTTGGCCAAATATGAAGCAGAGCATCACTAAGTTTGTTCAAAGTTGTGAGATTTGTCAAAAGGCTAAAGTAGAACATGTGAAATTGCCTGGTCTTCTTCAACCATTACCGATCCCTCAACAAGCTTGGGTGGTTGTTAGCCTTGATTTTGTTGAAGGCCTTCCCAATTCAAACAAGTATAATGCGATTTTGGTTGTTATTGACAAATTCACCAAATATGGACATTTCATACCGTTAGCACACCCCTTCACCGCATTACAAGTCGCTCAAGTGTATCTTGATAATGTTTACAAACTCCATGGTATGCCTCAGACTCTCATTTCAGATCGTGACAGAATCTTCACTAGTAATGTGTGGCAAGAACTCTTTAAGCTAACCGATACCATGTTGCACATGAGTTCGGCCTACCACCCTCAGTCGAATGGTCAAACCGAGAGATTGAATCAATGCTTGGAGGGTTATCTTCGTTGTGCTGTGCATTCCAAACCAACTCAATGGGCCAAATGGCTCCCTCTTGCAGAATTTTGGTATAATACTACTTATCATTCAGCTTTGGGTAAAACCCCGTTGGAAGTTCTATATGGTCACCCTCCGCGCCATTTTGGCATCACTGCCTCGCAAGCGTGCTCAGTTCCGGACCTGGAAGAGTTGCTCCAGGAGCGTGAATTGATGACCAAACTCCTGCAGCAACAACTATTGCGAGCTCAACAGCGAATGAAGGTTCAAGCGGATAAGGGACGTTCTGAGCGTACCTTTGAAGTGGGTGATTTGGTCTATTTAAAACTTCAACCCTACATCCAAACATCATTGGCAACCAGACATTGTCAGAAGCTAGCCTTCCGATTTTTTGGTCCTTACAAAATTTTGCAACGTATTGGAACAGTGGCATACAAATTGGAGCTTCCCGCTGACAGCAAAATACATTCAGTCGTACATGTGTCTCAGTTGAAGAAGCACATTCCATCTGATATTCAAGTCACTCAGGATATTGCGATGCTTGACCATGAAGCATCTATTTCATTGATACCTGCTGCTGTTCGGGACCGGGCCTTGGTGCGTCGGGGAGGAGCTACATCCACACGCGAACTGATCCAGTGGGTAGGCCTATCTGATCATCTGGCAACGTGGGAATCGGCAGTGGATCTTCGGCAACGCTTCCCATTGGCGTCAGCTTGGGGACAAGCTGTTCCTAAGGGAGGGGGAGTGTCATGAAGAGACTCCAGACAAGACCATGTAAGCTTGGGCTGCGTAGCGTGTGCGTGAGTAAGAGTTGGGCCAAGCCCATGTAACAGCTTAAGGAACTCCTGGCTTGGTATATAAGGTACCGAGCAGAACATTGGAGAGGATGGATATTACGATAGTCTTCTAAACCTCAGTTCTTCCCCTTCCTCACGCCAACTTTGGAACTTTCCCCTCTTCTCTGAACCTTTTCCCTTTCTCCCTGCTAAACCTGATAGGAGGTACATTACAGCCTCCATCAGAGTAGCCGTTTGGCATCTCCCGGTGCACTTTCTCCGTGTCTATCATCTGCTAGCTAGCGATTATGTGCTATGCATTAGGAGCGTCATGCCATGCTCCATCAGTCCATCGTGAGGTGGTTTTGTGGTTTAAAACTAACTTTTTTTTTGGTTTAAGTGGATTATAAACACCTAGCTTTCAAGCTAATTTAGGGCCTGTTTGTTTCAGCTTTTGATTCTCTAAAAGCTGATTCTGAATTGTGGTTACAGAGAAACTGATTCTCCAAAAGCTGGGATCCAAAAGCACATATAAAATGGATTGTGGATTCTAGTGTATAGGAGTGGGTTGGATTGTGAGAATCAGATTCTAGAATTATGTTGTTTGTTTTTTATTCAGCTTTTGG
This sequence comes from Rhipidocladum racemiflorum, assembly GCA_036346355.1. Lineage (NCBI taxonomy): Eukaryota > Viridiplantae > Streptophyta > Magnoliopsida > Poales > Poaceae > Rhipidocladum > Rhipidocladum racemiflorum. The sequence goes on from CM070577.1 coordinate 83,638,371, forward strand.
GACCAGAATCCAGAATCAAAAGCTGAAACAAACAGGGCCTTAGTGTGTCTAATAACCTTACTTTTTTTAGCTTTTGAGCTATGATTTATTGTTGAATTATCTAAAATACATATGGTTCTAATGGCTCATGTGCTCACTGTTAAAATTCTCTGTACAAAAATAAATTCTGTGCAAAACAACACTGGTCTAAAATATTTTGATGTAATTTCGCTTGAAGATTAATAGTACAAAACCTCAACAAAACATCAAAATAACCAATGGTACCAAAAGAGTAATAACAATTCCCCGTTGCTTGCAATCTTTGAATCATGGATTTGTACATGAGAGTGTATAGGTATCATCCGGATGTTTTTGTTTTAGCTAACATCCAAATTTTAGATTGTTGGATACCTCACTCAGATATCGCTGGATTGTTAGATCAAATCATAGGATCGGATGTAACCGATACTTCCGAATCTCAACAATAATCCGATGATCTTAAATTTGGGTGATTTCAGCAATAAAAAACATCCGAATAATGTTTATCAAATAATATTATAGTTAATTAGTCCATTTTAAAGAAAACATGAGATATCGATGGAACTGGATGAGGAATGTTTATGAAATGTTGCGGTCTGGGGGACAGTATTGGGCTAACCACCGCGTGGGTGTTAGTCTGATCCCCGGCCGAGGACTATTACCAAGGTATGAATGGATGGTGGTACGTTACCAGGGGCTGTGGAACGTAATGGTTTGGTCTATGACAAAGTAAGGACTTACAACCTTGGGCAAAGTAAATAACTTAAGAAATCGTTTAACCACAGGTTGGGCCGGTCAACTTCGTTGGTTTGACTCAACGTAGCTCGGTATATTGTACTTTCCCTGGAATACCTATAGGAGCATGGTTACCTTCCCGGTGTGGGAGATGGTCCGCGATTATGAGGGGTGGAACGGGAATGTGCACAAGAAAAGTGTGGCATTACGGGTTCACAACGGTAGGTGTCCACAGTAAGCGGGATCGCGAACTCCACTTTGGCCAGTGGGGACCCCGGGTTAATGTGGACCGAAACTCTACCGGATAGGGGCTAAAGGGGAAAGATCCAACGAAAAGCTATGATAACCTCGATCCGGCCGCATGCATCGCGTGGCATTAACGATCGTGGAATCTTGTGGGTAAAGCTGAACACCTCTGCAGCGTGAATTAATGGTATTCGAATACGTCGTGCTTCCGGTAAATGAAGCTGAGTTAAAATGGGGTGACTCCCGAACCTAAGCTCAAGTAGTTTTTGGATTAACAAGTATGGAAGTAGATAACTTTGGAAACCCCCTTATTCATATTATTAGTATGATTTATGTTTAAATGAAATGTCAAATATTATGAAATCTTGCATACACCAAATGAGACATATGGCTATCTCTTGTTATCCTTTGTGTCAGCGTATTAAACGCTGGGGTACCCACGCAGCCGCATTAAGTACTCACGCCAGAGGATTGTGTATGCTCAGGCCACCCCCTCAGTGGCATGACTCAAAGAAAGGTGCTCGCCAAGAGGACCTGCATGCCTGTGCCACCGAGGCGACCAAATGAAGCTGTGCTCGCCTCAGGGGACAGGTGGCATGCTCAGCCACTCCTCAGGCGACCACCAAGGTGCTCGCCAGGGACAAAAAGTGGCGTTCGAGCCACTGGCGACCAAGAAGGTGTGCTCGCCAGGGACAGTGGCGTTCAAAGGCCACTCCTCAGGGCGACCAAAGAAAGGTGCTCGCCAAGAGGACAGTGGCGTTCAGCCACTCCTGGGCGTAGTTCCCAAGAATCAACCCCAAATCTGTGCTCTGAGTAGTTTGGTCAAGGATATTTAATGCGAGACGGCGCATTAAATGCAGGATGTGTAGGCAAGTGGTATGGCGGCGTGTCTTCCCAAGTAGCGCATTAACGACGGGGTGGCCCCGAATCGACATCCCCTCTCTCCTGGCGGAGCCTGCAGGGGTGACAGACAGGCGGGACCCAAGGTGAAGTCTAAGTCGGCTAGGACAGGCATTAAATGTGATGTAAGAAGAGTATGACGGGTGCATTAAATGCAATCAGAGTAGCGTGTCGACGCTTGCTTTACGCAAGTTGTAAGCCCCATGCGCCTCGGCCCGGCCGAGTATAAAAGGGAGCTAGGTGCATGGGAGAAGGGTGGTTGATTGTTGGGTTGGCGTAACCGAGAAGGTCGTCTTCCCAAACCTTGTAAGAACCTTGAACTCGTAAGAATCCACCAAGCAGTGACTAGGGTTATTACTCCTTTGGAGGGCCCGAACCTGGGTAAACTCGACGCTTTCTTGCTTGCTCCCAAGATCCCGTTCTTCCCGCCCTGGAGCGGTTGCCACAAAAGCCCCAGTCGAATCTCTCAAGCACCCGGCCTTAGGGTGCCTGCTGGCCAAGAAGCCGACAAAGGGCGCGCTGTAGGGGCTTAGTGGTTAGATCGTTCCGTTCTTCCATTCCTTTTGAGGAGTTTGCAAGAATCCAAGATCATCCGTATGGAGGAATCTCATCGCCCGGCAGAGCGCCTCTCCCCGAGGAAAGCAGCGCGGGCCGATCTCGGCTCCGTGAAGGGAGAGTCGGTCACCGGTCCTTCATGCGGCGGGAGGGCGCGAGCCGCATCCAAGCCCTGAGTTCGGCCGGTCCCAACGGCGCTTCTTTGGGGGGAAGATACCCCAATGCAAAGCCTTCATGCGGCCTGCTGTTGCTCGGATCATCCTCCTGGCCCAACTGACGGCGACACCCCACCACTCCTTGGCTCCAGGACATTGCCCGTCTAGTGGACTCACCTCAGCAGAGTTGCCGTGGGCAATTCAACCGGGGCTTCCGGCCCCTCCGCCAAGGAGTTCGTATGGTGGATGCACAAGCTTCCGCCGCTCTTTATGACCTCTCGCCGCAGAGGCCGGGATAAAGGGAAGGGAGTATCGCTGCGGCCCCTCGCAACAGGGGGACGTGCACAAGCTTCAGCATCTTCCCGCGGTACTCCCATGCCGGAGGAGAACCGCTGGGATCTAAGGGCACGCCTCGGGGCGGCTCAGCGGGAGATGATCTCGCGTCAAGTTCTTCGAGGCGCTATCCGCAACGACGCCGCTAAACCCCCTGCCGCCGGCCAGAAGGGAGCTTCCTTCCGACTGGGAGAGTGTAGACTGCGACTCCTCGACCCCTCTCGTGGTCGGGGCTGTGGGCGACACTACTCCCCATATAATGTTGGGTGCCGCGCTTTCCTCCGCTTCACGCCAATCGGCGCGGGCTGCAGAGATTTCGCCCCGCGCCTATCGAGAAGTATGACGGCACCACCAACCCCGAAGAATTCTCGCAGATTTATACGACGGTGGTGCAGCGTGCCGGGGTCGAGATAGAGTTATGGCCAACTACTTCCCGATGTCGTGACAGTTCGCCGCCTCCTCGGGCCGAACCTCCTCGGGTTCGCAGACACTCGTGGAGGAATCGTGCGACATTTTGTCGCTAACTTTCAGTGGCTCCTACGCCAACCGGGTGTGGAGGACGACCTCCACGCTTTGGGAGCATGAGGGGAGTCCCCGAGGGGTTTATTCGGCGGTTTAGCCATTGTCGCAACACGATCCCGGATCTCCTCGAGCACTTGCTATTATTAAGTGCTCCGGAGGGGGTTAGGGATCGAAGATGCGGAGAAGATGGCTACCCAAGACTGCCGCTACTCACATCCGAGCTCTTCTCTCGGCTCACAAGTGTGCCCGGCAAATGAGGCTCGGAAGGGTGCAGCAGGCCCTCAAACCCCGACGAGCCGGAGCGTCAAGTCCTCCGACCGTAAAAAGAAGAAGCGCAAGGAGGCCGTCGCCGAGAGGTTTTGGTGGCCGATCCGGAAGCCAAGCCTCCGGCGCGGCGATTTATCAAAGCGAAGGAGAGATCGCCGACCAGCGAGACAATCGCGAGGGACCGCCGTTCTCCCGCCGTGAAGACGACAGGGCAAGCCATATCGCCCCATCCATCAAGACAAATGGGCACGACCTGGAAGATTGCCAGGTTGTGTCCAAGTTGGTGGAAAAGCGGCTCAAGAAGCGCCGCGAAAAGGATCGCGAAGATGATGACGACGAAGACGACACCCCACTGGCTTTCCAACAAGCCGAGCACACGGTGGCATACATTCATGGGGGTTCGCCACCTACTCTTCCAACTCGCAAGACAAGCGAGCCGAGACAGTGTGTGCCACCATGCCGCAGCCTCGGACGAAGCCTCGGGCGTGAAGTGGTCGATCAATCGATCACTTTCACCGGCCGACCACCCGGCGAACACTTCAGCCCAAACCATCTCCCGATCGTGGGTCGCCTTACGGCCAGGAATGCGGCTTGGGCGAGTACTCGTTGACGGAGGAAGTGCCATCAACTCGCTTTGGTCGAGGCGTATCAAGCACTCCAAATACCTTATGAAGAATCATACCAAGACCGCTTTTTTATGGAATTGCCCTCGGATGGGCCTAATGCCTCGGGACAAGTCCAGCTGCCCGCCACGCTCGAAGCGCCAAAACTTCCGGACGGAGCTCATCAACTTCGAGGTCGCCGACTTCGACCTCCCTTACAACGCCCGCTTGGCCGGCCGCTTAGTCAAATTCATGGCGCTTACGCATCATGCTTATTTGCCGATGAAGATCCTGGCCGAGGGCCCAATTGTGGTAAAGGTGGACAAGCTCAAGCCTTGCGCCTCGAAGCAAGTGCAAGACTTTGAGCCGCTGCTCGGCGCGTGGCATGAAGACCCCTCAGCGCCTCTGGCCAAGGTTCGCGCTTCACCCAGTCCCTTGGGTGAGGTGAAGGTGGTCCCCGTGGGTGAGGAAGGCTCGGCAAGGTCAGAGAATCGGGCTGATCTCGGCGCCAAATAGGAAGACGCGCTGTCACCTTCCTCCGGTCTAATCTAGATGTGTTCGCCTCGGGAACCATCTCGAAATGACCGGGTCCCTAGGAGGTGATCGAGCACCGATTGGCAACGCTACCGAGCGCACTCCACCCGGCAGAAGGTCCGAGGCAGCGCCAGAGCGACAAGAGGCCATTCGGGAAGAAGTGGAGAAGCTATTGCAAGCCGGAGTTGTGCGGGAAGCCGCCACCCCGAGTGGTCAAGCTAACCCTGCACTCGTGAAGAAGTCCAATGGGAAGTGGCGAATGTGTATAGACTTCACCGACCTCAATAAAGCTCGCCTAAGGACCCTTACCTCTCGCCAAGGATTGACCTCGTTGTCGATTCTCACGGCAGATGTGAAGCTCTATGTTTCCTAGACGCCACTCAGGATATCATCGATTAGAATGGCGCAGGAAGACGAAGAAAAGACGGCCTTTGTAACCCCTTTTGGTGTATCTTGTTATGTTCGAATGCCCTTTGGGTTGAAGAATGCCTGATCTACCTACCAATGAGCCATGCATATTGTATTCAAGTCGCAAATTGGGAAGAACCTGGAGGTATATGTTGATGACTTGGTGATAAAAGCTAAGGTCGATGGGTTGGTTGAAGATCTCAAGGAAACTTTCTCCCATCTCCTGACTACCGCTTAAAGCTGAATCTCGAGAAGTGCGTGTTCGGTGTCGATGCAGGAAGTTGCTTGGCTTCTGGTCTCCACCGCTGGATCGAAGCCAATCCGCACAAGATTGAAGCAATTGAACGAATGAAGCCACCTGTCCGCTCAAGCGGCTTGATGCTTAGCTAGCCGCCTGGCCTCCTCGGCCGGGTTCATAGTCTTACTGTGGGAGAAAAGTCTCCCATTATTCAAGCCGATGAAGAAGACTAATTCCTTCGAGTGGACTCCTAAGCCCAAAGAGCGCTTTGAAGATCTCAAGAAGTATCTCTCCTCGCCTCTGTCTTTGGTCGCCCCGAGCCAAGTGAGCCGCTTCTCCTTTATGTAGCGGCAAGCCCTCGGTGTGAGTGCAAAGACTAGTAGCAGAGCGAGAGGGCGGCAGGCCGCGGTCTATTACGTGAGCAAGGTCTTTGCATGATGCTGAAACTAGGTATCCCTGTGCCCGTAAAATGGTGTATGTCAGATCGTGGCATCAAGAAAGTCGCGACATTATTTCCAAGGAAGGGAGATCACCGTGGTCTCCTCGTGATCCTTCAAGGGGAGATCCTTCACAATCGTGAAGTCAAGGTCGACGCTAAGTGGTCTGGCCGAGCTGGGGAATTTGGCTTCAAATTTGCCCCCGCATCGCTATCAAGAGTCAAAGATCGCGGACTTCATTGTTGAATGGACTCGGCAGATGGGGAAGATAAGGAAGTCCCCGTGCTCACGCCTTTGGACGCTCTTCTTCGATGGATCCTTCAGGCTCGAAGGCGCTGGGGCCGGTTCCTCCTGGTCTCCCGACCGGGACCCTCAAATATATAGTCGCCTGGACTTTAAAGCTACCAACAATGTTATGGAATACGAAGGATTGTCGGTCATTCGAAGCCGCAGCTATCGGCATACTGGCGCCTCTGCAGATTAAAGGCGATTCTTTGTCGGTCATCAACCAGGCAAGGAAGGACTTCACCGCCCGATCCCGTCATGGCGCCTTACCTGGCGGAGGTTAGAAAGATGGAGAGACACTTGAAGGGCTAGGGTATACACACATACCCCGGCGACAATTATTTAGCTGACGAGCTCGCTCGGCTCGCCTCGACAAGAGCCCCTGCTCTTGGCCGGAGTCTTTGAAGAAAGGCTTCCGCGACCGTCCATCTCACTCGCCTCTCGTGGGGAGGATGGTGATGCCGCTTCAGCCCTCACTTCGGATGGGAAGGCGACGCCGCTTATCGCAACCCTGCTTCGTGGGGACGATGGTGGAGCCGCCAAACCCACGCTGCAGAGGAAAAGTGGCACCGTGAAACGCTGGCTGCGTGAGTACCCTGACGATCACTCTGTGGTCGCCGTGCTTGACCGGGAAGGCACATGGATGGACCCGATCCTGGCCTACTGCGGGATCAAGTATGCCCCGACGATGATGCGTCACCGAGAAGATAGCGCGAAGGCCAAGCGCTACACCCTGGTAGATGGGGACTGCATCACGGGTGGAAACGGAGTTCTTCTCAAGTGCATCACTCGGGAAGAGGGAAGCATTTTGCTTTACGATATCCATGGAGGCGTGCGGGAGCCATTTTTCCAATGGAACCTGGTGGGAAAAGCTTTCCGCCACGGGTTCTATTGGCCAACCGCCCTCCAGGATGCTTATAGCCGTGGTGAGGAGATGCGAGGCGTGCCGGTTCCACGCCAAGCAAATCCACCAACCAGCCCAAGCTGCAAACCATCCCGCTCTCATGGCCCTTCGCGCCTGGGGCCGGATATCCTGGGTCCGTTCTCGCGGCCACGAGGAGGCTACACTCATCTGCTCGTCGCCATTGACAAGTTCACCAAGTGGGTGGAAGTCAAGCCGTGAGAACCATTACCGCCGCCACTGCGTCAAGTTCATGCGAGGGATCTTCGCCCGCTTCGGGTCGCCAACCGTATCATCACCGACAATGGCGCCCGATTCACGCCGCCGCTCGGACTTTTGGCGAAGAAATGGGCACGAAGGTTCTGCCTTGGCCTCCGCTGCCCATCCAAGAAGCAACGCCAAGTTGAGCGAGCCAATGCACCGTGCCGAAGGGCCTCAAGACTCGGGCGTTTGATCGACTTCACCAACGCTGCTCGCGGTGGGTTGAAGAACTCCGGCAGCTTTGTGGTCACTCGGACCACTCCACCGGCTAATGGAGAGACTCCATTCTTTACGGTTTACTGAGCAGAGGCTGTCCTCCCTTCGCAATTGACATTTGGGTCGCCAAGCGTCAAGTGCGTTTCGCGAAGAAGATCAGGAAGAGATGCGCCAAGACGACGCCAATCTCCTGGAAGAAGCTCGGATCGTGCGGCCTGTAGCGCCGCTTCAGATCGCAAAGCCTCAGGAGGTACCACGCCACCCGCCGCTGAGAGAACATCGCTGGGCGACTGGTCTTGCGAAGATTCGGGCCGCAGTCGGGTTGCACAAACTGTCTCCCAAAGGGGAGGGCCCCTTTAAGGTGGTCTCGCCTCTCGACCCGGCGGTCAGGTTGGCCACCGAGGGCGAGGAGGAATCGCGAACTCACGTAATATAGAGAACTGCGCAAGTTCTACCCTTGAACGGTTGTAAGTTTCGTGTTTTGTTCCTCGTCTTGGCCGAATCATGCCTCGTGCCGCTCGACTAGCCGGGAACGACTGTTGTTCGAAATTAAGTATTAAGTTCCGTTATTTCTAGCAATTACTTCATGCCTTTCTCGTTCGTGTTTTATGGCAAAGCGTCGAGCGATCACTCTAATCCGCTTTCGATCCTGTGAGCGCCGGGCAAAGGCGGACCACTATGTAAGTGCGGCGAACAGATTGGGCAATTGGGCTACCGGTTTGAACTCGGCTCCCGACACGGTCATGACACTCGGTGTCCCCGTGAAGTGGCGATTTAAACATCGCTATCAAAAGCCTACGCCCCGTCACGCCTTACATCGTGGTCCGCCCGCAGAGGCCACAAGGGTACGTGTTGTTTGCAGGATCGTAAGGCAACGAAAAGAATCGCCGGACACAAGGGATACTTTACTCCTTCTTTTTCCTTCTAAGCCTTAAGCCTGGCAAAGAGCACTCAAGTTAATGCTGGCGGTCAGTAAGGTGGAAGGCTAAGAAGACAAGTGAAACATTGCTGAATAAGTCTAAAAAGTGTCATGTCTATTCCATGAAAGTGCTTTACAAAAGATTGTTGCAGGCCAGCAAGTTAAAAGGGCAAAAAGGGGAGAAGGGTCTAGGTTATCCTATCCTTCTTCCTCCTCGTCCACATCAAGGGTCGCTATCGGCAGGTCTTCCGCGAGGGGCCCGGACGCCACACACAAGGTTACCTCTTCTCGCCAAGGCCCTCCAAATAGCAGTGGTTGGCCATCTCCACTGAGCAAATGACGTGGTCAAGAAATGCTCGCACTCCGCCTCCGCCTCCGCCTGCCTCTCTTCAACTCTCGGACGGCAGCCAGAGGATCAAAGTTGGCGCCCTTGGACGCCGCAAAGACGCTAAAACGAACTTCGCAGAGAGTACCGCTATCGCGGCCCCTCCCTCGCGACCGGTCGGCCAGGGCGGCGGCGAAGCCGGCGGTGAAGTCCGCAATCCGATCGAGGCGTAAGGCGAGGCGACGGCTTCGCTTCCAAAGGCGCTTGCTGCACCAACCCAGCCGATGAGCGAGGCTGTCCTCCATCCGGTCAAAGGCGTACATTTCAAAGATTCTGCAGAGTGTCCGCCTCGGACCGATGCGGTGTGTCCGCCGCGCCTCGAGCTCTTCCATGAGCTCGGCGGCCGAGCGCCCCTCGCTCCCGCCTCACCAGCCTCCCGCCCCGCTTTCCATCCGGTCATAGATCAGCCACCTCGCCGAGGCGCTAATCTCGGCAAGGCGGCCACCGCTGCTCGCCGACTAAAGGCGGTGGTCGGTGTGGGAGTAGAGCCGCCCAAGGGCGCCAGCAGAGCATCTGCGTGGCCGAAGGAACGGAGTCCGCGGAGGATCCGGAGTGGGCCGTGGCCCTGGGCCTCGGGTGACAAAGCCAGCCGGGCTGGCCAGATGCCGATCGCCGGCTTCTTCTTGTCCTGGCGGATCAGCTGCTGCTCCGTCCGCTACCTCAGCCCCCCGGTCGTCAGCCACAGGAGCGGCTGGGGGGTCTGCAGCGGGTGCCCTGGAACAAGCAAAAGCAAGCAAAGGTAAGGCTCCATTCGAAGGTTAAAAGTTTTACCGCTTTCTTTTGTGTGTTTCAAGGATTCAGTACTGGTGAGGCCTCGAAACCGAGGCACTCGAGTGAGAACCAGCCCCTCGAGGCACCGCGCCTCGGGCGGCGAGGTCGCCGCGCCGGTGGGTCCACCATCGCGGCTGGCGTCACTGGCGGTGACGGTGGCGGCGAGGCTGCGCCGGTGGGTTCACCATCGCACCGCCGGCGGATCACCGCCGCGGTGGCGCGGCGACGAGGTCGCTGCGCCGGTGGGTCTACCATCGCGCTGGCTGGCGGGTCGGCCGTGGCGGTGACGGTGGCGGCGGAGGTCGCTGCCGCTGGGTCCGCCATCGCAGCCGGCGTCACCCGCCGGCGGTGGCGGTGGCGACGAGGGTCGCTGGCGCGGTCGGTCCGCCATCAGTAGCTCCGGCGTCGGTCACGCCGGCGGTGGCGGTGGTGATGAAGGAAGGCGCGCCGGCGGGATACGGCCGGCGGCGCCACGAATCAGATGCGGTGGCGGCGGGCGAGGCCGCGCGGTGGTCCGCTTATCGCAGCGGCGCCGGCGGGTCACCGGCCGGGCGGTGGCGGTGGCGACGAGGTCGCTTCTGCGCGTCGGTCCGCCATCGGTAGCTCGGTGGTCACCGGCCGGTGGCGGTGGTGATGAAGGAAGGCGCCGGCGGGACAGCCACGGCGCGCCAACAACCGTATGCAAAGCGGTGATGGCGAGGCGAAGCGCCGCGACTGCTGATGAAGAGCCTCGCACCGAGGAGGAAGTCCCCAGAGGGCGGGCTGTTGTGAAGATCCAGCCGCCGACGAAGATGGCCCCGATAGCCGTGGTCTACCGACGCTCCAAAAGGGGGGCGTGTCGTCGGCAGACGCTTGTTCCTCCCTGGCCGCCACCAAGGAGTGCCGCGGATTATCGGGGGCCCTTGATGGACGATGATGGGCGCCCCATGGCGTCCATCTTGGGCATCGCCTCGACGATCCTCGCCGATCCAGAGGCCGCATGTCGCAGAGTGGAAGCGCAGCCTCGGGAAGGGTGGAACGTCGCCGATCGCCCGGGCCGCCCCATCCAGAAGCGATCTGCGCGCGCCCAGCTCTCCTCTACCGACACAAAGAAAAAGAAGAAGAAGGCGGTGTTAAAGAAAAAATGATGAAGAAGGAAGGCGAAGAGCTTACCTCCGGAATCCGTCCGAGTCCCGTCGCCCACGCCCAGGTAGTGCCAGTGGGCGGTGCGGCACAAGAAAGGGCTAATCCTCCGGACACGGTCCCGAGAACCATGCCTCCGGCCACCTGCTATCCGCAGCCGATCAACCCGAGCCAACATTGCAAGTAGCTCGGGCGTGTCGGCGACCGGAGATACCTGGGCCAGATTTGTCGCCCACCGCTTCCTGGAAGCCCTGTGGCTTCAATGCCGCTGCTGCCTTCAACGTACAACCATTCGTGGCGCCACATTTTCCACCGGATCGGTTCTCCATTGGAATGTAGCGCGCAACGGCCCCGCCTCTAAGTCGCAGATGGCAGCACCCGGAGATGCCGGAGCCTGGGCCGACGCGAGCGAGAAGAAGTAGCGGAAAAGGAGAAGATTGGGCATTACCCCTATAAACATCTCACTGTATGGGCGAAGACGGAGAGGAGCACAATGGAGTTAGGAGGAAGGTGGATGTTGTGAATGTCGTAGAAGTTGAGGACGGCGATATAGAAGTCCGAGATGGGCGGGACCAAGCCCGCCATCATCGCCTGCATTTAAGAAGATGACTTCCTGGCCGGGCGTGGGGAGCGACAGCCCGGCCGCATGCGGAGAGCGCCGCAAGCGATCACCTTGGAGCATTTAGCGGCGGCGTTTTCTCTTCCACAGCTTGAAGGAGGGAGGACAGGAGCTCGGTGAGGCCATCGAGAATCAGCTAAGGAAGAAGGGAAGCTAAGGCAGGAAGGAGCAGAGGCGGCTTAAAACGGGGACATGCCTCTCGCCGCCGCTTATTTATAAGAATTCAAGGAAGAGCCTGGCGGAAAAAGTCGAAGAGACGCGGCAGCTCGGATGCGGAAAACCAAAGCATTTTTCAAGGAAGTGGGCACGCCCCACGAAGCCTCGGAACGGCTGCAGATTCACCTCGGGCCGGAAAAAGAGGCAAGTTTTTAAAGACCGCGGCGTGCGTGGGCATTTATGGCCCCACCGAGATTGAACCGCTCGACGAAGAAAAGAAAAGAATAAAGACACTCTGGTGGGCCCGGGCTATCACAACAGATAAACTGGGTACCCACGCACGCATTAAGTACTCACGCCAGAGGGCGAGTGGCGTTTGTGCCACCCTCAGCGACCAAAGAAAGGTGCTCGCCAAGAGGACCGGCATGCTCAGCCACTCGAGGCGACTCAGCGAAGGTGCTCGCCAGGATGTGGCGCTCGTGCCACTCCTCAGGCGACCACCAAGGTGCTCGCCAGGATGTGGCATGCCTGAGCCACTCCTCGTGGCGACCAGCAAAGGTGCTCGCCAGTGGACAGTGGCGTTGAGCCACTCCTCGTGGCGACTAAAGAAAGGTGCTCGCCAAGAGGACAGTGGCTGCTCAGCCACTCCTGGCGAGTTCCCAAGAATCAACCCCAAACTGTGCTACAGGCGAAGGGTCAAGGATATTTAATGCTAGACGGCGCATTAAATGCAGGATGTGTAGGCGTGGTATGGCGTGTCTTCCCGCGCAGACACGACGGTGGCCCTGAATCGACATCCCCTCTCTCTGGCTGAGCTCACAGGGGTGACAGACAAAGTGACCCAAGGCGAAGTCTAAGTCGGCTAGACAGCATTAAATGTGATGTAAGAAGAGTATGACGGTGCATTAAATGCAATGTAGTAAGTGTCGACGCTTGCTTTACGTTAAAGCTCGTAAGCCCCATGCGCCACTTTGAGTATAAAAGAGAGCTAGGGTGCATGGGAGAAGGGTGGTTGATTGTTGGGTTGGCGTAACCGAGAAGGTCGTCTTCCCACTTTGTAAGAACCTTTGAACTCGTAAGAATCCACCAAGCGGGACTAGGTTATTACTCCTTTGGAGGGCCCGAACCTGGGTAAACTCGATCGCCTTTCTTGCTTGCTCCCAAGATCCCGTTCTTCCTGTCCTTGGAGCGGTTGCCACAAAAGCCCCCAGTCCGAATCTCTCAAGCACCCGGTCTTAGGGTGCCTGTTGGCCAGTAAGCCGACACTTTGCATGTGGTAATCAGGCTTCACTGTGTGGCTTGTTGAGTACGTTGTAGTACTCACTCTTGCTTAATTAACCCATTTTAGAGTATCAAGATGATGGAGAATTTCAAGAAGTCGTAGATGGCGACACCGTGTAGTTTTAGTCTCGATCTTCGCTCAAACTGCCTGTGGGGTGCTTTTGTGATGTAAAGACTATAATTTGTGCTTGTCGCGCTATTGTAAACTCTGGTCGTTAGGCCGTACTTTGCTTAAAAATGTTGCTTTTGGATGTTAACCTGGTAATGTACATTTGGTTCCCTACGGTTAATCTTCCTGGGTAACCGTAGTGGTAATTAAGCGGCCTCCCTGAAAAGGGCGGTCCGTCACATTTTTGTTTGAGCTAACATCTAAATTTTAGATCGTTGGATACCTCACCTAGATATCACTGGGCCGTTAGATCAAATCATAGGATCGGATGTAACCGATACTTCCGAATCTCAACAATAATCCGATGATCTTAAATTTGAGTGATTTCAGCAATAAAAAACATCCGAATAATGTTTATCAAATCCCTTTGTACATAGGTAGTGGATCAGCAATCATCATCGCATAATCCCGGCAATGAGGAGTTCATTGAGCGAGCGTGCAAGCGGTGGTTGCACAAGTCGCCACCGGAGGTCGCGGCAGCCTGGAGGAGGTCGCCACCGGAGGTCGCAGGGGGGGCAGGGTTCAAAAAATCGACGAAAATTGCTCAATTTTCGCGATTTTCGACCATATCGCCGCGGCCCGATATCAAAAATCGGTTGGTAAACCGATCCAATTCAAAAAATAATTCAAAAAAAATTACGTGTCAAAAACCGGTCGGAAATCGGTCGATTTTCGCCAAAAATCGTCGAAAATCGCTACAAAAATCGATCGCACAAAAAAGTTCAACACGTCGTCGATTTTCCACACGAAATCGTCGATTTTCCACGAAAATCGACGATTTTTGAAATTTTTTTGAAAAATTTTGGTTTTTGAATTCATCCGATTTTTAACGATTTTCGACTCGATTTTTGCGATTATCGAAAATCACTGTTCATGCGAAAATCGCACGAAACGGTTTAGTGAACCCTGAGGGGGGTGGGCGGTGGAGGTCCCAGCGACTGGCGTCATGCATGGAGACCGATGGGGCCACCGATGCCGTGCGCGGGGAGGACAATGGGGCCACCGGCGTTGTCTGTCGAGAGGACAGGGCCGTCGAACTTGTGCGCAAGGAGGATAGGACGCCGTCACCCTCGCAGTCGGGATACGGTAGATCTGGCCGCACTCAACCTCCAGACTTCCATGTATAAAAGTTTTAGAGATACTAGGCAATGTGGCGCGCTCCGCCGCGCCGCTCTGGTGGCTGCTTTCAGCAAGTAACTGACAATGGTTAAGAGGATAGTTTGGAACTAAGGATGGCTGTATTAATTTTGTGTATGTTAACATGTGTGCTGGCAATTGGAACCGACAAACGGGAATGGTAGAAAGCATAAAGTTAACAGTGAGCGGATAGTAAAGGAATGCAAATATTTTTCTGGAATGTTTAAACACATATATAAGGTGTGATCTATAGAAACCAAACTAAATAGACAGCAAAATATTTATCGTGATAAGTCTGTCTGGCACAAAAGGAAAGGGATATAGCTAGTGGAGCTGTATACGCGAAAGTCTGCGACGTTACAAAATAGATGGAGTGCAGCACTACACACTATACAAGTATTGCGCGTTTGATTATATATACATATATATGTACATATCATGTAACCAGTACGGAGAATACATTTAGTAGAGTTTTTGTTAGTGAGGAACACAAAACACTACGAAGTATGACATGATTCCAAGCGCTCGTTCGGTGTGAGTAAAGGCTCCTGCAATGAATTGTTCAGTGTAAGTAAAGACTTCTACAATGAAGAGCGATGTAAACTAACAAAGGAAAATGCGATGAAATAGGAGTGGTGTCATCTGTATGAGAACCTTTCTTTAATCTGAGTTAGTTTCTTCGTGCAGAAATAGTTTTCTTTTAACCAAAGCTTTTATGTTGGTGATGCTGGAAGTGTTTGTCATAACAAAATAAATACGTCAATATTATACTATAAATGATTGTAATAGAAATAAAAAGCTGGCTGTTTATAGAAGCATAACCTTGTATCGCTTTCAGGAATGGGCAGATCAGAATGCACAGTGGACAACGTCTGTTTCAGTGTAGGTTCTGGCTCCTGTACTCTCTGTAAGGCAGAGAAATGAGGTCTGATGTAAAATTGACTCTGTAGATTTATAAATAAAAGATGGTCATTAAATGCTTTGGGTTACTAACATGTGGTGACGGCGGTGTTTTTTCAAGCACAACTGTAAGGGTCGTGGTGTCTTTCTATCATCATATTTATATATACAATAAGGAAAAGAGATGTTTTAAAGGTGAATTACTAAAGAATCGTGTATAGGATGTATGGAAAATGTTATAGTATATAATTTAAACATGGCAAAATTTGAAGGTGTTATAAATATTTGTCTATGGCTTGGAACTGTGGTGGCCACGGTTTACTATGTGGGGAATTTTTTGAAGTACAAACTAAAGGTGAATCTTCTATAAATGTTGATAGTAAAGAGAGAGTGTAGCTACTACATATTCTGTTTATATTTATATATATATATACACACACACACACACTAATAATATCTGTTTAACTATAGGAATTAATCTATCAGGCAAGGATGCACCTTTTCAGGTTCAGGAAGTTCTGCAATGACATTAGTAAAGCTAGCCGGAGTAGACACCATAGTAAGAGGTTCTCCAACTGTATATCCTTTTTAGAGGTACTTGATTGCTCATGATGTTCAGAGACATCCAAATGTTTATCATGTACAGAACCACTTGAGGGGATCGCTGGTGATTCAATACGTATCAGGCTAACCTGCTTTGAACCTTCTTTGCAATCACTGGGAAATCCTTTTAGAAAGCCAGAGTCTATTCACATACGATGGAAACCTTCTTTGCAATCACTGGGAAATAGAGTCTATTGCTCCTGCCTGCATCAGAAGAATACATATGATGATATAAAGATCAAAAGCTATATGTGATTACTGCTGCACAAGAAATATTCAAGCACTGGTAGGCAGGCATTGCAGCATTGCACCACCTGCCAGAAGCTTACTTCCTCAACTCCATTCGGGTGAGGCATAGAGAAGTTATGCACAACATATTGGCAAAGACTCACCGGATTGCAGGGTTACGAAAATCATTTTCGAACACTGTACCAAGATCTTTTAAAAAAATCTATGTTCAAGTGTACCATAAGTTCATAACGCCCATCGCAAAGATCTAGCCCCCCAATGAAAGCAGTAATATTGCGGTTGTTTCCCCAATCCTGTGTATCAACAAGCACCAATCCTAAATTACAGAAACAAGGAGAAATGAATTTTCACAGCATGGGCGGAGGAATTTCAGAGACTTTGGGACAGACGTCATTGAGCTTATGGCCGAACGAATTTTTTGGCTGTTATGGACCAATTTCAGTGGCAGGAAAAGAAGTTAGAGCAGCAAGTAGCAGCATTCAGCAACACTTCATCAGATAGATGTAACAATACGGGCCAGAAGAACTAAACCTTATGGCATTCACCGAATTCGCAGAGTGATTAGGAATCTAAACCTAGAGCGAGCAGCACAAGCAATACCAGACCTAAGTAGGCTACCGAAAATTGGGGAAGCACCTCAATCCTAGAACCGGATCGGTTGGTTTGAGAAAGTGAAAAATACCTCATGTTCTCGAGCACGAGCTTCTGTACGCCGAGATCCGCATCCTGCAGCTGTAACACGTAGAGTTCGAGCTGCTCCTTGAGCGCCAAATCCTTCACGATTGCGCCCAAACCACCACCATCCAAACACATCAGGCAAAGTAAAACCGCAGATCAAATCAAGCAACACGAGATTTTGATTCCACTTTAGATGCCAGAGAGAGGCAGACCAGATCGTCGTCCTTCTTCCCCTTGGACTTGGCAGCCTGCGGTGCGGGCTCCGAGTGCGCGGCTGGGGGAGGTTGGGTTCTTGTGGACTTGTAAAGGGTTTACGTTGGGTGTAATTTCAGAATTTGACACTCAATTCGCAGGCCTTTCGGCTTATTTGGATGACATATGGGACCGTCTGTGTGTATGACAGTGGGCCAGAGTGTCAAATTCCGAAATGCGAATTTTAAAGTGTGTCAAATTCTGAAAACTCTCGTTGGTTGGGGTGGAATGAAGGAGAAGGTTTTAGAAGGAATCGACCTTAGCACTGGTGGCATTTGAGCAGGGCCAGTTGTGGCATCGCCCAGGCTGGCTTAGGCGACGCGAAGGGAACGAGGGGTGGACGGGGGGGATTTGATGGCGTTGCCGACCTCCCTTTGCTCGGCCGCGCCCAGCCTCCGCACATCCACCAGCCCGTGCTCCCTCGACAATGAAGAAGGCATAGCGGCGCGTCCGGATCTGGGACAAGAGTGGCACGTCCGGATCTGGGGCAAGAACAGGAGGACGCCTCTGGATCCGGGGCAGATCGAGGAACGCCGCTGCGTTGCGGCTGGATCCGGGACCCCATGTTCGGCAGAACGGGAAAGGGAACGGGCGGTGGGCGACCGCGGAGGAAACATGGCGTGAAGGGCAGGGGGCAGGAAGCGCGATGGGTGATGGCAAGGGCGGCGCTGCTGCCTCCTCAAAAAATCAAGGGCAGGCAAGAGCGAAAGAAGAGGCGGAGAAGGAGCCGCCGAGCGGATCGGCGATGCGGGTAGGCACAGAGCGGGAGGGAGAAAGAGAGCACCGCCTCGAGGACTCCACGAGCGCCGATCCCTTGGCGACGAAAGAACCTGTGCCGGGACACGCATGGACGGCCGGATCGGCAGACACCTGCACCGAGGGCTCGGCCGCAATTACAGAAGACGCAAGGGCTTCTACGCGCAAAGTGCTATCGTGGATGCCCCCAGAGGCCGGCAATCCCTCCCCTCATAATAGAGTTAATATGTGTCGGGACACGCATGGACGGCCGGATCGGCAGACACCTGCACCGAGGGCTCGGCCGCAATTACAGAAGACGCAAGGGCTTCTACGCGCAAAGCGCTATCGTGGATGCCCCCAGAGGCCGGCAATCCCTCCCCTCATAATAGAGTTAATATACCTTGGAGGTAATCATAGATATGATTATATTTTTTTATGTTCATGATCAATTATCTTGTATCTTAAATATTAGCATTATTATTTATTAGCAAGTATGTGACTTGTTGGTGAAACTATATATATAACTTTGTGATGATTATTCTAAAGTGATCTCTAGTCGATAAACATGTAAGGACTTGAATAGAGTAGGATATGTATTGGTTGATAGGCATGTTTCATGGGTTATAGATATGGAAATATCAAACAAATAATATTGGCACATGTTAGAGAACATGGAGTTGGATCGATCCACCTTGAGACACTGCAAGAATGTTGTAATTTTTTTGTCATCAGTTGGTCTCATATACATTGTGTATGCTATATCCTTAGAATTGAGGTTAGCGCATGTACTCGAGATGTGTAATGACTTACTTAGGGGTTGCCAAACGCTACTCCGTAACTGGGTAGTTATAAAGGTGGCTTTCGGGTTTGTCATGAAGCATGCTACGAAGCATGGTCGATCAAGATGGGATTTGCCCCTCCATTCAACGGGAGAGATATCTCCAGGCCTCTCGAGTGATCGGATTCTAGAAATTTATGGCCATGCTACTTGCGATTAAAGAGTTAACTGTAGTTGGGGATTCCGAGTCACATGATCGAGAAAGAGTGGTCGGAACTAACTAAACAAGGATGACATGTACTCACCTTGAGCTTGACCGATATCGTGAGGCAAAGGAAAATGCATATAAATGAACATTGTTAAGGTTCATCCAATGTGATCTTTATGTATAATTGAGAATCGACACGTTCTTCTAGGGACCGCTACCGATTATTGATCGGGTAGGAGTACTCGGGTCATGTCCAATTATACATAAACATATGGGGTCACACGCTTAAGGGGTTGAAACAGAATTCGGATAGTGATCAGTGTTCGTTTGAGTTTAGAGTCCCTAATAGGCCTCTAATATAGTGTATTATGGGGTGTCTACATAAAGGAAAGGGGTGCTAGCTTTTGGTGACACAGAGAAACAAATTAAGAATTCGAAACTCCCGAAACCCTAGCGGCCACCCCTCCTTTATTTAGAATTGCACGGCCGGCGCTAGCACTCCGGTGCGTGGTGTTCTTGTCCCATATGTGTGGATACCTTAGAGGCGTTGCTGCGAGGCTTCAATGCTAGGGTGATCCATAAACAGACAGACAGATCCGCACGGCTACTACGTCAGGTCGGCAAGCTGGTCGGAGCTAATCGGATCAAGTCGGCAAGCTAGTCGGTGGTGATCAGATCAGGTTGGCGAACTGGTAGGGGCTGATCGGATGAGGTCGGCGAGCTGATCGAAATTGGTTGGGACTGGTCGGAGAAGGACATGCTGCATCGACTCTACTTCCGCTACGATTCTGCACGTCTAGTGGTAATTCTATGATATATTACTTGTAGTGGGTAGAAATTTTGAATTTACACTAAAGTAGCCTACCTGTTTCCCCAACAGAAATAAGGGTGAACAGATTCATCGCCTCCCAATGTTGTTGTCAACGGAGGAGGGAGGGGGCGATGGAGGGAGGTGGCTGGCGATAGGAGGAGGACATCAGCGGCGGTGGAGGAAGGAGGCTGGCAAAAGCGAGAGATGGAGGAGGTCGACGGTGGCAGAGGAAGAAGACCAGCGGCGGCGGCAAGAGACGTGGCCGCCAACGCAAGCCGCCAGCAACTACCCAAGCCCTAACATGCGTGTGAGTCGCAAGAGGGGAGGCGCAGGCGCGTATAGGATGCAGAGAGGGGTGGCGAGGAGAAAAAGTGAGGAACGATTTTTTATATATATAAAGCAATGGCATTTGCGAGTAATTTCAATGAAGCTCCGTGGCAAAGGGTTATTTCCATTCCGCAAAAGTCCAAAAAAGCACATTCACATAACTTTAGCTTATAGTTATACGAAGGCTTAGACTTTTTTTAAAAAATTCGGTAGAAAAGTTAGCTATTTATTTTGACTATAACTTCTTTTACTTTTGAACAGAAGAAAAAACCAAAACAAACAGAGCAGAGAACTCTACCAGCAAGCTACCACTTTAAACCACAATTAGTGCTACTCGGACACATGTATCTTTTTATTTTGCCGAATGGGACATGAACCCGAGTCGAATTCTAACAGCTATGTCCATTGCTATGTAACACCGAACGTATTCAAAGAAGATATTTGCCGAATCATAGACCCAAGGCCTAGTAGGGTTCTACACCCGTACCTGCGTCCGTGTAACTCTAGCCACATTGAAGATAGTAGTAAGCTCCACACATGATGAGTTCTGGCCACGAAACTGTCTAAGCCGTAGTTATAAATATTGTACCAGTACCAATATTGTACCAGTACCGTTCAGTATATACCATTTTGTTATCTAAACTGATACAAAATAACCCTATATACCGTACCGACCTCGATACTGATCTTATCGACTTTTATACTATACAATACCAGTCGTACCAGTGAAATTGGTAATATTATCTATTGAACTACTCCCTCCGGTCTTCAAGAAGATGTCGTTTTGGACATCGACACTGTTTTCAAAATACAACTTTGACTACTAATTTTTATTATAATATATTTATAAAACTCAAGGAAATTATAATATTATGAAAGTACTTCTCGAGATAAGTCTACACATAATTTTCATATATCCAATTTAAATATTTGAACATATATGATAGTCAAAGTTTCGAAAGTTTGACCATCACTATGTCCATAACGATAGCTTTTTGAAGACTGGAGGGAGTATACGTTATATTTGATAATACTACTATGTATTTGAAGTAATATTATAAGTGAAATTTAGTGTACATATAATTAAATATATGTATATTTATAAATATATTAGTATATCAAACCTGAAGTTATACATCGGTATGGATCAATACCAAATATATTATTTTAAGAACTAAACCGATATAACTTACTTCCGTGTAGTATTAACATGTATGATTTAAGCAGCTGAAAAAAAAACCAGATAGTCCATCCACCACCTGTACTTCAACGAGTCCAAGTATCCCGGACTCGCCAGCATCAAGTACACCGAAAAATTATCTTAAATTGCAACATTCTAGTACAGCAGGATCATTCACTTAATTTATGGATCTCATGAAGTTCATGAGATGGAATCACTGAAATATTTTTTTTCTTTGTGCATGGAATCAACAAGAGCGTCGAGCCCTCTCTGGAGAATCACCCAGTACAACGGTTACAGTAGTTGGAATCAACTGAGATCCATTCACACAACAATGCGTACATTTGTTATTTTATCTTCACTCTCGGAGAAAGAGATGCTATGCCTGTTTGCACATTGCAAATGGTTAAATTTAACTGATCTATAAGATGAGCGTTTGCACATCTCCTGCGGACTATCCTTCAAGCCAGGTCTTGTGCATGTGTGTCAGCTCCAAGCCCTCTGGAGTCTCAGGCTGAGAGTTCAAGTAGACAATAATGGTTAAATGATCTATAAGATGAGCGTTTGCCCATTTCCTGCAGAGTATCCTTCGAGCCAGGTCTTGTGGATGTGTATCAGCTCCAAGCCCTCTGGAGTCTCAGGCTGAGAGTTCAAGTAGACAGTAATGGCTAAGCATGCGCTTGTGAATTTATGTGAACACAAATGTGCGCAAATAGTTCCGTATAACTGCAGGATACCCAAGGAGTTTTGTGGAGATGAGAGAATTTACCTTCACATTCAGCAGAAGAGTTGTGACGCAGCAATATTGCACTTCACCTGAGTGTGGCAGGAGCATTAACATTGACATGCAAATCAATGAAAAAATAAAATGAGTAATCGCAGGGCATCCAAGGATTATGGAAATGGCAAAGTAATATGCAAAACAGATGAATCATGGCACAATACAATTAAAAAATGATGTCAAGTATCTCTTTGAACAAACTGATAACTATTGGCATGGAATAACTAGTACAAATAAATTAGTGAAGAGTTCTTAGGACAGACCTTCCATTTCCCACTTATCAAACCTCACCAACCAGTTACTTGTACCAATCGGTGATGTAACAAGTCTGTCCACCCATGCTCGGAAACTTTTGCCCTTTTTGTCACCATAGCATGAATTCAGTGCATCAATGGATGCATGAAGTAACAGCTCCGTTCCAGAAGGATGGATAAGTGTACCATTCTTATGCTAACCAAAATAAAAGGATCAGTTTAAATTAAGCTCAATTAAAAATGAGGCGGCAACTTGTTAACTTGGTCTGATATTACTTCTGAGAAATTATACATCAGATGTGGATTAGAAATTTGTAGTTGCTTTTTTACATACTCTAATTAGAACTGCCTACAAAAGAAATAGCAGATTAAAAGAGAAAGGATATGAACAAACATAAACCGGGTTACAATAAGAATTTAACCAGGGAATGTACTTACAGTAATGCTTTTCAAGTACTGCATAACTGCTGGAGAATTTTGAACCTCGCCCCTCCGCCATGTCTCATAGAGAACATAGAACTTCACCACTACATCTGCAGGCTTGATGGTGTCTACCTTCGGATAAGGGAATTCAAGATCTCTTGCAGAAATATTATATCCTAGTTTGAAGTGTCCAATAGCTTGCATGATACCGGCAGCACATTTCTCGGTTGCATGAATCATCTTAGCATTATCCTTTCCTTTTTCTTTATACCACTGAAGCAGCTCCTCTTGGGCATTGCTAACCTGAACAAGGTTTAAAATATCTGTAGTAAGATTATAAGAGTAACCATCTCACCAATGAACTTTACTGAACACCTTTAAACAACTCCTTATACACTGACCATGACACCATAAACAGATGGAACGCTGAATAAATCTGCATCATTGCCCGAGTCACCACAAACAAGAGTGTTGATCGGTGGTTTCCCACGTGAATTTAACTTCTCGAGCAAATATATAAGTGCCTGCCCTTTTCCTGCACCTCGTGGTAATACATCTAGGGCCTCACCACTACTATAGATTATTTTCACATCTAGCTGATGACAGAAAGAAAGCGGAAAAGTCATTGATTCAATCTTAACAAAATTCTGCAAAAAACGAAAGAAAGAAAAGGTAACCAAGGCATGTTTCGCCTTACCCCACACATCTCCAGCTTCTGAGGCAGAGAATCCATTACTTCCTCAGCACCCTGCTTGTCGACAAAAAAGCTAACTTTATGAGGACCCTGGTTCCTCTCTGGCTGCATCCATAGAAAATCAAGCAAAATTCACAGCTCTCAGCTCTGTCATTAAAATAGAAAACAAACAGAGGAGAAGTAATCACACAACTCATTGGACATACCTGGGGCTTTAGCTGAGGGAACTTAGCTGTCTCCTGGACAACAATATTCCTATCCCACTTGTTGTTCAGAAATTCCTCCCAGCCAACATCAGGAATCATCTCTTCACCATATGTTATCACACTGCCCACAGACATGATAGTGATATCTGGGGTGAGCAAAGGCTTCTCTTTCCTCACACCCCTGTAACTGATCGGTGATCTTCCAGTTGAGAAGACCAGTAGAGAATCTTGGGAGAACTCGGATTCCCAGAGCGCATTGAACCTGAGCAAGGACGAGTTCTCCGGATTATTGTGATCGATCTGCGAGTGAATAACCCAAATAGATTGAGCACTGGTCAGCTATGGAACAGTCTGTGTTAGTTCTTGAATCTGGGTAAACCAAATGATCAAGCTGAAATATGCACCATCGTTTGGTCAAGATCTGAAACGATCATAAGACGGGCAGAACCGTCGAGCTTATCCATTTTTCACGGTGCAGCTGAAGACGAAGTTCCTGCAGACTTTGTTGAATGGTTTGTTGCTTCTGCCTGTACACTTCCTTGAACAAGCAGGGCAAACCACGCTGTGCTATTTATTCTTTAACTTTCTGTTAGTCAACCAATGGTAAGGCCTTTTTTTTTTAAGAAAAGGATGGCTACAGACCCAAATAAAATTACACCAAACAACAGCAATTGCCAGTAGTAGGTAAATAGCCAATCAAACCATCCATGGTCCACGCAAGGGAATAAGCAAACACTGGACTGAAGCATGTAAATCTATTTATTAGTTTATTTTCCCAGGCGAGATGTCTGTAGGAAATCCAAACCAACATCTAACAAGATTGGCATCAATTAGACAAGCGTTGATTTTACGCCAGGATAGCTGCACATCCAAAAAAATTATACCAACAACAGCAATTACCAGTAGTAGGTAAATAGCCAATCAAACCATCCATGGTGCATCCATAGTCCATTCAAGGGAATAATAAGCAAGCACTGGACTGAAGCATGCAGATTCATTTATTATTTTTATTTTCCCAGGTGAGATGTCTGTAGGAAATCCAAACCAGCATCTAACAAGATTGGCATCAATTAGACAAGCATTGAATTTACGCAAGGAAATGTGTCATGCAACCATCAAAACTGTGCTAGTATGCTCCACCAATGAAGCGTATCTTAAATTATCTGACGCAGACATCTTGAAATGCATGATGATTCGGAAAAGAAACATACCAGGCGACGAGGTGGGATGCGGCGGCGCAGGTGAGGCTCCTCCTACCTCACCAGGGCGGTGCACCGTGGCGGCGGCGGCGGATGAGGAAGAGGACGACTCGCGGCGGCGGCGGATGAGGAGGAGCATCAGTCGAAGCCGAGGAATGGGCTTACTTGACTTCTGAGAAGCTGCCTTTCAGCTAGGGATGAAAACGGATACTGATGGATAGTTAGAGTCATCCGTATCCTACCTAATTATTTTTTGGATCACGAATCACGGGTAGTGAAAATCGGGTGGGATACGGATACGGATATCGGGTATTTACTGAACGGGTAGAGAACGGATCTGGATATTATACAAGCGGGTACAATACGGATAACTGTGACTTAGCCTAGTCGGATAATCGCCAAACTACCTAGAATCAACGCAAATATACAAAATTTGCAGGCACTTCCAATTGAGCTAAATAAACTTGGAAAACGATGTTAGAGTGCATACACGTGATAACGAGGCAAAATTGAAGATAATGACATATAGTATTATGCTCACAACATAAAGAAACAATATAGTCCAACACACATAGTGATATTATGCTCACAACATAAAGAAACAATATAGTCCAACACACATAGTGATATTATGCTCACAACATAAAGAAACAATATAGTCCAACACACATAGTGATATTATGCTCACAACATAAAGAAACAATATAGTCCAACACACATAAAGAACAATAGTATTATGCTCACAACATAAAGAAACAATATAGTCCAACACACATAAAGAACAATAGTATTATGCTCACAACATAAAGAAACAATATAGTCCAACACACATAAAGAACAATAGTATTATGCTCACAACATAAAGAAACAGTATAACGAGGCAAAGTTGAAGATAGTGACATATAGTCCAACACACATAGTGATAGTTCAAATCATACAAAATCAGTCCAACGCATTGACACATAGTCACATTACAAAACATAATGTGATTCGAATCACACAATAGTCCACAACAACATAATGTTAGTTTTCAAATTACATAAAATAGTTCATGCATGTTTGAAGATCTCAAGTCGCATAACACCGTCCATCTCTCAGTAGTATTCATAGCATCACTTATGGTTTTAATTTCACTCTCTAAATCAAAATTAATAGAGAACATATTAGTATCATCAACCGAGTCACGAAGACATATAATACAAACATAAATGAGAAGACATAGTCAAGAAAATCGAACCTTGTTCCAAAGCAAGCATCCAATCCTTGAGTACAAACCAATGCCTCAATAATTCAGGTTTAAGCCGGCACGAAATGCATCAACAACGTCCACTTGAGCTAAATGCGATTAGAAACAGCCGTAGACACTTGCATTGATAACACATCACGAGCAAGGGTAGAAAGAATAGGAAAATTTGTCATTTGCCCCTTCCACCATGATAGGACATCAAATGGTACATCACTTTCATTGATCTTCACTAGGCCCTCACTCATGTACACATCCAACTCACGACATCTTCTTCTCATTACTTGCGGCTTGATACAACTCATCAAGATCAACCTCATCCTCGTCCTCATCATCCATCAATCGATCATTTGGATTAGGAACAAAATCACTCTCCTTCTAGCTAGGAGCCTTATTGGCTGTTTTTGCATGGATGGTTGAGTGAATAGAAAGCAAAAATTCTTTCACAACATTCATGAATTCCAACTTCTATCTCAGTAGTCTCATTGTCATAAATCTTAGACATATACAAATCAACCATCTTGTGTTTGTACCTTGGATCAAAAAATGCTCCCCTTGCTAAAGCCATATTGTTCATTTCCCAATACTTATCAAACTTCGTCTCATAGAGAATGCCATAGTAGAAATTATGACATCACTATTATCACACCATCTTTGCAATAGCCATCTTTATCTCGAGAAAATTTCGAAAGAAATGATTTGCATTAGGATATGAAGTGCAGAGAAAAGTAATGTCACATCATAAAACTTTTTCAAACACTTGCTAATATTTGTTGCATTCAACCAATCCTCATCTGAAGGGTGATATGACCATATTTGTTCTTATCTTTTTTAGCAAGGCGATCAAAAGCATCCTTGAAATAAATGGCATCTCTAACCATAATATATGTAGAGTTCCATCTTGTGGCAACATCTAAGGAAAGGAGCTTTTGTTGTGTCTAGATCCACATTCTTTACCACACTTCTCAAATGCCTCCAAGCTTGAGGGTGATCTTTTATAATTGTTATACATTGTCTAATGTTTCCAATGGTATTTCCAATTATTGCTAACCCATCTCTAGCAACAAGGTTTAATATATGATTTGCACATCTAACATGGAAGAATTTTCCATCACATACAAGTAAGCCTTTAGCATTGTCAATGATTATATCAAGCAACTTTGTTTGAAGCGGCATTGTCAAAGAAAGAGCAAACATTTTCTTATCGAGATTCCAATTCAACACATTTGAAAAAATGCATCACTCAATTTTATCCCTCCATGGCTGCCTTACATATGGATAAAATTGATAATCCTTGCATGCTCCAATTATCATCAACCCAATGCGCCGTGACACACAAGTATGACTTGTTTTGAATAGATGTCCATGTATCCATAGTGAAACTAACACGGCAAGAGAGTGTTTTGAAGTGGTCATACAACCTATTCTTTTCCTCTTTATAAAGATCCATAATCTCTTCTGACATTAACACGAGACTTGAAAGGAAAGGTTAGCGCGGTGATTTGATAAATTTCACAAAATACTTATGTTGGGCGATACTAAACGGATACTCATGCATGATGATGGCATGATAAAAATATCTCAAGCTAGTATTCTCCTCATGCCAGATAGAGTTGCAATACTATCCCCATTCTTACTTAGGAGTTGTTGACCTTTCAAAACACTATGCTTCAATCTCAAGTGATTACTAAATGCCTTTGTACCATTTATACTTTCAGCCCTAGCTTTATGTGTGCATCTATTGCATTTTTGCCCATACGCTTGATGATTGAACCATCATCCTTTACCACATCTACCTCATACCTTGTGAAGTGTTGCCAAACCCATGAAGTGAGCCTTTTCCGGTTTTGGTATCTTCTTGTTCTTCTTCTTAGTCTTGGGCGCGTCTTCTACACTTGCTTCGCACTTGCATTTGCACTTGCAGCTTGAGAAACTACGAACATAATGAGATAGAAAGGCAATTGTTAATTTTCGGCTTGGGAAACTACGACCAAAATAAAATATACAAGACAATGATCAAAATAGGATACCTTGAGCGGCTTAGGAATTAAAACCATGGCCGTGTCCTGGTTTGACCTATTTGCTTTGAATGCGGATGCCATAAACTTGCTTGTAGGGTACCAACGGACTTATTCTTGTTGGAGCTTGTCATCGGCACCTTAACCTTCTTCAAAGGTCGAGTTGCCGTTGCCTTTCCCTTGTTAAGAGGTGTTGAGATTTCAAAGAAGTCTTCGTTGTTTCAGGACGATGGCATGCATCCATGGACTTCTTCTTCTTGCCCAGGCCAGACTTGTTGGGCGATGGCATGCTCTTTGCCGGGCAGAGCGGCAACATCAATAGCGCGAGGGTCGATGGCGGCAACATCAATAGCAATAACATTGTCCTCACGGCTCCACCATGTTGTCATTGATCTTTGGCATCACCAACTTCCTCAATTGGAACTTCAACTCCATCCTCGGTGTGAGGCACAATCAATATCCATATCCATTGTTATTTGTTCTACCTTATGGCGAAAAGTCAAAACAAGTCGGTGAGTGACACAACCACAAGTGATTCAACAATAAAGGGCTAAAGGCTATATCACTAATACTACTAACTTCAATACTTCATAAGTGAGCTTTTGTACATGAACTTGCTCCAGTTATGTAGCATGACAAAGGAAAAACAAATCAAATTCCAATTGCCACATTTTACATTGAACAATGTACTTGTAGCATGACAATGTACTTGTAGCATGACTTCAATACTTTACCCTTTGCAAACGATGATGTAGCATGACAAAGGAAAAACAAATCAAATTCCAATTGCCACATTTTACATCGAACATCCATATCGAATGAAGATCGAGATCGTGAATACGCGTATCGATACAAGCATCGAAGCATTCTCGCATTTGCATATATTATCTATGTTCTACAACAGATCAAATAGAGCGAGAGGCGGTGGGACATCACTGCGTCGGCACTGGGGAGCTGCATGGCGGCGCTGCGTCGCGATGTGAGCGGGGCTGAGCGCGAAGGTCTGAGGCGGCAATGAGGACCTAAGTTGGAGGAGGCGGCCCAGCCGCGAGGAAGAAGCGCCAGGCGGCGTCAGGCCCCCAAGGAGGGACCGAGGGAAGCAGGCTGCGACAGGAGGTGGCGACGGCCCGGGACTTGAGGCGAGGCTCGGGGGTGCGGGCTTTCGAGGCGGGCGGCGGGGCCCGAGGGAGGCGAGGAGGTAGGAGCGAGGAGGCGGCGGCCTGAGATGAGCTGCGAGGGTGAGTGTTGGCAGAGTGAGCCCTAACCACGAGGGCGAGGAACAGCCAAGCGGAGGAAGCGCTGCATTTGGTCTAGTAATTACGTGAATTTGTGGTCTTCCAAAGTCCAAACCCTAAAGGAGTAAAGGCCTAAACAATTCATGGGCTGTGGCCTCGGCCTCTGGGCTTTGAGTATATTTCATACTCCGGGTGCAGAACCGGTACTGTATCCGCCGAGATTCTCGGGTGCATTTGTCCGAGGTAGTGCTCGCTCGAATCGAGGCCGAATCCGACGCTCAACTATCCGGGTACTATCCGAGTATCGGGCGATAAAAAATACGTATCAGATCCGAAAAACGGGTAAAAACACTACCCGCTACGATACCTCGCCGGTAGTAATTACCCGCTTTCACCCTACTTCGACCCTCCAAGCTATTGAACAGTACTCCAATTTTCTCTACGCATACAGGACACGGCACATCGAAAATGATTAGACAATCTTTAATAATTTTATCTAAATATTATATTTAATACATGCGTAATAAAAAAATGTAAAGTAGATATGAATATTTATTAGATGTATAAAGGAAACATCACCATAATTCTGTATTGAAATATGAAATACGCCATATATTTTTTAATGTTATCATTGAAAAAATACGTGATATAAACTTGGACAAAAGTAGTAACAACAGAAAATTGTTGGTGAGACATGTATGCAAACAAGGGGAAGAAACCCTTATGGGTTGATCCCACGTGAAGATTGCCTCATCACCGTCCGATGATTACATCCTAATCTCGAGACACCAATTAGACAATGATAGGGTTAGTCTGACAGTGATATCATAAACCTCAACGCGAATGATGGTAGGGACGCAATCCACGGGGAGTTGACCCATGAGAGTTTTCACCAATTATAATACTCCGTGTTGAGCACCATTTCGCATGAATAAATATGGCACCTCGTCAATTATAGCCGCTTGTATTATGAGAAAAACTAGTATTCTATTTGTTGGTTTGGTGAAATGCCTAACAAGATTATTACAGATGGAGTCAACTGAGTTGAAACTTCACACAACGAAGAGCACATCCCTTCTTATGCATATCTTGAATCTTTACTACTTAGCATCTCCAGCAGAGCCCCTAAACCAGCCCCTAAACTTTAAAATAGGGAGTGTAGTAAAAAAAACAGATCCAACAGGGTCCCAACTCAAGCCCCTAAAATTAGGGGCCCCCTAAATTTGCCTCCTCAGCTCCAATTCCGAGGGGGGGCCCAACTCAAGCCCCTAAAATTAGGAGGCCCCTAAATTTACCTCCTCAGCCCAATTCCCATTGACACGAGTACATCCCCTATTATTGAAGACAGAGAAATACATTAGAGGCTTCGAGATGATCTTATTGAGTATTTGTGGGCAATTCACAGCGCTTCGTAGTTTGATTCATTGTTCGGAGTTTCTATTTATCTATTTATCATGTTTTGAAAATTTTAATTTTAAATTTGAAATATCATGTTTATAAATTGTAAATGTTAATATGCTTATGTTTTATGTATTACAAATATTTTTGATTGAATTTTAGTGGTGTCAAATGAAGATTATACATAGCGGATATGTCAAAATAGGAGAAAAAGTAAAATAGGGGCTGAGATTTAGAGGCTGTTGCTGAACTTGTGATCTGAAAACAGGGCCCCCAAAAATAGGAGGAACCCCTAAATCCAAAATAGGGACCCTGTTTTAGGGGCCCTTGCTGGAGATGCTCTTATAGCGGTGGTTGATGTGCCATTCATTCCCTCCCCTCCCCTTCTCAACAAGACTCACGACCGACATGTGGGTCTTGCTCCTCATCCACGTGTCTCGCCTCTAAAAGATCTAAAAAGAAACCGTACCAAACAAACTACCTAACAAACCCAACAAACCACTTAACAAACTGTTAACAAATCCAACAAACTCAATCTTATCTACAACTAAACCATCGCCTTTTTCTTCCTAACAAACTCATCTCAAGGTATAAAAAGAAACAATTTTTATTTAAACAACCACATGGAAGCATCATTTTTTTTAAAATTTCTTTAAACAACTTCACTGTGCCGCCACCCCGCTGTCTCCGGTCATCGCGGTGCATCTTGCTTCCTCCTGCTGCTACGCCATCAAATACGGTCTCCCCACCACGATGCCATGCCACCACCAGTTGCCGGTCACCATCGATGAGAAGAGCAAGAGGGAGATCTGCCACCCACAGGGCGAAGAAGGTTAGAAGGTTGCCAGACTTGGTGGATCGACCGACGGTGCTATGATGTGTTGGTGATGTGATTGTGGGCGATGGTGGTGTAGGAGAGGAGGGGATCGGTGGAAGAGGCTGAAGTAAAGCCAGGAGTCCATTGGCGACGAGGGAGGCTGCCATTCAACGGTGGCGCGTGGGACAGAGAGTGCGAGAAAGAGACGAAAGAGGGGCGGCGACGCAGCGGTGAGGGAGTGAAATGGGGAGAGAGTGATGGGTGTGTAGATAAGATTGGATTTAGGGTCAGTGGCTAATTGGTTTTGTTAACACATTTGCATAAAAGTTTTTGATTTTTTTGAAATTATTCGTAGGTCCTCGATTTATTAAAAAAAAAGCCCTTTTGTATGTAAAAATTGTAAAAAAATGCTAAAACATCTATAGTTTCATCTATACCATCTTGGGGTAGGAGAGACATCTTATGGCTTTAAGATTTTATTTGGATCAAGATGGATAGGCTGGTATTTAGCCCTATTTAGTAGAACTTTAGATTCCAACCTCATCTCAGATCTAAAACTTGTAGACTAAAATAAAATGAATTAAATTTATATTTTTATTCTAAAATGTAAACAAGATGACCCATCTAAACACTCTTAGAGTATCTCCAAAAAGAGCTCTAAATATTACCCTAACTTGAATTATAGGGCTTTTAGGGGAAAAGATTAACTCCAGCAAGAACCCTAAATTGTTAAAATTTAGCAAAAAATTTTAGGACACCTGGACGAGTAGCTATATTTAGCAACTCTGTGATTCGGTTCTATCTAATTAGATGGTAGTTGGATTTTAGTGTCTAATTGCTGGAGTAAACATTTCTTTGGAGCCTTAAATCTAATTAGTTGGGG
Organism: Rhipidocladum racemiflorum; assembly: GCA_036346355.1. Classification (NCBI taxonomy): domain Eukaryota; kingdom Viridiplantae; phylum Streptophyta; class Magnoliopsida; order Poales; family Poaceae; genus Rhipidocladum; species Rhipidocladum racemiflorum. The sequence continues at coordinate 83,670,418 of CM070577.1, forward strand.
TCCTATATTGAAGTTTAGGGCTCCTTTTTAGAAATATCTCTTGGAGATGCTCTTAATATACCTGCAACTCCAGTTTCACAAATCTGATGGAGTTAAAGTTCTGCCAAACAGAACCTTAATATATTTTTTTTGGCTCATCTTGACATGTCCAATCAAGGTTAAAGATTGATAGGTGGGCCGCAGGACGTTGGATGCGAGCCTAGTAAAGCAGTTTGCTTAGGCCTACTTACTCCAACGCATTAGGCTTACTTACTCCAACAAGAAAAAGGCTTGAGCCGGGCTTAAGCTTACTACCAAGGTCGTAAGTTTCGTTAAGTCGAGTTTGAATTGCTCACGAACCAAATAAATTTATAAACTTGTTAAATATTACTCCCTCCGTTTCTTTTTATAAGGCGTATTTGGTTTCGTTAGGACAAGACTTTGACCAACGATTACTTCATTAATATATCATTTATGCAATACAAAATCATAATTATATATAAGTACTTTTGAATACAAATCTGCTAATATCAATTTTGTGTCATAAAAATTATATGCTAATAGAGTAATTGTTGGTCAAAGTCTTGTCCTAACGAAACCAAATACGCCTTATAAAAAGAAACGGAGGGAGTATTATATATTAACTTTTATCGAGTTTACTCGAGTTGAACTCAAATTTAAATATTTTTATTAGTAAAAAATAATATATATATATATATATATATATTAAATTATTTATTATTATCGCGCTTCTTCAAAGTGAGCTGGAGCCTACTCGAGAGTCGAGACCCCAACACGATACGGGCTCTTTCAGCCCGACTCGTTTACAGGCCTAGGCCTAGAGCGCACCATCTTCTCGCCCTCGCGCCCTCGCGCCCTCGCGGCATTCCACCGAACACCGTCCGAGCGAGCTCTGCTCCCCGCGGCGGCGGCGGCGGCGCCGGTGAATCCCAGACTCCGACGACCAACGGGCCCCTCCTTGCCGCCACGATGCGGTTCGATCTGGAGGGCATGACGGTGCACTTCCCGTACGCGGCGATCTACCCGGAGCAGCACGCGTACATGGGGGAGCTCAAGCGCGCCCTCGACGCTCGCGGCCATGCGCTGCTTGAGATGCCGACGGGCACCGGCAAGACGGCGGCGCTGCTCTCCCTCATCACCTCTTACTCCCTCGCCAACCCCTCCCGCCCGCTCCGGCTCCTCTACTGCACCCGCACCGTCCACGAGATGGAGAAGACGCTCGCCGAGCTCCGCCTCTTCTTCGCCCACCTCCCGCCCGCCGCCGCCCGCTCCCTCCTCGCTCTTGGCCTCTCCTCCCGCAAGAACCTCTGCGTCCACCCCCAGGCCTCCGCCTCCGCCGCCCGCGACTCTGTTGACACCGCCTGCCGCCGCCTCACCGCCTCTTGGGTCCGCGACAAGGCCGCCTCCGACCCGGAGTCTACCCCGCTATGCGAATTCTTCGAGTCCTTCGACCGCGCCGCGGCCGCAGGGGACCTCGCCTCCTTCATGCCGCCCGGGGTCTACACCCTCGCCGACCTCCGCGCTCTAGGTCGCGAGCGGCGAATCTGCCCCTACTTCCTCGCCAGGCAGATGGTCAAGTACGCCAACGTGGTGGTCTACAGCTACCAGTACCTGCTTGACCCCAAGGTGGCCAGCATCGTGTCCCGGGAGATGCAGAAGGAGTGTGTCATCGTGTTCGATGAGGCACACAACATCGATAACGTCTGCATTGAGGCACTGAGCGTCAGCATCCGCAAGCAGACGCTGGAAGGCGCTGAGCGGAACCTGCGGCGCATCTCGCAAGAGATTGATAGGTACTGACCAGAAGCTTGCAGCCACTACTAGTTATACAGATACTAGCTTCTGTTTCATATATGATCTGGGGGAAATAAGTAAAAGATTGATTTTTCCCCAGGATGGTTGATCCTTTTTAAAAATCTTCCAACTTTGTGATGAACAGCTGAAGCTTGCTTACTAACTGTTTTATTTGGTAGGAAGGTTCAAGGCCACCGATGCTAATAGGCTTCGTGCTGAATACAATAGGCTGGTGGATGGATTGGCTCAGAGGGGAAATCTACCAAGTGAGCATTTGTTTTTCTCACTATTCCTGCACCTTACGCTGTTAATTATGGCCTTCCTGAGACAGTTTAGAATAACGTGCTTCTTGTGATGAAGTATCCGATGCTTGGCTCGCGAATCCAGCGTTGCCTGCTGACATCCTGAAGGAGGCTGTACCTGGTAACATCAGGAGGGCTGAGCATTTTCTTGCTGTCTTGCGGAGGCTCGTGAGATTCCTAGATGGACGCCTAGAAACAGAGAATGTTGAGAATGAAATGCCTGTTGCCTTTGTTGCTTCAATCCATTCCCAGGCTGGAATCGACCAGAAGATGCTAAGGTTTTGTTATGACCGGTTACACTCTCTAATGCTTACCTTAGAGATAACCGATACAGATGAGTTCATGCACATCCAGACCATTTGTGACTTTGCCACATTGATTGGAACATATACAAGGGGCTTCTCTATAATAATAGAACCCTACGATGAGAGAATGCCTGATATTCGTGATCCTGTGATTCAGGTATGCAGCCTACATATATACACTACTGTAATGTATTTGTGACCAAACTAAACTGTCAATGGGCTAATGAGCCCGTATGTATCGCAGCTCAGTTGCCATGATGCTTCACTCGCAATACAGCCTGTTTTTGATCGTTTCCAAACTGTTGTCATCACTTCTGGAACTCTCAGTCCAATTGATCTGTACCCTCGCCTTTTGAATTTTAATCCTGTTATAAGCAGGAGCTTCACAATGTCCTTAACAAGGGATTGCATATGTCCCATGGTCTTGACACGTGGAAGGTATGAACTGGATCCATGTCAGCTTCATATTCCAAACGTTATGTAGCATATACGATAATAATTTGAATGCTAGCACAGCCAATCTATTTGTATATTTGGAAATACTAACACTGTATTACACATATTAGACGTGTTTATCCTAGTAGAATCGCGTGCGAGGCTTGTGCTAATTTTATGTAACAGGTTTAGTTGCTCTCAAAATTCTTGTGTTACTGGTGATATTGCAAATCGTGGTGTGTAAGTGTAGCTTTAATATCATTCCATCATTTTCAGTGATCAGCTACCTGTGAGTACGAAGTTTGATATGCGTAGTGATCCTGGTGTTGTGAGGAATTATGGCCGCCTCTTGCTCGAAATGGCTTCCACTGTTCCAGATGGCATAGTTTGTTTTTTTGTCAGTTACTCCTATATGGATGGCATTGTCAACAGCTGGAACGAAATGGGAATTTTACAGGTTATTTTCCTCAATGTTACATTATTCTGGTAGGGTGTTGTCTAGAGTTTAGACCTTATCAAAATAAATATATTAAATCTTAATCGATTGTGACAATGAATCTAGTTATGTCACCATATGCAAGTCCACCAATTTCATAAATCCACCATCTCCATTGGACAACTAGCCTAGCTCCTCTGGAACACTGTCACTTATAATAAGATAAATGGTGTCTACATGTCTGGTGGCATATTTTCATTATATACTGTGCCGAGTTCTCTATGCACCTTTGTATTGCTAAGCAGTGAATGGTATGCTGCGCTGGGTTCACATTAAGTGTATTTACTAGTAGTTTTATTACTCATGTAGACACCATCCATTTTTTTTTTTGCTGTCGCCAACATGCATATGTTGTTGAATAGGTTAGCTTGTGCTTTTCCTTTAAATAATCACTAGATAGATACTATATAATGTTTGGACGAAGAATTAAGAATCACATCAGCCATTTATGCAAATAGGTCATGTGTGTTATCAAGAAAAGAAAAGAAAATATATTAATATCTTGCTCCCTCAGCTTCTACATGGTGTGCATTAGTGATGGCATCCAGCTATTATTTCCTATTAAGTTCTTTCCACTAAAGCCTATTGCCTTTCTTCCTCTCCTGTTGTCTGATTTTGCAATTGTCTCTTGTTGCCAAGATAAAGTGTAATGTCTCAACTCTCACAAGAATGAAAATCTTATGTTGTTAATTTGCAGGACATCATGCAGCATAAGTTGGTATTTATCGAAACACCAGATGTTGTTGAGACAACATTGGCCCTTGATAATTACAGAAAGGCATGCGATTGTGGAAGAGGTGCTGTTTTCTTCTCAGTTGCCAGGTTGGTTCTTTTCGGTTTGAAAGCACCCTTCTAAATTCACTATTAGTATTCAGCTGAACAAATGATAGGGTTGCTTGAAACTATTACGGCGTATAATTCTGTTTTGACATCGGTCGAAGTAGTTATAACTATATCAAAGGTGATTTTTTTGTCAATAATGTTTTTTTAATCCACATATATCTAAACCTGCCAAGGGAGTATTAGAAAGGAAATAAGATGTATTAATGTATATTATCAGATAAAATACTGGACTGGCCTGGTTGGTTGGGGTAATAACTCATGAAAATGCATGTCAACACTTTTATCAAGTCAACAGCCAGATCAAGCAAACCATCACTGTAGGTGGGACTCTTGTAGGCCTGTAAGGCGTGTTATTTCAAGTGTAATGTGAAAAATTGTTTTCCTTTATACTTAAGGGCTCATTGTAGTAGTGTAAAACTCAATTCATAATTAATGTTTTCATTATAGCTCATTGTCTGGCTGATCAATAGACTATAATAACCAGCACACAGTTGGCTGATGGAATAAGTCCTTGTACTGTTGGTCTTTGTGGTCCTCATGGTAGTTTGTTTTTAGGACAGCATCTAAGGACAACATCTTAGAGGACAGCATCTAAGGACAGCATCTTAGGACAGCATCTAAAGACAGCATCTTAGAGGACAGCATCTTAGACTAGCATCTTAGCATATGCTTGACTGCCCTGGCTAGCTATAAATATGTATCCCCAACCCCTCTGGATGTATGGCATTGAGTGAGAAATAAACCCGAAAAATTGCCCCAACTCCTAGTGTCACCTTCTCTAAATGAGAGTAAGAATTCAGCTACTAACAAGTGGTATCAGAGCCGTTCTTTCCTGCAGCCTAAACATCTCTTGCTCATCTCCTTCCCACGCCCCCCTTTGCTCTCGAGCAAGAATAGAATAAATGCTCTCGCTCACCCTTCAACTCTGAGCAGAGCGGCGGCTCGTTGGAGGCGAATTCTTCCCCTAGCGGCGATCCCCACTAGCACGCCATGTCCGGCGATCTCAGCCTTCGGTCGCCTCGAGCGCGCGGCACCAGCAGGAGGCCGAGATTGCCGCAGTAGAGGATCGCGAGCGAGCAACAGCAGAGACTGCAGCGACGGCAAGAAGCGGCAAAGGGCGGCGGCGAATCGGCGGCAGCAGAAGGGCGTGAAGCGGCCGCGGATGCCCAGGCGGCGGCAAAGAGTTTCGAGGCCTGGCGGCGATAGCTCAGCAGCTCTGCCGCCGACGGCGGCACCGTGGGCTCAAGGCCTGGGAGGAAGCGGCGCGAGAGCGGCGCGATGGCGGCCGCGCAACCCCATGAGCGGTGGCAGCCAGCACAGCGCGACGCGCCAACGGCGCTCCCGGTGGCGGCAGTTGGGTCGACGGAGATCGCGGCCTTTACAGGCGGCGCGGCTCTCCTTCCCCGGACCGATACCATGGTCACCATGGGATCCAGGCCATTGTCAGGGACGTCGGTCCCGGCAGTGGATGGCCTACCCTCACCAAGACCAACTACATCGAGCGGTCGCGGTAATGCGATGCGGCTCCAGTGCGGCACATGTGGGAAGCGATTCGCAGACGGCGACGCCGAGTACTACGAGGATCGACGCGCCGGATGCCCTCATAGTTGCAAGATCTGCGTCGAGATGCGATTCGCTTTCCAAAAGCGAATCGCCAAGGAGGCCTGGGATGCCATCATTGCGGCACGCGACGGCAACGCCAGCGCGCCAAGACCACCTGCAGCACTTCGCAAGGAGTGGGAGAACCTGGCCTTCAAGCCAGGTGAGGACGTTGATGACTTTGCTCTCCGTCTCAACACTCTGCTGCAGAAGATGGTGCAGTTCGGCGACGACACCTACGACGAGGAGAGAGCCGTCCAGAAGCTTTTTCGTTGTATCCCCGAAAGGTACAAGCAGATCGCTCGCTCGATCGAGTCTCTGCTGGATCTCTCCACGATGTCGATCGAAGAGGCGATAGGTCGCCTCAAGGTCGTCGACAGTGACGAACCACAGTCCCTCTCGGGGCCTATCACCATCGGCGGGAAGCTGTATCTCACTCGGGAACAGTGGGAGGCCTGCCAGGGTGTCGGGAAGAAGGGGGAGTCCTCTTCCACGACAGACGGCCGCAGCGCTAAGCCGCAAGAAGGCGCGCGTGACGCAGCCCAGCCGGGCGTGAGGACGCGCCGCGGTGACCCGCGAGGCGCCAGCGGCGCCACGGCAACGAAGCCGACGCAGGCGACTCTGCCGCGAATCGTGGCAAGCTTGGCCATTGGGCCAAGGAGTGTCGCCAGCCACGACGTGGCCAGGCCCACATCGCGCAGGTGGAGGAAGAAGAGCTGGCTTTGCTCCTGGCACACGCAAGCATCGAGCTATCTCCAGCGGCATCGGCCGCAGCGAATCTCCTCCACCTTGATGAGCCGAGAGCACACGCCTTCCTTGGCGACAGCTCAAGCAGCGACAAGATTGACGGGTGGTGCCTCGACACTGGCGCTACCCATCACATGACCGGTCGGCGAGAGTTCTTCACCGAGCTTGACTCCAACATCCGAGGCTCCGTCAAGTTTGGGGACGCCTCCAGCGTGGAGATCAAGGGCGTCGACTCTGTCCTCTTCACCACCGAGTCTGGAGAGCACCTACGCCACCGGAGTCTACTACATCCGCGTTAAGGAACTCTATCATCGACTTGGGACGGTGGATGAGAACGGCTGGCGTGGCGATCAAGAACGGAGTCCCGAGGATTTGGGATCACCATCTTCGCCTTCTTGCCAAGGTAACCGAGAGGCATCAATCGACTTTATGTCCTCAACGTGCAGTGGCACATCCTCTGCCTTCTTTGCTCGTCGGGACGATGAGGCGTGGCAGTGGCATGAGCGCTTCGGGCACCTTCACTTTGAGGCTCTGAAGAGGCTCAGTGCCAACGAGATGGTGCGCGGCCTCCCGTGCCTTGACCACATAGAGCAGTTCTGCGATGTCTGCGTGTTGACAAAGCAGAGGCGGCTCCCCTTTCCCAGCAGTCGAGCTTCCGAGCCAAGGAGCGGCTCGAGCTCGTGCACGGGGACTTGTGCGGCCCGGTAACACCAGCTACACCAGGAGGACGACGCTACTTTCTGCTGCTCGTCGACGACCTCTCCCGCTACATGTGGGTGACGGTTCTCGGAAGCAAGGGAAAGGATGCGAATGCCATCAGCGCCTTGTCAGCTGCGGAGGCGGAATCGTCGCAAAGCTGCAGCGTCTTCTTGACCGACTCTTGGCGAATTCTCGGTAGCTGAGTTCGCGTCGTACTGTGCGGATGAGGGCATTCAGTGCCACTACTCCGCGCCGTACAGCCCGCAGCAGAATGGCGTCGTCGAGCGGCGCAACCAGACGGTTGTGGGGATGGCTCGGGCCCTTCTCAAGCAGAGGGGGATGCCAGCTGTTTTCTGGGGAGGCGGTGGTGACGGCCGTCTACATCCTCAATCGCTCGCCCACCAAGGCTCTCAATGGCGGGGATCGCCGTGCGAGGCTTGGCATGGGCGCAGTTTGGCGGTCTCCCATCTACGGGTCTTTGGTCGCCTCGCGTTCGTCAAAGAGCTTAGCCCCATCGGCAAGCTCGGCAGCGAAGCACTCAGGGGTGTTCTCGCCACGCGGAGGGCTCGAAGGCCTACCGCATTCTTGACCCAGGAGACACAGGCGTGTGCGCCTGGCGCGACGTAGTGTTCGACAAAGGGCGAGGATGGGCATGGGACAAGGCGGTGGACGATGGCTCGACTCCGACGTACAACGACTTCACTGTCGAGTACGTCCACTTCAAGGGAACTGGGGTAGTAGGCAGCCCCTCTTCATCAAGCACGCCTGCCCGATCCCGAAGCTTCCACGGCTCGGCGTCATGCTCTCCGGCCACAACTCCGGTGCGGCAAGTTCTTCGCCAACACTACCACAAAGAGTAACTCCACGCACTCCGGCACTAACGGCCACTCCTCCGCACGTCCACTCCGCCATCGGCTAGTGTCGACCACGGCGGTGGAGTTCGCTACTCGCTCTCCCACGATGAGGAGCGCCGACGTATATCACAACGGCGAGCGATGCGGTATCGTGCGATGGGAACCTTCTCGGCGACCAACCGGTGCCGGGGCGGTGCCTCGCGATCCGAGGCGCGATTGCATCCGTGACGACGGCGAGCCTCGATCTTTCGCGGAGGCCGCGAAACATGCGGCATGGCGTGTCGCGATGCAGTCGGAGATGGATGCGGTTGAGAAGAACCGCACCTGGGAGCTTGCTGATCTCCCTCGTGGTCACCGCGCGATCACTCTTAAGTGGGTGTTCAAGCTGAAGCGGAATGAAGCCGGCGCCATCGTCAAGCACAAGGCTCGCTTGGTGGCACGCGGTTTCGTGCAGCAGGAGGGGATCAACTTCGACGATGCCTTCGCCCCCGTGGCACGGATCCATCCGTGCGACTTCTCCTTGTGCTGGCTGCCCAGGAAGGCTGGCATGTTCATCACATGGACGTTAAATCGGCGTTTCTTAACGGCGATTTGAAGGAGGAGGTCTACGTGCATCAACCGCCGGGCTTTGAGATTCCCGGCAAGGAGGGTAAGGTGCTACGCCTGCGCAAGGCCTTCTATGGCTTGCGACAGGCACCAAGGGCGTGGAATGCCAAGTTGGATTCCACGCTCAAAAGGATGGGCTTCGAGCAAAGCCCGCACGAGGCGGCCATCTACCGGCGGGGCAATGGTGGAAACGCCCTGCTGGTGGGTGTCTACGTCGACGACTGGGTGATCACCGGCACCAAGGACGTGGAGGTGACAGTATTCAAGGAGGAGATGAAGGCCACCTTCCAAATGAGTGACCCGGGGCCTCTCTCCTTCTACCTGGGGATCGAGGTGCACCAGGACGACTCCGGAATCACGCTTCGACAGACCGCCTACGCCAAGCGTGTCGTTGAGCTGGTGCCGGGCTCACCGATCGCAATCCAAAGACTCACTCCGATGGAGGAAGCGGTGAGATTGAGCCGCGACGACACGGCGGAAGAGGTGGGCGCTACGCGATAGGCGTCTTGTGGGGAGCCTCCGCTACCTCGCCCACACACGGCCGGATTTGGCCTTCTCCGTCGGCCACGTTAGTCGGTTCATGCAACACCGACGATGGAACACCAACAGCCGTGAAGAGAATCATCCGCTATGTCGCGGGACTCGACCACGGCCTCTACTACCCGAGGTGCCCTGGAGAGGCACACCTCGACTCTGGCGACAGCGACCACGGTGGCGACATCGACACAAGCAAGAGCACGGCGGGATTCTCTTCTTCCTCGGCGAGTGCCTCGTTTCTTGGCGATCGGTTAAGCAACAAGTGGTGGCCTGTCCCGCGAGGCCGAGTACATAGCGGTTTCCACCGCCGACTCGAGCATTTTGGCTTGCTCGACCGCTTGGTGATCTCCTCGGCAGAGATCTTGAAGCGGTGGAACTCGTGGTGAATGACAAGTCCGCTCTGCCCTGGCAAAGAACCCCGTTTTCATGAACGGAGCAAGCACATCCGGGTGAGGTACCATTTCATCCGAGATTGCTTGGACAAAGGAAGCATCAAGGCGCGTTACATCAACACTAAGGACCCGGCTTGCGGACACGCTCACCAAGCCCCTTGGGAGGATCAAGTTCCTTGAGCTTCGCTCCAGGGCCAGGAGGGTCGATTTTCCCACAAGGCAGCGGACAAGACTTAGGGGAGAATGATGGAATAAGTCCTTATCTGTTGGTCTTTGTGGTCCTCATGGTAGTTTGTTTTTAGGGCTGACATCTAAGGACGACATCTTAGAGGACAAAGATCTAAGGACAAAGATCTTAGGACAAAGATCTAAGGACAGCATCTTAGAGGACAGCATCTAAGGACAGCATCTTAGACTAGACTAGCATCTTAGCATATGCTTGACTGTCCTGGCTAGCTATAAATATGTATCCCCAACCCCTCTGGATGTATGGCGTTTGTAACACCCCAAAATTTTGCTTTTCTTAAATTATTGTGTAATTTGGCACTTTGGTGAATTTTTGGAATTTTCTGGAATTTATTTGAATTTATTCCATTTTGAAATAATTAAAGAATTAAACTTTGCAAATAAAATTTTGTTGGAAATATTTTATTTGAGTCCCAAATACCCTAAAATATTTTCCAGAATTTTTCTGGAATTTTTCTGAGTCTTTTGCTATTTTTAATGAATTAAATGAATTTCTGGGAATTAATTTGAATATTTAATCATTTGGAAAATGCGAGTGGGTTTATCTTGTTCATCATCCGAGAGTCGGAACCGAAGTCGGACTCGAGTCCGACCTTGAGCCACGTGACTCGACCGAACCCAAATTAAACCTAATTGATCCGGCCGTTGGATCGAGATCCAACGGTCGAGATTGGGCCGCACCGATTCGACCGGTCCGCTCGGACACTTGGCGCTGGCAATCGTGGCCGTTGATCGGACACGTGTACGGCCGGGTCGTCGTCTCCGCCGAGTCCGGATCGATCGCGCCGCGTCCTCCGCATCCGTTAGGAATTACTGGATTGAGCGCTGAAGCCGAGGCTATTTAAAGCCCGAGTCTGCCCGAGGATCGCCGTGACTTTTGCTTTTGCCCTAGCTCGCTAAACCTAGCCCGCCGCTTGCCGGGATTGCTCGCCGTAGTAGCTTAGGGCCTTGTGTTGGTTTTTTCACCTTCCACCGCCGCCCGCCGCCGCTCGAGAAGAAGGAGGCGTGATCCGGATCCCGAGCGAGGCGATTCGAACGTGACCACGACGTCGCCGGAGGAGCCCGTAGCGCCGCTCTTGGTCGCCGCCCCGCCTCTGGTACACCCCGCTCCACCGCGCCATCGCCGCTTCATGAAGCTCAGTGGAACCGTCCGATCAAGATCCGACGCCCGGATTGCGCCACGTCATCCTACGGTGAGAACCACGTGTGATTCCCAGATTCAATCTCAACCGTTGGATCTAGATCCAACGGCCGGATTGACCACGTTCGCCCCAAACGCGTGCGTCATTAGGTCCGATCAGACCGTTGATTTCCAAATCAACGGCCGGATCGTGCCACGTAACTCTAGCCGCCGCGACCGCGGCGCGCGGAGCACGCCATCGACATGCTGGGCCCCGTGTCACCGCGCCGCGCACGGCGTGAGCTCGAGCATCGACAGGCGGGCCGCTGTCGGCAACAAGAACAGCCGAGCCCCGCTTAACGCCAAGAATGACGTCACCCGAGGGGACCCACTGTCGCCGACACGCGTGAGTCGTGGACCGAGTCCACGGTAGACCCGAGCCGAGCGTGGACCGAGTCCATGGGCTGGCCGACGCCAGACCAATCGAGAGGTCGACACGTGTCGGTGGCCGACGCAATAATTAATTTCCGAAAAAGAAAATGATTTATTAATTCGAAATAATGATTTCAGATTTTGATTCAAACTTCAAACGCTTATAACTTTTGCGTTTCAACTCCGATTTGAGTGATTCAAATTTCTAAATTTGTATAAAATTGAGATCTATCTAATTATGAATTTTATTTAATTTTTGGACTAAAGTTTTTCTCTGTAAAATTATTTAATTGACTATTTAAACTTCAAAATGCTATAACTTTTGCATTTTAACTCCGAATTTGACGATTCCAGTTTCTAAAAATTCATAAAATTATGCTCTCTGTTTATGGACTTTATTTGGATGTTTGGATGTTTTTGTCTACTGTTTTATTCATTGTTTGCACGCTTTACGAGTAGACGTTGAAGTGCCGGAAGGATTCGAAGGAGAAGTATTGACTCAGGATCCAACTCAAGACCAAGAACAAGTACTTTTTGAAGGCAAGTTATGCTTTGACCATGTTGATCCTATTTTGAAACCTATTTTGATTTAACCTATTGCATGCTAGTTCAATTAGAAAATACTTTATTTAAATATGGGAGATTAGATAAATACCAATTTGCTGTATGACACCTTGATTACTTAAATATGTGCCATGACCCCTTGTCACCCTAGTTGTGGATTACTAGTTGGACATTATTAAATTGCCAACATGGGTTTTAGACCGTTGTAGTATCGCTTAGACACCTTTCGTGCTTATGACATGATTTTGGACAATCAAATGTTAATATTGACTTAATGTTATATTGAACTTTGTTTTGGAAAGGTATCATGTGATGTTGATGGCACGTGGTGCATGGTAATCAAGCGGGGTTTGATAAATAGTTTTTCGGCCAGGGCATGTGGCAAGAATAATCAGTGGGCCATTGTGGCATTGGGAATGTTGGTTTGGTTCTTCGGGTAGTCTTGCCCTGGTCACCCTAAGGACTTCACCTTGCAAGCCTTTGAATCGGGTCTAACGTGCAACCACATGTCTCAGAATGGGACGGACCTAGTTGACTAAGTTGCTAATAACGCACTGTGGGACCTCGGGAGGTCAACTACACCCTTTGTGTAAGTTGTGCGGGGAGCGTCATCGGCCGAGGCCAGTACCATCTAGCAGTTGATTGGCCTAAACTTCGCCTTAGCTAAGGGAAGGGTTAGTGTGCAATAGCAGGGAGGACCACTTGTATTGTTAGAGGTTTCAAAGACTTTGTTACGGAACTCGCCTTTGTGGTGTTTATTTGTATCTTGTGGGTAAAGTGCATAACCTCTGCAGAGTGTAGAATCTATTCGAATAGCGGCCCGCTGTATTGGACATCGCCGGGAATTACAAATAAGTGTTAGATTTTCTTAAAATAACTTGGACTTGAAAGGTTGGGTTTGGTTTAATAATGATGTTGATGGAAATGTGGACTAGGATGGGAAAGATGTTTACTAAAATCCTTGAAAAGTTATTTATGCTATACTTGCTTATACTGCTTTCGAATCTACTTATGCTACTTGTTAAATGTCAAGCATCGCAAATATACCATGAGCTATTCCTTTGTATCAAGCCATGCATGTAGTCTATTAGCTTTGCATTCTGTGCATGACTTGCCGAGTACCAAGTACTCACCCTTGCCACAATACAACACAGTTGAAGAGGAGACTACACCACTTTGGAGGAGGAGCTCCAAGAGGAACCGTCTACTTAGGAGCGAGCCGGTCGGTTACTGTGGTATACTTGGATGGCGCCACGAGTTATCTTATTTTTCATTTGCTACTATTTCTCTCTTAATAAGTTTCGCCTGAGGCGTATAATTGTAACTTGACCATAAGGTCGAGTAACCAGTTTGACTATTTAATTAAAGTACTTTATTAGTATCGAGTGGTATGATTGTGATATTCACCGATGTTAAGACTGTGTGCACTAGCGCGTTCCTGGACTAGTGCTGAATACACAGAGGGTCCGGATTTGCAAATTCGGGTCCCGACAGAGGTGGTATCAGAGCCATACTGACCGTAGGCTCAACCCTAGCTAGAATGGTCGTAGAGAGGTTAAAACCTATTTTCTAAAAGCTAAAAGGTTGTCAAGATAAGAAATGATATCTCGACTTATCCCCTTCTCTCTTTTCTTGCCTCTTGCTGAATTTTTCCTTACCTTGTCACGATTTAAAAATTTCGAATTCTTACGTGAGCACTCTTGTGACAGATGGAGGGAGAGTTCAACTACGTCGATCTGGAGGTTGGTCACGCCGCGGAACTTTGGCGTATGCTACAGACTCTTGGAGACTTTGAGAAGCCGCAATACCAAGTGGAAGTGATCAGACAAGCAGGATTGATCAAGGCTTGTGACGTGAAGATTGTGGTGCCTGCTAGGAAGAAGGGCCCAGGCAACCGCCCGATACACCTTTGACCGCCAGGAGGTCTACTATGCAGATGGGTATCCAAGAGGTGTCACGACGAGCAATGCGGCACATTACCCGTATCTACGCCAGAGAGTTGGAGAACACGGTGTTCCGATATCATCCGCGCAGCAATAACCTTCTTGACCCGAAGGCAATTCAGGACGAGGATGCCATGGTCACACAGTTGGCACGACTTTTTGTCGCCCAAGAGGATGTACTCGATGATACAAGCAAGGAGCTACAGAAGGCCCGCAAGGAGATCACGACAGAGAAGAACAGATGGCGGGAAGCTCAAGAGTATGTGTCTCACCTTACGCAAAGGGTTGGAGAGTTAGAGACGGCATTGTATGCACCAGTCGAGGCCGATGCTCGAGCCGCACGAGCTGCACCGGAGGAGCGAGCTTGAGGAGGACATCGCTTCTTCGACTACCACAGATGACACGATTCTTTGGACATGGCAATCGTTTCGCGCCTATGCCGCAAAGATCCGTACCAGTGCCGTGGAGGTTTTCTCGATGAGTGGCGTAGGTTCTATAGTGAGACTCCTTCGCCGAGTCGCGTCATAGAATAAAGAGTCACCCTTTAGGCGTTAGACTTGAGTGTTAGTTCAATTTGGATTTTCATTGCTTCTTTGAGTGTGCAGTATGTGTTGCAGGCCTTTAGGCATTGTAAGCAACCATACCAAGTTATTGATATCATTAGTTAATAAAGTTAGACCTTAAAGTTACACCTTTCGCCCCGCATAAGTTCCATATTACTTGTCTATTCTTGTTTCCCTCTCATCTCTAAAACCTAGAGCAAATCGACAGATGGTGAACACCCGCGGAAACCTTGGAGGCAATGGGAGTGGTTCTCGCCAATGAAAACCCCAATGATGGAGCACCAGCACCGCCACTGGATATGCAGAATTTCGGAGCTTTTCTCGCTGCTCAGACTCAGTTGATGCATGCTATTATGCAACAGATGCAAAACGTCACTGCTCAGGCCACAGCTAATCAAGTCAATCAGGGACAACGCCAGAATACAAGACTGTCAGAGTTTATGAGGACTCACCCACCCACTTTCTCTGGGAATGCCAACCCATTGGAGGCCGATGATTGGTTAAGGTCAATTGAGAGGAAGCTACACATTGCTCAATGCATAGGAAATGAGAAGGTACTCTACGCTTCTCATCAGTTGGAAGGAACAGCCGCCGAATGGTGGGAGAACTTCTGTGCCACGCAAGAGAATCCTCAGGACATCACTTGGGAAGAGTTCACAGCTGCATTCCGTCAGTATCACGTGCCTGAAGGAATCATGGATCTTAAGAAGAAGGAGTTCAGAGCCTTTGAAGCAAGGTAATCACCAGTGGTCGACTACTGAACAAGTTCACACGGCTTGCTCGCTACGCACTGAGGATGTAGCGACAGATAAAGCCGAGCAGTCTCGCTTCATGAAGGGACTTAACTCAGGACTACAAGTAGGGTGATCACCCACACCTTTCCAGATTTCCAAGAGTTGGTGAATAAGGCGCTTATTCTTGAGGACAAGCGCAAGGAACCGGATGAGAACAGAAGCGCAGGATGCAACAGCGAGGATCACGCCAGGAACGCAATGGCGTCGAGAGTTGCACCAAATCGATTTTTCAATTCCGGCCACAACAAATGCGACAAGGACACCGTCACGGCACCAAGACCCGTCAATCAAAACTATCAGACCCGACCCGGCCCGAAACGCCGCTCGAGCGATCGGCAAGGAAACGATTGGGCCAGCTGCTACAAGCGCAACGAGCCAGACACTTTGCCATGATTGTCCAAAGAAAACAGCGAGAGTAACCCGATTCGCTTCAACACAGGATCCACACGGCTAGGCGCCCGGCACGGGAACCACATCCTGCAGTGGTGAGGCCGAGTCAACCATGTCACCGCGGATGCAACTGCGAGAATGCTACGGACGTCGTCTTGGGTAAGTTGCTAGTCAACTTCAGTACACCTGCTTGATTTTGTTTGATTCCGGAGCGTCGCATTCGTTTGTGTCGCAAGGCTTTGCTGCTAAAAATGATTTGGGGATTGCAAGACTTAAATGCATGCTTTTAGTTCAAACCCACAGTTCCGAACTCCGAGCGAAAGTAGGATGTTCCGGGTGAGAATACTAATAGATGGGATAGAGTTCCTAGCGAACCTTATTATTTTGGAGACCCGGACCTTAGATGTTATTTTGGGAATGGATTGGTTATCCAAACACAAGGCCGTATTGGATTGTGGGCGAAGGACTATCTCGATTGAGAGCAGTGGGGAGAAAGTGGAATTTCAAGCCACTTGATTAGAGATGGACAGATGATGGTTAAGCAGTACCAAGACAATCGGCATAGAGGATGTCTTAGTAGTAAATGAGTACCCGGATGTTTTTCCTGAAGATCTACAGTATGCCGCTTGAGACGAGGACATAGAGTTTGTGATAGAGCTTATACCTGCAGTACGCCGATAGCAAAGAGACCTTATCGGATGTCCACCGAAGAGTTGGTAGAGATGAAGAAACAGCTTGAAGAGCTAATGGAGAAAGGATTTATCAGACCGAGTTCGTCGCCGTGGGGAGCGCCAGTGTTGTTTGTCAAGAAGGACGGGAGTTTCAGGATGTGCATTGACTACCGTGCACTCAATGAAGTCACCGTGAAGAATAAGTACCCGCTACCCAGGATCGATGATTTGTTTGACCAGTTAAGAGGAGCCGAAGTCTTCTCCAAGATTGATCTAAGATCGGGATACCATCAGTTGAAGATCAGATCAGAGGATATTCCGAAGACCGCATTCTCGTCAAAATATGGACATTACGAGTTTACAGTTATGTCCTTTGGATCGAGCAGCGCCCGACATATTTCATGAATATGATGAATAAGGTGTTCATGGAATATTTGGACAAGTTTGTTGTCGTGTTCATAGATGATATCCTAATCTACTCCAAGACAGAGGATGAACATGCAGAGCACTTGAGGCGAGTTTTGGAAAAGCCGAGGAACGACAACTCTTCGCCAAGTTCGGCAAGTGTGATTTTTGGAAGGGCGAGGTGGAGTTCCTCGGACATGTAATGACCTTGAAGAGTCGCCAGTAGATCCAAGCAAGGTAGAAGTGTTACATTGGGAGCGGTAGAAGACCGTGACCCAGATCCGGAGTTTCCTTGGAATGGCAGGATACTATCGCCGTTTCATTGAAGGCTTTTCGACAATTGCGAAACCTCTCACGCAATTCTTGAAAAAGGAGAAGTTTGCATGGACGCCTTGAGTGCGAAAGGTTTTCAAGAATCAAGAAAAGATTGACATCGGCGCCAATGTTAGTTCTCTGATGTTAATCAAAGCTTTGATATTTATTGTGACGCATCGCCAAGGACTTAGATGTGTCTTGTCTGAGAATGGAAAGGTCGCCGCTTATGCATCAAGGCAGTTGAGGTCGCATGAGGAAAATTATCCGACGCATGACCTAGAGCTAGCTGCCGTAGTGCATGCCTTGAAGATATGGCGTCACTATCTGATCGGGAACAGATGTGAAGTGTATACGGATCATAAGAGCCTTAAATACATATTCACCCAGTCGGATCTGAACATGAGGCAGAGGAGATGGTTAGAGTTGATCAAGGACTACAATGTTGGAATCCATTACCATCCCGGGAAGGCCAACGTAGTAGCCGATGCTCTGAGTCGGAAAAGCCATATTGTGAGTATGTTGCTAGCCACAAGTCAGGATGAGCTATGTGAGGATTTCCAGAGAATGAAGATTGAGGTGGTACCTAGCGGATTCTTGGCCACATTGGAAGTAAAGCCTACCCTAGAGGGTCAGATCCGAGAAGGACAGAAGGATGATGACAAGATCCGCAGGATTAAGTCCATCAAGGAAGAAGGCAAGGCAGAGGATTTCAAGTTGGATGAGCAAGGCACGTTATGGATGAAGGATCGCATTTGTGTACCGAACAAAAAGGAGCTGAAGCAGTTGATTCTAGAAGAAGCCCATGACTCCAAATATTCAATTCACCCAGGAAGTACCAAGATGTATCAGGATTTGAAGGAAAGATTCTGGTGGCCGAGCATGAAGCGTGAAGTTGCTGAGCATGTTGCATTATGCGACGTATGCCAGAGAGTCAAGGCAATGCATCAGAGACCAGCAGGGCATTGCGTTGAAAATACCTGAGTGGAAGTGGGAGGAAATCGGAATGGATTTCATTACCGGTTTGCCTAAGACTCAAGGAGGTTATGACTCCATATGGGTTATAGTGGATCGCTTGACCAAGGTCGCCCATTTTATCCCCGTGAAGACCACTTACTCGAGAGATAAGTTAGCAGAGTTGTATATGATCAGGATCGTCTGTTTGCACGGAGTGCCAAAGAGGATTGTATCAGACGAGGTACCCAATTTACCTCAAGATTCGGAATAGATTGCATGAAGCCATGGGAACCCGTTTGAACTTGATGACCTATCATCCACAGACGGATGGGCCAGGCCAGAAAGAGTCAATCGATTACGGAGGATATGCTAAGAGCGTGTGCATTGGCTTATGCTACCTCTTGGGATAAGAGTTTGCCGTATGCCGAAGTTCGGGCCATTACAATAATAGTTACCAGGCTAGTTTACGATGTCACCATTTGAGGCCTTTGTATGGTCGACCCTGTCGGACGCCATTAAATTGGAATGAGGCCGTGGCGCCCGTGTCTTCGGCCTGATATTCTTCAAGAAGTGAAGAAGCGATTGCCATGATTAGGAAAGGTTGAAGATAGCCCAATCACGACAGAAGAGTTATCGCGACAAATCGTCGCCGGGATTTGAGTTTTGAACCGTAAGACTATGTATACCTCGAGTTACGCCTCTCGGGGAGTTAAGAGGTTCCATGCCAAAGGAAAACTTGCACCCGTTATGTTGGACCATTTAAGATTTTGAGCCGCAGAGGCGAAGTTGCTTATCACCGGAGTTGCCACGATCGTTAGCGAGGAGTACATGACGTGTTCCACGTGTCCCAGTTGAAGAAGTGTCTCCGAGTACCTGAGGAACAGACACCGCTAGAGTCAATTGAGTTGCAAGAAGATTTGACTTACAAGGAGCATCCCGTGAAGATTTTGGACACTATGGATCGAGAGACCAGAAATAAGTCAACCCGCTTATGTAGAGTTCAGTGGAGCAACCATGCAGAGAGCGAAGCAACTTGGAAGCGCGAAGAGGATTTGAAGAAAGAGTTTCCAAACCTATTCTCAGAGTAAGCCCCAATCTCGGGACGAGATTCTATTAAGGGGGGGAGGTTTGTAACACCCCAAAATTTTGTTTTTCTTAAATTATTGTGTAATTTGGCACTTTGGTGAATTTTTGAAATTTTCTGGAATTTATTTGGAATTTATTTGAATTTATTCCATTTTGAAATAATTAAAGAATTAAACTTTGCAAATAAAATTTTGTTGGAAATATTTTATTTGAGTCCCAAATACCCTAAAATATTTTCCAGAATTTTTCTGGAATTTTTCTGAGTCTTTTGCTATTTTTAATGAATTAAATGAATTTCTGGGAATTAATTTGAATATTTAATCATTTGGAAAATGCGAGTGGGTTTATCTTGTTCATCCGATCGAAGTCGAACCAGTCGGACTCGAGTCCGAGCCACGTGACTCGACCGAACCCGACCCTAAACCTAATTGATCCGGCCAGTTGGATCGAGATCCAACAGTCGAGATTGGGCACCGATTCGGCCGGGTCGGCTCGGACCCGCGCGCTGGCAATCGTGGCCGTTGATCGGACACGTGTGCGCCATGGTCGTCGTCTCCGCCGAGTCCGGATCGGATTACGCCGCTGCGTCCTCCGCCGCATCCGTTAGTGGTTACTGATTGAGCGAAGCCGAGGCTATTTAAAGCCCGAGTCTGCCCGAGACCGCCGTGACCCAGCGCTACTTTTGCCCTAGCTCGCTAAACCCTAGCGGCGCCGCTTGCCGGGATTGCTCGCCGTAGTAACAGGGCCTTGTGTTGGTTTTTCACCTTCATGCGCCGTCCGCCGTCGCGAGAAGAAGGAGGCGGATCCGGATCCCGAGCGAGCGGTCGAGCGTGACCACGACGCGTCGCCGGAGGAGCCCGTAGCCGCGCCCTTGGTCGTCGTCCCGTCTCCGGTACACCGCTTCCGCGCGCGCCATCGCCGCCCGCGAGCTCCGTGATCCGGCGTCGGATTGCGCCACGTCATCCACGGTGAGAACGACGTGTGATTCCCAGATCAATCTCAACCGTTGGATCTAGATCCAACGGCCGGATTGACCACGTTCGCCCCAAGCGTGCGTCATTAGGTCCGATCAGACCGTTGATTTCCAAATCAACGGCCGGATCATGCCACGTAGTTTCAGCCGCGCGACTGCGGCGTGGGAGCACGCCATCGACATGTGGGGCCCTGTCGGTCACCGCGGCCACGGCGTGAGCCCGAAAGCCATCGACGGGCGGGCGCTGTCGCCAAGAACAGCCGAGCCCCACTAACGCCAAAGAATGACGTCACGAGGACCCACTGTCGCCGACACGTGGAGTCGTGGACCGAGTCCACAGTAGACCCGAGCCGAGCGTGGACCGAATCCATGGGCCGGTGGCGACGCCGAGACCAATCGAGGTGACACATGTCCAGCCGACGCAATAATTAATTTCCGAAAAGAAAATGATTTATTAATTCGAAATAATGATTTGATTTTGATTCAAACTTCAAACGCTTATAACTTTTGCGTTTCAACTCTGATTTGAGTGATTCAAATTTCTAAATTTGTATAAAATTGAGATCTATCTAATTATGAATTTTATTTAATTTTTGGACTAAAGTTTTTCTCTGTAAAATTATTTAATTGACTATTTAAACTTCAAAATGCTATAACTTTTGCATTTTAACTCCGAATTTGACGATTCCAGTTTCTAAAAATTCATAAAATTATGCTCTCTGTTTATGGACTTTATTTGGATGTTTGGATGTTTTTGTCTACTGTTTTATTCATTGTTTGCACGCTTTACGAGTAGACGTTGAAGTGCCGGAAGGATTCGAAGGAGAAGTATTGACTCAGGATCCAACTCAAGACCAAGAACAAGTACTTTTTGAAGGCAAGTTATGCTTTGACCATGTTGATCCTATTTTGAAACCTATTTTGATTTAACCTATTGCATGCTAGTTCAATTAGAAAATACTTTATTTAAATATGGGAGATTAGATAAATACCAATTTGCTGTATGACACCTTGATTACTTAAATATGTGCCATGACCCCTTGTCACCCTAGTTGTGGATTACTAGTTGGACATTATTAAATTGCCAACATGGGTTTTAGACCGTTGTAGTATCTTTGCTTAGACACACTACGTGCTCATGACATGATTTTGGACAATCAAATGTTAATATTGACTTAATGTTATATTAAACCTGTTTTGGAAAGGTATCATGTGATGTTGATGGCACGTGGTGCATGGTAATCAACTGGGGTTTGATAAATAGTTTTTCGGCCAGGGGCATGTGGCAAGAATAATCAGGTGGGCGGTTGTGGCATTGGGAATGTTGGTTTGGTTCTTGGGTAGTCTTGCCTGGTCACCCTAAGGACTTCACCTTGCAAGCCTTTGAACTGGGTCTAACGTGCAACCACATGTCGTAATGGGACGGACCTAGTTGACTAAGTTGCTAATAACGCACTGTGGGACCTCGGGAGGTCAACTACACCCTTTGTGTAAGTTATGCAGGGGGGCGTCTGGAAGTGAGGCCGGATACCCATCTAACGGTTGATTGGTCTAAACTTCGCCTTAGCTAAGGGAAGGGTTAGTGTGCAATAGCAGGGATGACCACTTGTATTGTTAGAGGTTTAGAAAGACTTTGTTACTGAACTCGCCTTTGTGGTGTTTGATTGTATCTTGTGGGTAAAGTGCATAACCTCTGCAGAGTGTAGAATCTATTCGAATAGCGCGTCATGATATTGGACATCGCTCGGGAATTACAGTCAAGGGTTAGATTTTCTTAAAATAACTTGGACTTGAAAGGTTGGGTTTGGTTTAATAATGATGTTGATGGAAATGTGGACTAGGATGGGAAAGATGTTTACTAAAATCCTTGAAAAGTTATTTATGCTATACTTGCTTATCTGCTTCGAATCTACTTATGCTACTTGTTAAATGTCAAGCATCGCAAATATACCTGAGCTATTCCTTTGTATCAAGCCATGCATGTAGTCTATTAGCACATTCGTGCATTGCATGACTTCTTTGAGTACCAAGTACTCACCCTTGCCACAATACAACACCAGTTGAAGAGGAGACTACACCAGCTTTGGAGGAGGAGCTCCAAGAGGAACCGTCTACTTAGGGAGCGAGCCCAGTCAGTTGCCTGTGGTATACTGGATGGCGCCACGAAGTTATCTTATTTTTCCGCTGCTACTATTTCTCTCTTAATAAGTTTCGCCCTGCGAGGCGTATAATTGTAACTTGACCATAAGGTCGAGTAACCAGTTTGACTATTTAATTAAAGTACTTTATTAGTATCAAGTGGTATGATTGTGATATTCACCGATGTTAAGACTGTGTGCACTAGCGCGTTTCTGGACTAGTGCTGAATACACAGAGAGTCCGGATTTGCAAATTCGGGTCCCGACAGCATTGAGTGAGAAATAAACCCGAAAAATTGCCCCAACTCCTAGTGTCACCCTCTCTAAATGAGAGTAAGAATTCAGCTACTAACATTGGCAACATGAGCTACTATATCATCTTGCATATGCTGAAATAGAGTACATTGTAAATTGGCTACTTTTATTTAAATATAACTACTTGATACTGAAGTGGTAATGACTACATAAGATGTACACGTATAAAAATAGTCATTACCATGATGATTCTCTCTTGCTAACAATATGCTCAATTCAGGGGCAAAGTTGCTGAAGGTATTGATTTTGATCGACACTACGGCAGACTTGTGATCATGTTTGGTGTTCCTTTCCAGTACACACTCAGCAGGTGGATTCACTGTTCACTTTTCACATTTAGATTCAGTTCTGTGCACTATTTGATCTTGGTCCCTAAGCTAGCATTACTTCTGTACCTATGAGTGTTTCGTCATATTCATATGCAAAATTATAAATCTATATCGACTTGTGGCATCCCAATGTTCTAGGCTGGATATCTTGGTCCCTACATCGACTTTCTCACGTAGTAACAGCCTTCTTTTGCATGTACACTATTTACAGGATATTGCTTGCTAGGTTGGAGTACCTAAGAGAAACATTTCAGATAAAGGAGGGTGACTTCCTGACATTTGATGCTTTGGTACTAATTCTACTTCTGTCAGGAGGGAGAAAGGCCTGCTGATTTGTAGCTTTTGTATTCTATAAACATCTTTAACAAAGTTTTCTTGACATTTTTAAATTCTGTGAATGTCAGAGGCAAGCTGCCCAGTGTGTTGGCCGTGTGATTCGTTCTAAAGCAGATTATGGGATGATGATATTTGCTGACAAGAGGTACTTGATTACTGCATTGACTTGTGAGTCGGAATAGTAGAGCTTAACTGATGATCATCAAGAAAACCTCCTAGATCCAAAGGTCGTGCCGTCTAGATTAGCAGCTGTTTTAGTTTAAACTGCTTCAATGAAATGTCCTTGGAAGTTATATGCTGCATGAAGGTTGACTGTCCAAACTAAAAAGTGTGCATTGGGCCATTGTATTGTCGCAAATAAATGTTACTGCTTATATTCATTACTTGATTTAGTAATTAGGTGCTCTGGGCCTTGGGTATACTGTATCTTGAACATATTGTAGGGCTTATGAACCATAATATATCTTTCAGATTTGTTTTAGATATTTTGAACATATTGTAGGTTTATCATTTCATCATCGGCATTGCAATTATTATTCTGCCTATTTCCCTACCTTATTGGTCAGTGGTCACCAAGCGACCATATCTCTACTATTCTAAAGCAGCACTTGGTGGCAGTGGTTCGTTCTTCCCACGTCATTAATTGCCGCTTAATTGCCCTACGCAAGAAACGAAGCGTTGCTTTAATTAGCTAGCTTTTGCAAGAAAGGAAGCGTTAAAGATAGATGTTTGATCTTGTGAAATAATTTTTTTTATTTTTTAATCTTTATTTTTCGTTATCAATTTTGTTTTTCGTAGTAGCGCACGGGCATGTAACTAGTATACTAATAAAAGTGACCATACTCCTGGCTTACTAAATGCATGGTATTTATCACTTGCAGATACAGTCGGCATGATAAGCGGTCTAAACTGCCTGGGTGGATACTGTCACATTTGCATGATGCCCACCTAAATCTGAGCACCGATATGGCTTTGCATATAGCTCGCGAGGTATGTTTTCGTGACATTTTTTCACTTGATACTAGCTTTAAAGCTTGAATTGCTTTGGGGCATTGTAATTTGGATGGGTAGCTGATGAAGCGATGCCTTGCCAAAGCTGTTATCTTGCAGACTACACATGCACAAACTTCCATGATTATGACATGCTTGTAGTGCAACTTGTTGCATTTGTGCCCAACTTGTTAGCATTGGGTCGTTCTTTTTCGTAGCGGCATTCACGGAATTTGTCACAATTTTTTAGAGGATGTTCTGACGTTTGTTCAACTTGCCATCTGTTTTTTTGTAATAGTTTCTCCGGAGGATGGCACAGCCGTATGACAAGACCGGGAGCGGCGGCAAGAAGACGCTTCTGACCGAGGACGACTTGCAGAATATGGCTCAGGACGCCATGGAGATGTGAAACAGAGGGGGAGAGGGAGAGGGAGAGGAAGAGAGGGAGAGGGAGAGGAAGGGAGTTGTCTGTACTCTAGGACACAAATTAATTGAAGTCATGGTCACTGATATACAAAAAAAAAAGGCTGCTCTACTCGTATGATCAGGCATGAATTCAGACTTGAGGGTGCAAGCTAACAGATGCTAAGTAGCTGCAGCTTACACGGATTCATTCATTCAAACTTCACCTAGAGGAATCTGAACTCTGATTTTAGACTCTGTTTCTGAATGAAAACAATCTTATGCTAATACACCACGGTGTCGAAGGCCAGGTGTACCTTGTTGTGAAAATATGCACAGGAGGCCGACGCACACGCATGCACCCTGTGACAACGCGACGGCAGCAGCAGTGAGACGCTAGCTGCACGACATGAGCCCAGGTACCTCCACCAGGTGGCGGCGACGGACACCGTGCTCCACTCAGCCCGTGCCCTGTGTTAGACAATATCTTAACTATTATAAGAATGAGTTGGTGGTAATGGTGAGTCTGACAGGTCTTAGATCAGAACAGTAGGGGCTCAAGGCCTAGTAGATGAGTCACTATTGTCTTGCTAATCTATAGTTGTAAATCCGCTGGACAACTTAATATAGATGATTTGATTTATTTACTAGCTTACAAAGATATGTTTTGCTTGATATATGTGTTACAGAAAATTGATTTATTGTATGGTTTAGGATCCTGCATTATAATTATGTATTATTCTCTTTTGAAATTCCGTTGCAACGCACAGGCATCTTACTAGTAACATGTATATGTAACATGTTAATGTTCTGCTGTGATTCACCAAAGACAGTAATCAATCTATTGCAAGTTGTTAAGTTTGGTGTAACAATCCTATCTCTGGCCATATCACAACAGAACGACTGGTTTGTAACCCACGCAAGGGGATGTTCCTTGCACCTATAAACACGAAGCCGCCTGATGCCGAGAGGCACGGTGTTTCCACTATTCCAAACGCACCTTTGAATTTCTCATGGTATCAGAGCTAAAAAAACTTCCATCCAGATCCATCATGACATCCTCTTCCTCCACCGGGAATCCTCTCGTCGGCATCACCATCAGCGAAAAGCTGTCCAAAAACAACCATGCCATGTGGAGAGCTCAAGTCCTCACCGCCATCCGGGGATCGCGCCTAATGGGCTATCTCACCGGAGAAACTGCTGCACCAACTGTTATGGTGGATGGCCAGGTTGATGGCAAGGACTGCAAAGTCCGGAACCCGGCGTATGAGGACTGGTATGCCACGGACCAGCAAGTCCTTGGGTTCATCCTCTCCTCCCTCTCACGGGAGATCATGTCCCAGATCGCCACAAAGCCAACGGCGATAGCGGCATGGACTGCGCTCAAGGCTATGTTCTCGAAACAGACTTGTGCGCGTGCAGTAAACACGTGCCTCGCCCTCGCAATAGCGCAAAAGGGCACTCAATCTGTTGCGGAGTACGTTGGGAAGATGCGAGCCCTAGGAGATGAGATGGCCGCCGCCGGAAGAGCACTGGAAGATAAAGAGCTAGTGGAATACATTCTCACCGGCCTCGACTACGACTTCAACCCCATCGTTTCCGCGCTGATCACAAGGACGGATCCCGTCACCGTGAACGAGCTGTACTCACAGCTCCTCGCCTTTGAGACCCACACGGCTCTCCAAGACAACTCTAGATCCTCGGTTAATGCTACAAGTCGAGGAGGACGTAGTCGTGGCGGAGGAAATAGCCGCAGACGCGGCACTGGGCGCAACAGCGCCGAACGTGGTCGTGGCGGCCACAGCAAGAACACTTACAGCGGCAGCTTCCAGCGCCGAGGAGGCAACACCGGTGGACGGGCCAACTCCAACAACAATCGACCCATCTGTCAAGTGTGCCGCAAGGAAGGGCATACTGCCGACAGATGCTGGCACCATTTTGATGAAGATTATGTGCCTGAGGAGAGATATGTTGCTGCCGCGACCAACTCCTACAACGTCGACACCAATTGGTATACCAACACTGGCGCCACTGATCATATTACTGCTGATTTGGAGAAGCTGACAACTCGTGACAAGTACCATGGTACGGATCAGATTCACACCGCTAGCGGTGCAGGTATGCACATTGAACATACTGGTCAATCTACTATTCATGCCCATAATCGTGATCTTAGTCTTAAAAATATCCTGCATGTTCCGTCCACCTCAAAGAATCTAATCTCTGTTCATCATCTAGCCAGTGATAATGATGTTTTTCTTGAATTTCATCCTGATTTCTTTTTTATAAAGGATCGGGACACGAGGAGTATTCTTCTTAGAGGGACCTGTCACAAGGGTCTATACCCTCTACCTACTTCGATATTCACAAAGCATGCTTTTGGAGTGAGCAATGTTCCCATTGATAGGTGGCACAGTCGCCTAGGCCACCCTGCTATCCCTATCGTAGAAAGAGTCATTAGGAATCATAATCTTTCTTTCATAGAGTCCAATAAACAGTCTGTGTGTGATGCTTGTCAGCAAACAAAAAGTCATCAGTTGCCCTACCCCAAATCTACTAGCAAGTCTAGTCATCCTCTGGAACTTGTATTTTCCGATGTATGGGGTCCTGCACCTGATTCAGTTGGTCGTTACAAATATTGTGTGTTTCATAAATGATTTTAGCAAATTCACATGGGTCTATCTATTGAAATTTAAACATGAAGTTCTTCAGAAATTTCATGATTTTCAGAACCTTGTTGAGCACTTGTTTAATCGAAAAATTATCTCCATGCAAACTGATTGGGGTGGTGAGTATAAGAAACTTCACTCCTTCTTTACCAAAATTGGTATATCCCATCTTGTTTCTTGCCCACATGCGCATCAACAAAATGGATCTGCTGAACGCAAACACAGACGTATTGTTGAAGTTGGACTCTCTCTTCTAGCACATGCACACATGCCACTAAAATTTTGGGATGAAGCCTTCCTCGCTGCCACATTCCTCATTAACCGAACTCCAAGTAAAACGATCAATTTTTCATCTCCTCTAGAACGCCTCTTTCATACAAAGCCAGACTACAAATCCTTGAGAACCTTTGGTTGTGCATGTTGGCCTAACCTTCGACCATATAACAAGCATAAACTTGCTTTTCGATCGAAACAATGCACCTTCCTTGGCTACAGCAGCTTGCATAAAGGCTTTAAGTGCCTAGACAATTCCACGGGCAGAGTTTATATCTCTCGTGACGTTATCTTTGATGAAGAGCTCTTTCCATTCTCAAAACTTCATCCCAATGCTGGATCTAGACTCAAATCTGAAATTCTTCTCCTTCATCCCACTTTACAACAAACTCTTCCTGGGAATGAATCAGTGATTGATCATATGTCTAATGTTGCTAATGATTTTGAGTCAGATACAGCTACAGGCAATTTACAGGAACCGGTGCCCCCAGCAGAGACAGGCCCGGCCCCTGGAGTTGATCCCCTGAGCATGTCTTCCTCGGGATTGTCTCCTGCTTGCACTGCTGCCGCGCCTCGTACTGCCTCGCCCTTGCGACCGCGCCCACCCGGTGCTGTCACGTCGCCAATGCGGGGGGCAAATCCAGCTCCACCGCAATCATCACCAATTGGCGACGCGCAGGCGGAAGGGCAGGCTGTAGTAGCTGCTGATTCTGTTGATTCTCCTGTCGAGCTATCAACTGATGCTGCTGATTCTGCTAATTCTCCTGTCGAGCTATCAACTGATCCTTCTCCAGCGAGTCCGGTACAACCTGAAGATCAATACCGTCCAAGAACTCGGTTGCAAGCTGGGATTAGAAAACCAAAGGTATATTCTGATGGCACTGTTCGATATGGATGCTTTACTTCTAATGGTGAACCACAACATCTAGCTAAAGCTTTAGGCAACACTCATTGGAAAAATGCAATGGGCATAGAATATGATGCTCTAGTAAAAAATAAAACTTGGCATCTAGTTCCACCACAAAAGGCAGGAATATCATAGATTGTAAATGGGTCTATAAAATCAAAAGGAAAGCTGATGGCAATCTAGACAGATACAAAGCTCGCTTAGTTGCAAAGGGGTTCAAGCAAAGGTATGGAGTGGACTATGAGGATACCTTTAGTCCAGTAGTAAAAATGGCCACTATTAGAGTCATCTTATCCATAGCTATCTCTAGAGGATGGAACTTGAGACAACTTGATGTTCAAAATGCATTCCTGCATGGGTTACTAGAAGAAGAGGTTTACATGAAGCAACCTCCAGGTTTTGAAGATAGATCTCTGCCAAATTATGTTTGTAAGTTAGACAAGGCCCTCTATGGTCTCAAACAAGCGCCTCGTGCCTGGTATGCTCAACTTAGTTCAAAGCTTCTTGATCTCGGTTTTAGTTCCTCAAAGGCCGATACTTCTTTATTTTACTTTAACAAAGGTGGAGTTACAGTCTTTGTGTTAATTTATGTTGATGACATAGTAGTTGCAAGCTCTAAAGAAGAAGCTACAAGCACTCTACTGAAGAATCTAAAACAAGAGTTTGCATTAAAAGACTTGGGCGAACTACACTACTTCTTGGGTATAGAAGTGAGCAAGGTACGCAACGGCATTGTTCTAACTCAGGAAAGATATGCCTCGGACTTGATAAAAAGAGTCAACATGACTGAGTGCAAGGCAATTAGCACTCCGCTATCAACAAGTGAAAAACTATCGGCTCATGAAGGAACTCCACTAGGTGAGAAAGATGCTACTCAGTATAGGAGCATTGTAGGTGCTCTTCAGTATCTAACACTTACCAGGCCGGATATAGCATTTCCTGTTAACAAGGTGTGCCAATTTCTTCACTCACCAACACTGGTGCATTGGGCAGCGGTAAAAAGAATAGTAAGATATCTGAAACAGAGTACCAAAGTCGGTCTAAAGATCGTCAAGTCCAGCTCCATGTTGGTAAATGGATTTACAGATGTTGATTGGGTAGGATCCTTTGATGATAGAAAATCTACAGGAGGTTTTGCCATATTCCTAGGATCAAATTTGGTTTCTTGGAATGCCAGAAAGCAGGCTACTGTGGCTAGGTCAAGTACAGAAGCTGAGTATAAAACCTTAGCAAATGCAACGGCTGAAATAATGTGGATTCAGACATTACTCAAAGAAATTGGTGTACAAAGTCCTGCTCAGGCAAAGCTGTGGTGTGACAATATGGGTGCAAGATATTTATCGTCCAACCCAGTGTTTCACGCAAGAACGAAACACATAGAAGTTTATTATCATTTTGTCAGGGAACGAGTGGCAAATAATCTGTTGAATATAGACTTTGTTCCTTCAGCTGATCAAGTAGCAGACGGCTTCACTAAAGCTTTGACAGTAAGACAATTAGAAAACTTTAAGCACAATCTCAACCTCACTCGGTTATGATTGAGGGGGGCTGTTAGACAATATAACATGTATATGTAACGTGTTAATGTTGTGCTGTGATTCACCAGAGACAGTAATCAATCTATAGCAAGTTGTTAGAGTTTGGTGTAACAATCCTATCTCTGGCCATATCACAACAGAACGACTGGTTTGTAATCCACGCAAGGGGAGGTTCCTTGCACCTATAAACACGAAGCTGCCTGATGCCGAGAGGCACGGCGTTTCCACTATTCCAAACACGCCTCTGAATTTCTCACCCTGTTCAGCAGTGACCTCGGCACCGTAGCCGTGCCGCCGCCTGCCAGCGCGACGACCATCTGGTCGCCGGAGATGGCCAGCGCTGTTCGTCAGACGGGACGGCCAACTTGAGCGAGGCGACCCCGCCGTTGTCTCACCCTACGGCCGGCCCTATCCCATTTGAAATTAACAACCCACACGTCCACCGCCGGCGAGGCAAGGTGAGTGCGTGACGGCCGCTGGTGAGGAGAGAGGCGGCGTGATCACCATCATATCAAATATAAGCGATCCAGATCCAGATAGGATTGTCAAACGGGCATGTTGACTCTCGGTTGAACAGTCTGATCGGTACTGGGCGGTCCGGACTCTATTCATTAGTGGACGAATCTAAATTATTTTTTAGAATTTTTTTACTATATATTAGGTATTATCTTGTACATAAATATTAATCTAATAAAGAGATAACTTTGCTCCCTACATGATGTGTGTGTTTCTATTTTTGTTCGTGTGATTGCATTGGCGTGCTGTCAATTGGTGCGGGTGAACGACTACGTTTTACAACATGTTATCAGCACGAAGCTTTACAAGGCTAAAGCCAACGTTTATCATTATATATTCTTTATAAGTATATCAATCTTGTTTTCATGATACTAATCATGGATTCGATGGTTATTTTGCAAGTTGTTCGTACGAGAGATTGATCTCATCAAACAAAGATGAAATTACATGCATGGATGAACGCATGAAGCTCTACGTGTGGCCGTTGCTAATCGTCTAACTGCGCATCGGTCGACATTGCATCGAATTCCTTCGGCTTGAAACTACTCTAAGCCCTAAGTAAGTTGCAATTACGTAAGTGCACCTTTGCGAGTTTTTGATCCTGTAGATCATATCAATTAATTATTGTTGATACTACTGTTCATCATAAAAAAAAAACAATTCGGCCCTCGCATGCCGTGCCGCCATGGCCAAAAGCCAGGACGCACGAACCGAGGCGGCGGAGCCCAAAGTCTCGTTTTCACACGAAGGTGCCGGAAGTCATGCCACAACTGCTCGTTTTAGAGCCAATGGCGACGGTAGCAAAGTGACCCCTTGTTTCACGCGACGACGCAGGAAGTCACGTCGTGACTCTTCAATCACCACGCCCATGGAGAATGTGGCGCGTTGGCTCAGCTTCTGCGCACTCGCCGCCGGAGAGATTGACTGTGACCCGCCACCACACCGGTTTTCCCTGGCGCATGAAAACGCTGGCGATTGAGGGCGCGCTTAGAGCACGCCTGCCTTGCTCCCGCACCAGCTCGGATCCATGCACTCCAGTGGCGGCGACGGCACACGCCCGCCCTGCTCTCGCGCCGGTTCGGATCCGCGCACTCCGGTAGCAATGGCGGCACACGCCCGCCTTGCTCTCGCGCCGGCTCGGATCCACGAGTTACAGCGGCAGCGACAGTAACCCCGTCGGCCGCAACGAAGACGTGCGCTCGCTGACACCGGATTGATCCATCCGACCCCTTTTTAATGTCGCACGGATTGGGCCCTAAATGGGCCATGAGGCCCAAGGGCCGTACGACCCATCAAATTTTTTCTAGAAAAAGGAATAAACAATGGAGTTTTACCTTTTTGCACTTCGGTTTTCTCTAATTTCAGGAGTTAGTAAATAAATTATGAAAAAAATTGATAATAAACCCTAAAAACTAGGTTTTTAGGTATATGGGCTTCCGTAAAATTGGCAAAAATATTATACCTAGCACACATTAGAAGTTCCATACACTGGGTTTACTTTTCTAGCTCTTTTCCTTGTTTAACACGTGCTAAATTATTTTTTATGTTAT
The DNA here is from genome assembly GCA_036346355.1 of Rhipidocladum racemiflorum. Lineage (NCBI taxonomy): Eukaryota > Viridiplantae > Streptophyta > Magnoliopsida > Poales > Poaceae > Rhipidocladum > Rhipidocladum racemiflorum. Next base: position 83,702,446 of record CM070577.1, read on the forward strand.
TCAAGTAATTATGAAAATTGCTTAAGTATTAACAGAAAATTATAAAAATTGCTAGAAAACTCTAGAAAATTGTAATGACATATTGATTATATCATGTCTCTTGTTTTATTTTCCATATCATTATTTCATATTGATATGTGTTGAAATTTAAATTTTCTATTATTACGTAATTCTGAAAATTGCTTGGTTATTAGCAGAAATTATGGAAAAAGCTAGAAAAATTCTAGACAGAATATTGGGAACATTGCGTCTTTGAATTTATTATCCTAATGTAATTTCATGTTAAAATTTATTTTTCTGCTATTTAGTAATTTTGAATATTACTTAAATAATTAGCAAAAAACTATAAAAATTGCTGGGGCAATTCTGGAGAATTTTAGATAATTATCTACTGAAAAAATATAGACAGTACTTTACTTTTTGAAGAGTAATCATGCAATATAATGATTTCACCAGTAGTAAAAGACATTTTTACATAAATAGAAATAGGATATGTTGGACATCGCAAAGTGGAAATTATTGAGCTTGGTCTGAATGGCAACAATTAGTTTACCCGGGTAATGAATACTAAGATTAATCTGATAACTCGATCTTTTGGAGCTACTGTTCTCCTAGCTTGAAGCTGGTACCTTTGCTCTTCCCGAAGCCGTCAGGTGTACGGCTTTGTACTTCCTGAGGCATCATCTTAATACGGACATAAAGGCCAAATATTTGATGGAAGAGGACCAGCTGATACTTTTGAATTCCTTGAAGAAAAAATATATAACCAGCAAAGATCTGTCCTGTTGACAGGAGCACAGCGTGAAAGGATCCTCCCGCGTTTTCAAGATTTTAAAAGTTGTGGCGGTAAATAACTTTGCCATGCACAAGCTTGTCACTGAACTAATAACTTTGCCATGCACAAGCTAGAGTTGTGGGCTTCCAGAAGTAAGATTCAGCTAAATAAGGCTGCAAACCCTGAATAACCCTGTTTTGTGTATAGATGCATTGGCCATTGGTCGTGTAACTATCCCATTCGGAAGCATGTGGTAGACCTTTACACAAAATCCACTAGAAAAGTCAATAAAACCCAGGAAAATAATGTTGTGTCATACTTTACCGTATAACCTGTTGTTGACACGGATGCTGAAAGATATGCCAATATGGCTCTTAAAATTACTTTCGAGAAGTCCTAGAAGGACATATATGACTCATTTGGAGACCTGGATTAGTCTCCTAAGTATTCCTTCACTTTGCTAGTCAATGTCACATATTCCTTATGTCTCCTTATCAATTTAGCCTTAGTTCCCGAATGAACATTTGGTCTACGCTCCTGTTGAGCAACTATCATTTAAAATTGAATAAATGCCTATTTTCTAGATATTTGATCAATTGTGTTATGTGTGTTCTATATTCTATAATTTATTAATGATGCAACAATTGTCTGATTATTAAGTTATACTTTTAATATAGAACAAAGTATAATCCAATAACGGAGGAAGAAATCTGTCAAGAAGACAGTCATACCACACTAAGTGATTTGAAAATATTATGACTATCGCCATAAGCAATACTCTTATAGTTGGCACTGGAAGAATGCCATATTATACCATGAGTTCAGTCGTATTCACTTAAGGCACTGTTTGTTTGCGCTTTTCTGTGTCTCACTTATATGAGGAGTAGGCTTTTCTGATAAGCCACTCACTGGAGAACCTGCTGTCTAGATAAGTTGAGTGTTTGGTAATCCTGATTATTACCCGTGGATTCTCTGTATTCGAGCGTAGGCTGAGACGAGGCGCGGCGAGACAGCGGCGGGCAGACGGGGCGAGACGAGGCGGCGCGGGAGTCGACCTCCGGCGAGACGGGGCAGCATGGGCGACGGGGCGTCATGGGTCGGCCGGCGGAGACGGGGCAAGACGGGCGCCTCCGCTCGGATGAAGGGCACGGAGGGGAAAAGAGGCTTCGCGTTTTCCAAATCACAGCAGGAGGCTCGCGATATGGGAGAGGGGACCTCCTGTGCACGCTCGCTCAGGAGAGTCGCTGCGGTCCAGTTAAGCCAGAAATAATCAAACCGTTTGGGTGGGTTTATCGCTTATTGTCATCTATAATCAGATTTTAAGCGCAAACAAATAGGGCCTAAGTTTTAAAGACATTGGTTTGAATGGTTTCCATACGCAGACAGAGAAAGAGGATGGTACAGAATACCTACTCATGACTAAGATTAAGGGTTATTTGGATATATGCCACTGTAGGAACCGGTTATTTGAGATTTGCCATCGTTCCTTTTCTTCTTCGAGTGATGCCATTATGAAACCGTGCTTATTCGAAATATGCCACCGGTGACGACACGTGTGCACTCCGGTCAAACCGAGCGCAGGACTGAGTGTAATGGGACCGTTTTGCCCCTCCGCACCGGGAATCAAATCGGCTGGCTGGGTCGAACCCGGTTAGTGCCCTCCCCCATTCGACACAGCAAGAACCCTAGATTCTCCACCCACCCGGCAATTCCCCACCCGGTGACGAGCCCACCCATGGCGGTGGCCTAAAGGCTCTCTGGCTTGTCCGTGTCCGTGGCGGCAATGGATGCGGCTGTCAAAACTGGTACGGTCGCCGCGCTGCTGTGCGCTTCAGAGAAGTAAGTGCTGCGATTGTTGGTATGGTAGTTTTGATTGTTTGGATAGTAGTTTAGCTTGGTAAATTAGATGTAGTTTTGACTCTTTTGGTAAATTCCGGGTTCCAGCTCTTTCGGGATTTCGGATGTCCGTGGCGGCAATGATTTGGTGGAAAAGTTTAGGGTAGTTATTCAGGTGGAGGCCTTCTCCACAATAGAAGAAAGCGGTAGGAAGGTGTACACTAGATCAAGGAAGCTGACATGGTTAACCGATGAGAAGAATGTTAGCTTTCGGTCAGTGAGGCAGGGTTTGCATAGGCATGTGACATGGGGACCCAACGAAATGTGTCATTTGTACTACTTTGACAGGCAGTGCGGTGAGGATGCTGAATTCACTGAGGATACTGATGTCAGGAGCTTGATTGAGATGTACAACATTGAGAAGGAAATCACTTTTATATGTTTTTTTGTTCTTGATGATGGAGGACCAGATCCATTTGATAATGCGGAGGAGTATGTTGGTGTAGATGATGAGGACTTGTACAGGGATGCTACAGGCACTGACAACTTTGCGGAGGAACCCTCTTACATGGGTGAACCTAGTAGCTTCGAGCCTGCTGAAGCAGAGATGGCAGATAACGATCCTGAAGAGCTGATAGTTACACATGATCTTAGCAACCCAACTATTGTCAAAGGGGCTATGTTCCCTGATATAGTTGCTTTCAGAAAGGCTATTAGGCATTATGCAATCCTGAATGACTTTGAAATAAATACAATCAAGTCTGACCAAAGTAGGTTTATTGGTGAATGCAAACATGTGGGTTATTCTTGCAGAGTTCATGCTTCTAAAGTGCAGGATGGATGTGCCATTATGGTAATTCACCTTCTTGTGTGTGTGTGTGTGTCTGTATTTTATGTGTTGCAATGTGCTAACATCTATTTTTCTTGTATTTGTAGATCAAAACTCTTAATTCAAAGCACATTTGCCCTAGTACAAAGATGAAGGAGGGGAAGATGGCTACACAAGATTGGGTGGCAGACAGATTAGGGGACTGGTTGAGAAATAACCCAAATAAGGGGGCAAGAGAGGCTCAGAGGAAGCTGCAGGATGATTACAAGATCAAGTTGGGCTATGGTAAGACATGGTCAGGTATGCAAATAGCACTTACACAAATACATGGTGCATATGAGGATAGCTTTCAAATGCTTTTCAACTGGAAGGCTGAGTTAGAACATAGGAGTCCAGGATCAATTGTAGAAATAGAACTGAAGAAGTATGGCAATAAGATGTGTTTCCACAGAATGTTTGTAGCATTTAAACCTTGCATAGATGGATTCTTGAGAGGCTGCAGGCCATACATTGGTGTGGATTCTACTAGCCTAAATGGTACATATAAGGGACAACTAGCATCAGCAACATCTGTAGATGGTCATAACTGGCTTTTTTATGTTGCTTATGGTGTTTTTTATTCTGAAACTGAGGACAACTGGACATGGTTTATGAACCAGTTGAATAAAGCTGTCGGAAGTCCTGATGGTTTAGTGATATCTAGTGATGCATGTAAAGGGCTAGAGTCAGCTGTAAAAAATGTGTTCCCTAATGCTGAGCACAGAGAGTGTATGAGACATCTGTATAGTAATTTCATGAAAAAATTCCATGGCAAGGTCTACACAGATCACTTATATCCTGCTGCTAGGTCCTACACAGATTATAGATTTCAGTGGCACATGTCCAAAATTTTTGAGCACTGCCCAGATGCTGTAGATTATTTGCAGAAACATCACCATGGTTTGTGGTATAGATGTGGTTTCTCAGAGCTTAGCAAAGTAGACTACCTCACAAATAACATATCTGAGAGTTTCAATAACCAAATAAAGGACTTCAAGGGCCTGCACCTTCATGAACTTGTGGATAGAATAAGAGAACTGATAATGAGCAAGTTTGCCGTTAGGAGGAGTATTGGCAGGTCAATGGAAGGAGTGATCCTTCCTAATGTCATGAAGGAGCTGTTTGTGGTAAGCAAACAAGCTGGACTTGCTCATCCAAAGATCACCAGGACTGATGATACTGAGGCGTAAGTCACATTTGATAATGAATTGTTGGATGAAGGCACTCTGTGAAGTTACATGACAGTCCTGTACATGTAGGCAATGGCAAATATCGGGAAGCCTTGTAAACATGCAATGGCATTCATCTGCTCCATTCATGAGCAAGCATAGAAGATCATGTGGACAGCTACTACTCAGTTGAGAGGTTCAAAGAAGCTTATCAAGGTATTATCCCCACCATGACTGACATGACTCAGTGGAAGCAAGTTGATGTTGGGCATAAGGTGCATCCACCAAAGCAGAAGAGGGTGGCAGGCAGGCCAAGGAAGCAGAGGCTGAGGAGTTTCCTGGATCCAACCAAGAGAACGGTTAAGTGCAAAAGGTGTGGTGGCACTGGACACCTGCAAAAAACATGCAAATTGGCAGCCCCGTTTGATGATGGCACTTCTGAACAACCTGAAAGCTCCATGAAGAGGTAATGCAACCTGAAAGCAATAGAGCATGTCTTTGTTGTCTATACATGTCATGCATATGGTTGTTTTTTGCAGGAAAAGGGCTCCCACAAAAAAGAAGCATGCACCAATTAAGAAGAAGAAGGCTAAGGAAGCAGAGGATGCATCAAACAACACACCAAGGCAGAGGGCATCTGAAGATGCTGCAAGGAGCACACCAAACAACACACCAAGTCAGAGGGCATCTGAAGATGCTGCAAGGAGCCCACCATGCAAAAGAGCAACACCAAGCAAGTCACCAAAGAAGACCCCTGTCAAGAACAAGTGGACAGAATGGAGTAGGCAGAATGTGAGATGTTAATGTGTGTTCCTGTTTTATGTAATTAGTCACTCTTGTGTTTCACTATTTCATGTAATGAGCTACTACTGGACTTGTCTTCTTGTTAACCTATTATAGCTGCTACTGGACTTGTTTATCAAATATCTTTCTTTCTCTTTGTCAATTCAATTTCTCTTTGTCAAATTTCTCTTCGCTCAACTTGGCATGCCAATTCAATTTCTCTTTGTCGCCAAAGTCGCAAGGCGAAGTGCTTTACACCATGATTCCTTCTCCCAGGAAGATAGATAGCATATAGATAGCACACCTTGCTTCCATTGTCAGCATATAGACAGCTGAGTGAAAGGCACAGAAAGATGCTTGACTAGCAGTTCTAACTTCTACAATATGTTCATTCTCGTAGTTCCTTCAAGGAACAAAATTGATGTACTTAAACCTTGAAATCAAATGTCCTTCTGAATTTGTTTGATACTCTACAGAGCATGATCAAATTTGACTAACTACTACATGTACACCTGGAAAGAGATAAATGCTAATTCATTGAAGATGGTAATCATTTTGGAAGCTTACAGTTTACAGATCAACAAACTTGAAAGCTTACAACATTCTTCATCCAGTGCAACAAACTAGGCCTACAACAAACTTGCAACAAACTAGGCCTACTTCAAAGAAACTGCTACAACAATTGACATTACGAAACAAGACAGAAAAATCCACATTCCTACAACATTCTTCATCCAGTTTACTGCTGCAAGCAATTCTTCACTTTGCTTCTTCAATGCACGGACATCGACGCAGAGTTGCTTCAAATGCACAGAACATTCAACCGAGCCACATTGCTCTGTCAGATTTTGCATTCTACTCATTCCATGGCCACATGCAACAGATTCATCCTCCCACATGAAAAAGTTGCACACATCATTGCTCTGCAATCCTCAATAGCAACAAAAAACAATCAAAACATTGGGAATCAAATCAACAACTCAGCAAACAATTTTGTTGAAGACTAACCGGGGAATTGTTCTTGCACTTCAAGAAGTACCTACCAGGATTTCTTTCACTCCTGCTCCTTAGCCTAAGCACTGGAATCTTGCAACGCGGGCAGTCAAATTTTGCATTTTCAGGAACATACCTCTCAACCCCGTACGACCCCGAAGAGCAAGACCTTGCGGAATCCATGAGGCAAGCTACTTCGACCACCGACGACCAAGACCTTTCAGGAACAACGCTGGATTGCTAGGCTAGGGCTCGTCGCTGGGTGGGTGGAGAATCTAGGGTTCTTGCTGTGTCGAATGGGGGAGGGCACTAACCGGGTTCGACCCAGCCAGCCGATTTGATTCCCGGTGCGGAGGGGCAAAACGGTCCCATTACACTCAGTCCTGCGCTCGGTTTGACCGGAGTGCACACGTGTCGTCACCGGTGGCATATTTCGAATAAGCACGGTTTCATAATGGCATCACTCGAAGAAGAAAAGGAACGATGGCAAATCTCAAATAACCGGTTCTTGCAGTGGCATATATCCAAATAACTCTTAATGTGGGTGTAATAAACGTGTGGTTGAAAAACTCCCTTCGGGTTATACTATGCACATATAAAACCTTAAGTTTATGTTGCGATGAAAACCCAGAAATATTTAAGATCTGGCAGGTCGACTGGGTTATCCTGAATTGAATATTATGAGAAAAATAATTAATAATTCTATTGACCATAGCATACAAACTTTCCTAGACCAGAAGATTTCTTATGCCCTGTTTGTGCTATAGGAAAGTTTATAGTAAGATATTCTTAACTAAAGGTTAGGGAAGAATCACTGAATTTCCTGAAGAAAATTTAAAGTGATATATGTGGACTCATTTCAGCCCCTGTCGGGCTCATTAAAATATTTCATGGTACTGATAAGATGCTTCTACTAATTGGTCCTACGTATGTCTTTTATCTACTAGGAACCATACTTTTGCTAATTAATTGCCCAAATTAAGAGCCCCCTTTTTCAGAAGAAAGGATCAAGCCTATTCGAATGGACAATACTAGTGAGTTTACCTCAAAAGCATTTAGTAATTATTGTATGGCTCTAGAATTATTGTAGATCATCTCGTACCTCATGTTCACACTCAAGTGGCCTTGAAGAGTCATTAAATTAAAAAATAAAAATTATTACTTGGCCAATCTTGTAGAATAATAGTCTACCCACCAGCTGTTGGGGCCATGCAGTGCTATACACTGCACACTGCGGTACTAATTCAACTAATCAACTCAGACCAACTGCACATTATGAAATTTCCCCGTTGTAGATAGTACGAGTAAAAGAATTAAGTATTTTTATCTGCGAAAATTCAGCTTGCTGTATACATGCCAATATCTCCACCAAAACGTACCACCATGAGACCTCACCGAAAGTTGAGGATCTATGTAGGTTATGAATCTCCATCAATTATTTAAAGACCTAGAGCCTATGACAGGTGATCTGTACAAGGCTCGGTACGCTGATTGTACTAAGGAAGTTTTTCGACATTAGAGGGAGATAAGTACCACATTAAAGAATGCTGGGTCTTTAGATCTATGCACTAAAGAGACCGAACTTGAAGTTTGAAAGATAATAAATCTGCAACAAACAAGCTAATAATCTGCCAAATACCTTCACTGATCATAAGGGGGTAGAAAGATCTTATATAACTGCAGTATATACATCTGAAAGAGTGAAAATATCTTGGAAGGATATTAAACACACTCTTGACCCTCATGATAAAATGAGGGGGAGGCCTCCAGGTGCACAGGACTCAATTTCGTAGAGACGTCCGCATAATTAGATAACCGAACAAATGAGAACACTACTAGTGATAGTGGAAGAAGCTTAACCTGATATTGAGAAAATCCCTGAAGTGAGCCATCCAGGAGATGGTAATATCCCTGAAGTGATCCATCCGGAGATGATAACCCCAATGTATATTTACGCACATAATCCAACACTGGGAAGTCGGAACACCTAGACTCCATCGTTGTGGAAAATCATGAGTTGGAATGAATTGTATAAAAGAAAGACTACAATTATCGATATATTATGCCTCTAAGAATTGCTAAAAAGCTAGATCAAGAACCAAAGTTCATGGCAGAGTGCCAGAAGTGCTCATATTGGGTCAAAATAAAACGAAGCGATTGAGATAGCGTTGCTTAATAAAAGAAAAGTTTTTGGTTCCGTTGACCAAACATCTCTTAAAATGTTCCCTGTAGAATCAAATAGATTTTTCATCTGCAAGAGAAATGAAAAATCCAGGTAGTGAGATATAAGCGAGGCTTTTAGCACAAGGGTTCATGGAGAGACCCGTCATCGATTACGATGAAACCTATTCTCCTGTAATAAGTGGAATAACGTTCTAAAATTTAATATTAATGGTAGCAAACATAAACTTATTAATGCAGTTGATGGATGTACTGACAGCCCATTTATATGAGTCACTGGATACAGATATTTATATGAATCCATGAAGAAGTTACAATTTCGAATCCCAAAAATTGCAACATGTATAGCGTCAAATTGAAAAGATCATTATACGGATTAAAACAGTCGGGGAGAATATGGTACAGACGACTTAGTGAGTTTCTCTTGAAGAAGGAATATTGCCCCTGTGTATTCATAAAGAAATCTCATAATAAATTTTGTATCATCTCAGTATAAATCGATGAACTGAATGTTAGCAGAACCACAGAGGAAATAAAGAAAGCAAGTGCTTGCCTTACGACGGAGTTTTGAGATGAAAGATTATGGTAAAACCAAATTTTTCTTAGGCCTACAGCTAGAGCATTTCCTAGAAGAAATTTTTGTACACCAGTCTATCTATACCAAGGCCCTGTTTGGCAGAGCTTCAGATCCCAACTCCACCTTACATTGAAACTTGTAGGCTAAAATAAAGTGAATTAAGTTTATATTTTTAATCTAAGATGTAAACAAAATAACCCACCTAAACACTTAATATACCCACAACTCTAGCTCCACGGATCTGGTGGAGCTAGGAATACCCAGCTGCACGAATCTGGTGGAGCTGGAGCTCTGCCAAACAGGGCCCAAGAAGGTATTGGAAAGATTTAATAGATAAATCTCAGGCCCCCATGGTTGTGAGATCCCTTGAACTAGAAAAAGACCCTCTTAGACCAAGGATTGAAAATGAGAAAGTCTTAGGACCTCAAGTTCCATACTTATGTATCTTGCGAATTGCACAAGGTCTGATATTGCATTCGCAGTAAAATTGCTAGTATGAAATAGTATAGTCCCAACCAGAAGATATTAGGTTAGTGTTAAGACTTTACTCATATACTTCTAAGGTACTCAAGATCTTGGATTGTTTTTTCAGAGGAATCAAGACATGACCATGGCGGGATATATGAATGTTGACTATCTGTCTGATCCCCACAGTACCAAACTTCAAACTGGTTTTGTGTTTTTCTGAGGTGGTTCAACTATTTCTTAGCGGTCTTTTAAGCAGACCTTGGTAGCTACTTCTACCAACCACTTAGATATTATATCTTTATATGAAGCCTCACATGACTGTGTTTGGCTAGGACGTGTAATTAACCATATCCAGAAGTCATGTGGTCTTAATACTGTCGATACCCCCCCCCCGCCATTATCTATGAAGATAATGCTGCTTGTGTTGTACAAATGCAAATGGGTTATGTAAAGAGCAATATCACGAAGCATGTTGCCCCTAAATGTTTTCTATCCTCACAAACTCCAGAAGAATGGTGAGGTAAAAATAATGCAAACTAAGTCATATGAAAATCTAGCAGATTTATTCACAAAATCTTTACCAAAGTTTACTTTCCAAAGGTGCGTTAATGGCATTGGAATGAGGCGACTTAAAGACGTGGAGTTCAGGGGGAGTACACCCCTGGACCATAACTCCTTTTGCATGATCCTGAATATCATATTTTATATCCTGAAGATTATGAGTTGTACTCTTTTCCCTTAGTGAGTTTTCCTAAAGTTTCTCATATGAAGGTTTTTTAATGAGACAACTAGTGCAACACGGAGTGCAGGTGCAGTATACTATTTTCTCTATCCTTTTTTCCACTGGGTTTTGGGAGGAGTTTTTAATGAGACATGTGCATTACGTGGTATTTACCCAAGGGGAGTGTTATGATATAGATAGAATCCCTGTTTCGGTATGGAAGGGCTCTATCCATTGATGGGCGAACCCGAATTGATCTCTAGGGGGTTTTTCTACTATATATTGGGCATTGCCTTGTACAGAAAAATTAATCTAATAAAGAGAGAGAACTTTGCCCCTACATGGTGTGTGCTTCTACTTTTGTTCGTGTGATTGAGTTGGCATGCTGTCGATTGGTGCTAGTGAACGACTACGCTTTACAACAGGATCAAGTATAGGCGGTCCAAACAGAGAGGGCTAGAATTGCTTTGTAATTACAATACATCGCCCCCCCCCAAGCCACTGGACAACTTAGCCTCGCGGCGCCGCTCGTCGGCTGGGCACTGTGGCCATGGCCAGCGCAGGCGCGGTGCAACGAATGGCTGACGCTGCAAGCGCCTGGTGCTTCCAGTGCAAAGGTCACTGGGGCTTTGCGTTGCCTCGCCGATCCGTGTAAGCTTTTGCCCTGTCCCGTCCATGCGTCCGAACAAAGTAAGGTGTCTTTGGTTTGGTGGATAAAAGTGGATGGGATATGACCATCTATGGATTTGAAGTCATCCAATTATTTGAATGAGTGGATGGATGTGATATGGTCATCCAATTTTTTAGAATATTCCCTCGAGATGCTGGATAGAGCCATAAAAAAAGGCCGGATGAGCTCATCCAGTTTGCTAAATGAAGAGGTAAACTCGTTTAAATTCAAATTTCGCCAGGTCAAATTCAAATTTTGGTCAAAATATGATCAAATTTTGTTCAAAAATTCAATTTTTGATGATATTTTGTCCGAAATTCAAATTTTGTTCAAAAAATCAAATTTCAAACAGATTTTGTCCGAAATTCAAATTGCGGCCAAATTTTGTCTGAAAGTTCAAATGTTGTCCGAAAATTCAAATTTCAGTTAAATTTTGTCCAAAAATTTCAAAACGAAATTCTTTGATTACGTTCGTCCTCATCCATCTAACCAAACAAAAAACTAGCTCATCCTTATACACCCAACCAAATAGTCACCTGGATGGCTCTATCCCATCCAAAGTGGATGGTCATATCTCATCCAGCCTCGTCCAGGCAACCCATTTCCGCCTCAAACTCATGTGGCTTCAAGCAACGGAGGCGCTCGGCACGCATACCGAGGTCAAAGGCACGGGGTGGCCGGATGCGGAGATGGGTGTGCCGCGGCGTACAAGGTGGCCGGCAAAACGGGCCGCCGTCTTGTTACCACGTTGTCAAATGCTTTTGCGTAATGTGAAAGCTGGGGCTGGAGTAGCTCAGTTGGTTAGAGCGTGTGGCTGTTAACCACAAGGTCGGAGGTTCAAGCCCTCCCTCTAGCGGTCTTTTTTTCTCTATTTTTCTTTTTGTTCATGCTCTTTTAGAACGATAGTTCATGCACATTGTTTGGATTCTCTCTACGATCCCATCTAATTTGGTCTCTCTTTTTTGCGTGTGTTGTCTGAAAATTACTGCTCATAAAGTTTCCTGATGCAAAACGCTTAGAGAATGAAAAAGAATGGACAACCTGGCATAAAAAAAAAGTATTTATGAGCAGACAACAACACATAAAGCCGTATTTTATGCTATCTCCATCTCCTAGAACCAACTTGATTACTTGTTTCTGCATCCGTTGTTTTTCACCCGCCATTTTGAGCATTAACATGGTCTCAAATGCACCCATTTGATCATTACTTGTTCGTAATTACATCTTAGAAAAAGTTATTAAAATTTATAATGACATAGGAATACTTTTGGTGACAAATCTACCGGTATAATTTTGTGCGACAAATATAAACATGTTTTACACTAGTTACATGTCTGTGCGTTGCTACGAAAAACAAAATTGATAACGAAAAATAAAGATTAAAAAATAAAAAAAATTATTTCACAAAATCAAACATCTATCTTTAACGCTTCGTTTCTTACGTACGGCAATTAAGTAGAACAATTAAGCAGGGCAATTAAACGGTAATTAATGACGTGAAAAGAATAGACCACTGCGACCAAGTGCTGCTTTAGAATAATAGAGATATATTTATGGTCAAAGTTTTAAAAGATGGATTGCACATATTATAAGAACGGCAATTAAAAAGGGATCAGAGGGACACACTTGACTTGATCCAAGCACAAGTTAGTTTACTTTGCACGCACCTATAATAAATTTAATGGATCACAACACGATTCACTTACAAACATTCACGCTCCACAAAGAGCGAAAGAAAAGACTCGAGGCTCTCTGGGCAATCTAACTCAGTAAAAACTTGTATAGCTGTCTGCTGTGCAAGCAGCGTCCTACACTGTAATATGGTATGCAAACCTTGCAAGCCTTCTTATTCTGAATAAACAGTAATCTAACCATGTACACTACGGTTACAGGTAAGCTGCGACAGCAGATTACATCATTACACGCTCCTTCATGGCTGCTGTAAATCATTATCCCATTTCCTCAATCACGAATTGAACTGCTATGTAGCTTCCCCTAAGGGGCTGAGGTCACATCACATACACTAAACACTGATGAGTCACAATAAACTTAACTACCGGGGAAGAACACCTCGACAAACGGGGGTCCATGATGCTCTGTTGGCTGATTGTTCTGAGGTATAATGTATGTACCTTGCAACTAGAAAAGAAATTTCTACCGACAAACATACAGATCAAGAAGACGGAGGTGGTTTGGCTTTGTATCATATGTAAGCAAGAGAATTCCTATCGCTGGCAGATTGTGGCCGTCCTCTGGTTGGTGTAGGTGGCCGTTGTTTGTTAAGTTCCTACAGATAATTAAGAATTTCACCACCATTGTAGGCTAACTTGTAGCTAATCCCGCAAGAAAAGAATAGCATGACTAATGATGATTTATGAAATGTCAGAATAGAGATGAATGAGTGCAAAAGAAAAAAGAATAATTCAAATGCCACCGCCTATTTAGAGCATAATGCAGTTGGTAAAAATACTAAAAAATTATTCTTCACAGTCATGTTGATCCATGCGTTGCCTCACTAAAGAAATGAAAACAAAAGAGAGGAATCATTCTGACCTGCATCCATGTGGCGTCAATGGCACGCTCAGGAGAAGACTCAGGAGAATTAACAGGTGGTGGAAGTGGATGAATTAACTTTGGAACAATAACTAGTCCCCTGCCCACCACAAGTATGGCCCCAGCATTGTTTGCAGTACCTGGTGCATGCATGAGCTAAGCAAAAACTATGTTGTATAGATAATGAAATGAGTGAGAGGATACATACCACAATAATTAGTCGCTGAAAATAAAGTGATCAGCTGTCCATGGGCGAAACGCTCAAACCCATCCATAACACACTCATGTGCTCTTATGATCAATTGCAATTTGTTACGTTTACAGAATTCTGCCACTCGATCAGGCTGCAAAGTTTAAGCAACAGAGTCAGCAATAAGATTGATTGCTGACCTAACAAAGAAGAAACAAGCATGATAAAAAAAATAAACAATACTTAATCTGAAATGGTTTACACTCGACAAACTAAAAGGCAAATATCAAGCATCCTACAGCAACTGATCATATGGTTGTACCCCAAATGTTACTAGGCCAGGTCCTCGTGCATTTGGTCTCAAACCCTCTACGCTATCATTCTCCGTAGGATCGGACCTGTATTTATACAAGTATAAAGTATTCATGAATAACGATTCAGATTAATGTAAAAATGAAAAAGAAAAAGAAATAAGGGCCACCAAGTACCATAAAAGGTCCATGAGGATAATAGATCCGACATCCATTGTGATAGGCCTTTCAAGTTTCTCAATTTGCTCCACAGAATTTATTGACCTTCCAATGCCACCATGCATGCAAATTATTTTCTTTTCTATCATGGCAGCCAGTGGGAGATAATTAAACAGTTGATTGAATCTAGTCCACGCCCATATACCATCATTTTCACCCTACATAAAAGAGTTATAAGTCAACTAATGCGCCCAGTATGTCAATCCATACAAATACATGTAGCACTATAATAACTACCATTCGCTCAATGCATTCAATGCGGAAGCCGAAAAGAGCATTGATGTCAGCAGCCTCATGGTTTCCCCTAATCAAGTGGACATTTTCAGGGTACTCTATCTGCAAAATTTGTTTCCAATGGCTTAGAACTAGCTTTTATACAAAACAGTGTTGCAACAACAGCAATACATTTCAGGTACCAGAAACCACTACTCACTTTAAGAGCAAGAAGCAACGTTATTGTTTCCAAGCTGTGCTGGCCTCGGTCAACATAGTCTCCCAAGAAGAGATAATCAATATAACTGAAAAAAAGAAAAACAAGTGTGTTACATAAAGGGGAAAAATGAGTTCAAAGTTTATGGCAGAATATGAAGATAGTGTACAGAAAAAGAAATATTTCAAAACTTTTAATTAACTCTAGCTTCAGGTATGCTGTCTGTTGGGAGAACCCACCAACTCCCCAACAGGAGGTCTCACGCTCCGCTAAGGGCGATGCTGATCTCTCCTTAGGTTCACGCCCTGCAGGAGGGCAGCTCCGCTAAGGGCGATGCCGATCTCTCCTTAGGTTCACGCCCTGCGGGAGGTCTATGCCCTCCTCCATGCATGCCCCGTGGGCGTACCCCGGGAGCAAACCTCGTGGGCGTACCCCACGGGAGGTCTCCTCAAGTCCCGCGAGGGGTCTCCTAACGCCCCGCGGGAGATCTACACCCTCCCCGCAGGCATACCCTGCGGGGGGTCTATTAACGCCCCACGGGAGGTCTACGCCCTCCCTGTGGGCATACCCCGTGGGAGGCCAAACAGAGGACGAGTAGGGTCACCAAGTCCCCTGTGGGACCCCGGAGTCAGAGGTCTACTCCCACGAGACAATGACGTGGGATCCACTACCTCCCTGCTTAAGCTGCTCCGGTAGGGGTAGGATGGTATTTTGTGTAACAGGCTGAGCGTCTATAAAATCTCATTGTAACCCCCTCATGTAACGGGAACTCTCATTGAATACAAGGACTAAAACTGGTGTCCCTCGGGGAGCCTGGACACGGGAGCATCTCCCTACTTCCCCCCGGGCACACACCGACAGGAGTAGGGCGTTTGCTTAGCGCTCGAACTTGTATAAACCCTCGACTCACATTCTCTCGTGGATCGCGGCCCATCAAGCGGCCGGCGTCCGCCCCCTCACTCTCGTGTCTTGATTTTGAACATACAACACTTTCAAAAGGGAAGTAAATACAAAATTAGGAGCAATTACGTTACGTCACCAGCAGTCGATGGAAAACCATATTCATCAAAAAGGCGCATTAGGTCCCCAAATTGCCCATGAAGATCACCAAATACTTTAATTGGTGCTTTTAATTGTAAAACAGTTGGTTCCTGCATAAAGATCTGCTCAGCAGCATAGCATAGCTCTCCAACTTCGTAAGAGTCAAGAAAAAAGGCCCTGTCAGCAGAAGCCTTCCAATTCCGTGGCCTAAGTAATAACGAAATAACCTGTAACAAAACAGAGTAAGTAAAATAGTTCCTCCCACAAACTCAAAAGAAATTAAAGATGTGGTTGTGTACCTTCTTATGCAAACCTTGTGGGGATCTTTGTCTACTTAATGATTTTTTTGATGGATATGACTGGTCATTGCTCGAGGGATGCATTCTTCTGCTTTCATTCTCAAATTGATCCAGTGAAAGCTGTCGGACCAAACATCCTAAATCTCCTACTGCTTCTTTAGCAACTACAACCTTCAAGATGGAAGATCAGGAAGTCAAGATCATTAAATCACAGTAACTTGATCGAAGTCGGTAAAAAATACAGCTTAAATGAAGTAAAACAGCTGCATTCGCAAGGAAATCACACAGGGAGATTTAGGTAAAGCAGCCAACTCATTCAAGATATTTCTACAGCCTACAGTTGAGGAAAAAAATCCCACAGAACATTTAAGTACAGGAGGAAATTAGTATAGAAGTGCATTAGCAGGAGGAACAGAAGCTTCTAGATCACATAGGACACTACCATAGAGGATTGAATTAATTTCTCTTGAGGTAAATTGCTACTCTAATTGAAGCAATTTCTACTGAGAAAGTTACCCAGACAATCCCAGAAAATTCTGCAAAAAGAATCATAAACTTCACAGCAATTGGAGAATTGCCTTTTGATGCTTTAACAGTCAGAAGGAAAGGATTGTTTTCCACCACAACTAATTTTGTGAGGATGCTTTTGTCAATATTCAATTTAAGAATGCAAATGGGAAGAGATTTGATCAAAATACATACTGCTCTAGAATGCAGCTTCACATCTGGTTCCAGGGAGTCTCCATCATCCAAATCCTCAGGCATCGGTGAAGTTTCACTCAGTGGGGACTCGGACCCAATTCCCTCTGAATGACTGTCTTCTGAAGATGCTGCAGATGCTTGCTTTGCAGCTCGCCATACAGCACTAACAGCTTCAGCTTCGGCAGCTGAGGCCTCTGTCAACATGTCAATTGACTTCTTGTCCGTGCTAAAAATCACGGAAAACTTATTTAGCTTTCACAAAAAAACGCAAGAATTTTACAAGCACTACAGAAGATGACTAAGAAACCTGAAACCAGAAGCTTTGTCATGTCTTCTAGAATGCTGGATAGACCGAGAGTCTGAATTAAAATTAAGATTTCTGTTTTCATTTTCCGCCCTTGGGACTCTATCAGCATCATACATAGATGAAGTGATTTCTGATTGGAAAGGTGCATTCTCAGCAACAAGAAAATCGGTGAGGAGGATATCTATTGGAAAAGAACGTGTATCAGATTTCAGCTGCACAAATTTGGTGATGCATCAATCATCATGCCAGAAAATGCACTACGGATAATTCAAAATCTGACACTGAAATGTGACAATACAAACTAATGGAAATGAGGAGCAGAACATTTGCCCATCTGCCCAACCAATTGCTTAAAAAAATCTCAGGGCATTGCTATACATAGGAGATCCTATCATTACCTAATATGAGGATCTTGCTACAATAATGCTGCAGTAGTTCAGTGAAATGTTGAAATTTCTGTAATTATCTGCCAGATTATGAATTTGATTATCTGAACATGTGTGGCCTGCCTGTCTACACTAAACATATCAAGGTGCCAAATCCACTCTATTGCAAAACAAACATCAATATGGCAGTGCCATCTAGTGATAACAAAAGGAAAATACAGTACAGACAACAACGTTTGTGCTGTCATTTGAAAAGGGTTTCTTGGTTTTAAGATGAACCAGCACAAAAAGAGGCAGAGGAGAACCAAAATCATATCCAGTATCAGTTACCTCCCCTCAAACCGCCATAAATGTATATCTGAGAACCAACAGAAGCAGCTGCATGACGACAACGACGAAGTAGATCCGAAGAAGCATCATGCTCATTTGAAGACTTCAAAGTGTGAGTGGTCACAATGCCATTTCGATCCAACCAAACTCCAGCAGCAGTATCCAGAACTTCAAAAAATGTGGTACGGTGAGTCCAAGGGAGTAAACAGATGTATCTGAATGTAATGGAGCTAAAAGAGGATACACTCACCTGCGATTGCACCTTCTCCGTCGATAGCTCTTCCTCCTCTAAGGACACCACCAGTAACATGCAACCGAGCACCAACAAAGACCTAAAAATTTAGGACAATCAGGAGAAGCACAGCAAACTAACATATAAATATAAGTGAACAAATGTGAAATAATTTGGAGAATAATTGTGTGTTTGTGTGTGTCCTATCGGATCCACCGATCCACACCCTTTATTTATAGCGTTGATTACAACCGAATAGCATCCAAACTCTATCTCGAATTTATCTCTAACTTGAATACTATCCTATCCCTAATATGACTCCGAGTCGCACACGACTCGAACTCTACATCCAACACTCTCCCTCAAGATGGGCATGAGATACAAACATGTCCATCTTGTTACATAATGCAACACTCCCTCTCAAGACATCTACTTTTACCAAACCGCCAACACGATAACGAATACCACCACCATGACGTCCACCTTTACCAAAGATGCGTCACCTCCATGATGTCCATCTTCACCAAAGTTGCATCACCTCCTCCAAAACGTTGCCTCCAATGCCATGATCGACACCACCTCCACACCACATTCAACATTGTCACATAGACGCAACCTTCAATTGCCATCACCTACACCACCGACCACATACCACCATGATCATCACCTTGACTACTAGGGGTGAAAACGGGTCGGATACAGGCGGGTAATAGGTTATCCCATATCCTACCCTAATATTTTTTTCTCGGATACGGGACGGGTACGGGTAATGAAAATATAGGATGGATCTGAATGCGGATCTGAGTATTTATAGAGCGGGTAAACAACGGATATCGGGTATTAACGAGCGGGTAAAAAACGAGTATCTGACATTTTGTCGGATAGTACGTGAAATAGGTAGAATGAGAACAAGTGATGAAACATATAGTTCAACAATCATGTAGTTTAACATATAGCAGTCCAAGTAAAACATAATCCAACATAGAGTTCAACAAGACGCATAGAGTCTAATTAATACATAACCCAACAAGGCATAGAGTCCAACAAAGGCATAGAGTCCAACAAAGGCGCATTAGAGGTTAGGAATTTTAGGGTTAGGCGCGGTGAGTAGGGCTGGAGGCGCGAGGCTATTGGGCTGCCGGCACGACGTCGGCCTGGTTTCTGTTGGGCCTCTTTTCGAAAAAATCGGTGCAGAAAATGCAAAAGATCGGGTACCGTGCAGGCCCATTTTATCTCGGATAGTCAGGGTATTGCTCATCCAGTATCCTACCCGTGCAGTATGCATCGATCGGATGCAGTGCGGATACTATCCGTTTATTTTCGGTACGGGTACTACCCGTCTGTTTCAGATAGTTTTTCCTTCAAATACGGATACGGCTCGGGAATTACCCGACCCGTTTTCACCCCTATTGACTACCTCCAACGCAGCCTCAACTAACATAAAGTCATTCACCTTCTTCATCACACCTGGAGTCTTGGTCTCCTCCATCTCTACCCACATGCCTCGAGACTTGGTCTCCACCGTCTACCCCTAGCCGCCAGCCACCCTGGCCTCCACCATCTCTCCCACCTACTCCCGACAACTTTGACTTCCTCCTTTTTCCAACACATTTATCGCACCTCCACCAACGTTATCCATAGACTCCATCGGAGCTTCCACCAGCTCCTACTCCCGCTACCAATACGATCATCAGCACACGCCCAACATCACCTCTGGGTTGCCATAGCCTCCATCAGAGAGCTCCTAATCTTCATTGTTGAACTCATCACCCATCGAGCTCATCACCACCAAACTCTCCACCACTTTTTTCGGTACTGGGTAATTTACTAAAAATGCCCCTCTACTGACCTTTTTCTCACTCTTCGTCTGGAAGCATCGCCCATGCTTCGCCATCTTCCATGTAGACTCAATGTCTTGCCGCCAAGCCTCTCATGCATCTAGATACTGAACTGTCCTCATTTGCAAACGAGCCCGAGTCACTTGACGCACCACATGCCTTACCATGCACAATGACCGCACCTGGATTCCTTGACCATTCTGAACCACGGCTCCGCCGAGATTAGTCCCAGTCCACCTTGCTATTGCCTATCATGTCCATCACTCCGCAAGCATACTCCCACTACCAACTCCGCCAAAGCCATATCCTTAACAATCTTCTCCCCATGTTTTAGGGACTATCTACCTTGCCCTAAAACTTTCACCATCAGCATTAGCCAAAAAAAATACTTCCCAATCTCTCTCCCCCTGCAGAGCACACACAGCCTCACAGCAAACAGCAATCAACCCAAAACCTCCACCTTTCTTCTTTCTACAGGCTCTTCCCTTTTTCCAAGCAAGCAAGAGCAAAGCAACATCTACACACCCACACTAGATTGGATCAAGTGAACAGCCACAAAATCCAAACCCAAGCAATACTATATCAACTTTCTTCTTCTCTGAACTTCTCACCTTCTACGAATTTCTTCCCTTCTCTCATTGCAGAAGAAAGCAGCAGCAAGCAACACCAGATCGACTTCCTTCTTCTCCGAACTTCTCCCTTTCTCCGAATTTCTTCCCTTCTCTCCTTGCTGAAGAGAGAGCAGCATCAAACTCCTTCCTTTTCTCTCTCCTTCCTCTATTTGATGAATCTTTGTAAGCAAACTTCATTAAATAAAATATTAAATAAATAAAGTAAAAGGCGGTGGTTCACATTTTAGTCAAGAATATGTGACGTAAGAATAGCATGTGGCTTATAAAATTCCCTGAACTAAGACTGACGTGTCCGTATGACGCCTTTTTTTTGCATGTAACCTATCCAATATTAGACTCATTTGGAAGGTTTTTTTGTAAGGATCATAGAGGTTCAAACGGGTCGCAAATCTGACTCTCGGTTTAAAAGATATGGACTCTAGAATGTTAAACAGGTATAAAGTAAACAGTAACGTGGTTGCTTACATCATCATGCATGGCTGTTTTTGACAGATTCGGTGCAGGAGTCTTACGTCATCATGCATGGTTGTTTTTTGGTAGATGCAGGAGGTTAAGAAGATGGATGCACATACAAATCAAGTCCCCGTAACTTGTTGGCCTGGCATTGGCCCACATGGCATTGAAGAAAAATGTTCCTTCTAGGCAGACTCGAGTGTACCCATAGCAATTTCCAACAGAATTGTAGCCCAATTAAAAAAACACGTGCAGGCTATTTGTTGGAGATATACTCGTATGCTATGCAAACAAATAACGACACATCATATCCGGAGGCTACGGCTACCTATAAAAAGGCAGACCCCGTCTACCGAGAAGGGAGGGAGAGAAACACACAGCCCTCGCCCGAGACACGCACAATCATCACCCACGGGTACGGACAGAAGTCAAAGGAAGAGAAGAAAAAAAGCACCAAAACGCTGCTAGCTTCTCGTCGCCTCCACATTTCGACTCCACGTATCATCGTCAACATGCTACAACTCGCGACGTCTGTGTTTGATGGTAAGCAACTTGATCTTGCATGATGAAAATAAAATTCTCCAGAACATGCGCCACATATTCCCTGTTGAAGTGAGATTGACAATAGATTGAAACGATCGTAGTGCATGTTCTCCCAATGAGATGGAATTGGACATGGAAGTTCACACGAGCGCGGTCGAATTTTCCCAATACGATGGAACTAGCTATGAAATACATAGATTGAATTCCTGATTGGTAGAAAATCAATTGCGACTCCATACAAAACAATACAAGAGAGTATCATACTATTAATTTTTGCCCATCGCACAGGAGCAAAATTATTTAATGCTTCAAAGCAAGCATCGTCCAATGCATCATATGCACATTGCCAACAGCAAGGCCGAGGCACACCATCCTCATATTCGTTTTACGCATCGACACCATGGCCGGGTGTCAATAGGAGAAAAAGGCCACTTTATCATACATCCACTACCATATATCTACGACCGATAAGGCTAGACAAAATTATGGCCTAATGCCGACAATGCAAGGCCACTACATCAACATGTCCCAAACGGACATGATAGGACATTTTGTTGCCAGGCACCGACGAGGTATTCTGAAGTTAGGTATACACATGACTGGGCACTGACAAAGCGAAAGTCATCCTCTTCATCGACATATCCTATCCGCAAACCGACACAATGATAGCATACTGTGACCGGGCAAAGGCGAAACAAAGCCACCCATATCACATATGTATCATCAACACCTGCATCTACACCAACATCATGCATGCATATGAACGAGCTATATAAAGATAACCACAGTAGCGTAACTTAATCAGAGGTATTCTGTAGACCAGGCCTACATATGTTAATTAACCGGACGCCATGCTAAGGCGCCGGGAATCGGCAAACTACACAATCTCCAGTCAGATATACTCCTTAAGCATAGACACACAAGGCAAAACATGAATTGTGCGGGAGCATGTAATTTTGTATATTTAATACAGAATTAATGAAATATAGTGTTCGATCGTCCTTTTGTTTTCACATCCTCCTCACCTTCCAATAGATCTTCCAACCATCCAACTACTCACACGCAGCAAGCAATCTTCTCTCTTTGTCTCTCACGTAGCAAGCAATCTTCCCCCGCTGTCTCGCAAGCAGCAAGCAATCTTCCCTTTTTGTCTCTCCCCATTCAGATCGCACTCTCCAAGTATCAACCTCTCACGCCTGAACCCTACTCGGCTTTCACCGGCGTTTCGTAGCAACAACGCAACACCCACACAACTTTTTTCATGTCTCTCCACATGCATGCAGTAACACGTCATGCACGCACATCCTCCCTTCGATCTGCTCAAGCCACACCAAATCCCACAACTCCAGCAACAACACCAGACCCAATAGTCACGCAGCAACAACTCCTCTTAAATCTCGATCAACACACCATGATTGCCAAACTATACCGCGTGTCTTTCCACGATCACGACAACCCTTCAAGCATCAATGTCAACACAAATCACACATGTAGCACCTCTGGTACACATATGTGTGTACATACCCAAGCAGCAAAATCTCTTTCTTTTCTTTTTTTCGGCTCCCCCCCCCACCTCTCTTCTTCTCTTCTCAGCCGCATGACTGACTCGGCCTCCTCTCCGCCCCGGCCTCTGCTTCCTTCTCTGCGGCGCGGTGAGATCCTGTGTGCAGCAATGGCGGCCTTGATGGCGCCCCTAAGCGGCGATAGCGGCAGCGGCAGATCTGACCGGCGACAACCCGAGCGATGGTGACCCTCTTCCTCCATGGCAGAGCAGTAGCAGCAACTCGATGGTTCCTGGCGATCGGATCTAGAGATGGTGTCTTCTCCAACCGATGGTAGCTCTCCCCCGACGCGCAGCAGCAACGTGCATGCAACCTGACCGATCGCAGCCTGCTCCCGTACGACGCGGCTGCGGCTGCGGCAGACGCCTCATGATGGGATGACGGCAGTCGGCAGATCAACTAAAGACGACGATGAGATCCGCTTGGCTAATGTGAGAGTTTACCTCGGGTTAGGGTTTGGGATGGATTGGCTCTGATACCATGCAGAATATTTTGGAGAATAATTGTGTGTTCGTGTGTGTCCTATCGGATCCCCGCACCTTTATTTATAGCGTTGATTACAACCGAATAGCATCCAAGCTCTATCTCGAATTTGTCTCTAAGTTGAATCCTATCCTATCCCTACTATGACTCCGAGTTGCACACGACTCGGACTCTACTCTCCAACAACAAATTAGTGCAATAAGGAAGGCAGCAATTTCCAAGAAGCAGCAGATTCAATGTTGAAATCAACAGGTTCAATCAGGAGAAAATTATCCACATCAGTTGGATACTAATTAGTCATAAACAAAACAAGAAATTCAGCTATCACACATCTAGGTAACTTACAGCTGCATGCTGATATCTTGGAGATGGAGATATCCCTGGAGCTAGAGTCCACTCCCATTTGCCATTTGTATGCATTAATAGTCCATAAGCATCAGAAAGTGGCTGTAAATGCATTACTATTATCATCAAACCAATATCAATGTATAGTCATATAACAAATTAACAACATAGACAACAAAATAGCTTAGAACCTCCTGTTCGGCCAGCATATCATATTTCGAACAAAAATCAAAACTAAGAACCATTGAGCAATCCCAAAGAGATTTCAGCATTGCAGTTCTAAACTTCCATTATGTCACCAAGCATGTCCCAAAATATAAGATATCCATTTTAAAATATTAACCCAAGTTAAGAATTGAGATACAATACCATAAACGTAATTCTACTGAATTAGAATTTATTTGCACAATTGCAATTTTTTTTGTAATGTAACAATTGTTATAGTATATTTACTTAACATCACGCAGAAGCAAAATTAGAGAAATAGTAGTAACACCGCAAAGGAGCTTGACTGCTAAATGATATCAAAACCACTGTTTATTATGGAAATAACACTATGTGGAATATTCCTCCAGATTCTTTTTTTAATTACAAAAACACCCCATCCCGTATCTTCCTCCCAGGCCAATATGGCTGTCCAGCTGCCGCCCCAAGGAGCCCCTTGGTTGCCAAGGCAGGCTCCTCCGCCACCATGATCTCCTGTGTATCTCTTCCTGTTTTGCACAGCTTCTCCAACAGCCACCAAAACACCAGGAATGATATGAACCTTAGATCATCGGGTAAATACCGTACAGAAAGAGACCAGACTGCAACGGCTTGATGGGGAGGGATAGAGAAAGAGAGATGTGCACAGTAGATTCGGGAGACTTTCGATACAATCTTTCTTACATGCATATGATGCTTACAATATTCATCCTTATACAACAGATGGACTAATAGGAAACTAGCCTTTAGAAACTAATTGATATTCCAGATAACTAATCCTTATTCTAGGAAAGTAATCATATATTTAAGAAATTAGATAATTTGATTGACAAGATAATATCTTCCTAACCCTACGTGACTGGGGGCCACTGCATTGATGCATTACAGTAACCATAATTGAACAGTGCGTGTTACAATGTGGTGCGATGCAGAACACACTATAAAAACAAAGATTGATGTGAACACATCACTTAGCAGTCAAACTCCCTCAGTGTTATTTCTCTACTTTTGCTTCTTTGTGATGTTACTAAGCTAATTTTACTTTTTTTAAAAATGCTTCCCCCTCTTAAGTTCAGAAGATAGAACATTATAAAGTCAGATTTGACAATCGGCATAAGTTGTAAATATGTAGGATCTATCCTAGGGATATAAATCCATCACTATCTAATGGAAGGGTAATTTTTCAATTACATGAAGGTATTACATATATACATACAATGATACAAAAGTCTCACACTGGCAGACCAGAGCTAAACATTGACAAATAACACCATAACAAACAAAATAGGGCCTTAGCCCTTAGACCTATCAAACAGTAACAAAAGCAGAAGATTGTACCGTCCCAGAAGCATCCCTTCCACCACAAAGTAAAAGCATACCATCGGAGCGTGCACTAGCAGTAGCATACCTATAGTGATTTAAAATCAACTAAAAGTAAGACATTGCAGATTTATAAAAACAATTGAAATTCAATGCAGTCACAAGGCCCAATAGACCTTAAGTGCAGTTTAACATTTAAGTACTAGATTCTGCAATCACCACATGGCATTTATGTAGTGCAATTATACTTTCCTCCATAAGACCATACGTACCATGCAGTCATGCTATTAGTTTTAGAGGAAGATAATTATCATACTATTATGTGCAAAAGTCAGCAGGGTTATTCTAGTATCAAGGTAAAGAAAATGAAAAGCAAACGCTAACAAGCCCATAAGATATAACACAAGAAATTAAGCAAAACACAGTCTTGTTTATACAGTTTTTCTTTCTTTCTTTTGAGAGGGCTCATATATACAGTTAGAAAAGAAGACTAACAAAGATTCAGCAAATTCCAAAATGGAGTAATATAGAAAGCTGGAGCAGTTTGCACAAACAAAAAGGCAAAAAATTACAATAATTAACCTCATGGAAGTTTGTCGATCCACAAGGTGGTCCAATTAAATTCAAGCGGAAGTGGTAAAAAGTCCACAAATATTTGGAATAAAATAAAATAGCATAAAATAATGTATGGTTCTCTGACTCTCTAAAGTGCATTGATTCACTTACATTCTGGCTGAGGGTCTATCACCTTCAGGGTTAAGTCTCTGCCATCTGTATGGTTTCTGTGCTGTGTCTAAAATCCAAGTATCTGACAAGACCCGCTTTCCTGTACCAAAAGATGCATGATTTGACAAAAAGCCCAATAAGCTGTATCAGAACTTGCTAATGTAGAGCCCTTGAGAAGGCCAGAAATAAGCAACACACAAAACATCTTCGAATGGTTAGGACTTCAGGCTACTTGAAAAGTAATTCCTAACAGTGTAACACCACTTGGTTGAACTATAGTCATAAGAAGTAAGCTATAGTTTTGTTACGGACAGACGGAGTGCTGAAAATGTTCGGATCTATTTCCTATCAACGATCTTTTGTTTCCGATCAAACATTATTCCAGTTGCAAGTTTAATTTTACAAATTAAACAAACGCAACTGAAATTATCATACCCAAATTTCACTTCTAATTGCACTTTTGTCTGAAACTGTCATTATTTTGGGAGAATTATATGTATATGTTTACAATTTTACATATTGTGTAGGGCAGTAATGGACAAGCACAGGTATATGTGTATAATGTCATAAAAGAGTGTTGCTAGTCAAAATAAAATGTCCTTCCATAAAATAGTAAGAAAGTGTAGTGCCATAGTAACTACTACAGAAATACAATTCAGTGAATGTTGAAGAACCAAAGCTAACCATCATTTCCCGAGACTGTCACAAGGTAACGCTGAGCAATCAAATCCATGCAATGACCATAGAGAGGACCAGGCCCAGGCCCCTGAACAACGACCCTGCATGGAATGGCAGAAATGGAAACATCACATTCCCATGCGACGATGAACCCAAAAAAGGAATGCACATCCACAAACAAACAAAAGTAGTATCTTTGTCGTTCACCTGTGCCATTTAAACTTGTCGTTTGTCAGGTCAAGGACATAGAGATCGTCCGTCGAGTGCCCCGCTGGTCCAATCCCACCCTACACCAACATTACATCACTCACAACCGAACTAAGTTGGAAGGTGCCAAATCAAAATTCAAAAGGTCCCAAGTTCCTAATACCTGGAAAACAACCATTGTGCCCACAGCAGCAGCAGCATGCGCAGCCCTCGGCGATGGAGGCTCTCCAAGTGGATGTAACCTGCAGCCATGTAGAATTTAATCCAACTTCTCGAATCCGGCCTGCCCGCTTACAAATGATGTTAAGCAAAATAACTGAATGGATGGAAAGCATGTGATTCTACACAATTGCGAGTGGGCTCAAACACAACATACAGAGTTCACCACACTTAACTAGGGCTGTAAAAAAAGCTCGAGGCTCGCGAGCTGCTCAAGCTCGGCTCGCTCTAGGCTCCATTCGAGCTCCAAACGAACCAAATTCGAGCTTGATCCCGAGCTAAAATAGCTCACGAGCCTAATAAATTTACAAATCACTTGTTAAATATTATTACATGTTAACTCTTACCGAGCTCGAGCCTGGGTAGGCCATGCTTGCTCGAGCTCGGCTCGTTTACCAGCCTGCACTTAACCCAACAAGACACTAGTACAACCCACCAGACAGAATCTACGAAACTGGCCTCAGACAAGCTCCAACAGAAGAGGAGAATTCGAAATTGAGCTTAATTTCCGCCTTCTAATGAAGCGGCAGAGCAAAATCTAAAGTCCAGCAGCGACCGCACCTTGTCCACCTGCGCTTCTCCACATCGTACGAGTGCACAAAGTTCGTCACCCCCGCGAGCCCTTCAGTTCAGACCCGAAAAAAAAAAACACCATTAGAGCTCCAAAACCAGCATACCAGAGGAAGAACGATAAAGCAAAGCGTGCGCGCGAGACGGGAGCACCGAACTGATGCCGGGGAGGCCGGAGGAGGCGCCGGCCTCGATGGCGGTGGCGCCGCCGAATAGGATCAGCCGCGGGCCGTGGCCCTTGGTGGGCGCGACGGCCGTGAGCGAGTGGCTGCACCTGTACCCCGGCGCGTCGTCCCCGATCCCCTCCCACCCATCCACCTCCCTGTACGCCGGTGCCGGCACAACCCACGCGCCCTTCCCTGCCGTCCCCATCGCCCCGCCCTCACCTCCACCTCCTCCCTCCTCGCAGTCGAAACCCTGGCTCCCCGCGCTAAGCCCCTAAGACCGCCGCCGCCGCCGCCGCCGCCGCGGCGTCAGCCGAAGCTTCGGGATCCGGAGGAAGTGCGGAGCGACAAGAAAGAGAGGGGAGTACTGGAATACGGGATGGACGGGGAGACGACGGCCCCGGGGGAGAGCAGGGTGGGGAATTTGGTGGGGCCGCGGTGGCGGTGGGAGAGGGTTAATGTGCTGACCTGGTCGGGCCGAGGTGTCGGGGGGAGGGGGTAAACGTGGCGAGGGTGTGTGGGGATGGCCAGCAACAGCTCAGGCGTGGGGGAGGACGTCGCCACATCGGAGAGAGGCGCGCCCGCCATCTAGGTTGTCTGGCCTTTAACTAGTTGCTGCCCTTTTGGACGGGTACAGTTCAGATGAGGGTTTTCTTCGAAACACACGGGTAAATAGGGGAACACTTCCTCGTGGTAGTAGGGCACTTCGACGCGTTGCGAGGACAGAGATGGTGGAAGTGCAATGACGACGTTTAGCACTGTTCATTCGGTTTCATCGGTTTATCCGGTTCGGTTTGTACGGTATATTCGGTTAATACGGTATTAGTAGTTCGGTAAATACGGTTCGGTATCAGTAAATCCCAATATATATCGATACGGTATCGGTAAATACCATATTTACCAAATTTGACGCGAATTGTTAAAGATGTAGTTAACCGAATGCTTTCCCGGAGTAGCTACAGTAGGCAGTAGTTGTTGGATTATTTGGGCCAAGCGCGTTGAGTTGAGAGCATAATAAATCACAGAAAATCTCAGGCCCACCTCATGAGGAGCGTATGTGCACTAGCAATAGTACCACATTGCTAGCCTAAAGTGGTGAGCACTAGTTTAAATAGTGGAGTGTGCTACACCATGGTAGAACCATGTGGAGAAAGGGAGAAAAGAATACACAGCGCGCTCGCCTCGCCTCGCCCGTAGGCTCGGGCTCGGGCCTGGGCTCGGGCTCGGGGCGAAGGGGCGCGGGCGTCTGGCACTGCGTGAATGGTCCGCCGAATTAGGTCCAGGAGCTTTGCGTGGCGCTGACCTCCTTTTGCAGATTACTCTTTTGCTACTCGGAATCGCGGTTGTAGTATGAGATAAGGACACCGTAATGCATCCCGTAATGGACTCCGATCGTGGGGCGTCCTCGAGTCGTGTTCGATTCTGGTATTACGAGGCTCCTTATATATCTGCGTCGCCGTCATCCAGGTAAAAGCGAGTTCTGCGCCCTAGCGTTTTGCGATTTCGCCGCGCGCCATCAAGTCTGCCCGTCCGTCTGCGGCGTGCACCGAGCAGGAAAGCGAGTCTCAAACCGTCCGTCCTCGCGTTCTTGCCAGGAGAGGGCGAATCGGAATTTTAGGAAGCGCTCGGCGTGGCGCTTCCACGTCGCAAATCACGGCTCGTCTTCCTCGGCGTTCGGGAGCGGTGCTAGGCATTGCGCTCATCGGCGCGCTTAGTCCTCGATCAGACGGCGCTACAACGTCTCTTTGCTCCATACGCACCACGAGCGATGCGTTACAATGTTTCTCTTTGTTTATTTTCAATCTATTGATTGTGAGCACATTAGATGGATATATGTGTAGTCTTCTATCATATGCATCTATAGTATGCTCCTGTTATTAAATTCTTGATAGTCAATCACATGTTGTTCATGATTTACTTTTGGATTAAATTAAACCTAGATGTGCCTTTAATTCTAACAATCCAAAAACACGATTATAGGCGCTTAGGTTTATCAATGGTGGCTTTGCCGAGGCAATCGAGGAAAAATTCACCGGTGTACACTTCAAAGATGGCGGACAAGGGTCACCTTGTGGCTTACGGCTATGAGCGTGTTACGGGTGTCGAGCGGCAAACCAGGAGGATATGGATCCAACTCACGAAAAGGAGAAGGCATATCGGGATGCCAACACACTCTTTGTGGGAGCCGTTCTTAGTGTTCTTGCCGATAAATGCATGCGATGTGTATATGCACATTAAAGGCGCGAAGGAACTATGGGATGCTCTGAATGCTAAGTTCGGTGCTTAGATCTTTGTGATGGCTTGTATATCATGGAGCAATATCATGACTACAAGATGGTGGATAACCGTTACGTAGTTGAGCAGGCTCATGAGATCTGAGTTCTCGCCGAGGAACTCGAACTTCTCAAAATCCGATTACAGCGGAGTTTGTGGTGAGGCATTATTGCCAAATTACCTCCTTCATGGAGGAATTTTGCCACATCTCTGAAACATAAGAGACAAGAGATTTACGTTGAGAATCGATTGCGTCTCTAGATGTTGAGGAGAAAGCTCGAGCTAAGGATGCACTGTGAAAGGCCGAGGGGCGATCTAAGCGCCAATGTGGTGCATTGATTCTCACATGGCAAGAACAAAGGGAAAAATAAAGCCAAACAAACCACTAATTTCAAGAAGAAGAAGTCAATGAACAAAGATGAGAAGCCTGCTTTGTTTGCGGTGAGATTGGACACTGGGCCAAGCAGTGTCCAAATCGCATAAGCGAGGAAGGGTGAGCAAGGACGAACTCAAAGTGCATCAGCGTGACCATTGGCAATCTTGGAGGAGGAACTTCGGTATGGTAACGTACCTATTGTTCTTTGATAAATCGGACCACCGATTGGTGGATTGATCTGGAGCTAATGTTCATGTGTGTCTTGATCTCTCTTTGTTCTCTTCTTACCAGGCCGTGCGGGATTGCTCCGTGTTGATGGGAAAGCGGCTTTCGAATGCTTACATTTCTTGGTGTTGTACGGTAGATCTGAAGTTTACTTCGGGAAAGATCGTCTTGACTAAAGAACGTCGACATGTCCCCTCAATAAATAAAAACACAGTGGTGGCTCCCTTCTATGTAGAGAAGGGTTCAAAGTGGTGTTTGAGTCTAATAAAGTAGTCGTGTCTAAGCATGGACTTTTTATTGGTAAAGGCTATGAATGCGGAGGCTTGTTCCGTTTTCCCTTCGATTTTTGCAATAAAGTTGTGAACCATATTTGTGATATTTCCAATGGAGGTGAAGCCGATGTTTGGCACTCACGGTTATGTCATTTAAATTTTGGTTGTATGACTCGGCTCGCTAGTATGAATTTAATTCCAAAAATTCCCTCTTGTCAAAGGTTCTAAGTGCCAAAGTTGTGTGCAATCAAAGCAACCTCGCAAACCTCACAAGGCGGAGGAGAGAAACTTGGCACCATTAGAACTCATACATTGAGATCTTTGTGAGATGAATGGTGTGTTGACTAAAGGAGGAAAAAGATATTTCATGACTACGATTGATGATGCATCTAGATCTTGCTATGTTTATACATTGAAAACTAAAGATGAGGCTTTAGACTACTTCAAAGTCTATAAGGTTTGAAGTTGAAAATCAATTAGAAAGAAAAATCAAAAGGCTTAGGTCGG
This sequence comes from Rhipidocladum racemiflorum, assembly GCA_036346355.1. Classification (NCBI taxonomy): domain Eukaryota; kingdom Viridiplantae; phylum Streptophyta; class Magnoliopsida; order Poales; family Poaceae; genus Rhipidocladum; species Rhipidocladum racemiflorum. The sequence continues at coordinate 83,734,085 of CM070577.1, forward strand.
ATCGTGGCGGTGAGTACTTCTCTCTTGAGTTCGACTTATTACGTAAGGAACATGGAATTATTCATGAGAGGACACCTCCTATTCGCTTGATCTAATGGGGTTGCCGAAAGAAAGAACCGCACTCTAACCGATTTGGTAAATGCCATGTTGGACCTGCGGGTCTATCTAAGGAATGGTGGGGAGGCCTGTTGACTTCTTGTCACGTTTTGAATAAAGTTCCTTATAAGAATAAGGAGAAAACCTCATATGAAGAATGGGAAGGAGAAAACCATCACTTTCATACTTGCGCACGTGGGGTTGCTTGGCGAAAGTCAATGTGCCCATAACTAAAAAGCGCAAACTTGGACCTAAGGCAGTGGATTGTGTCTTTACGGGATACGCTCATCGGAGCATTGCCTATAGATTTTTAGTAGTAAAGTGCAGGTATCGACATGATCGTCCGGTACAATCATGGAATCCAGAGATGCCACCTTCTTTGAGGGCATATTTCCCATGAAAGATTTGCATAGCGTTTCTAGTCAAAATCTGAGATAATTCCCGAACCTATTGCACAAGCGAGGATTACGAGCAGATACCCGAGCAAAATCTGAGGAGGATGACGGTGAGGCTCCTAGGAGGAGCAAGAGACAAAGGATGGTTAAATCCTTTGGTAATGATTTCCTTGTGTACCTTGTGGATGATACTCCCACCTCTATTTGAGGAAGCTTATGCATCTTACGATGCAGACTCTTTGGAAGGAGGCGATCAGTAGTGAGATGGATTCTATTACATCTAACGGAACTTGGGAGCTCACAGAGCGCCTTATGGTTGCAAACTGTGAATTTTGTAAGTGGGTGTTCAAAAAGAAACTAAGGCTTTGATGGTACTATTGAAAAGTACAAGGCTAGACTTGTGGCTAAGGGTTATCATAAAAGGAAGGAGAGGATTATTTTGATACTTATTCACTGTTGCTAGGATCACAACCATCAGGGTACTTTTATCCTTGGCTGCCTCTCATGGTCTCATTGTCCATCAAATGGGCGTGAAGGCGACTTTTCTTAATGGAGAGCTAGATGAGGAGATCTACATGGATCGACCAGATGGATTTGTGCTACCGGACATGAGAGCAAGGTGTGTAAGTTCTTGAAATCTCTTTATGGCCTTAAACAAGCACCTAAACAATGGCATGAGAAGTTCGATAGAACATTGACACAAGGCGGCCGTTGTAAACGGCCGACAAATGTGTGTATTATCGCCATGGTGGGGGTGAGGGAGTTATTACGTGCCTATATGTGGATGACATTTTGATCTTTGGAACAAACCTTGATGTGATCAATGAGGTCAAGTCTTTCTGTCTGGAAATTTTGATATGAAAGATCTCGGAGAGGCCGACGTGATCTTGAACATCAAGTTAGTCAAAAGTGAGGATGGGATTAGTCTTTCTCAATCCCATTATGTGGAAAAGGTTTTGAGTCGGTTTGGCTATTCGGATAGCAAGCCTTCTCCAACACCTTATGATCCAAGTGTGATTCTTCGGAAAAACAAGAGAATTGCTAGAGATCAAATGAAATACTCTCGAGATCATTGGATCTCTCATGTACTTGGCTAGCGCTACAAGGCACGATATCTCATTTCTTGTAAGCAAATTGAGCGATTTACTTCTAACAGGAGATGATCATTGGCGTGCACTCGAAAGAGTTATCGTTACTTGGTGGAGTCTGATAAATTATGGAATACACTATACAGGGTACCCTTGATTACTAGAGGGTTATAGTGATTCAAATTGGATCTCTGATCTTGATGAGATTAAGGCCACCGGTGGATATGTGTTTACACTTGGTGGTATTGTGTCGTGGAGGTCTTGCAAGCAGACTATTTTGACACGGTCAACTATGGAAGCAGAATTATTTGCATTGGATACGACCAACTGTTGAGGCGAGAATGGCTACGTGAACTCTTGATGGATCTTCCGGTGGTTGAAAAACCAATACCGGCCATTCTTATGAATTGTGACAATCAAGCAATTATTGTTAAAGTGAGCGATTCTAAAGATAACTTGAAATCCTCAAGACATGTGAAAAGGCGTTTGAAGTGCATCAGAAATTGAAAAACTCGGAGTGATAGCATTGGATTATATCCAGGCGGCTAAAAACCTGGCGAGATCCCTTCACTAAAGGGCTATCACGGAATGTGATAGATAACGATCAAAGGAACTAGGCATGAGACCCATGTGAGTTATACCATAGCGGTAACCCAACCTATGTGATCGGAGATCCCGTGAATTAGGTCTGGGAAAAACAAGCTCTTTGGTTAAGCTGGAGGAGAGTAATTTTCTAACTAGTTCCAAGTGAAGATGCAATACTCTCGAAATCTGTATGGCGAGTTGGCTTTTGCCTTAATGTGTTCTGTTGGCTTTATTTAGCGAAGATGTCATCCTCTGAGCATCTTGAAAGAACACACCTATATGAGAGTGATCGTTGAAAGTCGCGATCTATGAGACTTGGGTAATCTCTAGTAAGCTCATGAAGAGACCATGGAGTACGACTTATATGCTCCACCCGAGGGGGAAGCCTATTGGCGACCTAGTATCGGCTAAGGCTTTAAATGAAACTTCGATCGCACAAAACTTGCAATTCAAGGCTTAGTCCATTGTTCAAGTTGTGGTGAGTGTAATTTGGAGTCCTAGGTGCAATTCAAGGCATAGTCCATTGTCAACAGAAATCTTTGGTATATTAATGACTTTGGGAGCAGGCAAGGTATCGGTGGGACTTTGAGATCCGGTGGGGATTGTTGGATTATTTGGGCCAAGCCCATTTGATTGAGACAATAAATCCTAGAAAATCTCAAAGGCCCACCTCATGAGGAGCATGTGCACTAGCAATAGTACCACATTGCTAGCCTAAAGTGGTGAGCACTAGTTTAAATAGTGGAGTGTGCTACACCATGGTAGAACCATGTGGAGAAAGGGAGAAAAGAATACACCGCTCGCCTGCCTCGCCTCGCCAGGAGGCGAGGCCGGGCTCGGGCTCGAAGCAGTAGGGGCGGAAGTGAGGCGTGTGCGGCGTCTTGCGTGAATGGTTGTCCGCCGAATTCGGTCGAGGGCTTTGCGTGAGGCGCAGCCTCCTTTTGCAGATTACTCTTTTGCTACTCGGAATCGCGGTTGTAGTATGAGATAAGGACACCGTAATGCGAGATCCGTAATGGACTCCGATCGTGGGGCGTCCTCGAGTCGTGTTCGATTACGGTATTACGTGGCTCCTTTATATCTTTGCGTCGCCGTCATCCGGGTAAAACAGAGTTTTCTGCGCCCTAGCGTTTTGCCGGTTTCCCTCATTTGCGCCGCCATCAAGTCTGCCCGTCCGTCTGGCGTGCACCAAATGACGGGAAAGGTGTCTCGAAACCGTCCGTCCTCGCGTTCTTGCACCGGAGAGGGCGAATCAATTTTTGGGAAGCGCTGGCGCATCGCTTCACGTCACCGAATCACGGCTCGTCTTCCTCGGCGTTCGGGAGCGGCCGCTAGGCATCGCGCTGATCGCGGCGGCGCTGTCCTCGGCCTTTGTCATGCGGCGCTACAACGTCTTCTGCTCCATACGCACAACGAGCGATGCGTTACAATGTTTCTACTGTTTATTTTCAATCTATTGATTGTGAGCACATTAGATGGATATATGTGTAGTCTTCTATCATATGCATCTATAGTATGCTCTCGTTATTCGTTCATCGATAGTCAATCACATGTTGTTCATGATTTACTTTTGGATTAAATAAAACCTAGATGTGCATTTAATTCTAACAATCCAAAAACACGATTATAGGCGCTTAGGTTTATCAATGGCTGGCTTTGCCGAGGCAATCGAGGCCAGGAAAAATTCACCGGTGTACACTTCAAAAGATGGCGGACAAGGGTCACCTTGTGGCTTCTGACTATGAACGTGTTACGGGTGTCGAGCGGCAAACCCGGAGGATATGGATCCAACTCACGAAAAGGAGAAGGCATATCGGGATGCCAACACACTCTTTGTGGGAGCCGTTCTTAGTGTTCTTGCCGATCGCTGCATGCGATGTGTATATGCACATTAAAGACGCGAAGGAACTATGGGATGCTCGAATGCTAAGTTCGGTGCTTGATGTGATGGCGTGAACTGTATATCATGGAGCAATATCATGACTACAAGATGGTGGATAACCGTTACGTAGTTGAGCGGGCTCATGAGATCTGAGGTTCTCGCCAGGGAACTCGAACTTCTCAAAATCCAGCTATCTGACTGTGTTTGTGGTCGGGGCATTATTGCCAAATTACCTCCTTCATGGAGGAATTTTGCCACATCTTCAAAACATAAGAGACAAGAGATTTACATTTGAGAATCGATTGCGTCTCTAGATGTTGAGGAGAAAGCTCGAGCTAAGGATGCACTGTGAAAGGAACTGAGGGGCGATCTAGCGCCAATGTGGTGCAACAGCTTCACATGGCAAGAACAAAGGGAAAAATAAAGCCAAACAAACCACTAATTTCAAGAAGAAGAAGTCAATGAACAAAGATGAGAAGCCTGCTTTGTTTGCGGTGAGATTGGACACTTTGGGCCAAATAAAGTGTCCAAATCGCAAGGGCGAGGAAGGGTGAGCAAGGACAGAACTCAAAGTGCATCAACGTGACCATTGGCAATACTTTGGAGGAGGAACTTGGGTATGGTAACGCATCCTATTGTTCTTTCAAGAAATCGGACCACCGATTGGTGGATTGATCTGGAGCTAATGTTCATGTGTGTCTTGATCTCTCTTTGTTCTCTTCTTACCAGGCCGTCTTGGGATTGCTCCGTGTTGATGGGAAGCGGCTCGAATGCTTCGTTCTTGGTGTTGGCACGGTAGATCTCAAGTTTACTTCAGGAAAGATCGTCTTGACTAAAGAACGTCTGACATGTCCCCTCAATAAATAAAAACCTGGTCGGCTCCCTTCTATGTAGAGAAGGGTTCAAAGTGGTGTTTGAGTCTAATAAAGTAGTCGTGTCTAAGCATGGACTTTTTATTGGTAAAGGCTATGAATGCGGAGGCTTGTTCCGTTTTCCCTTTCGATTTTTGCAATAAAGTTGTGAACCATATTTGTGATATTTCCAATGGAGGTGAAGCCAGATGTTTGGCACTCACGGTTATGTCATTTAAATTTTGGTTGTATGACTCGGCTCGCTAGTATGAATTTAATTCCAAAAATTCCCTCTTGTCAAAGGTTCTAAGTGCCAAAGTTGTGTGCAATCAAAGCAACCTCGCAAACCTCACAAGGCGGCGGAGGAGAGAAACTTGGCACCATTAGAACTCATACATTCAGATCTTTGTGAGATGAATGGTGTGTTGACTAAAGGAGGAAAAAGATATTTCATGACTCGATTGATGATGCATCTAGATCTTGCTATGTTTATCTGTTGAAAACTAAAGATGAGGCTTTAGACTACTTCAAAGTCTATAAGGCTGAAGTTGAAAATCAATTAGAAAGAAAAATCAAAAGGCTTAGGTCGGATCGTGGCGGTGAGTACTTCTCTCTGAGTTCGACTTATTCTCAGAAGGAACATGGAATTATTCATGAGAGGACACCTCCTATTCGCCTAGTCTAATGGGGTTGCCGAAAGAAAGAACCGCACTCTAACCGATTTGGTAAATGCCATGTTGGACATGCAAGGGTCTATCTAAGGAATGGTGGGGAGGCCCTGTTGACTTCTTGTCACGCTTTTGAATAAAGTTCCTTATAAGAATAAGGAGAAAACCTCATATGAAGAATGGGAAGGAGAAAACCATCACTTTCATACTTGCGCACGTGGGGTTGCTTGGCGAAAGTCAATGTGCCCATAACTAAAAAGCGCAAACTTGGACCTAAGGCGGTGGATTGTGTCTTTACGGGATACGCTCATCGGAGCATTGCCTATAGATTTTTAGTAGTAAAGTCTGAGGTATCGACATGATCGTCGGTACAATCATGGAATCCAGAGATGCCACCTTCTTTGAGGGCATATTTCCCATGAAAGATTTGCATAGCGTTTCTAGTCAAAATCTGAGATAATTCCGAACCTATTGCACAACCGAGGATTCTCAGGATACCCGAGCAAAATCCTGAGGAGGATGGCAGTGAGGCTCCTAGGAGGAGCAAGAGACAAAGGATGGTTAAATCCTTTGGTAATGATTTCCTTGTGTACCTTGTGGATGATACTCCCACCTCTATTTGAAGCTTATGCATCTTCACGATGCTGAGACTCTTTGGAAGGAGGCGATCCAGTAGTGAGATGGATTCTATTCTGTCTAACGGAACTTGGGAGCTCACGTAAGCGCCTTATGGTTGCAAACCTGTGAAATGTAAGTGGGTGTTCAAAAAAAGAAACTAAGGCCTGATGGTACTATTGAAAAGTACAAGGCTAGACTTGTGGCTAAGGGTTATACGCAAAAGGAAGGAGAGGATTATTTTGATACTTATTCACTGTTGCTAGGATCACAACCATCAGGTACTTTTATCCTTGGTCGCCTCTCATGGTCTCATTGTCCATCAAATGGACGTGAAGACAGACTTTTCTTAATGGAGAGCTAGATGAGGAGATCTACATGGATCACCAGATGGATTTGTGCTACCGGACATGAGAGCAAGGTGTGTAAGTTCTGAAATCTCTTTATGGCCTTAAACAAGCACCTAAACAATGGCATGAGAAGTTCGATAGAACATTGACACAAAGTAACCGTTGTAGTGAAGCGGGCAAATGTGTGTATTATCGCCATGGTGGGGGTGAGGGAGTTATTCTGTGCCTATATGTGGATGACATTTTGATCTTTGGAACAAACCTTGATGTGATCAATGAGGTCAAGTCTTTCTGTCTGGAAATTTTGATATGAAAGATCTCGGAGAGGTGGCGTGATCTTGAACATCAAGTTAGTCAAAAGTGAGGATGGGATTAGTCTTTCTCAATCCCATTATGTGGAAAAGGTTTTGAGTCGGTTTGGCTATTCGGATAGCAAGCCTTCTCCCACACCTTATGATCCAAGTGTGATTCTTCGGAAAAACAAGAGAATTGCTCGAGAACAAATGAAATACTCTCGGATCATTGGATCTCTCATGTACTTGGCTAGCGCTACAAGGCTCGATATCTCATTTCTTTGTAAGCAAATTGAGCCGGTTTACTTCTAACCCGGAGATGATCATTGGCGTGCACTCGAAAGAGTTATGCGTTACTTGGTGGGTACAAGAAATTATGGAATACACTATACAGGGTACCCTTCGATTACTAGAGGGTTATAGTGATTCAAATTGGATCTCTCGATCTCGATGAGATTAAGGCCACCCGGTGGATATGTGTTTACACTTGGTGGGGCGCTGTGTCGTGGAGGTCTTGCAAAGCAGGACTATTTTGACACTGGCCAACTATGGAGGCAGAATTGATTGCATTGGATACGACCAACTGTTGAGGCGTAATGGCTACGTGAACTCTTGATGGATCTTAGGTGGTTGAAAAACCAATACCGGCCATTCTTATGATTGTGACAATCAAACAGCTTATTGTTAAAGTGAACAGTTCTAAAGATAACTTGAAATCCTCAAGACATGTGAAAAGACGTTTGAAGTCCGTCAGAAATTGAAAAACTCCGGAGTGATAGCATTGGATTATATCCAGACGGCTAAAAACCTGGCAGATCCCTTCACTAAAGGGCTATCACGAATGTGATAGATAACGCATCAAAGGAACTAGGCATGAGACCCATGTGAGTTATACCATAGCGGTAACTCCAACCTATGTGATCGGAGATCCCGTGAATTAGGTCTGGGAAAAACAAGCTCTTTGGTTAAGCTGGAGGAGAGTAATTTTCTAACTAGTTCCAAGTGAAGATGCAATACTCAAATCTGTATGGCGAGTTGGCTTTTGCCTTAATGTGTTCTCGTTGGCTTTATTTAGCGAAGATGTCATCCTACTGAGCATCTTGAAAGAACACACCTATATGAGAGTATTGTTGAAAGTCGCAGTCTATGAGACTTGGGTAATCTCTAGTAAGCTCATGAAGAGACCATGGAGTACGACTTATATGCTCCACCCGAGGGGAAGCCTATTGGCGACCTAGTATCGACTAAGGCTTTAAATGAAACTTCGATCGCACAAAACTTGCAATTCAAGGCTTAGTCCATTGTTCAAGTTGTGGTGAGTGTAATTTGGAGTCCTAGGTGCAATTCAAGGCATAGTCCATTGTCACCGAAATCTTTGGTATATTAACGACTTTGGGAGCAGGCAAGGTATCGGTGGGACTTTGAGATCTGGTGGGGATTGTTGGATTATTTGGGCCAAGCCCATTTAATTGAGACAATAAATCCTAGAAAATCTCAAAGGCCCACCTCATGAGGAGCATGTGCACTAGCAATAGTACCACATTGCTAGCCTAAAGTGGTGAGCACTAGTTTAAATAGTGGAGTGTGCTACACCATGGTAGAACCATGTGGAGAAAGGGAGAAAGAATACACAGCGCTCGCTCGCCTCGCCTCGCCCGGTCGCCTGGCTCTCGGGCTCGCACGCCGGCGGGCGGGGCGCAGCGTGGCGGCACTGCGTGAATGGTTGTCCGCCGAATTCGGTCGAGGGCTTTGCGTGAAGTATGACCTCCTTGCAGATTACTCTTTTGCTACTCGGAATCGCGGTTGTAGTATGAGATAAGGACACCGTGAATGTATCCCGTAATGGACTCCGATTGTGGGACGTCCTCGAGTCGTGTTCGGTTACGGACTGTTACCAGGGCTCCTTTATATACTGCGTCGCCGTCATCTGGGAAAAACAGAGTTTTCTGCGCCCTAGCGTTTTGCCAGTTTCCCTCGCTGCGCCATCAAATGCTTTCGCCCCCGTCTGCCGGCGTGCACGGTGACAACGGAAAGCGTGTCTCGGCCGTCCGTCCTCGCGTTCTTGCACCGGAGAGGACGAATCAGTTTTGGGAAGCGCCGGCGATCGCTTCCACGCCACCGTCACGGCTCGTCTTCCTCGGCGTTCAGGAAGCGGTGCTAGGCATCGCGCTCATCGCGGCGCGCTTAGTCCTCGGCAGCGCACGCTACAACGCGTCATCGCTTCCATCTCGCATACACGAGCGATGCGTTACAATGTTTCTACTTGTTTATTTTCAATCTATTGATTGTGAGCACATTAGATGGATATATGTGTAGTCTTCTAGCATATGCATCTATAGTATGCTCCTGGTTATTCGTTCTTGATAGTCAATCACATGTTGTTCATGATTTACTTTTGGATTAAATTAAACCTAGATGTGCCTTTAATTCTAACAATCCAAAACCTGATTATAGGCGCTAGGTTTATCAATGGTGGCTTTGCCGAGGCAATCGAGGCCGGAAAATTCACGGTGTACACTTCAAAAGATGGCGGACAAGGGTCACCTTGTGGCTTACGACTATGAACGTGTTACAGGTGTCGAACGGCAAACCAGAGGATATGGATCCAACTCACGAAAAGGAGAAGGCATATCGGGATGCCAACACACTCTTTGTGGGAGCCGTTCTTAGTGTTCTTGCCGATCGTCTGCATGCGATGTGTATATGCACATTAAAGACGCGAAGGAACTATGGGATGCTCACGAATGCTAAGTTCGGTGCTTCCGATGGCCGGGCGTGAACTGTATATCATGGAGCAATATCATGACTACAAGATGGTGGATAACCGCTTCAGTAGTTGAGCGAGGCTCATGAGATACGAGTTCTCGCCAGGGAACTCGAACTTCTCAAAATCGATTACTGACGAGTTTGTGGTCGAGGCATTATTGCCAAATTACCTCCTTCATGGAGGAATTTTGCCACATCTTCGAAACATAAGAGACAAGAGATTTGTTGAGAATCTGATTGCGTCTCTAGATGTTGAGGAGAAAGCTCGAAACTAAGGATGCACTCGTGAAAGGAACTGAGGCGATCTAGCGCCAATGTGGTGCAACAGCTTCACATGGCAAGAACAAAGGGAAAAATAAAGCCAAACAAACCACTAATTTCAAGAAGAAGAAGTCAATGAACAAAGATGAGAAGCCTGCTTTGTTTGCGGTGAGATTGGACACTGGGCCAAACAAAGTGTCCAAATCGCAAGGGCGTGAAGGGTGAGCAAGGACGAACTCAAAGTCTCATCAACGTGACCATTGGCATCTTTGGAGGAGGAACTTCGGGTATGGTAACGTACCTATTGTTCTTTCAAGAAATCACCACCGATTGGTGGATTGATAATCGAGCTAATGTTCATGTGTGTCGATCTCTCTTTGTTCTCTTCTTACCAGGCCGTATGGGATTGCTCGTGTTGATGGGAAGCATTTCGAATGCTTCGTTCTTGGTGTTGTACGGTAGATCTGAAGTTTACTTCAGGAAAGATCGTGCGAGCTAAAGAACGTGCAGCATGTCCCCTCAATAAATAAAAACACAGGTCGGCTCCCTTCTATGTAGAGAAGGGTTCAAAGTGGTGTTTGAGTCTAATAAAGTAGTCGTGTCTAAGCATGGACTTTTTATTGGTAAAGGCTATGAATGCGGAGGCTTGTTCCGCTTTTTCCTTTACGATTTTTGCAATAAAGTTGTGAACCATATTTGTGATATTTCCAATGGAGGTGAAGCCAGATGTTTGGCACTCACGGTTATGTCATTTAAATTTTGGTTGTATGACTCGGCTCGCTAGTATGAATTTAATTCCAAAAATTCCCTCTTGTCAAAGGTTCTAAGTGCCAAAGTTGTGTGCAATCAAAGCAACCTCGCAAACCTCACAAGGCAGCGGAGGAGAGAAACTTGGCACCATTAGAACTCATACATTCAGATCTTTGTGAGATGAATGGTGTGTTGACTAAAGGAGGAAAAAGATATTTCATGACTCTGATTGATGATGCATCTAGATATTGCTATGTTTATCTGTTGAAAACTAAAGATGAGGCTTTAGACTACTTCAAAGTCTATAAGGCTGAAGTTGAAAATCAATTAGAAAGAAAAATCAAAAGGCTTAGGTCAGATCGTGGCGGTGAGTACTTCTCTTGAGTTCGACTTATTCTGTAAGGAACATGGAATTATTCATGAGAGGACACCTCCTATTCGCCTTGACCTAATGGGGTTGCCGAAAGAAAGAACCGCACTCTAACCGATTTGGTAAATGCCATGTTGGACATGCGGGTCTATCTAAGGAATGGTGGGGAGGCCTGTTGACTTCTTGTCACGTTTTGAATAAAGTTCCTTATAAGAATAAGGAGAAAACCTCAAATGAAGAATGGGAAGGGAGAAAACCATCACATTCATACTTGAGCACGTGGGGTTGCTTGGCGAAAGTCAATGTGCCCATAACTAAAAAGCGCAAACTTGGACCTAAGGCAGTGGATTGTGTCTTTACGGGATACGCTCATCGGAGCATTGCCTATAGATTTTTAGTAGTAAAGTCTCGAGGTATCGACATGATCGTCGGTACAATCATGGAATCCAGAGATGCCACCTTCTTTGAGGGCATATTTCCCATGAAAGATTTGCATAGCGTTTCTAGTCAAAATCTCGAGATAATTCCCGAACCTATTGCACAAACCGAGGATTACGAGCAGATACCCGAGCAAAATCTTGAGGAGGATGACAGTGAGGCTCCTAGGAGGAGCAAGAGACAAAGGATGGTTAAATCCTTTGGTAATGATTTCACTGTGTACCTTGTGGATGATACTCCCACCTCTATTTCAGAAGCTTATGCATCTTCTGATGCAGACTCTTGAAGGAGGCGGTCAGTAGTGAGATGGATTCTATTCTGTCTAATCGGAACTTGGGAGCTCACTGAGCGCCTTATGGTTGCAAACACGTGGGGTTTTGTAAGTGGCTGTTCAAAAAGAAACTAAGGCCTGATGGTACTATTGAAAAGTACAAGGCTAGACTTGTGGCTAAGGGTTATACGCAAAAGGAAGGAGAGGATTATTTTGATACTTATTCACCTGTTGCTAGGATCACAACCATCCGGGTACTTTTATCCTTAGTCGCCTCTCATGGTCTCATTGTCCATCAAATGGACGTGAAGACAAACTTTTCTTAATGGAGAGCTAGATGAGGAGATCTACATGGATCGACCCGGATGGATTTGTGCTACTGGGACATGAGAGCAAGGTGTGTAAGTTACTTGAAATCTCTTTATGGCCTTAAACAAGCACCTAAACAATGGCATGAGAAGTTCGATAGAACATTGACACAAGTCGGCTTCGTTGTAAACGGCCGACAAGTGTGTGTATTATCGCCATGGTGGGGTGAGGAGTTATTCTGTGCCTATATGTGGATGACATTTTGATCTTTGGAACAAACCTTGATGTGATCAATGAGGTCAAGTCTTTCTGTCTGGAAATTTTGATATGAAAGATCTCGAGAGGTCGACGTGATCTTGAACATCAAGTTAGTCAAAAGTGAGGAGGGGATTAGTCTTTCTCAATCCCATTATGTGGAAAAGGTTTTGAGTCGGTTTGGCTATTCGGATAGCAAGCCTTCTCCAACACCTTATGATCCAAGTGTGATTCTTCGGAAAAACAAGAGAATTGCTAGAGATCAAATGAAATACTCTCGAGATCATTGGATCTCTCATGTACTTGGCTAAGCGCTACAAGGTTCGATATCTCATTTCTTTGTAAGCAAATTGAGCCGCTTTACTTCTAACAGGAGATGATCATTGGCGTGCACTCGAAAGAGTTATGCGTTACTTGGTGGGTCTGATAAATTATGGAATACACTATACAGGTACCCTTCATTGCTAGAGGGTTATAGTGATTCAAATTGGATCTCGATCTTGATGAGATTAAGGCCACCGGTGGATATGTGTTTACACTTGGTGGGGCGTATGTCGTGGAGGTCTTGCAAGCAGACTATTTTGACACGGTCAACTATGGAGGCAGAATTATCATTGAATACGACCCTTTGTTGAGGCGAGAATGGCTACGTGAACTCTTGATGGATCTTCGGTGGTTGAAAAACCAATACCGGCCATTCTTATGAACTGTGACAATCAAGCAGCTTATTGTTAAAGTGAACAGCTTCTAAAGATAACTTGAAATCCTCAAGACATGTGAAAAAGGCGTTTGAAGTCCTGTCAGGAAATTGAAAAACTCGGAGTGATAGCATTGGATTATATCCGCACGGCTAAAAACCTGGCAGATCCCTTCACTAAAGGGCTATCACGGAATGTGATAGATAACGCATCAAAGGAACTAGGCATGAGACCCATGTGAGTTATACCATAGCGGTAACCCAACCTATGTGATCGGAGATCCCGTGAATTAGGTCACGGGAAAAACAAGCTCTTGGTTAACCTGGAGGAGAGTAATTTTCTAACTAGTTCCAAGTGAAGATGCAATACTCTCGAAATCTGTATGGCAAAGTTGGCTTTTGCCTTAATGTGTTCTGTTGGCTTTATTTAGCGAAGATGTCATCCTCTGAGCATCTTGAAAGAACACACCTATATGAGAGTGATCAAGTGAAAGTCGATCTATGAGACTTGGGTAATCTCTAGTAAGCTCATGAAGAGACCATGGAGTACGACTTATATGCTCCACCCGAGGAAGCCTATTGGCGACCTAGTATCGCCTAAGGCTTTAAATGAAACTTCGATCGCACAAAACTTGCAATTCAAGGCTTAGTCCATTGTTCAAGTTGTGGGTGAGTGTAATTTGGAGTCCTAGGTGCAATTCAAGGCATAGTCCATTGTCAACTGAAATCTTTGGTATATTAATGACTTTGGGAGCAGGCAAGGTATCGGTGGGACTTTGAGATCCGGTGGGGATTGTTGGATTATTTGGGCCAAGCCCATTTGATTGAGACAATAAATCCTAGAAAATCTCAAAGGCCCACCTCATGAGGAGCATGTGCACTAGCAATAGTACCACATTGCTAGCCTAAAGTGGTGAGCACTAGTTTAAATAGTGGAGTGTGCTACACCATGGTAGAACCATGTGGAGAAAGGGAGAAAGAATACTGCCGCCGCTCGCCTCGCCTCGCCTGCTTGGCGAGTCGGCTGCTCGGGCTCGCACGCAGTAGGGGCGGGGCGAGAAGCGTGGCGTCGCGGCACTGCGTGAATGGTTGTCCGCCGAATTAGGCCCAGGGCTTTGCGTAAGCGCAGCCTCCTTTTGCAGATTACTCTTTTGCTACTCGGAATCGCGGTTGTAGTATGAGATAAGGACCGTATGCAGATCCCGTGAATGGACTCGATCGTGGGGCGTCCTCGAGTCGTGGTTCGATACTGGTATTACGAGGCTCCTTTATATCTGCGTCGCCGTCATCTGGGTAAAACGAGTTTCTGCGCCTAGCGTTTTGCCGCTTCCTCGGCCGCGCCGCCATCAAGTCTGCCCGTCCGTCACGGCGTGCACCAGCCGACGGGGAAGCCAGTCTCGAAACCGTCCGTCCTCGCGTTCTTGCAGGAGAGGGCGAATCAGAATTTTAAGCGCCGGCGCGATCGCTTCCACGTCACCGTCACGGCTCGTCTTCCTCGACGTTCGAGAGCGGTGCTAGGCATCGCGCTCGGCTACTGGCGCGCTTCCGATCCTACGACCTTTGTACGGCGCTACAACGTCTCTTCGCTTCCATTCGCACCGCGAGCGATGCGTTACAATGTTTCTACTTTGTTTATTTTCAATCTATTGATTGTGAGCACATTAGATGGATATATGTGTAGTCTTCTAGCATATGCATCTATAGTATGCTCTGTTATTCGTTCTTGATAGTCAATCACATGTTGTTCATGATTTACTTTTGGATTAAATTAAACCTAGATGTGCCTTTAATTCTAACAATCCAAAAACCTGATTATAGGCGCTTAGGTTTATCAATGGTCAAGCTTTGCCGAGTAATCGAGGCCGAGAAAAATTCACCGGTGTACACTTCAAAAGATGGCGGATAAGGGTCACCTTGTGGCTTACTGACTATGAGCGTGTTCAGGTGTCGAACGGCAAACCAGGAGGATATGGATCCAACTCTCGAAAAGGAGAAGGCATATCGGGATGCCAACACACTCTTTGTGGGAGCCGTTCTTAGTGTTCTTGCCGATCGTCTGCATGCGATGTGTATATGCACATTAAAGACGCGAAGGAACTATGGGATGCTCACGAATGCTAAGTTCGGTGCTTCCGATGTCCGGGCGTGAATCAGATATCATGGAGCAATATCATGACTACAAGATGGTGGATAACCGCTCAGAGTTGGAGCAGGCTCATGAGATACGTGTTCTCGCCAGGGAACTCGAACTTCTCAAAATCCGGTTACTGACAGGTTTGTGGTGGGGCATTATTGCCAAATTACCTCCTTCATGGAGGAATTTTGCCACATCTCTGAAACATAAGAGACAAGAGATTTCTGCTGAGAATCTGATCACGTCTCTAGATGTTGAGGAGAAAGCTCGAGCTAAGGATGCACTCCGTGAAAGGAACTGAGGGGCGTCTAGCGCCAATGTGGTGCAACAGATTCTCACATGGCAAGAACAAAGGGAAAAATAAAGCCAAACAAACCACTAATTTCAAGAAGAAGAAGTCAATGAACAAAGATGAGAAGCCCTGCTTTGTTTAGGTGAGATTGGACACTTTGGGCCAAACAAAGGTCCAAATCGCAAGGGCGTGAAGGGTGAGCAAAGACGTAACTCAAAGTCTGTCAACGTGACCATTGGCAATCGAGGAGGAACTTCTCGGGTATGGTAACGCATCTATTGTTCTTTCAAGAAATCGGACCACCGATTGGTGGATTGATACTTGGAGCTAATGTTCATGTGTGTGTCGATCTCTCTTTGTTCTCTTCTTACCAGGCCGTCTTGAGATTGCTCCGTGTTGATGGGAAATGCCACGAATGCTTCGTTCTTGGTGTTGGCACGGTAGATCTGAAGTTTACTTCAGGAAAGATCGCGGTACTAAAGAACGCGTGCAGCATGTCCCTCAATAAATAAAACACAGTCGGTGGCTCCCTTCTATGTAGAGAAGGGTTCAAAGTGGTGTTTGAGTCTAATAAAGTAGTCGTGTCTAAGCATGGACTTTTTATTGGTAAAGGCTATGAATGCGGAGGCTTGTTCCGCTTTTTTCCCTTCTCGATTTTTGCAATAAAGTTGTGAACCATATTTGTGATATTTCCAATGGAGGTGAAGCCGATGTTTGGCACTCACGGTTATGTCATTTAAATTTTGGTTGTATGACTCGGCTCGCTAGTATGAATTTAATTCCAAAAATTCCTACCGCCAAAGGTTCTAAGTGCCAAAGTTGTGTGCAATCAAAGCAACCTCGCAAACCTCACAAGGCAATGGGAGGAGAGAAACTTGGCACCATTAGAACTCATACATTCAGATCTTTGTGAGATGAATGGTGTGTTGACTAAAGGAGGAAAAAGATATTTCATGACTCTGATTGATGATGCATCTAGATACTGCTATGTTTATCTGTTGAAAACTAAAGATGAGGCTTTAGACTACTTCAAAGTCTATAAGGCTGAAGTTGAAAATCAATTAGAAAGAAAAATCAAAAGGCTTAGGTCGATCGTGGCGGTGAGTACTTCTCACTGAGTTCGACTTATTCTCAGAAGGAACATGGAATTATTCATGAGAGGACACCTCCTATTCGCCCCAGTCTAATGGGGTTGCCGAAAGAAAGAACCGCACTCTAACCGATTTGGTAAATGCCATGTTGGACATCGCGGGTCTATCTAAGGAATGGTGGGGAGGCCTGTTGACTTCTTGTCACGTTTTGAATAAAGTTCCTTATAAGAATAAGGAGAAAACCTCATATGAAGAATGGGAAGGAGAAAACCATCACTTTCATACTTGCGCACGTGGGGTTGCTTGGCGAAAAGTCAATGTGCCCATAACTAAAAGCGCAAACTTGGACCTAAGACAAAGGTGGATTGTGTCTTTTCGGGATACGCCATCTGAGCATTGCCTATAGATTTTTAGTAGTAAAGTCTCGAGGTATCCGACATGATCGCTTGTACAATCATGGAATCCAGAGATGCCACCTTCTTTGAGGGCATATTTCCCATGAAAGATTTGCATAGCTGTTTCTAGTCAAAATCCTGAGATAATTCAGAACCTATTGCACAAACCGAGGATTCTCAACAGATACCGAGCAAAATCTGAGGAGGATGACGGTGAGGCTCCTAGGAGGAGCAAGAGACAAAGGATGGTTAAATCCTTTGGTAATGATTTCACTTTGTGTACCTTGTGGATGATACTCCCACCTCTATTTCGTAAGCTTATGCATCTTCGATGCAGACTCTTGGAAGGAGGCAATCAGTAGTGAGATGGATTCTATTCTGCCTAACGGAACTTGGGAGCTCATGAATCGCCTTATGGTTGCAAACTCGTGAGGCTGTAAGTGGGTGTTCAAAAAGAAACTAAGGCCTGATGGTACTATTGAAAAGTACAAGGCTAGACTTGTGGCTAAGGGTTATACGCAAAAGGAAGGAGAGGATTATTTTGATACTTATTCACTGTTGCTAGGATCACAACCATCCGGGTACTTTTATCCTTGGTCGCCTCTCATGGTCTCATTGTCCATCAAATGGACGTGAAGACGACTTTTCTTAATGGAGAGCTAGATGAGGAGATCTACATGGATCGGCCAGGATGGATTTGTGCTACCCTTATTACATGAGAGCAAGGTGTGTAAGTTCTTGAAATCTCTTTATGGCCTTAAACAAGCACCTAAACAATGGCATGAGAAGTTCGATAGAACATTGACACAATGGCTTAGCCGTTGTAAACGGCCGACAAGTGTGTGTATTATCGCCATGGTGGGGGTGAGGGAGTTATTCTGTGCCTATATGTGGATGACATTTTGATCTTTGGAACAAACCTTGATGTGATCAATGAGGTCAAGTCTTTCCTGGTCCTGGAAATTTTGATATGAAAGATCTCGGAGAGGCCGACGCGTGATCTTGAACATCAAGTTAGTCAAAAGTGAGGATGGGATTAGTCTTTCTCAATCCCATTATGTGGAAAAGGTTTTGAGCTCGGTTTGGCTATTCGGATAGCAAGCCTTCTCCAACACCTTATGATCCAAGTGTGATTCTTCGGAAAAACAAGAGAATTGCTAGAGATCAAATGAAATACTCTCGAGATCATTGGATCTCTCATGTACTTGGCTAGCGCTACAAGGCTCGATATCTCATTTCTTTGTAAGCAAATTGAGCCATTTACTTCTAACCCGGAGATGATCATTGGCGTGGCACTCGAAAAGAGTTATGCGTTACTTGGTGGGTACAAGAAATTATGGAATACACTATACCTGGGTACCCTTCAAGATTACTAGAGGGTTATAGTGATTCAAATTGGATCTCTGATGTCGATGAGATTAAGGCCACCGGTGGATATGTGTTTACACTTGGTGGGGCGCTGTGTCGTGGAGGTCTTGCAAATGCACTATTTTGACACTGGCCAACTATGGAGGCAGAATTGATCGCATTGGATACAAATGACCAAGTTGAGGCAGAATCGGCTACGTGAACTCTTGATGGATCTTAGGTGGTTGAAAAACCAATACCGCCATTCTTATGAACTGTGACAATCAAGCGATTATTGTTAAAGTGAACAGTTCTAAGGATAATATTAAGTCCTCACGACATGTGAGAAGACGATTGAAGTCTGTCAGGAATGAGAAACTCTGGAGTTATTACATTGGATTATATCCAAACTGAGAAAAACCTGGCAGATCCCTTCACTAAAGGGCTATCACGGAATGTGATAGATAATGCATCAAGGGAACTAGGTTTAAGACCCATGTGAGTTATACCATAGTGGTAACTCCAACCTATGTGATCGGAGATCCCGTGAATTAGGTCCTGGGAAAAACAAGCTCTTGTTAACTGGAGGAGAGTAATTTTCTAACTAGTTCCAAGTGAAGATGCAATACTCTCGAAATCAGTATGGCGAGGTTGGCTTTTGCCTTAATGTGTTCTCGTTGGCTTTATTTAGCGAAGATGTCATCCTCTGAGCATCTTGAAAGAACACACCTATATGAGAGTGATCGTTGAAAGTCGCGATCCTATGAGACTTGGGTAATCTCTAGTAAGCTCATGAAGAGACCATGGAGTACGACTTATATGCTCCACCCGAGGGGAAGCCTATTGGCAGCCTCTAGTATCGACTAAGGCTTTAAATGAAACTCACGCACAAAACTTGCAATTCAAGGCTTAGTCCATTGTTCAAGTTGTGGTCGAGTGTAATTTGGAGTCCTAGGTGCAATTCAAGGCATAGTCCATTGTCACCGAAATCTTTGGTATATTAACGACTTTGGGAACAGGCAAGGTATCGCTGGGACTTTGAGATCTGGTGGGGATTGTTGGATTATTTGGGCCAAACCCATTTGATTGAGACAATAAATCCTAGAAAATCTCAAAGGCCCACCTCATGAGGAGCATGTGCACTAGCAATAGTACCACATTGCTAGCCTAAAGTGGTGAGCACTAGTTTAAATAGTGGAGTGTGCTACACCATGGTAGAACCATGTGGAGAAAGGGAGAAAGAATACACAGCTGGCCAAGCCGCCTCGCCCAGGCCGTCGCTCGGGCTCGAACGCACGAGGCGGGGCGGCGTGGGCGTCTGCACCTGCGTGAATGGTTGTCCGCCGAATTCCGGTCCAGGGCTTTGGCGTAGGGCGCAGCCTCCTTTGCAGATTACTCTTTTGCTACTCGGAATCGCGGTTGTAGTATGAGATAAGGACACCGTAACAGATCCCGTGAATGGACTCCGATCGTGGGACGCCCTCGAGTCGTGGTTCGATTACTTCGATCGTTACTGTGGCTCCTTTATATATCAAGGCCGCTGGCATCTGGGTAAAACAGAGTTTTCTGCGCCCTAGCCGCTTTTGCCGCTTCCCAAGGCTGCGCCATCAAGTTCGCTTCGTCCCCAGACGCCGCGCGTACCAAATAACGGGAAAGGTGTCTCAAACCGTCCTGCCTCGCGTTCTTGCACCGGAGAGGACGAATCAGGTTTTTGGGAAGCGCTCGGCGCGATCGCTTCCACGTCACCGCTACGCGGCTCGTTTTCCTCGACGCTCAGAGCGCCGCTAGGCATCGCGCTCATCGGGCGCGCTCGCCCCTTGATCAGACGCTGTGCGCTACAACGCTTCATCGCTTCCATACGCACACGAACAAGATGCGTTACAATGTTTCTACTGCTTATTTTCAATCTATTGATTGTGAGCACATTAGATGGATATATGTGTAGTCTTCTAGCATATGCATCTATAGTATGCTCCTCGTTATTCAATTCTTGATAGTCAATCACATGTTGTTCATGATTTACTTTTGGATTAAATTAAACCTAGATGTGCCTTTAATTCTAACAATCCAAAAACACGATTATAGGCGCTTAGGTTTATCAATGGCTGGCTTTGCCGAGGCAATCGAGGCCGGAAAAATTCACGGTGTACACTTCAAAAGATGGCGGACAAGGGTCACCTTGTGGCTTACGACTTATGAACGTGTTCGGGTGTCGAACGGCAAACCAGAGGATATGGATCCAACTCTGAAAAGGAGAAGGCATATCGGGATGCCAACACACTCTTTGTGGGAGCCGTTCTTAGTGTTCTTGCCGATCGTCTGCGATGTGTATATGCACATTAAAGACGCGAAGGAACTATGGGATGCTCACGAATGCTAAGTTCGGTGCTTCGATCTTGTGATGAATCTGTATATCATGGAGCAATATCATGACTACAAGATGGTGGATAACCGCTCAGTAGTTGAGCAGGCTCATGAGATACGAGTTCTCGCCAGGAACTCGAACTTCTCAAAATCCAGCTTACTCGACAGTTTGTGGTGAGGGCATTATTGCCAAATTACCTCCTTCATGGAGGAATTTTGCCACATCTACGAAACATAAGAGACAAGAGATTTCGCTGAGAATCGATTGCGTCTCTAGATGTTGAGGAGAAAGCTCGAGCTAAGGATGCACTGTGAAAGGAATCGAGGGGCGCCTAGCGCTAATGTGGTGCAACAGTTCTCACATGGCAAGAACAAAGGGAAAAATAAAGCCAAACAAACCACTAATTTCAAGAAGAAGAAGTCAATGAACAAAGATGAGAAGCCCTGCTTTGTTTGCGGTGAGATTGGACCTTTGGGCCAAGCAAAGTGTCCAAATCGCATAAGCGAGAAGAAGGGTGAGCAAGGGCGAACTCAAAGTGCATCCAACGTGACCATTGGCACATCTGGAGGAGGAACTTCGGGTATGGTAACGCACCTATTGTTCTTCAAGAAATCGGACCACCGATTGGTGGATTGATCTGGAGCTAATGTTCATGTGTGTCTGATCTCTCTTTGTTCTCTTCTTACCAGGCCGTCAAGGATTGCTCCGTGTTGATGGGAAACAGCTCGAATGCTTCGTTCTTGGTGTTGGCACGGTAGATCTGAAGTTTACTTCGGAAAGATCGTCTTGACTAAAGAACGGCAAGACATGTCCCCTCAATAAATAAAAACACAGTCGTGGCTCCCTTCTATGTAGAGAAGGGTTCAAAGTGGTGTTTGAGTCTAATAAAGTAGTCGTGTCTAAGCATGGACTTTTTATTGGTAAAGGCTATGAATGCGGAGGCTTGTTCCGCTTTTCCCTTTCTCGATTTTTGCAATAAAGTTGTGAACCATATTTGTGATATTTCCAATGGAGGTGAAGCCGATGTTTGGCACTCACGGTTATGTCATTTAATTTTTGGTTGTATGACTCTGCTCGCTAGTATGAATTTTATTCCAAAAATTCCCTCATCCAAAGGTTCTAAGTGCCAAAGTTGTGTGCAATCAAAGCAACCTCGCAAACCTCACAAGGCAATGAGGAGAGAAACTTGGCACCATTAGAACTCATACATTCGGATCTTTGTGAGATGAATGGTGTGTTGACTAAAGGAGGAAAAAGATATTTCATGACTCGATTGATGATGCATCTAGATACTGCTATGTTTATCTGCTGAAAACTAAAGATGAGGCTTTAGACTACTTCAAAGTCTATAAATTTGAAGTTGAAAATCAATTAGAAAGAAAAATCAAAAGGCTTAGGTCGGATCGTGGCGGTGAGTACTTCTCTCTTGAGTTCGACTTATTCTCAGAAGGAACATGGAATTATTCATGAGAGGACACCTCCTATTCGCCCCATCTAATGGGGTTGCCGAAAGAAAGAACCGCACTCTAACTGATTTGGTAAATGCCATGTTGGACACTTGGGTCTATCTAAGGAATGGTGGGGAGGCCCTGTTGACTTCTTGTCACGTTTTGAATAAAGTTCCTTATAAGAATAAGGAGAAAACCTCATATGAAGAATGGGAAGGAGAAAACCATCACTTTCATACTTGCGCACGTGGGGTTGCTTAGCGAAAGTCAATGTGCCCATAACTAAAAAGCGCAAACTTGGACCTAAGACAGTGGATTGTGTCTTTCGGGATACGCTCATCGGAGCATTGCCTATAGATTTTTAGTAGTAAAGTCTCGAGGTATCCGACATGATCGTCGGTACAATCATGGAATCCAGAGATGCCACCTTCTTTGAGGGCATATTTCCCATGAAAGATTTGCATAAGCGTTTCTAGTCAAAATCTGAGATAATTCCCGAACCTATTGCACAAACCGAGGATTACGAGCAGATGCAGAGCAAAATCGGTGAGGAGGATGGCAGTGAGGCTCCTAGGAGGAGCAAGAGACAAAGGATGGTTAAATCCTTTGGTAATGATTTCACTTGTGTACCTTGTGGATGATACTCCCACCTCTATTTCGTAAGCTTATGCATCTTCTCGATGCAGACCTTCATCGGAAGGAGGCGATCAGTAGTGAGATGGATTCTATTCTGCCTAACGGAACTTGGGAGCTCACAGAACCGCCTTATGGTTGCAAACTGTGGGCTGTAAGTGGGTGTTCAAAAAGAAACTAAGGCCTGATGGTACTATTGAAAAGTACAAGGCTAGACTTGTGGCTAAGGGTTATACGCATAAAAGGAAGGAGAGGATTATTTTGATACTTATTCACCTGTTGCTAGGATCACAACCATCCGGGTACTTTTATCCTTGGCTGCCTCTCATGGTCTCATTGTCCATCAAATGGACGTGAAGACAGATTTTCTTAATGGAGAGCTAGATGAGGAGATCTACATGGATCACCAGGATGGATTTGTGCTACAGGACATGAGAGCAAGGTGTGTAAGTTCTTGAAATCTCTTTATGGCCTTAAACAAGCACCTAAACAATGGCATGAGAAGTTCGATAGAACATTGACACAAGTCGGCCGTTGTAAACGGCCGACAAGTGTGTGTATTATCGCCATGGTGGGGGTGAGGGAGTTATTCTGTGCCTATATGTGGATGACATTTTGATCTTTGGAACAAACCTTGATGTGATCAATGAGGTCAAGTCTTTCCTGCCTCCGGAAATTTTGATATGAAAGATCTCGGAGAGGCTGACGTGATCTTGAACATCAAGTTAGTCAAAAGTGAGGATGGGATTAGTCTTTCTCAATCCCATTATGTGGAAAAGGTTTTGAGTCGGTTTGGCTATTCGGATAGCAAGCCTTCTCCAACACCTTATGATCCAAGTGTGATTCTTCGGAAAAACAAGAGAATTGCTAGAGATCAAATGAAATACTCTCGAGATCATTGGATCTCTCATGTACTTAGCTAGCGCTACAAGGCACGATATCTCATTTCTTTGTAAGCAAATTGAGCGGTTTACTTCTAACAGGAGATGATCATTGGCGTGCACTCGAAAGAGTTATGCGTTACTTGGTGGGTCTGATAAATTATGGAATACACTATACCTGGGTACCCTTCGGTACTAGAGGGTTATAGTGATTCAAATTGGATCTCGATCTTGATGAGATTAAGGCCACCGGTGGATATGTGTTTACACTTGGTGGGGCGCTGTGTCGTGGAGGTCTTGCAAGCAGACTATTTTGACACGGTCAACTATGGAGGCAGAATTGTTGCATTGGATACGACCAACTGTTGAGGCGAGAATGGCTACGTGAACTCTTGATGGATCTTAGGTGGTTGAAAAACCAATAGGCCATTCTTATGAACTGTGACAATCAAGCAGCTTATTGTTAAAGTGAAACGATTCTAAAGATAACTTGAAATCCTCAAGACATGTGAAAAGACGTTTGAAATGCAGCCAGAAATTGAAAAACTCCGGAGTGATAGCATTGGATTATATCCAGGCGGCTAAAAACACAGCGTATCCCTTCACTAAAGGGCTATCACGGAATGTGATAGATAACGCATCAAAGGAACTAGGCATGAGACCCATGTGAGTTATACCATAGCGGTAACTCCAACCTATGTGATCGGAGATCCCGTGAATTAGGTCCTGGGAAAAACAAGCTCTTGGTTAACTGGAGGAGAGTAATTTTCTAACTAGTTCCAAGTGAAGATGCAATACTCAAATCTGTATGGCAGGTTGGCTTTTGCCTTAATGTGTTCTGTTGGCTTTATTTAGCGAAGATGTCATCCTCTGAGCATCTTGAAAGAACACACCTATATGAGAGTATTTGTTGAAAGTCATGATCTATGAGACTTGGGTAATCTCTAGTAAGCTCATGAAGAGACCATGGAGTACGACTTATATGCTCCACCCGAGGGAAGCCTATTGGCGACCTAGTATCGGCTAAGGCTTTAAATGAAACTTCGATCGCACAAAACTTGCAATTCAAGGCTTAGTCCATTGTTCAAGTTGTGGTGAGTGTAATTTGGAGTCCTAGGTGCAATTCAAGGCATAGTCCATTGTCTTTGAAATCTTGGTATATTAATGACTTTGGGAGCAGGCAAGGCGTAATCGATTAGGACTTTGAGATACGGTGGGGATTGTTGGATTATTTGGGCCAAGCCCATTTGATTGAGACAATAAATCCTAGAAAATCTCAAAGGCCCACCTCATGAGGAGCATGTGCACTAGCAATAGTACCACATTGCTAGCCTAAAGTGGTGAGCACTAGTTTAAATAGTGGAGTGTGCTACACCATGGTAGAACCATGTGGAGAAAGGGAGAAAGAATACACACTGGCGCTCGCCTCGCCTCGCCGGGCCGGCCGGCTCGGGCTCTGCACGCAGTGAGGCGGGGCGAGAAGCGCGGCGTCTTGCACTGCGTGAATGGTTGTCCGCCGAATTCGGTCCAGGGCTTTGCGTGAAGCGCGGCCTCCTTTTGCAGATTACTCTTTTGCTACTCGGAATCGCGGTTGTAGTATGAGATAAGGACACCGTAATGCATCCCGTAATGGACTCCGATCGTGGGGCGTCCTCGAAGTCGTGTTCGATTCTGGTATTACCAGGCTCCTTTATATCTTGCGTCGCCGTCATCCGGGTAAAACAGAGTTTCTGCGCCCTAGCGTTTGCCGGTTTCCCGCCGCCGCCATCAAGTCTGCCTTCGCCCCGTCCGACGGCGTGCACGTGACGGGAAGCGAGTCTCAAAACCGTCCGTCCTCGCGTTCTTGCAGGGAGAGGGCGAATCAATTTTGGGAAGCGCTCGGCCTTTCCACGTCACCGTCACGGCTCGTCTTCCTCGGCGTTCGAGGCCGGTGCTAGGCATCGCGCTTCGGCTAACGGCGCTTAGTCCTCAGACGCGCATGCAGCGCTACAGCGTCTCTTGCTCCATGCACCTGAGCGATGCGTTACAATGTTTCTCTTGTTTATTTTCAATCTATTGATTGTGAGCACATTAGATGGATATATGTGTAGTCTTCTAGCATATGCATCTATAGTATGCTCTCGTTATTCACATTCTTGATAGTCAATCACATGTTGTTCATGATTTACTTTTGGATTAAATTAAACCTAGATGTGCCTTTAATTCTAACAATCCAAAAACGATTATAGGCGCTTAGGTTTATCAATGGTCGGGCTTTGCTTAGGCACCGAGGCCGAAAATTCAGGTGTACACTTCAAAAGATGGCGGACAAGGGTCACCTTGTGGCTTACGGCTATGAACGTATTACAGGTGTCGAGCGGCAAACCAGAGGATATGGATCCAACTCTGAAAGGAGAAGGCATATCGGGATGCCAACACACTCTTTGTGGGAGCCGTTCTTAGTGTTCTTGCCGATCGCCTGCATGCGATGTGTATATGCACATTAAAGACGCGAAGGAACTATGGGATGCTCAATGCTAAGTTCGGTGCTTCCGATCGGCGTGTGATGGCGTATATCATGGAGCAATATCATGACTACAAGATGGTGGATAACCGCTTCAGTAGTTGAGCGAGGCTCATGAGATCTGAGGTTCTCGCCGAGGAACTCGAACTTCTCAAAATCCGATTACAGCGAGGTTTGTGGTCGGGGCATTATTGCCAAATTACCTCCTTCATGGAGGAATTTTGCCACATCTCTGAAACATAAGAGACAAGAGATTTACGTTGAGAACTGGATTGCGTCTCTAGATGTTGAGGAGAAAGCTCGAAACTAAGGATGCACTGTGAAAGGCGAGGGGCGATCTAGCGCCAATGTGGTGCTTGATTCTCACATGGCAAGAACAAAGGGAAAAATAAAGCCAAACAAACCACTAATTTCAAGAAGAAGAAGTCAATGAACAAAGATGAGAAGCCTGCTTTGTTTGCGGTGAGATTGGACCTTTGGGCCAAACAAAGGTCTCAAATCGCAAGCGAGGAAGAAGGGTGAGCAAAGACAGAACTCAAAGTACATCAGCGTGACCATTGGCAATCTTGGAGGAGGAACTTACGGGTATGGTAGCATTACCTATTGTTCTTTGAAAATCAGACCACCGATTGGTGGATTGATCTGGAGCTAATGTTCATGTGTGTCTTGATCTCTCTTTGTTCTCTTCTTACCAGGTAGTGCGGGATTGCTCCGTGTTGATGGGAAAGCTTTCGAATGCTTCGTTCTTGGTGTTGGCACGGTAGATCTGAAGTTTACTTCAGGAAAGATCGTCTGACTAAAGAACGTCTGACATGTCCCCTCAATAAATAAAAACACAGTCGGCTCCCTTCTATGTAGAGAAGGGTTCAAAGTGGTGTTTGAGTCTAATAAAGTAGTCGTGTCTAAGCATGGACTTTTTATTGGTAAAGGCTATGAATGCGGAGGCTTGTTCCGTTTTCCCTTTACGATTTTTGCAATAAAGTTGTGAACCATATTTGTGATATTTCCAATGGAGGTGAAGCCGATGTTTGGCACTCACGGTTATGTCATTTAAATTTTGGTTGTATGACTCGGCTCGCTAGTATGAATTTAATTCCAAAAATTCCCTCTTGTCAAAGGTTCTAAGTGCCAAAGTTGTGTGCAATCAAAGCAACCTCGCAAACCTCACAAGGCTGGAGGAGAGAAACTTGGCACCATTAGAACTCATACATTCAGATCTTTGTGAGATGAATGGTGTGTTGACTAAAGGAGGAAAAGATATTTCATGACTCGATTGATGATGCATCTAGATCTTGCTATGTTTATACATTTGAAAACTAAAGATGAGGCTTTAGACTACTTCAAAGTCTATAAGGCTGAAGTTGAAAATCAATTAGAAAGAAAAATCAAAAGGCTTAGGTCGGATCGTGGCGGTGAGTACTTCTCTCTTGAGTTCGACTTATTCTGTAAGGAACATGGAATTATTCATGAGAGGACACCTCCTATTCGCCTTGATCTAATGGGGTTGCTTAGAAAGAAAGAACCGCACTCTAACCGATTTGGTAAATGCCATGTTGGACAACTGCGGGTCTATCTAAGGAATGGTGGGGAGGCCTGTTGACTTCTTGTCACGTTTTGAATAAAGTTCCTTATAAGAATAAGGAGAAAACCTCATATGAAGAATGGGAAGGAGAAAACCATCACTTTCATACTTGCGCACGTGGGGTTGCTTGGCGAAAGTCAATGTGCCCATAACTAAAAAGCGCAAACTTGGACCTAAGGCAGTGGATTGTGTCTTTACGGGATACGCTCATCGGAGCATTGCCTATAGATTTTTAGTAGTAAAGTCTGAGGTATCCGACATGATCGTCGGTACAATCATGGAATCGAGAGATGCCACCTTCTTTGAGGGCATATTTCCCATGAAAGATTTGCATAAGCGTTTCTAGTCAAAATCTGAGATAATTCGAACCTATTGCACAAGCGAGGATTACGAGCAGGATGCAGAGCAAAATCTGAGGAGGATGACGGTGAGGCTCCTAGGAGGAGCAAGAGACAAAGGATGGTTAAATCCTTTGGTAATGATTTCCTTGTGTACCTTGTGGATGATACTCCCACCTCTATTTGAAGCTTATGCATCTTCCGATGCAGACTCTTTGGAAGGAGGCGGTCAGTAGTGAGATGGATTCTATTACGTCTAACGGAACTTGGGAGCTCACAGAGCGCCTTATGGTTGCAAACCTGTGGGCTGTAAGTGGGTGTTCAAAAAGAAACTAAGGCCTGATGGTACTATTGAAAAGTACAAGGCTAGACTTGTGGCTAAGGGTTATACGCAAAAGGAAGGAGAGGATTATTTTGATACTTATTCACTGTTGCTAGGATCACAACCATCCGGGTACTTTTATCCTTGGCTGCCTCTCATGGTCTCATTGTCCATCAAATGGACGTGAAGATGACTTTTCTTAATGGAGAGCTAGATGAGGAGATCTACATGGATCAGCCAGATGGATTTGTGCTACCTGGACATGAGAGCAAGGTGTGTAAGTTCCTGAAATCTCTTTATGGCCTTAAACAAGCACCTAAACAATGGCATGAGAAGTTCGATAGAACATTGACACAAGCTGGCTTCGCTGTAAACGAAGCCGACAAGTGTGTGTATTATCGCCATGGTGGGGGTGAGGGAGTTATTCTGTGCCTATATGTGGATGACATTTTGATCTTTGGAACAAACCTTGATGTGATCAATGAGGTCAAGTCTTTTCTGTCTGGAAATTTTGATATGAAAGATCTCGGAGAGGCTGACGTGATCTTGAACATCAAGTTAGTCAAAAGTGAGGATGGGATTAGTCTTTCTCAATCCCATTATGTGGAAAAGGTTTTGAGTCGGTTTGGCTATTCGGATAGCAAGCCTTCTCCAACACCTTATGATCCAAGTGTGATTCTTCGGAAAAACAAGAGAATTGCTAGAGATGAAATTAAATACTCTCGAGATCATTGGATCTCTCATGTACTTGGCTAGCGCTACAAGGCTCGATATCTCATTTCTTGTAAGCAAATTGAGCCGATTTACTTCTAACAGGGAGATGATCATTGGCGTGCACTCGAAAGAGTTATGCGTTACTTGGTGGGTCTGATAAATTATGGAATACACTATCACCGGGTACCCTTCCGGTACTAGAGGGTTATAGTGATTCAAATTGGATCTCTGATCTTGATGAGATTAAGGCCACCGGTGGATATGTGTTTACACTTGGTGGGGCGCTGTGTCGTGGAGGTCTTGCAAGCAGACTATTTTGACACGGTCAACTATGGAGGCAGAATTGGCGCATTGGATACGACCACTGTTGAGGCGAGAATGGCTACGTGAACTCTTGATGGATCTTAGGTGGTTGAAAAACCAATACTGGCCCATTCTTATGAATTGTGACAATCAAGCGATTATTGTTAAAGTGAACAGTTCTAAAGATAACTTGAAATCCTCAAGACATGTGAAAAGACGTTTGAAGTCTGGTCAGAAATTGAAAAACTCAGGAGTGATAGCATTGGATTATATCCAGGCGGCTAAAAACACAGCGAATCCCTTCACTAAAGGGCTATCACGGAATGTGATAGATAACGCATCAAAGGAACTAGGCATGAGACCCATGTGAGTTATACCATAGCGGTAACCCAACCTATGTGATCGGAGATCCCGTGAATTAGGTCCTGGGAAAAACAAGCTCTTGGTTAAGCTGGAGGAGAGTAATTTTCTAACTAGTTCCAAGTGAAGATGCAATACTCTCGAAATCTGTATGGCGAGTTGGCTTTTGCCTTAATGTGTTCTGTTGGCTTTATTTAGCGAAGATGTCATCCTCTGAGCATCTTGAAAGAACACACCTATATGAGAGTATTGTTGAAAGTCGCGATCTATGAGACTTGGGTAATCTCTAGTAAGCTCATGAAGAGACCATGGAGTAGGACTTATATGCTCCACCCGAGGGGAAGCCTATTGGCGACCTAGTATCGACTAAGGCTTTAAATGAAACTCGATCGCACAAAACTTGCAATTCAAGGCTTAGTCCATTGTTCAAGTTGTGGTGAGTGTAATTTGGAGTCCTAGGTGCAATTCAAGGCATAGTCCATTGTCACCGAAATCTTTGGTATATTAACGACTTTGGGAGCAGGCAAGGTATCGGTGGGACTTTGAGATCTGGTGGGGATTGTTGGATTATTTGGGCCAAGCCCATTTGATTGAGACAATAAATCCTAGAAAATCTCAAAGGCCCACCTCATGAGGAGCATGTGCACTAGCAATAGTACCACATTGCTAGCCTAAAGTGGTGAGCACTAGTTTAAATAGTGGAGTGTGCTACACCATGGTAGAACCATGTGGAGAAAGGGAGAAAAGAATACACAGCGCTCGCCTGCCTCGCCTCGCCAGGCCGGCTCGGGCTCAGGCACGGAAGTAGGGGCGGGGCGAGCGGCGCAGACTGCGTGAATGGTTGTCCGCCGAATTCCGGTCAGGGCTTTGCGTGGCGCGACCTCCTTTGCAGATTACTCTTTTGCTACTCGGAATCGCGGTTGTAGTATGAGATAAGGACACCGTAATGCAGATCCCGTAATGGACTCCGATCGTGGGGCGTCCTCGAGTCGTGTTCGATTACGGTACCAGGGCTCCTTTATATCTGCGTCGCCGTCATCCGGGTAAAAGCGAGTTTCTGCGCCCTAGCGTTTTGCGGTTTCCGCTGCGCCGCCATCAAGTTCGCTTGCCCGTCAGACGGCGTGCACCAATAACGGGAAAGCGAGTCTCAAACCGTCCGTCCTCGCGTTCTTGCACCGGAGAGGGCGAATCGGAATTTTGGGAAGCGCTCGGCGCGGCGCTTCCACGTCACCGTCACGGCTCGTCTTCCTCGGCGTTCAGGAAGCGGTGCTAGGCATCGCGCTCGGCTGCGGCGCTTCCGTCCTCGACCTTTGATCAGACGCTACAACGCTTCATCGCTCCATCTGCACCTAACAAGCGATGCGTTACAATGTTTCTACTGTTTATTTTTAATCTATTGATTGTGAGCACATTAGATGGATATATGTGTAGTCTTCTAGCATATGCATCTATAGTATGCTCCTGTTATTCGTTACTGATAGTCAATCACATGTTGTTCATGATTTACTTTTGGATTAAATTAAACCTAGATGTGCCTTTAATTCTAACAGTAGTAGGCAGCAAATGCAAATATGCAATAGCTCCTAGCTACCGTAGCAGGCTAGCAGCCAGCCACTCAGGCACTCAGCAAGTCAGCAGACAGCAGTAGCGTCAAGCGTGCAGCTCATTGGCTCATTGCTCAGGCCGTCAGGCGTCAGGCGACTGCTATCAAATGCTATCAAATTTGCAAATAGGTTGCAATCAGGCAAATGCTATCATTGCTCTCCTCTCAGTCTCAGGCGTCAGGCGACTCACTGACTCAGGTGATCACTGATCACTGATCAGGTCAGGGTGTCAGTCAACCTGGCAGCCAGCGTCCAGCGACCAAAATTTTTGCCCAACACATTTTGCAACATATGAAGTTATGAACTATCAGTCTATCAAGGAAGTGATTCCAACACATTTTGGTTTTGAAACATATCAAGCAACTAGCTAGCAGTAGCATTGCAACCTATTTGCAAATTCAAAATTTTGAAAAATACAGATACAAGAACAAGAGAAAAATAGTTAATTACTCATCCATCAGTAGACACACAATAATATTTAAAAGGTTCAACATAGTGCATACTCCATAGACCACAGTCTAGTCCATACTCCATACTAGTTTGCAAAAAATATCAAATAACCATCAACTTTCAAGCATCAAGCACGATCCGATGAGAAGACACTAGATGTTGTGATAACATCATCAACTTGGCGTTCCATTTCAATACCTACATAATACAAAAAGAATACGATAATTTGAAGCAATCTACATCACTCATAAATAGATAAATAGAATTGTTATGTGTAGATTATAGCACCTTCTTCAAAATTTAGTCAAATCCCCTAGATTGGCTTCAATGTTAATGTGTTTTGAACGACGCAACCAATCTTGTGCACATATCAAGCATTGGAGTGTTAACGGAGTTAAGGAGCTTCTAAAATCATCAAGAACACGACCACTAGTACTAAAAGCTGATTCAGAAGCAACAGTTGATATAGGGATTGCTAATATATCACGAGCCATCCGTGAGAGGATAGGAAAGCGGGGTGAGTTGCATTTCCACCAAGAGAGAATATCAAAATCTATGATATCATCTTCTGTATCTTCAGCAAGGTACTTATCTAAATCAGATTTACCACCACCTACACTTGTAAGTTTCATTCTCTTGTTGTATAAAGACCTCATAATATTTGTAGATGCAATAGTTGATGGCTCGTTAGTACTAGTTGATTGCTCAGTAGCACTAGTATCTGGGCATCCAACTTGAGAGTATGCACACTTGTATTCACCAAAAAGATCTAAGAGTGTCTTTTGTACCTTCTCCCATATCTTATCACCTTTAATAGTGCCAAATGTCCTGTTAATTTGCCATTGGAAAAAACCAGATTGCTTTGTCCTTACATAAAAATTGAAATAAAAAACATTAGTGAGTGTATGAAAAAGAGTCATATCTTCAGAAAATATAGAAAACAGGAACAAAGAAGCTTGTACCTAGGATCAAGAATAGCAGCAATAAAAATTAGGTCATTCATCTTCTCAGGATCCCCCCAATACTTATCAAACTTGGCCTTCATTCTAACGGCCATGTCTTTGAAAGTATTGTCATCACCATCTTGACGTTCAGTCCATTGACTCAATAAATAATTTACACCCGCAATATCTTCGAAGAAAGTATTGGAAGTAACATATTGTGTACCAGAAACTTTTTTTGTAAGATCAAAGAAATGTTTTAGGAACTCCTTGGAGTCTTTTGCATACACCCAATCATCATATTTTGGAATTCCATCCACACCCAACTCAGCCTTATAAGAAGGGTCCTGAAGTTCAAGCCTTTCAAATGCCTTCTCAAAACCAACAGCAGTGTCTAACATAAGATATGTCGAGTTCCATCTAGTGCACACATCAAGAGACACCAAACCTTTTTCTTCTACCTTGGTGATTTGCACACATCTTTTAAAGCTATTCATTCTTGCCGTAGAGCTTCTCACATATTTGATAGCATTACGAATACGGGAAATAGAAGGTGCCACTGTCTTCAACCCATCTTGAACCACAAGATTAATGATATGAGCTACACATCTCATGTGAAGATGACAACCTTTTGCAAAAGTACCACCCCGGTTTTTCAAAGCACTCCTCATATAGTTTATAGCAACATCATTTGAACTTGCATTATCTACGGTAATAGTGCACACATTCTCAATGCCCCACTCAAGTAAGCATTTATCTAGTGCTTTCCCAATGTCTTCCCCTTTGTGGCTGTCTATCAAACAGAAGTTAAGTATTTTTTTGTTAAGTTGCCAATTGATATCGATGTAATGTGCAGTGAAAACCATGTAGTTTTGAAGGGTCGAAGAAGTCCATGTGTCGGTTGTTAGACTAACTGTTTGATGTGAGTCCTTGAAAAACTTTTTTAGCTTTGCTTTCTCAGCTTCATAAAGGCGAAGAACATCTCTATACATTGTTGTCCTAGATGGTGCACTGAAGCGAGGACAAGCTTTGGACATAAAGTCCCTAAAACCTTCATGTTCTGAAAACATGAAAGGCAATTCATCTATTATTATCATGCGAGTAAACGCTGCCCTAACCTCTTCAATATTGTATTGCCAAGGAACTACACAACTACTTTGACCATCTTCACTAGGTTGAAAGCATAATTGAGTTTGATTGTTGCTCTTATCAGGATGCTTCTTACAAGATTTTGCATGAGATATAAGTGAGGAGGTACCATTCTTTTGTGGATCACAGAGAAGCATCCGAGAGCAGTAATTTCATTTAGCTTTATTCCGGTCATCTGGCAGTCGTGTGTAATGCATCCATATCTCCGATCTGGGATTCATTTGTTTCTTTCGATCTTGATTTTGATTAGGTCCAACAACTTCATCACTAATGCCAGGAATGCTTCGTATATCATCATCCTGAGACATCTACATTACCAAAAAGGAAAAGAAGAATAATGAGGCAACTACTGAACGACAGGAATGCTTCGTATCTATCATCAATTCATCATCCATTCATCCTGAGACATCTACATTACCAAAAAGGAAAAGAAGAATAATGAGGCAACAGCAAGAGTAGACTAGTAGTGCGATTACCATGTAAGGTGCGCATGACCACAGAGGCCGTGGAGCGGTGTGCAGCCAGACGCCGGAGGCCGGAAGTGGAGCTCCGGAGGTGGGAGGCGGCAGCAGGGGCCGGAGGCGGAGCAGCCAGCGGCAGGCCGGGGCCGGTCGGCCGAGGCGGAGCGGTGAGCAGGGGCCGCTGGGCACCGGAGGCACAGCCGAGCAGGGGCCGCTGGAGGCGGGAGCGGGCGCCGGGGCTGGGGCGGGGAAGCAGGACTGCAGGAGACGGCCGCCAGGCCACCGGCCAACGGGAAAGCAACGAAGGAGCCAGCCGTCTCTGGACTAGGGTTGCGCCTTGCGCGTGCGCCTGGGCGGCCGATGGAAATTGGAACGATCGATTCGATGGGGGATTTTACATTTTTAGCTGGCGTGGTTCGGTCCGATCGGTGTTCGGTTTTTCATCGGTTTTCTACCAACCAAACCGGATCCCAGAAACCCCAAATTCCTAAAACTGTACCGAAAACCGAAAAACCGGTCAAACCGATTTGACCGGTTCGGTTCGGTTTGTGCGGTTCGGTGGTATTGTGCACAGTCCTAACGACGTTGAGGAAGATGAAGGTGAAGTGGTCATGCGGAGACTCACTAAATGTGTCTTAGTTGCCACCGAAAATTCTATCATGTTTTGTGAAAGTTTTTTTCAAAATGATATTATATAGTTCCCAGCCATAAAATATCTTTGTGTCACCGGACTGATTTCCCGACTGTCACTGCTACAGTTGCTCGCAATCCTTGCTTGCTTTTGATGAGCCATCTTAAGGCCTGTTTGTTTTTGTTTTGGATTTTCTAAAAGCTGATTCTGGATTGTGGTTATTGAGAAGCTGATTTTCCGAAAGCTGAAATCCAAAAGCACATCTGAAGTGGATTATGGATTCTAGTGTATTTGGATGGGTTGGATTGTGAGGATCGGATTCTAGAAGCAGGTTGTTTGTTTTTTATTCAGCTTTTAGGGTCAGAATCTAGAATCAAAAGCAAAAACAAACATGCCCTTAAGGTTTTCTACAACTAGGTGCACAACGGTAGACGCTGTGCAACTGTCCACGTCCTAAGTGTCAATTTAGATTTTCAAGATGCGGCGATGGGTGAAGCAAGAAGAGGAATAGTAGCCAGGATATATAACACTAATTTAGCAAGGTGGCAGCGAGCGTTGATTGCACAATGCTAGAAAGCCATGTGGAAGGTTGATTGCACATGACTATTAGGTTTTGGGTGGTGGTCGATAGGGGAGAAGAGGATGAAGGAAAATGTCAGGTTGAATTTGTTTGATGATGATGAGTGATGAGTGATGACCATATGTAAGATTCCCTTAAAAACTTGGATCATTGTCCTCACATAAGAATAAGGTTTACGGTATAATCTATCATATGGAAATAACGGAATGGTTGCTGATCTATCATCACATGTGGAAAGGGTCTATAGAAACCCATTACATGTTTGATATGCTTTAATGGATCATTGTGGGTTATTTGAATGATCAATAAAATACCTATGTATGCCCTATACTTATCTTGAAGCTTCACGAACCTATCTACAAGTTTCACATCTTTGAAATTTAAGCTTTCATTCTCCATATTAATTATCATTTCGATAGCCCAGTTGGAACCTCACCAGGTAGTCATCTCATTTACTACCCTCATGCACTACTACTTTTTCCTCTTATTGTAACCAGTTATCTGTGAGGTCGAGAAGGCCCACTAGAGGGGGTGAAAATGTACAATTTTAAAATTCTCTTTGGTCAAAATCGATTTTATATGTGGAAGCGTAAATCAAAACAATTCAATTCTTGAGTGACAAGCAACTAGTCTCACCAAGTGCACAACACCTAAGTCTACATCAAGGTTTGCAATTCTAGAGTGACAAGCAAGCGATTTAATTTAAGGAATGTAAATGAGCTGAAGAAATAAAACCAAAATATTACATATAATCTTTTTATTGTGGTGTTTGGAGACTTGTTGATCTCCCCTATCTATGTTGAGGTAAGCCCAAATGAATTAAACTAGCTCCAAAAATTAAGCCAAATACCTCGAATCCACTAGCAGTAGCTCTTATCCCCCTCCGGGCAGGTGAGCTCCAACCCTCACAACACACCAGCCCTTCTCACAAGCTTCTTGAGAAGATCACTAGATCACGATGTCTCCAAGGCATCTAGGTATCAGCAAACACCAAAAGTAACAAGCCAAGCCTTTTGCTTGACCCTCACCAAGTGCAATATATGCATAAGTGGATACTCAATCCACCTCTAGAAACAACACATGCAACTAGAGACCTTTCTTCTTGCTCATAAGGTGCAACACATGCACATTTGATAGGAGAAGCTCACACTAGCTCAAGAGAGTAAAATAGAATACAAAGAGTTAGCCAAATGCTAGCACAAGCTATATGTATATAGCCCACCATCCAAAACTAGCCGTTACTCACTCCAAAATGCTCACAGAGCACTGTTTGGACCATGCATGTGCAAGTGTTTCGACTGGACATGTTTATCTACCTTTTAAACAGCTAGTCATTTAATGCGAGAATATGATCATTGTGCTAGCTCAGGCTCGGTTGGACATGTGCTCATTAAAACACATACTACGGCTGAATGTGCCCACCGCCTTCTCTATTAGAGAAACCAAATAGCCACTTTAGTGGACATCCTCATGGACATGTCCAACAAGCCCTCTATCCATAAAAGAATTCAACAATGACAGAGAGCACAAGGGCATAAAAAGGATATGCACAAGAATAAATTAAATGAGCCTCACCACATGCATAATAAGGATCTCTAGTTGAATCTAGCAATGATCAATGCATGAACTTTAATAATTTGCAAAATACATTTGTAAACTTTAGTCACACTACAAAGAGTAAGCGCGTGAGCTTCAACTATTTGCAAAACACATCACAAATAATAGCATCATGCAACAAAGAGCGAGAGCAAGTGGGATTGAGTTATCAACACATAACGAGACTCAAACTACTAGACAAGACCCCTTTTAATAGTACGGCAACCTACACTAGTAATCCGGTCTCCCAACCAAACACTTAGACCCATAAAAGACTAAGAATAGATTCTTAGCCTATTATAGCTATATCTTTGCATTGTGTATCCACTTGGAGCTTTTACTTGATGATAGTCATCTTCTCTTCAAGTCCGGGTCCTTGTATCGTTATCAACATATGATGAAATATCTTCACTTTGAAATATTATTTTGATGCTCATCAACACACAATGACATTTTTCATCCCAAACCTTGACTTGATGCCCATCAACATATGATGTCATCCGAAGTCTTCATCATTATTGGACTTAACCTTTTTCACCAACACATAGAAAATATTAGTCCAACACATCCGGTTGCCATTAATCATCAAAGAACACCATTAACACATAATGGAGAGCCTAAATCCTTTAATCTACCTCTTTAGTGATTGACGACAACTCTATTATAATTAATTGAATTTAAATCAATGTAAGTATATTACAACTATGAAAGCTTTGTATACTCCAAGGATGTGTTTCAAAGTAAAGATCACCAATACATGTGAAAAATAAAGTGATCAATACTAGTGAAACCTCAAGATGTAGAATGAACTTCCACTAAATATGTCCATACATATATATGCATAGAAATAATATGCATATATCCAAATTGAAACTTTTCTGGAGTGTACCCTGTATTTTGAATTCAAAGAATGCAACAAGATATAATAGTATGACATTGGATGCATACCTCCGATAGCTCTATCTTTTCATCCAAATGAGACTAATTAATATTGTACTCAACAAATGAGTTAGTATCACATTTAGATTTGTCATTAACCACCAAAACTAATGTAATGGTGCTTGAATTTACACTATCTTCACTTTGTGGTTAGTGATGCCATGACAGTTGCACAAACTATGTTGCATGAAAGTTAAGTTGGAGCTAATGATGAACCCGTAGACCTCAACCATTGACCTGTTGGAATTGGCCCATGAGTATGGCCCACTTCCTTTAATTCCAAAGATTGCATGGTTAATACCATATTGCTTAGGCAAGTGGAAGGAAGGCAATTTATAAGGTGGAGTCCTTGCCACTCCTTGAGTTATGAGGAGCATGACATAGGGATGGTATGAGAAGGACTTTGGAGAAACACGCACGCGCGCGTATTCGCGTATTTTCGCGTGAAAATCCGCGTGACTTGCGACGAGCGACCGCGTCGCGTCGCAGTGTGTCTCCTGGCACTACGAATTCACCTTTTATTTTGCTTAATCATGTAATTGCTGAACTTTCTGTACTGGTTAGGAGACTGCATAATGACCATTATTTGTGTTTGAATTGGCAGTTACCAGTGCATTAAGTCTGTTTAATTGATCGATTACGATGCTTAACGCCGATTACCGATGAGTAATGGAGGCGCATTCGGTGAGAGGCTATATAAGACCTGGAGACGTCCAGGCTAAGGCACTGAGTTTTTCCAATTCCACACTTTGTTCTTCATTCGCGAGAGTCAGCATCGAGGTGTTGAGCGGTTGGACCACGCCACCTTCCTACTCGGCGTGCACCGTGAAGGAGGGTGGGCGGTATCTCAAGCCGCTGTCGCAGAGTTCACACGGGACGGCGGCAATAAGGTTTACAGCGGCGCATCTGCGCGACCGCTCCTGCGCTGCTTCCTCAACTTCTTCCATGACATCTTCTGTGCATCGTTTAGTTCTTCATCAAACTCGACTGTAAGTCGTTAGTGTTCATTCAACTTGATCATATTCTGTTTCATGAGTATATATATGTTTGGAAGTACAATGTGTAGCCTGCTGTTAGATTTACTGTGTGTATCACTATTTATCTGTGATATTTGTCTCCTGGTAAAATCTGGAATTAAAATATTGCGCATATTTCCAACATGACCTACAGTGCATCTTTGATTCACAAGATTAAAAAAAATACAGTAATAGAAAAAAATGCAAGATCACAATGTCATAGTCTCTTGAATCCTATTTGTTTGAAAACTACAATAAATTACAATAAAGTGTGCTTGATTACACCATAGAATAAACATAATATTTTTGTCCAAGAGCTTTGAGCTAATGTTTAGATTCCTATAGAATTGAGTGCATAGAAAAATATTCCATAGGAATTGTATCACTCCATTCCTACAAAATCAAGCAACCTACACAGAAAAATTCCTAAGGATTAGAATCCTCCGGAAATCCTTCAAACCAAAGAGGCTCCTAAAATTTCTTAGCTCCGTCACCGACTCCATTGGCATACTGCCTTTTGAAGGAAGATGTCCTCTACCTCTTCAGAAAGGTTAGTACAACCATGTTAAGTTTGGTAAGAAAACGAGCTACTTAGCCCCTTACGTCTTCTTTGAAGGTGGAAGGCGTTTTTGGTTGTTAAATTTGAAATTTATTCAATTACAAAAATATGAGAGGTCAACCATAAAAATTATTTGATTGCTTATGAAAAAAACAACACTTCTTTTCCTTCGGTGTTGATTATTGTCCTTTTATTAAAAACTAGACGGGGGCGCGGCATACGCCGCGCCAGTCGTCATCGGGCCAATGGGAAAATCCGTGTGCTTCTTTTCGAGAGTTTTGCTCAAGAAAACTTGGAATTTTTGGAGAAAATCGGGTGCAAAAAAAAGATTTTAACATAATCATGCGAGACAAAAAATTTTGGGATCTTTTTTTTGCCCTTTTCAGAAAAACTTTCAAAGAAAACAGAGCGTAAAAAAAGATTTCAATATAATCGGGCGAGAAAACAAATTTTTGTACCTTTTTTGCCCTTTTTAGGAAAAATCGAGAGGAAAAGGCATTTTTCGGTAATTTCTGGTGGTTTTTGGGGGAAGATCAGGACTAAAATGAATTTTGATAGTATAATTAGCCGAGAAAACTAAATTCTTTTTTTGAGAAAAATCGGGTTGAAAGTTTTTTTTGGAATTTTTTGTGCCTTTTTCGGGTAAAATCGGGTTGATATACATTTGGAAATTTTTGAGGGGTATTGTCAAAAAAATGGACCTGGATGTATTTTTTGAATTTTTGGAGGTCCTTTACATAAAAAGGGATCTTTCGCAAAATAAAGGACATATATGCAATTTTGTGAACTTTCAGGGCTTTTTTGCAAAAAAATAGCACCTCATGCGTCTAGCGTGCCACGTGTCACAACGCACATTGCGATGCCTGCGAGCGGAGAGCTGACTCGAACCCGCGTCGCGGACGAGCGCTCTCACCGCTGCGTCACGCGGCCCTTGTGTTGGAGAGAGAGAGAGGAATTCCTTTTAAGCCTACCGTCCGGGAGAGATGATATGAGCCATTGGAAGCCACGATCGGACGGTCGGAACGTGTTGGGCGACGTGGCTTGTCGAGAGAGCTGGAAATCGATAGAGTTTAATATATGTAGTATATAGATTTTGCGGACCTGGTGCCAAGCTTATAGGTAGGGGTGGGCAGAAAAAACCGAAAACCGAAAAACCGAACCGAAATAGACAAAATTGTCGGTTTTTTCGGTTTTAGAGGTTCGGTTCGGTTTTTTTCTCAGTGTAGATTGGTTGTTCGGTTTCGGTTCGGTTGCTGGAGCCTAGAAACCGAATGAACCGTTCATCCCACAATTTAGAAGAGGGCAAGGGCAACTGGGCAACTGGGCCGGCGTGCTGTGCAGTGCGGAGGCCCACAAGCAACCAAGCGGGCGAGCGGCTCCGGCCTGGACCCGAGTGGACGAGTGATTACGTGAAGCCTTTCCAGACTTCCAGTTTCACGCCAGACCCAGTCCTCCCGGCTCCAAACTTGCAGTGAATAAGCAGGCTATATAAGCTGTAGCCTTTGCATGTTGCAACCGGGAATAAAGCTGATGTGCAATTCTTTTTACCTGCCAATTCTTTTTACCTGGGAAGAGCGACTTTTGTAATTAATCCTTCTACCTTTGGCATGCCTCGACTTGATCTCTTGTTCGTTCTCGAAAAACTACACCTGCCAATTCTTTTTACCTGGGAAGAGCGACTTTTGTAATTAATCCTTCTACCTTTGGCATGGATGGTTATCTCATATGTACTTTGTTCTTAATATAGTTCGGTTAAAAACCGAAAACCGAAAAAACCGAACCGATTTTTTTTGTTAATATAGTTCGGTTTGTAAAATTTATAGACATATTTCGGTTTCTAGTTTTTGAAAACCGAAGTTTCGAAAAACCGATTAAACCGAACCGAATTAACCGAATAAACCGACTGCCCACCCTACTTATAGGCCTGGCCTAGGCCTTAACTGGTGTACCAATGGCTTTGCCTTACCTGACTAAGCCCAGACGCACCATTGGGGTTCGAACCCACCGCGAAATCAATGCAGGTGCCATTATGCCCTCCCAGCCCCAGCCCTAGCCCAATATCGAGCCAACCGCCCAGGCCCAGCTACTCTCGGGAGCTTCTCCATGGCCAATGGGTCTTCTGATGATAGGTTGATTCTATAACACGTAAGCCAATCATTTAACAGCAGTGACACAT
Source organism: Rhipidocladum racemiflorum (assembly GCA_036346355.1). NCBI lineage: Eukaryota > Viridiplantae > Streptophyta > Magnoliopsida > Poales > Poaceae > Rhipidocladum > Rhipidocladum racemiflorum. Next base: position 83,775,835 of record CM070577.1, read on the forward strand.
CCATTTCTCCTCTTTGCGTGCAGCCTTTGTTGTGAAACGTAGTCGTTCACCCACACCAATCCATAGCATGCCCACACGAATATATGAACAAAAGTAGAAGCGCAAGTAGAAGCACACACATATGTATGGGGGCAAAGCTCTCTCTTTGTTTTATTCATCTTTTTCCTGTACAAGGGGATGCCTAATATAAAGAAAGACAAGCAGGAGATAGATTCGGATTCGCCCACCAACAGATAGAGTCTATCCAACTTGGAATAGTAGTGTATCTGTTTTACAACACTCCCCTTGGGTGAATACCACGTAATGCACACATCTCATTAAAAACTCCTCCCAAAAACCCAGTGGGAAAAAGGGGATAGAGAAAAGAGTACATTGTGCTTGCACTTCGTGTTACACTAGTTGCCTCATTAAAAAACTTTATGCGAGAAACTTCAGAAAAACTCACTAAGGGAAAAGAGTACAACTTATAATCTTCATGATCATGAAAAAGGGGTTATGGTTCAGGGATTCACTACCCCTAACTCTGCAAGTCACCTCATTCCAATGTCGTTAATGCATCTTTGGAAAGTAGACTTTGGCAAAGATTTTGTGAATAAATATGCTAAAATTTCACATGACTTATTTGGCATTATTTTTACCTCACCATTCTTCTAGAGTTCGTGAGGATGGAAAATTTTAGGGGCAATATGCTTCATGATATTGCTCTTTATATAACCTATTTGCATTTGTGCAACACAAGCAGCATTATCTTCATAGATAATGGTGGGACATCGATGGTATTAAGACCACATAACTTCTAGATATGGTTAATTACATGTCTTAGCCAAACACACTCACATGAGGCTTCATACAAAACTATAATCTCTGAGTGGTTGGTAGAAATAGCTACCAATGTCTGCTTAAAAGATCACCAGGAAATGGTTGTACTACCACAGAGAAACACAAACCAGTATGAGATTTAGCACTATGGAGATCAGACAGATAGCCAGCATCCGTATATCCCACCATGGCTATCGGGACCCGAATATGCAAATCCGGACCCTCTGTGTATTCAGCACTAGTCCAGGATCACGCTAGTGCACATAGTCTCAACATTGGTAAATACCACAATCATACTCAACGAAATAGTAATGTACTTTATTGAAAGGGAAATATAACCGGTTGCTCGATCTTATGGTCAAGTTACAGAAGTACGCCTCGCAGGTCAAATTCTTTATTAAATAAACTGCATCGGAAATTAAAGAAACACGTGGCGCCAACCAATATGCCACAAGCAACGATTGGGCTCGCCTCTAGTTCGTCGGCTCCTCCTGGAACTCCTCCTCCAATGCTGGCGTCGATTCTTCTTCAACTGATGTTTGTATTGTGGCAATGGTGAGTACCTAAAAGCACTCAGCAAGTCATGCACAGAGATGCAATGCTAAGAACTACATGCATGGCTTATTCCAACAACAGGCTAAGAGGTTCTTTTGCAATAAGCAACATTCATAAATAACAGTAATAGATTGAAAAGCGGTAAAACAGTAATAACAATAATAACTTCATAAACAATTTCTCAAGTAAGGCATTTATCAACCTAAACAAGTTCATCATTTCAAACACCAAGTATCCACAAACCAATTTCGTTTTCATAAAGTCTAACCCTTAACTGTAATCACCGAGCAATGTCCAATATCGTGGACTCGGCTATTCGAATAGGTTGTACACTCTGCAGAGGTTATACACTTTACCCACAAGATACAATCAAATACCACCAAGACGAGTGATCGCAACAAAGCCTTCCCAAAGCTACTTCTAGACCCGGTACTGCCCGCTAAGGTTTCAACACTGAAGGGACTGGTTACCACACTCAGGGCCCCCCTCTTGCGCCTGTGAGTCCACCCATTGACCCGGGGCTCACACCACCATGACAGCACCGAAATCTAGACATCACAATTTACCCGGCCAGGTCTGTCCCATTCCAGACTTGTGACTGTATGTAGGACTCAGTTCAAATTCTTGCAAGGTTAAGTCCTTAAGTTGACCAAGGCAAGACTACCCAAATGAATTCACAAGTGTCCCAAACCAGCAAATACCAAATACGACCTCCCATGTGCCACTTCTGGCCCACCAGAAACGATCTTGCCACTTGCCTCAGTCTAAATCATTTTATCACCCAGTTGATTACCATGCACCACGTGCCATCAGCATCATCAATAACACATGTCGCAATTCCGAAAACATGTTCCATCTCTCATTAAGTGAAGATTTATTTCTGACATTTGAAATTATATCAATAACACGATTGCAAGGTTAAGCAGGCTAATTACGATCTAATTAACCCATGTTGGCAAAATATTAATGTCCAACTAATATTCCATAATCTAGAGTGACAAATGATTCACGGCATACAATTATTATCAACAAGGTGGCATACAACAAGTAGGTCATTTATCTAATTCCCCAAATTAATTGAAAGCATTTCTAATTAAATTATCATGCAATACTTTAAATAAACATAGTTTCAAAAGTGGGAACAATATGATCAAGGCATAACTTGCCTTCAAAGAGTACTGGTTCTTGGTCTTGCACTTGTTCCTGAGTCAAGACTTCTCCTTCGAAGCCTTCGGGCAGTTCAACGTCTACGCGTATTGGATAAATAAACAACAAATAAATAAAAATAGAGCAAAACTCATGTCTAAAAATTAAATAAAATTCACCATTAAATAGAGCTCAATTTTATAAAAAATTAGAAATTGGAATCGCCTCAATCAGAGTTAAAACGCAAAAGTTATATCCGTTTGAAGTTTGAAAATCAAATAAAAGAATAAACCGAATTATTTCATTTTTTTTCTATTGAAAAATCGGATTTATGACGTCAGCACGGATTTTGGATTTCGGTCAAATTATTTTTCTAAAGGAAAATCGATTTATTGTGTCATGCTTGCATCAGCCGGTACATAGACTCGGTCCACGCTCAGGCTTGGTCCACCGTGGACCCGGTCCACGGGTGCACGTGACGCTGACACGAGGGACCCACCGGATGACGTCAGCACAGCTCGGCCAAACGGCTCTGACAGCTGGACCCCACCGTGACGTCAGCATGACGTCACACGCGCACGGGCGTAGACGCTGACACGCGGGCCCGCTGCTGACGTCAGGGTGACATCAGCGATGACCGGGCTGACACGCGCCGCTTCGGCTTCGTGCGACGTGGCACGATCTGGGCCGTTGGTTTGATATCCAACGGTCACGATTGGATCTAAACCTGCACATTTTGGATCTACGTGAATCAATTTGGTCCGTTCGATTTAAATCGAACGGCCGAGATTGGATTTGGTTCCCGCATCACCTTGGGGGTGACGTGGCATGATTCGGCGTTTGACACGTGGAACGATCTACACCGTACACTACAGATCGGACGTCTAGGATCAACTCTATTACTAACACGTGAACCGGAACCAACCGTTCGATCTAGATCTAACGGACACGATCTAATCTAGCACGGTGGAGTAAGGGTATACGTGGCTTAATCTGGTGTATTGGATCTAGATCTAACGGCTGCTAATAGATCAAAGCAATAACACGGTATCTAATACGAACCGCATGATCTAGATCTAACGGCTGAGGTCTAATTTGGGATTTTACACGGGGTGGCGATGTGGACGAACCTGGGCCCTTGGATCTTGATCGGATGGCTGGCGGAGCTCGAGGGCGTCGGGGATGTCGCGGCGGAGCTGGCTGGCCGGAGCTGGGGATGACGACCAACCGAACGGCGTTTGGGTGCATCTCCGATGAAGTGAGTCTTACTCCCAGGTGCGCCTCGTTGCGACAGTCTCGGACCTGGCCTCAGTCGCAGCGGAGGATGGCGGGGAACGATGGAAAATGGTGAAAACCTCGGCGGCTACTCTTCCTACTCCGACGAGCAATCGTGGGCACGGCGGGGCTCTACGGGCGGCGGCTAGGGCAAAAGGTGCGTGAGGCGAAGGCGATCCTCGGGCACTCACCCGGGCATTAAATACCAGCTCGGACGTCGAGTTAGGCGCTGAAATCGCGGGCGTGCCGGTACGGGTGGCGGAGTCCAGCGCGGACACAGAGAGACGACGTGGTTCAATCTCAGCCGCACACGTGGCTCGATCCAATGGTCTCCCTCACGCGCACACGGGGACATGAGCTTAGCCACCAGATCCCGATCCAACGGTTCAAAGCACGCGTACACGTGGCTGAATCTTAGCCGTTGGATTTGGATCTAACGGCCAGCGCGCATGGGTCTGGGTCGGGCGCGGTTCGGCTCGGTCGGACTCGAGTCGGACCAACAGTACAAACCTGTTAGGGTTTTCTGATTTTTCTTTTTCATTTTTAATACTTAAAATAATTCCAAAAAATTCAAATAAATCGAGAAAAATAGCAAAATGCTCAGAAAAATTCCAGAAAATTCTGGAAAATACTTTGAGACATTTCGGACTCAAATAAAATATTTCCAATAAAACTTTATTTAAAAAATGTAAATAACTCAAGAGAGGAATTAATTCAAATTAAATCCAAATAAAATTCCAGAAAAATTCAAAAATTCAAATAACTCAATAAATTGAACAAAATCACAAATTTGGGATGTTTCAATGGCTAAGTCTTGGTTCTTCGATAAAATAAACCAAAATCTTGGGTACCTTGGAGGTATCTGAAAGTCTTGACACCGGCCCATTGTCTTCTGGTTGGGGCTGTCCTGTGTCTTGCTAGCAAATTTACTACGAATGCAATATCAGACATTGTGCAATTCGCAAGAAACATAAGTACACCAATATCACTTAAATATGTGACTTCAGGTCCTAAGACTTCATTATTTTCTATCATTGGTCTAAATGGGTCTTTATCTTCTTCAAGGGATCTTACAACCATAGGGGTTTTAAAAGGATGAGATTTATTTATATTAAATCTTTTTAATACCTTCTTAGTATAGACAGAGTGGTGTACAAAAATTCATTCTGGGAAATAATCAAGCTGTAAGCCTAAGTAAAATTTGGTTTTACCCAAATCTTTCATCTCAAACTCCATCATGAGGTAAGCACTAGCTTCCATTATCTCCTCCGTGGTTTCAATGATATTCAGATCATCAATATATACCAAGATGATACAAAATCCATTCTGGGATTTCTGTATGAACACACAAGGACAATCATCATTATTTGAATACCCCTTCTCTGGAGGAATTCACCAAGTTTGCTGTACCACATTCTTCCCGACTGTTTTAATCCGTATAGCGATCTCTGTAGTTTCACACTATACATGTTGCGATTACTAGGATCCTGAACTTTGATTCCTTTAGAGACGCTAATATAAATATATGTATCCCCCGACCCATATAAATATGCGGTCACTACATCCATCAACTGCATAGTTAAAATTAAGCTTGTTGCCATTGATATTAAATATCGGAACATTAGTCCACTCATTACAGGATAATTTATTTATTCGTAATCAATGTCGGGTCTCTGCGTAAACCCTTGTGATACAAGCCTCGCTTATATCTCATCACCTGGTTATTTTCATTTATCTTCGGGATGAAAACCCATTTTGATACTACAAGGAACACTTTAGAAGGTGTTCGGTCAACAGGACCAAAAACTTTCCTCTTATTAAGCGAGCACAATTCTGCCTCAATTGCTTCTTTCCATTTGACCCAATCTGAGTGCTTCTAGCACTCTACCATGGACTTTGGTTCTAGATCCAGTTCAAGAGTTTTAGCAATGTTAGAGGCAAAATAAATATCGATAATTGTAGTCTTTCTCTTATATAATTCTCCTGAATCCACATAATTGGTGGATATTTCTTCATTTATTTCTTCCAGTTCCTCATGATTTCCCATAACGATGGAGTATGGGTGTTTTGACTTCCTAGCATTAGATTATGCGTGTAAATGTACGTTAGAATTATCATCTTCATGATGGGTCACTTGAAAGATATTACCATCTCTAGGATGGCTTACTTCATGGATTTTCTCAACGTCAGGTTGAGCTTCTTCCACTATTATAGATAGTGATCTCATTTGATCGATCCTCTGTTAATGCGGATGTCTCTGCGAAATCGAGTCCCGTGCACTTGGAGGCCTCCCCCTCTTTTTATCATTAGGGGTAAGAGTGGGTTCAATATCCTTCAGGGGTATTGCCATTCTTTCATGTGTGTTTACTACAGGTATGTGAGATTTTGTCACTTTCTTATGATCAGTGAAGGCATCTGGCAGATTATTAGCTATTTGTTGCAGATTTATTATCCTCCGAACTTTAAGTTCGATTTCCTTAGTGCGTGGATCTAATGACTGAATGCTAGTGATATTCCAATCAATCTCATAGCATTATTTAACGTGGTACCTATCTCCCCCTAATGCCAAAAAATCGTCTTCATCAAAAATATAATTAGTGTACCGAGCTGTGTGCAAATCCTCTGTCATAGGCTCAATGTATTTAATTATTGATAGAGATTCATAACCTACATAGATCCTTAACTTTCAGTGAGGAACCGAGGTGGTACGCTGTGGTGGAGAGATTGGCATGTATACAACACAACCAAAAATTCGCAGATAAGAAATATTTGGTTCTTTTTTATGCACTATCTGCAAAGAGGAAATTTCATGATATGTAGTTAGTCTGAGTTGAATTAATGCAATAGCATGTAGTACTACATGGTCCCAGCAGCTGGTGGGTAGCCTACTATTATGCAAAAGTGGCATAGCAAAAAGTTTTATTTTTAATTAATGACTCTGCGAAGCCATTTTGAGTGTGGACATGAGGTACACAATGCTCTACATTAATACTTAGAGCCATACAATAATCATTAAATGATTTTTGAGGTAAACTCATCAGCATTGTCCATTCAAATAGACTTGATCATTTCTTCTATAAAGGATGCTCTTAACTTAATAATCCGGGCAATTAATTTAGCAAATGCATGACTCCTAGTAGATAAGAGTCTAATAGACATACGTGGGACCATTTGGTAGAAGCATCTATTAGTACCATGAAATATTTGAAGGGGCCCGATAGGGGCTGAATAGGTCCACATATATCACCCTGAATTCTCTTCAGGAAATTCAGGAATCCCACCCTAACCTTTAGGTAAGGGGGTCTAACTATAAGCTTTCCTTTGGCACAAGCAAGACACACAAAATCTTCATATTTAGGAAAGTTCATAGTTTTTATGCTATGGCATGTAGAATTATTAATTATTTTTTTATCATATTCAACCCAGGATGACTCAGTCTATCATGCCAAATTTTAAATATTTCTACGTCTTTAAGGATGGTTTTCATCGCAACATAAACTTCAGGTTTTATATATGTATAATAGAACCCAGAGAAGAAGGAATGAAGTTTTTCAACCACACGTTTATTGCACACATTTAACTTAGTCATGAGAAGGTATTCGGTACCGTCCTTATTATCAGTCTCTATATGGAAACTATTAAGACGAATGTCTTTGAAACTTAGTAGAGTACAACTGGACTCAGGGTACAATATGGTACTTTCAATTATTATACGAGTACCTATAGGGAGGACTGCAATGGCTCTTCTAGTGCCAACTATGAGTGCATCGCTTCCGGCGATGGTCATAATATTTCTAATTTTCTTAGTCAAGGCCTGAAAATATTTAGTCCCCTAAGAATGGTATTTGTGGTGCAACTGTCTATAAGACAGATTTTCTCTTCTGCTATTGGATTATACGATTGTTCTATATTAAATAAATAAATTTAATCAATTCAATTGTTGTAGCAAGAACATATTGAAAATATAGAACAAGCATAGCATAAATGAGCAAATGTTATGAGAAATGATAATTTATTGAGTTAGATCTGATAATCGCTCAACAGGAGCGTACACCAAATGTTCATGCAGGAACTTAAATACTAAACTGATAAAATGAGGCTCTTAAGGAGAGTCAACTAAGGAAATACGACATCAGTTTAATAAACTAAAAAGAAGTAACAGGGAGACTACTGCAGGTCTCCATATAGATCATGTTCCTCCTCCTAGGGAACATTGGTATTCTTCGAGAATTCCTCAAGTTCTGCACCAAGAAGGTCATTTTCATCCATGTACGAGTTCCCATATCTGAGAAGGCTCTCTTTGAATTCGGCGGTAGGATCAAAGACATTATCATCCTTTTTCTCATCTTGCCCAACAACTAGTTGAATGGTGAAGTGTGTCTCAACCTTATTCCCTTGATTCTTCTAGAATCTCCTAGTGGATTTCATGTAAAGTTCCATCAAAAACTTTGGGGTGCGAGAAGTATGCAACCAATAGCCGACACACCCATACCTAAACCATGGCTTGTTGGCGGTCTTATTGGCCTGACATTTCTTCTGGAAGGTTCCTTGACATTTTCCTTTTACCTTTCCACTAGGGTTTTTCTTTTCCCATATTATTTCTGTCATTCTTTCATTTTTCTCCCTTTATTCATTTGGCTCTTTCAGCGGCCTCGACTATTGCTAGCCTGCTGAGTGTTAGCATGTGCTTCAGGCAATGCTTGACTTCTATTAGAAAGTGCCTGATGATTCTTTATCAGGAGTTCATCATGTTTTTCTACTTCTAACAGAACACAAATAATCTCATAGTACTTCTGATACTTTGCATGACGGTACTGTTGCTGCAGTATCCTCATGTTGAGGTGGAAGGTGCACAACGTTTTATCTATCATCTCAGCATCAGTAACTTTCTGGTTACAAAATGTTGATTTTGTGATAAGTTTATGCATAACAGAATTATATACTCAATCATATATTCGGCCTTCAGATCTGGATGAAGATGGTTCCTCAGGAAATGCAAAATAGCACTTTTTGCTGGTTCGGGAAAAGCAGGGGCACCAGCTTCAGGCTGGGTAATAACAGCTCCAAGTATACGCGTTGTCAGGTTGATCTTGGCATCCATCACCTAAGTGAGGTAATTGCTGTCATCTAGGGCAAACTCAGCAAACTTCCTTTTTGCGATGTCATACATATCATGTATGCAAGCAATATTAAATTGTACTATTGATAAAATATTATATTGCATGCATCTCATTAAATCAATGAAATTTGTTTTAGATCTATTCAGTAGATAATTATCTAAAAACTTCAATAATTTTTCTAGCATTTTTCATAATTTTCTGTTAATAGTTAAGCAATTTTCATTATTACTTTAACAATAGAAAAATTAATTTCAACTCATATTAAAAATAGCAAAAACTAGAAAATAAACTCAGGGTATGGAACTTCTAATTTGTGCTAAATATCATTTTTTTTTCAATTTTACAAAAGTCCATAAATCTAGTAAACTAATTTCTAGTACCTAACAGTAATTTCTAGAATTTACTAATTAAATTTGCCATGTTTTATGGGAACAAAAAACGAACAGGCCATCTGGCCCATAAGGCTCGTCTGGCCTTGAATAAATCGGTGGCTAGGGTTCCCAAATCCTAACCGTCTCTCCTCCATACGATCGGCAGGCGCCAAGCGCGAGAGCAGCTGGCAGGACCGAGGCGCGGGGAGTGATCAAGTGTGGTAGCGCAGGATCGCCGATTGTGCCGAGGAAGCGGATCGGCCAAGAAGGCCTAGCGCTGGCCGGTCAAGTGGGCCATGGCACTGGCCTACCGAGTGGACACAAGGCGCAGAATTGACAAGCGGGGCCAAGGCGTGAGATCAATCGGTGGGCTGATGGCACGGGTTGGCTGGCGGGGCCGAGGCACGGGATTGGTCGGCGGGCGCGGGCACAATGCACAATGTTAAAAGCATATTCATCATGGATATCTTTTTGTTAAGCGGATTTTTTACCAAAAAGTTGCAAATAGATTATAAATAGGATAAATGGTATAGGAGATATCGTCGTTCACAGTTTGCAATAAATTCACTTTTCTCTCTCCATATGCCTCTATGGTGCCCACATAACAGTAAAAATTTAACAACACATCTAATAAATTAAATTGCATTTGACAATAACTTTGGTCCATTTTATATTACCACTATCACATGGTCATGTGCCACCGTGAGGTTCGACAGTAAAATCTAAAGATGTGACCAGTAAATTGAAATGCATTCGATAATAACTTTGGCCCGTTTCATATTATCGTTATCACGTTTAACAGTAAAATCTAATAATATATCCTGTAAATTAGAGTGTATTTAACATTAAAATCCTAATCATATACACGTACGCCCAACCCAAAATCAGTAAAAGGAAAAGGGAACCTAAAATTGCCCACCCAAAGGCCAGCCAGCCACCCGCGGCGACCGCCTCCTCCTCCCGATCGATCGAAGGCGAAGGAAGCAGGCAGCTCTTACGCAGCAGCGTCAAAAGAAACAAAACAACCCATTAAACCCCCGCAAAACCGAGCGGCGGTAATAATCAACCGTTGCCGCGCTCCGATTTGAATCCGGGAGGGAAGCTTCACCGCCCCGCCTCGCCTGAGCGGCGGCTCGGAGGCGGCGCGCCGCGAAACCTAGCGATGGCGGCCTCCGTGGACGCGGCCCCTCCCCCGTCCGCCGTGGGCCCCGAGGAGGCCGGTGGCGGCGCGGCGGAGCAGGCCAGGACGCTCATCGGCGCGCTCAACCTACTCTCCCGCAACCTCCCGCTCCCCCCCGCCGTGGTGCGGGCCGTCTCGTCCATCTACCACGGCGGCGGCGCGGGGGAAGGAGAAGGGGAGCAGAAGGAAGGGGAGGACGAGCTGCTGGTCGGGGATGGAGGCGGCGGGGGCGGAGATGGGGAATCGCCGGACGCCGGCGGCGCGGCCGAGGTGAGTTCGGGCGCTTCTTCAATTTTTTTGCGGTGCTTCCCCCTTTCGGTCGGGGTGCTCCGGCGTCGTGTACTGGATTAACGCTGTCTGTGAATCTGTGATTGTGGGGGTTGGTTTGGTGCGTGATGCGCTTATGGTTTGTGGAATTGGCGAGATGTAGCCAGGGTTTCCCAAGTATTGTTGTGTTCGACGTGCGACTCGTGCTGGGGATTCTGGATTGGACTTGGAACCCATGTTTTGGTGTGCAATTGGGAGCACTAGCTTTCGCGGTTTGCACTGGGACAGATGTTCCTGTGCGAGATTTTGTGAATTACTCTGGCTGGTAATGTCTCGGCTTTACTGTGTGAATGTTTGGTTTAGGACAGATTGGCCCTACTATTATGGAGCTGACAAGGTTGGTGCTACATTTAGTTGGCTTGTGGCTTGGATTGGATGACTTGAGGGATAATGGATGGTGGGGCATTATGTATTTTTCTGATGAAATGCCAGGGACTTCTGATGCGGTGGAATCAGCAAAGTTTAGCTTCTTTTTAAAAATGCAGTATTTATTTAGGGTTTCCATGACAATTTTTTCCTGGCCAGGATGAGCACCCTTATGAGAGTTTGTTGTTGTAGACTGTGATCTAGGTTTGAAATGAGCCAGTTCTTGCTTTGGGCTATTTGGTATTTATTGGGTGCGGATTGATGAAATTGAAAACATTTAGCCACGATTAATGAAATTGAAAACATTTAGCCATGATTTTCTAATATTAGCTTTTGATAATACAAAGTTTGTTCAAGAAGGCGCTAGGCGCTAGGCGGGCAGCGAGCCATAGCCTAGCGCCTAGGCGGATTAGGCGGGGATTAATCGAAATTAGGCGGCAAGTCCTAGGCGGAACAGTGTATCATATAAATGGCATTAGGAAAAATCAATCACATGCAATTCTAATAAACAGAGAGAGGGGGGAGACAGAGAGATCGAGAGAGGGGAGACAGAGAGAGACCGGAGGGAGAGGCGGGGCCGCAGGGGAAGGGGGCGGCGCCGCGGCGGAGGGGCAGAGCAGGGGAGGGAGAGGCGGAGTAGCGGAGGGGTGGAGCAACGGACCTGTGCGGCGGCCGGCGGCGACGGCGACGGACTTGGCGATGATGAGCAGTGGCCGAAGGTCAGTTCACCTCCTTTGCTCCGCCCTAGGGTTCTGCCGTCTCGTGCGGTCCATCAAGAAGTCAGCCGCGCGCCGCTTTTCCGCCACATTGCTTTTCCGCGCGCTAATCCCGCGCCACTACCGCGCCGAGGCCTAAGTCGCGGCGGCCGGTGACCGCGGAGCGCCTAGGCGCCGCCTAATGCCGACTTTTTGAACAGGGATACAAACTTTTAGAAACGAGGGTTGCTTTGCCTGAGCGTTGGATGAAACAATGAGATATTTTGCTTGTCTTGGTACCCTTTATGTTTGGCTGATGATTTTGTTGTTAGTGATGTAGTTGTGAAGTGCCATACAGACACTGATAAGTGATAATTGGGTAGAAGTGATCACTTCTTCCCAGTTCTGGTTTTGGTCTAGTTGAAGTTCTTATTAATATGCTTTTGACTGGCCTTTTCCTCTGCGTTTTAACTGATAGTACATCTTTTACCTTGTAGGGGGCAACCTTGATTCAAGAGCTTGAAGATGCAATATTTAAGAATCAAAGAACGCACATGTCCTACTCAGAATTGACTGCTCTAAAAGAAGGACGCTTCAATACCTCCATCCAGCATCGGTTAGCTGAACTCGAAGGTCATATATTAACTCCTTCAATATTTTGTTACCTGATTGATTCTCTAAGTTACATTGCTTTTTTTAGAATTTTTTTAGCTTTCGTACTAAACCTATCTGTGTCTTTCTGGTCTCATAAAACCTAGTTGTATTGGCTGGGTTTCCAGCCTTCTGGGTCAACTGCGGCCCCAGTCTTATGAAGGTCCCCAGCTCAGCCTTGGTCCTAGGCCTTTTTTTTTTGGGTTCCGGGGCTTTGCAGTGTTTGGTTTACGAAAAAAAGTTGAATTTGCAATTCACCTACTGAAAAGGTGGAAAAGCTGCAAACTTAGAGTGGCATCGTTGTATTTGATTTTCTTAAGAATCCTATATGCATATTCCTTTTGACATCCAGATATTTGAAACTTAGTCTTATTTCTTAGCATCTTTTGCACAAACAGGATGCTATCCACTTTTAATTGGATATTGAGCATATGACAAATACAATTTGCCTGTACTTGGCATTTTTGTGGCAGCTTCTTTTTAGAGCTTCTTTACTGGTTGGCTTCTCTAAGGCTTGTTTAGTGTTCAATCAGTTATGTACACCAGTGGCAGACTCATTCCTATTTATATACCAGGATTACCATCTACCAGGGGTGAAGATCTGCAAATGAAGTGTTTGCTTGAATTGTACGGGCTAAAGGTAAATGTGATATCTCTTAGAACCAAGCATTACTTTGCAGCCATTGTTTTGCACTGCTGTATATATGCTTCCAGTTCTTGGTGCTGCTTTCTTTTTTGCCCTGACAATCTTAAGACTCGTGCAGATAATGGTTCTACAACTGATAAATGTTCCAATTGCCAGCTGAAATATGTTGGTTATATAGCAAACACTGACCCATTATCATGTCAAACAAGTTGAAAACATTGCATCTTCATGGATTAGACCTATTTATAGTGTATACATGCAAGTTGTTCAAATTAGTTGTAGTGTTTGATGTGACAACATGTAGAGAAAACATCGTGGATGATACACGAATAACCATGCAGAGCAAAATTTATAATGCCCCCGATATGAAGTTGCTTTAACTCTTAGGAGTTAGGACACGAACCAAGCAGTGATCGATGTATCACTATATGGCATGTTTGTTCCCAGTGGCAGATCCTGGAATTTAGGGATGGGGAGTGTGAACTGCATTAGACACAATGGTTAACATGCAAATTATATTACAGGTGCTATACTTAATAGATAGAATATGCAAATTATGTCTTGTTTGTGCCGGCTTAAGGCTTTGTTTTCTACCTAACTAACTACTGTATCAATTCATTTTAGATGAGCTAGCAAGCCACAAAGTAAAAATAAAACAACATAACACTTTTTCGGAAACAAAAAGAAAATGACTAGAGCTGGGGTTGAACCTAGCGCCTGAACACTTCACCAAAGACTCCAGTAATCACTCAAACTATATCACTGATCTGCATTACCAATTAAGTATTGGAGCTATTTGTACATATCCCCCCTCCAAAAAAACGCGCGCGGGGGGGGGGGGGTTGTTAACAAGGCCATTTTAGGAATGAGTTACCTATAAAGTGTGTGACGGCATAGTTGTGCACCGAATCTTGTTTGCTAAAAAAGAGTAATTTGGACCGGGAGGAGTAGTATGAACTATAAAGTATTCCTTTAGACAGATGCTTTTCTATTTCGTTAGACACCATGTCTATTTGAAAGTATCACATATGAAGCAAAGCTTAACAGGCGCATGTAAGGCCCCCATTTTTGGTATAGAATACCAACAATAAGTTTCATGTGCATACAGTACTAGTCCCATGATTAGTGGCTAGTATGCACATTTACAAAGTTGAAATCACATCCATACACAATATATTACGTATAATGGCGGAAGCATTTGTACAATATGACCTGTAAGCAGTGGCGAATCCAGAATGAAAATAGAGGAGGGGCTCCTATATCAAAATTTTAACTCAAGCCAAACATACTAATTGTACATCTGCCGGTCTATTGTCAACCAAATTCCAACTTCATACATAAATAGAAAGGAAACAAAGTGAATAATCAAAATATAACAAGTGTGGTACCTTACTAATAGATAGAGTGATATAAATATGTGAGGACGGATCATCGATCATCCGACATGTAGATAAAATTATAAAACTTAGTAAATCAATTTCAATACTTCATAGAATAATATATTATCAATACCAATTTACCGTTTAGTGTGGGGAATCTTTTACCAAGCGGCAAGCGCCCTGATCACATTACCTGCAGACCTGCCGTCTCCGCCGAGTGTTAAAGCCTCGGTCCTTCTGTCAGTACTCGGTCGCTCCTGCCTGACTGCCTCCTAGTCTTCTTCTTTGGCGTCTCCATCTCGAACTCGGTCTGGCGAGTGGGAGCCGAGCGCCGACACCGCCGAGGATTGAGATCGGCCGCCGCCCGCCTTTGTTCCCCGCCCGGCGCCCACACGACGCACCGATGCCCTGCCCCGACCTCAACCTCGACTCCGGCCATCCCGTGGTTCGGGTCTCCAGCGGTGCGCGGTGTCGCGGCGAATTCCACGTGGCTGCGCCTGGCCGGCTGCCCGTACGTCTTCTGTTCGCGAGAGAGATGACGCTAACGCACTGTTGGTCTTCCCCGAATCGATTCCCCGGTGCTACACTACACGCTATAGTGCCGAGTATTGTTCAGGCCCGACACTAATCACTAAGCCCATGTCTAATTTATGTCCCACTAGCCCTATATGGCATTATTGTTTTTTTTACTTTTCTTTTTCTTTTGCTTTATCTCGCCGGGAGGGGGGTTTGGCCGGATCCTGCTAATGAAGTTTTTTGCTTCATCAGCATGTTGCATGCCGTTGCTATGCCGACAAGCAATCGTGCTTGTAGTAGATACTAGATCATGTTGGCTCTTCATGCTTGTAGTAGATTGTGTTTGCCCTTTTTCAGAGTCCTGTCTTCATAAACGACGGCACGCCATGTGCCATGGCCTGGCTCGCTTCGCCTCACGGAGGAGGGGTTCTGGCCACGGAGTTGGGGCTGGAGCCCCAATCAGCCCCAATAGTAGATCCGCCACTGCCTGTAAGGTCGATCAGAGCACAACGAAAAATCAAGAGTCTTTGTAGTGTGCCACATAACCCTCAGACAACTGACAAGGTATAAACCATAGAAAAAATCGTCATCATATTCCCCGTGACCTGCGATATAGAATGTATTGTCGGGGTTTTCTGTACCTTCACCTAAAAACAATAATAACGGCAAGGTTGAGTACATTATGTACTTGCAAGATTTTTGCAAAACCTATAATATATGCAGCCTATATCAAGAGAAAGGCTACTACGGTTATTTTACATAAAGCCAATTTGAATTGTAAATACGGAATAATAGATTGAAAGCGGAATTTAGTAAAAAGACAAAGTAATTTGAAAAGTATATAAAATAACAAGTATGTAAGATGAATATAACAACTCGCAGTCGTCCATGATGTGGGCACGAATCGTCTAATGCCAACACATGGCATAAACCAGTCTTTTGCCAACACATGGCACAACAGTTGAAAACAATCTTGCCAACACATGGCACAGTATTGAATTATCTGTAGGGTAAACTTTTCAATACCAATTTTCCAATTCCAATCCATTTTTTTGAAAATATCAAAACCATCCAACTATGTGATGACTTTACCAAGTGCCTTTGATTGCGGGCGCATCTTTTCGAAAAGTTTTAACTCAGCAGAGGTGTACTGCTTTACCCATAAGTCATGACCTTTTCTTTTTGCCTATGTTTTCACGCTTCCTTTGACGTGTGGCCAGATTGTTCATGATGAAAACCTTTACATTAACTAGGTTAACTTTGCAACAGCCCGGTGATGACAAACAGTTGGCTATGGTGGCAGAAGATATTTGTACATCCATTGTACTCCTAACAGTTCACTCCTGTGGAGTACAACGTTGTACTCTCAACAGTTTAATCTTGTTGAACGTTGTACTCTCAACAGTTCAATCCTGTTGAGTCCCCTCTTCCCCATCATAGTAAAGCGTATACCGTTGCATCGGTATGTAGAAACCCCTATGAGCCATCCATACCGGAACAGCCCGTGCTACTCCAGCTTTCCAATATGCAAAGTTAATCTAGATAACTTAATTGGTTAAGACCGTTCCATACCAATACTTGTGGTTGCACGGTTGTCTTGGCTTGAAACCAGCACAATAGTTCGGTCCTTAATCCGACCCGGGCGAGAAATCTCCTCTATCTACGTGCAAGTCCATACACATCCGGCTATTGACAATAGCGGGAGTGTCAAAACCATAGTTTTATTTTAATTTTTACCAAAATATCAATGACCACAATTTCGTCAATATGTCCAAGATTCCATATCCATCATGTCTAACATTTAAATTCATTGCGAATAGTATAGCCATCTGTTTGCATTCTCAATCTAAAGTATGGCTAAGCATGTGCACATTGCGAACAGTATAAACAAGTATACCCATTCCACATTTCCATTTGTTTATTCCATGGTCTAGGGTTATCAAGGTTCACATGCTAACATTAATTAAGGAAATCCATCAATGAGGGTTATATCTACCATATCCCACAATATAACAGTGTTTAAAACATAGCACATGCATGAAAGACTTGACAAAATATTTTTGTAATGCTAGGATCAATATGATCAAGGGGGTGCTCGTCTTGCTGATTGTTGTATTCGACGAAATTGAAGTCGTAGCTGGCGTTGTCGACGATGGAGTCTGGAACGTCGGAGTCTACAAGTCATTCGTCAAGAAATAAAGCAAATATCAAATAACAATTTTTTCAATAAGGGCAAAAAGAAGTTAGATGGAAAATCAAATAGAAACTTATTATATATAACATGTGTGATTTACGATTAGGGTTCCATGATTTAAGTACACGCATATTAGACTGTCTTTTGAGCCTTACATATTCTTAACAGTCTTAGGTTATGTTGTGACCAGATTTTTTGTTTTCTATAGATTGTTTATTCCTTATTTTACGAATTCAAGAAGCTAAAATTATATATATTTATATGTATAATTTCAAATTCAAGAGGCTCAAATTATGTATAAGTATGCGTATATTTTTGAATTCAAGAAGCTAAAATTATTTGGAATTTAAAATAGCAAGAAATTAAGTTACCTTGTGGTAAATCATGTGCATCTAGTGTTTAACCCTAAATGTTCCTGTATCTACTTACATAGGGGTGAGGTCTCGAGATTCTAATAGATTTAAATGTACCATTTTTAATACTTGCTTACGAAGGCTATGAATGGTTAAACTCTAATGAGCTAAAGGTACTAACAAACAACAACTAATGTGTACAAAGTTTAAATTTAGGCTACTAGTTATGGGGCATAAGTTCATGACTTTAAGAAGGTTGAGGTGATTAAAAATATTTTAATTACTAATCTCTTATTGCTTAAGTTCATTTATTTGTATTATGGATTTGAGGGTTTATATTACGCGGGGTTATGTTTGTAATAGGATTCAGATACAAAGCATATTATAATAGAATTGTTTCTACAGAATAGGATAGTCTTGCCTTAGGGAGTGTTCTTAAGCTAGTACTATAGGTATTCGTGCTTATCTGTGATGTTCTATTCGTTTCCTAATCTTATGTATTTCTAAAATTTACGTTATAAATGGCTAGATTTCGTTTTAGATTTGCGACTGCAATTCACATATATATGCAATCATTTTTATAGCATTAGCAGGTCTTGATCCTAGAAGTGTCTTGAAACTTTTAGAATTGTGACTGCAATTCACATAGATATGCAACCATTTTTATAGCATTAGCAGATCTTGACCCTAGAAGTGTCTTGAAACTAGTTTTGCTACCTTAACTTTTGTTTGTGAAAGTTATTAATGTTTTTAGTTTTTATGCACATAGAAAATGGAAACTATTATGAACTTAATTCAAATTAGATATTTTTGTAGATTAATATGGTCTTGACTTTAGGAATGTTTTGGGACTAATCCTACATGATCAGCTGGTGGGCTTGGTGGTGGAAGTGCGACTCCTTGAGGGCCGGCGGCGGAACCCGGCAGCACACGGCGGTAGCCATGGCCGCATTGTCAATAGAAGTCGAATTAGGTCTGGCGAAGTGGGGTAAGTATCACGGAGGCCAGTTGAGTTCACCTTGGTGGTCGGCGGTGGAGGAACTCAGATGGGCCGGCAGGGCGCCGTGCCCCGATAACAGAGAAGGAAGGCACTTGGCGTGGCAGCTTGCCTGTGAATAGGCGCTACAATTGGTGAGGGGAACGAGTTCTAGGTGTTATGGAGAAGCTGTGGGCGCGGTTCACCATAGTTGCTAATCGAGTTCTTCCCTTTCTACTGATTCTCGCCATAATTGGGGGAAATGGTTGTGCGGTTTTGGGTGGAACTTGGCTGTGGGGGTTGAGAAGGGTGTGGGGAAGCTAATAGAGGCTATTGGCCCACTTTAATAAGCATGAAAGGTCGGTTCTTTAGGGTCTAGACATGGCACGCAAACAACGGCCAGGCATGGTGGTTGTGCGCGAGCTTTCCGACATCGTGGCTGCGTGATTTCGACGCTGCTAGGGATGAGGTATGGCAGCGGATTAATTGAGCCTCGTTGCGATGGTCTAACGCTATCCTTGCGGTCTTGACCGGAGAAACAGAGGAAGGATAAGGTGGCTGTGAGCTCGGCTGTGTATCTCTGTCGTGGAGGAGGAAGGAAGGAGAGAGACGCACTGGCACATGGGGCCGAGGAGAAGGAAGGGCCCACCTGGAAGTGACCGGGCTAAATAGGAGGGTTCCAGAGAAATCTTTTTGATGTGTGGGCTCTAATTGATGGTTGGGCCCATGTGTAAGTCACGAGGTGGAGGCAACTCAGTTTCTTCCTCTGGACAGTCCGAGATAATACATGTCCTAAATTTTTTGATAATTTTATATAAGGCGTCCAGAGAGTTATCTACTTACTGTAAAAATTTTCGTAGAAAAATTTAAATAAATCCGACAAGCAGATCTGTACAAAATTTTCTGTTCTGTTTTTCTTTTAATTTAAGGTTTAAATGAGGCCAAGAATTTTTGAATTTTTTTGACGAGTAGAAATGACCTAAGTGATTTTGTGTAATAATTTCAGATTTAAAACTTGAATATTTTTTTTCTAATAAATCTGACAATGTCAATTTCAGAATTTCTAGTTTTCATTTTTTGAATTTTAAAAGGCATTAAATGTGGATATTAATTTTTGATATTTTTACTAATGATAAGTATTGATCTAAGGAAGCTATGGTAAAAATTTTGGCTCAAAATAAACTTTGTGGATTTTTAGAAAAATCTGACAGTGTACTGTTTTTAGTCTAAGTTCATTAATTTCACTTCTTGTCATTAATTAAATGGGTTCACACGAATTTTTTACTACATAAAAGTGATTCCAGAGATTTCTAATATTTTAATATTATTTTTACAGATTTTTGCTGGAAATTTTCTTTTACCATTTTACTAATTCACAAAATGATTTTCTTTTGTGGCAAAAATCCAAAAAGAATAAGAAAAACCAGAAAATTCATAATTTGAAATTTTATTCTCACATTTTCTGAATTTTGGAATGTTACAGCGTATAACTTTCACAGTTTTATGTTTACAAGTATTGTCAGTGAGTTATCCTATTGATGTTTGCTGATTATTCATATACTTGTGCAGTTATTAGACTTGCAAAAGAAGGTGCGGTCTGATATTAGTGCAGAATACTGGTTACACAGGAAATGTGCATATCCTGAGAGACAATTGTTTGACTGGGGGATGATGCGGATACGATATCCTTTTACCATGTATGGGATTGGGGATAGTTTTTCAATGGATGTTGACGATATCCACCGCAAAAAGAGATTCACAGAGGTTTTGCATCATATAACTTTCGATAATTAATTTTGATAATTTGTATATAGTTGAAATCATGATTTTTTTGGGGTATTTGCCAACTTCAGAGGATCTCAAGACTTGAAGAGGAGGAAAAGAACCAGGCAGAGATAAGGAAGAGGAAATTTTTTACAGAAATTCTTAACGCTGCTAGGGAATACCAGGTGCAATTGGCGGCTACTTATAAACGAAGAAAGCAGCGGAATGACGGAGTTCTGGTATGTGTTGATATATATTTTTAAAAAAAAATTGAAACTAGAAGATGCTCGAGGCACGATCTATTTCTTTTGTCTTCTGTGGGAACATTAACTCACCATATATCGGTCCAATTATTCTTTGGTTTTGAAAACTAGGTTGCACTGATACTACTCTTGTATTTTTGTTATATTGTTGAAACATGTGTTCTTTTTTTATAGCGACAGTACGATATGGTCTGCTTCTGGTACATGCGAACGAAGCATCAATGGATTCCAAAATTAAGGAATAAAATACTTTCCTGGTTTTCTCCATTGTTCACACTACTGATATGTCTACACTCTACAGTACCATTTGATGATCCTACATATGCTTCTTTAGTATAGCTCTAAAATTTGTTTATGCTGTATCCATTGGTCTGTCTGAAATGGTCTTGCCTCAATAAACTATATCTCTGAATAATATTTCAGATGCTGCTGGTGATTATTAAAGGTGAAGATTTAAATATCTTGTGTGAAATCACGAGAACAGACTTTGTTTTATATGGATGATGAAATGTATTTGAAAAATGTATTCTTGTTTTGACGGTATCATGGTATGGCTCAGCCTAAAACAAGATGTTAGTACATTATTGCATTTTTTTGCAGTATATTACATTTTCTAGGTTGGAATATACATTTATTCCTATGCATATTCCTTTTCTAGATTTGCTGGTTTAAGTGTTTGTGAGCCTTTTTACTTACTTTTTACTAAATGTAGGCATGGCATCTTCGGGCACGTCAACGTATCAATCGGCTTGAGAAAAGTAGGTTGCAAGTTTTGAAAGCAGGTGACCAAGAGGCGTATATGCGGATGGTTGAGGAGAGCAAGAATGAACGCCTGAAAATGCTCCTTGACAAAACAAATGAGCTTCTTGAAGGAATTGGAAAAGCTGTACAACGACAAAAAGATGCTGAGCATGTTAGTCGGCCTGAAGGGTCTGAAGCGCCAAAAGGGTCAGAATCTGATGATTGTTCTCAAATCTCAGGCCACAGGAGTGAATCCCCTGTGGAGTCTCCTTCAGATGATGATGCAAATATTCATGGTTCTGCAGATGGTAGTAAATTTAATGCAGGCCATAGGCTTGATTCTACTGTCCATTCCATTGAAGAGAAGGTTGACCAAAGCTTCACTTTTTAGCCATATATTTTACTAATTCATTGCTTGAGAAATTGTTGGGTCTTGTGGGTTGTGCAGCTTATAATGAGCACAGTTTTTATTGACCACCATATCGGCAATTATTAAATAAAAAATATTGTCAAAGAGCTCGGTAGGGACAAAATTTGATGTCACGATAATATTCCAGAAGTAGGGGATATAAATTTGAATGTCGACTTTGGGGTGCAATAATGTTTATGCTTCCCTTGGAGATCCCTGGTGATGGTAGATAGTATTTTTTTAGGGTATACAGCAGGGGGAGCCCTGCTGTTTGTAGAAAATGTGATGTTTTAAGTACATGCTATGGAAATTCTTGATTCTGTAGGACCCAATTGCTCATAATTAGTGCTTGCATTCTCATGTAATGCTGGGATTTTGATATAGAAGACTCATTATTTCCTCTTTGCATTAACTGATGGTGGTGGTTTATATTTGGTTTTAAAAATACTTTGATATTTCAAACTGCTCAAGGATCTAGAAATGAAGTATTACAGTGCTAATTGATTCAATATCCATTCCTTGTTGGTGTTTGTATTCTGGTGTTCCATTAATGAATTTTGCCTTTTTGTTTGTAGAAGGTACAATTTTTAATGCTCTGTACTTCTGGTGCAACTAATGTTTCTTTGTTCTCTTCTAAATTTACAGGTAACAGAACAACCATCAGCTCTTGAAGGCGGGGAATTGAGACCATATCAGTTAGAGGGCCTCCAATGGATGCTTTCTTTGTTCAATAACAATTTGAATGGTATTCTGGCTGATGAAATGGGTTTGGGGAAAACAATTCAGACCATAGCTTTGATCGCTTATCTATTGGAAAAGAAGGATGTCACGGGACCACACTTAATAATTGCTCCAAAAGCAGTATTACCAAATTGGTCTATTGAGTTCAAAACTTGGGCTCCCAGGTACTGTTTCACTTGAATGTGCATGATCAAAATTTATATGTACATTTTCCATTCTACCATGTATGGGACCCAAATCCAACATGCTTATGTTTTGCAGCATTGGCACAATTTTGTACGATGGTCGTCCAGATGAGAGGAAATCTCTAAGGGAAAAAAATTTTGGAGGTGGGAAATTTAATGTTTTGCTCACGCACTATGACTTGATACTGAAAGATAAGAAGTTCCTGAAGAAGGTTTACTGGCATTATTTGATAGTTGATGAAGGACATCGTTTGAAAAACCATGAATGTGCTCTTGCTCGCACACTAGTTTCCGGGTATACTCTTTGTTCATAATCTACTTTCTTTTAACTGTAGTAAAGGTTCAGATCACATGTGAGCACTCGCAATTTTTTTTCTGAGGATGGGTCTGTTTGACAGTAATGCCTTTTTTTTTGATCCACTGGCCTATAAACCACCTGATTATCAGCCACCGAAATGCTTTAAGCTTGGAGCTTTATTTGTAGTACTAAACTACTATGTTTCAATAACCTTGTGAATTTATCAGATTTGTTCTGTTGGCCAGTCAGTTATTATACAAAACTTTCTTGTTTCTCTTCAAATAAGGTGGCAATGGGTCTCAGACGCATTATTGCAGTTCATGAATGTCTTAAACATCTTATCTTGACATCACATAGACCTTGCCTTCTCTGTTCTTTAAATAATAAACTGTAGTGTTTTCTTTATTTTTCCTACATTTCATTGACATTTGAAAGCTGACCAAATCAGTAGATATGGGGTTGCTAGAGTGTTTGTTTTATCTGAAACTTTGTTGTCTGACAAGCTGATTTTTGTAATTTTTGTCTTCACTTTTATTTCTGTAGTTGAAATAAACACCTAAGGATCTCTCCATTTCTCTGCTAAGAAAGTGGAGAGCTTAAACCTGTTAGACAGTATCCTGATATGCCTTGTATAGATATTAGGCTTTCCCTTTATACCCTCATGTACATGTATATATATTGGCTCATTGGCCTCATGATGAATACAAGTGCTATTCATAACATGGTATCAGAGCTAATCTAGGGTTTATTTTCCTCCTGGCGTTGCACTTGCGCCTCGTCCCCGGCGGCTTTCTCGTCGCCTCCACTTCTGATCTACAGCACACGCCTCCTCCACCACTATCTTCATCGCGCCTCACGCCGCGCCGGCGCACCCGACCAGCCGCGCTGCGGTCGCATCCGTCTTGAAAGCCGAGGCGCCGGTGGCGACGTCGTTACGGCTCGCCTTGCTCCCGTTGGCTGTACAGACGCCACCGAGTTCGATCGGAACCGGCAGTTCGCGTCCTGCCTCGGCCTCCTCGCCTAGCCGCGGCGCAGCGCCAGCCATCGCTCCGTCGCCTTATGCAGGTGTTGCGCCGATCCTTCTTTGGCGCTTCGCTCCGCGGGTCGGATTTTGCGGCGTCGCGCGTCCACGCAACTCGCGTCGCTCTCTCCGGCGATCAACCGCGGACGGCGGCGCCTCTAGTCCGGCCGTCATACTGCTTCCACATCTTCTTCCCAGTCGAGTTGGTGCAGAAACAGAGCATCCTGTTGGTTGCTCGGGAGACTGTGCAGAGGAAGAAGCAGGCCTGTGACTTCTCTGACTTCAAAGCTTCAAGTCCGTGGCTTCAAGGAATTGCTCTCTGTTTTCTCCCGTGAAGCCACTGATCGGTTTCCGTCCGTGACAACGAAGCAGTTCCCGATCCACCACAAAAAAAATGTCATCGTCTTCTGGTTCTTCAGGAACTGTTTCTGTTCCTCGATGCCCAGTTATTTTCGATGGTCTCAATTATCGAGACTGGGTTCTTCATATGCGTGGTCAGCGTTTGTGGGAGTTTCTTACCGGCATGTTATCATGTCTGCCTCGTCCAACTCCCCCTGCCACGCTTGTTATTCCCAAAGAGGCCACTGATGCTGCTCGTCAGAAGATCTCTGATGATTATGCCGATGCTGTGGAGTCTTTTCAGACTCAGTTTACTGCTCACAAGATATGGATTGATGAAGATGCTCGTGCCTCTGCTATTTTGGTTGCTAGCATGGAGGTGCATCTTACTGGTGACATTGTTGCTTTGTCTTCGGCACAGCTGATGTGGGCACATCTTCGCGACCGCTATGAGCCTGCTGGTGACTCTCTTTACCTGGCTGTTGTACGACAGGAGCAGTCGCTACAGTAAGGTAATTCTACTGTGGATGAGTTCTATGCGCAGCTGTCTTCGGTGTGGCGTCAGATTGATTCCTTCGGACCGGAGGTTTGCCGCACTTGCTAGTGTTGTCAGCGCCAGCACTCTCATTTTGAGCTTCGCCGCATCTACGACTTCCTGACACGTCTTCGGGCTGAGTTCGAGCAGATTCGTGCCCAGCTGCTTGCTCGTCATCCTCGTGTCAGTTTGTTGGAGGCCCTTGCAGCTATTCGTACTGAGGAGACTCGTCTTCGTGGCGCAGGCCTGTTGGTGTCTCCCTCAGTTTTGGCGGCGTCTCGCTCTACTCCTCCGACAGTGACGCCTACTCTAGTGCCAGCCACTGGGGGTGGAGGACTTCACTGCACATACTGCAATAAGAACGGACATGTGGAGCAGTTCTGCTACAGGAAAAAGAAGGATCTTGCTCGTCGAGGTGGACACCCTTCTAAAGGCACTGGACTCTTGGGCGCTTCTCCTCAGCAGACTTCTGTTGGTTCTGACTCTACTCAGGAGATTCTTACGCTACTGCGTCGCATGGCTGCCACTACACCGACAGGTTCCGCTGGTTCTGCTACTCAGTCTTCTAATGAGAAACCACCACCCTCATCATATATCACACCATGGATTCTTGACTCTGAAGTTTCTTTTCATATGACATCTGATCCCACCTGTCTACATTCAATCAGTTCTCTTGTTGTTCCTACCACTGTGCAGACTGCAGATGGTACTTCTCTCTCTGTTGCAGGACGAGGCAATCTTTTGTCGTCTTCTTTTCATGTTCTTGTTGTTTCTTATGTTCCCAAACTGACCATGCAGCTCATATCCGCTGGCCAGCTTATTGATCATGGTTGTAGTGTTATTCTTGATTCTGACTCCTGTTATGTTCAGGATTGTCGCACGGGGGCTCTAGTTGGGACTGGCCCTCGCCGCCATGACTCTCAACGTCTTTGGGAGCTCGACTGGCTTCATCTACTTTCCGCTGCCTCTGCCAGTCTCTCTGTTTCCTCGACTGCTTAGGCATCCGTTGCTTCTTCTACTGGGACTTTTGCCCAGTGGCATCACCGTTTGGGCCATCTTTGTTGTTCGCGTCTGTCTTCTTTAGTTCGTCGTGGTCTTTTAGGCTCTGTGTCTGGTGATGCCTCTTTACATTGTACGGGTTGTAAGCTTGGCAAACAGCTACAACTCCCCTACCATTCTAGTGAGTCTATATCACAGCGTCCTTTTGATCTTGTTCATTCTGATGTTTGGGGTCCGGCTCCTTTTGTTTCAAAAGGGGGTCATCGATATTATATTCTTTTTATAGATGATTTCTCTCGTCACACTTGGATATATTTTATGTCCTCTCGTAGTGATGTTTTATCCATCTAAGAATTTTGCCACTATGATTCGCACTCAGTTTGATTCTCCCATTCGTGTTCTTCGTGCTGACTCGGCAGGGGAGTATCTTTCAGGAGCTCTTCGAGCTTTTCTTGCTACACAGGGCACTCTTTCTCAGTTTTCATGTCCTGGTGCTCATGCTCAGAATGGTGTGGCTGAGCGCAAGCATCGTCATCTTCTTGAGACAGCTCGTGCTCTTATGCTTGCTTCCGCTATTCCACCTCATGCAGAAGTGAAATTTGTTTCCACTGCCACCTACTTGACCAATATCCAACCTTCTTCTGCTCTTAAGGGTGGGATCCCAGTTGAGCGCCTTTGTGGCATGCCTCCTGATTATTCTGGACTTCGCCTTTTTGGGTGTGTGTGCTATGTTCTTCTTGCACCTCGTGAACGCACCAAGCTGACTGCTCAGTCTGTTGAGTGCGTTTTTCTGGGATATAGTGCTGAGCATAAGGGATATCGTTGTTGGGATCCTGTTGGCCGACGGATGCGGATCTCACGGGATGTCACTTTTGATGAGTCTCGTCCCTTCTACCCTCGTTCTTCTACCACCTCTACATCCTTTATTGAGCCACTGTCTTTCCTGACTTTTCCTGATACTCCAGTTGTCACTTTTCCTCTTTCACAATCGGCGTCTCCTTTATCGCCGATTTCTTCTCCACCGTCTTCTCCAACGGTCTCTTCAGATATTGTTTCTCCCTATCCTCTCTACTACACTCGTCGTCCACAAGCTGAGGAGCCTTCTAATGTGCCATCTTCTCCTTCTGATGAGCCATATTCTTCAGCGTCTCCTCCTCGTTATGCTCTTCACGATCGACAGTCTATTCAACCTCCTGAGCGTCTTGGCTTTGTTGGTGCAGCTCTGGTTGAGCCGACTTCTTACCGTGATGCTGTTATTCATCAAGAATGGCAACATGCGATGGAGGAGGAGCTTGCTGCCCTTGAGCGCACTAGCACGTGGGATCTTGTTCCACTTCCTCCACGTGTCCGTCCCATTACTTGCAAGTGGGTCTATAAGATTAAGACTCGTTCTGATGGTTCCCTTGAGCGCTACAAAGCTCGTCTTGTGGCGCGTGGTTTTCAGCAAGAGCATGGTCGTGATTATGATGAGACCTTTGCCCCTGTGGCTCACATGACCACTGTTCGCACTCTTCTTGTTGTCGCTTCTGTTCGTGAGTGGTCCATCTCTCAGCTTGATGTCAAGAATGCCTTTCTTAATGGCGAGCTGCATGAGGGGGTCTATATGCAGCCACCACCAGGGTATTCTGTTCCTGAGGGCATGGTTTGTCGCCTTCGTCGCTCTCTTTATGGGCTCAAGCAAGCCCCTCGTGCTTGGTTTGAGCGTTTTTCTTCTGTGATCACTGTAGCTGGTTTCTCTGCAAGTGCTCATGATCCTGTGCTCTTTGTTCACACTTCTTCTCGTGGTCGGACTCTTCTCCTTCTCTATGTTGATGACATGATCATTACTAGCGATGATTCTCAATATATTGCCTTTGTAAAGGCTCGTCTCAATGAGCAGTTTCTTATGTCCGATCTAGGTCCTCTTCGATACTTTCTAGGGATTGAGGTTTCTTCTACATCTGAGGGCTTCTTTCTCTCCCAAGAGAAGTATATCTAGGATCTTCTTGATCGTGCTTGTCTCACTGATGAGCGTACAGCCGAGACTCCCATGGAGCTCAATGTTCACCTTCGACCTACTGATGGTGAACCTCTTGAGGATCCTACTCGCTATCGCCATCTTGTTGGGAGTCTTGTTTACCTTGGTGTCACTCGTCCTAACATTTCATATCCAGTCCATATCCTGAGTTAGTTCGTTTCTGCTCCCACTCAGCTCCACTATAGTCATCTTCTTCGTGTTCTACGCTATCTTCGTGGAACTATCTCTCGCCGTCTTTTCTTTCCACGCTCCAGCTCTTTACAGCTCTAGGCATACTCTGATGCTACATGGGCTAGTGATCACTCTGATCGTCGGTCCCTTTCTGCTTACTGTGTTTTTCTTGGTGGTTCTCTCATTGCTTGGAAGACTAAGAAGCAGATAGCAGTTTCGCTCGAGTCTTGGTGAGTTGCGGGCTATGGCTCTTTTGACAGCAGAGGTTACTTGGCTACGGTGGTTGCTTGAGGATTTCGGTGTTTCTGTTTCTACACCGACTCCTCTTTTATCTGGTAGTACGGGTGCTATCAGCATTGCTAGAGATCCAGTGAAGCATGAACTCACCAAGCATATTGGTGTTGATGCTTCTTATATGCGGTCACAGGTACAGGATCAGGTTGTGGCTCTTCAGTATGTGCATTCAGAGCTTCAGTTAGCAGATTTCTTCACGAAAACACAAACTAGAGCTTATCATCACTTTTACCTCTCCAAACTCTGTGTTGTAGATCCACCGTGAGTTTGAGGGGGGGTATTAGACAGTATCCTGATATGCCTTGTATAGATATTAGGCTTTCCCTTTATACACACACACACAAACAATAGGAGGGGTTTGTTCAGTCTTAAGTGAATATCTAACAGTACAATTAAGGGAATTGCTGGGTGAATAATTCTGTATGAAATATGAAATTCTAAAATTGCCTCACCTTTAGTTTTGTGGACATGCATTATGTCTTTAAATGTATGCACAAAGACTGAGTTTATTATTGTTTTTTTATATTTCGACCTTTGATCTTTATATTTCAAGCAAGCAGAAGAAAAGGTTGAAAAGCGACACTGAAGAGAGAATATGAAATGTCGAACTCTGTAAAGGAGTTTGATGGCTTCTGGGTCAAATATCTGGTGCCATGTGATAATTGATTAAATAGTCATCATATTGTATAATGGAAATACTGTGAAATTATCAGCTTAGAAACCAATCATTGAGTTAGTTTGAATCAGGGTAGGCCAGTGAAATTTACCAAATTTATAAGAATGAAGTTTGTTATGGAATTGTAATTCATATGATTAAGACAAGTATTTTCCATTATGTTTCATTACCGGCTTGCTTCATGCCTATTTGCCTACCCTCATTTTTGCGATTTGTTGTAGCAACCTCATGTACTCTTCATTCTTTTAGTGATTGTCATTAACCTATTTGTTCCTGCTTAACGAACTAAAGTTTTTAATTTGTTTGGATGATTTGACAATCTGACTTACACAGAGCTGATACTTTTTGTAGATACCAGATTCGTCGCAGATTACTTTTGACTGGCACTCCAATCCAAAATAGTCTACAAGAGCTGTGGTCTTTGCTTAATTTTATTCTCCCCAATATTTTTAATTCAGCCCAGAATTTCGAGGAATGGTTCAATGCTCCGTTTGCATGTGATGTCAGCCTTAATGACGAGGAACAGCAACTAATCATACATCGTTTGCATCAAGTGAGTAATGCTGCCCCAGTCCACCTCCCGCAGTCATTTAGTGCTTTTAACTCCCTTACATATTGGCATGTGATACCTGCACCTTAATGACGGCATGTACAGTTTGTGTGAAACATGAACTGATGGCAATAACGATCTATGGGAATTACTTTTGGTTTTTGCGCAGGTTTTGCGTCCATTTTTGCTGAGGAGGAAGAAAGATGAAGTGGAAAAGTATCTCCCTGTGAAAACACAAGTAATACTCAAGTGCGACTTGTCTGCTTGGCAAAAAGCATACTACGAACAAGTCACGAGCAAGGGAAGGGTTGCGCTAGGATCTGGTATGTCGTACTAATAATCCTTTTTCCCCCTATAGGAAGTACTGCTGACTGAATAAAATTTGCAATGTTTGACTGGTCCTCAGAGAATACAACTGTGCATAAAATTATACATTCCTGCTATACTTTCATTGCAAATTTGGATCTGTTTTGCGTTGGTGGTATATCTAATATGTAATCTTGCCTTTGTGCTATTCTTGCATTTTCACTATCCTTGTGTTTTGCTTTTAAAACAATCCTGCACTTATATTGTTATATCTGTGAATGTGCAGGGCTCCAATCAAGGGCTCTGCAAAATCTGTCAATGCAGCTTAGGAAGTGTTGCAACCATCCCTACCTATTTGTAGAGCATTATAACATGTATCAGAGGGAGGAAATTGTTAGATCATCAGGGAAGTTTGAAATGCTAGACCGGCTACTTCCAAAACTGCAGAGAACTGGTCACAGGGTTCTGCTTTTCTCTCAGATGACAAAACTGCTTGACATCTTAGAAGTATATTTGCAAATGTACAACTTCAAGTACATGAGGCTTGATGGGTCTACGAAGACTGAAGAACGAGGTAGATTGTTGGCAGATTATAATAAGAAAGACTCAGAATATTTCTTGTTTCTTCTCAGCACACGAGCTGGAGGCCTTGGATTGAACTTGCAGACTGCAGACACTGTTATTATTTTTGATAGTGATTGGAATCCTCAGATGGACCAGCAAGCTGAAGACCGTGCCCATCGTATAGGACAAAAGAATGAAGTGCGGGTGTTTGTTCTTGTTAGTGTTGGCTCAATTGAAGAAGAGATCTTGGACCGTGCAAAACAGAAGATGGGTATTGATGCAAAAGTTATCCAGGCTGGGTTGTTCAACACAACCTCCACAGGTTAGTTTGAATGCTAGTTGGCCGTGCTGTTTTTAACTTTTTAACTCTTATAGCTTTTCATGAACTTTCCTTTTCTGCGCATATGTTGGAACCCACTAAAATTGTCATGTGGATTCCCTGTGCAGCACAAGATAGGCGAGCGATGCTACAGGAGATCCTGAGGAGAGGAACAAGCTCACTGGGAACTGATATACCTAGTGAGCGTGAGATAAATCGTTTGGCTGCTCGAAATGAAGACGAATTCTGGTTGTTTGAGAAGATGGATGAAGAAAGGCGACAAAGAGAAAACTACAAATCAAGGCTTATGGAGGGAATTGAGGTTCCAGACTGGGTGTTCGCCAACAGTAATGAAACCTTAACTGAGAAGCCCATTCCAGATGAATCCCAAAATATTCTGATTGGTACGAAGAGACGTAGGAAGGAGGTTGTCTATTCTGACTCTTTTGGTGATCAGTGGATGAAATCCGAGGATGGATTTGAAGACATTCCCAAGATGACTCCACGAGGAAAGCGGAGTTCTCATTCATCCGACATACAAGAAGTTGATTTATATGATAGGAGGAAAAGGATCAAGTCTCTAGAAAACAGCGCAGATGGTGCAAGCAACCCAACCTGGACACCAGAAAACGGCAGGGGTGGAGTTTCTTCCTACAGCAAGGATGGAAATGACGACGACGGCGAAGATGAAGTCACCACCAGTGGTTTGCAGCAGGGAAGCAGTTTCACATGGAATCCCCTTAGAAGGAAAAGGTCAAGCCACTTCTCCAATTCGTCGTCAGATTTGAAAGGGCGCCCGTCATTCTAATGTCATCTAACAGGAGTATTGCGTAGACGCATTTGTTTGAAGTTGGTTCTTCCTTTGAGGAAGGAAGTACTCCTGGAGAGAAACTAACATGGGTTCAATTTAGATCCAAATTAGTGGTACTTCTATTTCCTTAACCTAATGGTCCAACTAGTATAATAACATGTAAAATTATAAATTCCTACTATAATGTCATCGCAAATTTGGACCTATAATCCTATCAACTTTAGTATCAGTGGTATATTATTGTATGGACTCGGTTGTAAGTCGTCTCCATCGGAACTCACAGTTTCACGATAATATTCAACGTTTTCTGGTATGAAGTACAATAGACTGTTAGTCATGGCATGACCGCATGAGGATAGTGGTATGGTGATCCGTTGCTCGTTGGCTCGTTGCCCCTTCCATTCTGCTAAGCGTGCCTAGCATTTCTATTGATCGGATGGTGCTGCCCATCGGAGTATTGTTTCTACCTTCTTACATGGTGTTCTGGTGGCTGAACGACAAATCATGTCGTACGCCGAGCAATTCTCTGATGTGAACCATGTGAAACGAAAAAAAAAACAAGTTGTAAGATTAATTCCGAGCAGTATCTATATACTCGAGGAGCTTTATGTCCCTCAACCCGTAGGAAAAATGTCAACGTGTTACAAAGATGGCCAAGTACTTTTATTTCCTTAACCTAATTGCCAGTGTTTCGAATACCGGCTAATGAATTTTAGTCAAGGGGTTGCGTGTTCCCTCTCCTTGAATGGCTTGACTCGGGGAACCCAAGAAGTATACTGGTTCGGGTCGAATGTCCCTACTCCAGTTCGTGTGATGGATCTGTATTGCTTTGGGTGCAGATGACTGCACGGTGTTTACAAGCGAGGGCTGAAGAATGGCCCTGAGAACTGTTTTGCTCGTAAAAAACCGTCGTCCTCCCTGAGGGTCCTGCCTCCTTTTATATAGACGGAGGGGGCATGTTACATGGGAATCTGGAAAAGAAAGGATGGGGTCTCCTACGCCTTGGAGTTCTGGTCTTCAGCCTTGCCGACCGACCGGTGTCTGCTCACCCCATGTTGGTCGGTAGATACATCGAGTGGCATGGTTTTCTGTTTCGCCGGGAAGTGGCGCACCTACCCTTTGCGCGTTTGCCAGGTGCTGACGCCGTAGCGCTTGGCCCTGGTGTCGCCTTGGGAGGGAGCGCATCCTCCCACTGTGCATGACTGGACGATGAGATTGGCGCTTGACTTTGGCAACCTCCCTGCCACCTCGGGAAGGAGCCACTTGCCCTCGCACGATCATTCTGAGCCATCGTGTCCGTAAGGCAGGTGGCCAATGACCGGTGATGGTCTGACACCCGACAATTGGCAGATGTTGCCTTAGCTTGGTCGGAGCTTGTGGGGCGTCCGACCCATGGTGGGGGTCGGATCACCCCCTGGTTGGTTTGGTCGGGGACGAGCGTCCTTCGTGGCCCAGCGGGGCCTTTGGCCAGAGCTGGGCTTGGGGCAGCCCATTCGTCGTCCCGGACCGCTAGGGGTACCCATGGTATGAGTACTCGTCACTAATGGTCCAACTAGTATACTGAATTCGTCTCTACAACTTAAGGTCGATTTAAGAAGTATCTAAAAAAAAGTATAATTGTGACTTTTGCTTTGACAATTTAAAAATGCCTCAAAAACGCCTCTACAGTCTTTATTTCATGGTTTTTTTAATCCAAAATATCTTAAAATAGTGTCTCTACATTTAAGACACCTTCGAAAATGCCACAAAAGTGTCTTTATAATACCTTATGGTAATTTCTAGAGACAAATAAAAAAATATCTATAGAAAAGTGCCTTTTCATGAATTTTTTGCCGTAGTGCCCTTGAAACGAACAAATTGCACCAATAGTCATAAGCTCCCACACAGGGGTGAAAATGAGACAGATAATTCCCACCCGATCTGATGCCGTATAAAAAAATCCACATGGAGTACCATTTTTTAATCCCGACCCCTATCCGATATTATTAGTATTCATATCTAAGAAATACGGGTTATGATAGGGGTGAAACGGAACGGAAAGTTTCTGACCATTCCGAAGAAAAACAGAAACGGAAGCTCTTTTTCTGAAACAGAATCGGAAAGTGTCGGTACAGAAATGGAACAGGAATTTTTTGGAAACGGAAACGGGAGAGTCAATTCCAACGGAAGCAGAAACGAAACGAAAATTCCTTATAATGTTAATCGGAAATTCCGAATTGCCCACAGGCCATGACCACGGCCTAATACCAATACTCTAAAACTCCAAATATCATCTTGAAGGGTCAAGGCCCACGCAAACCGCGACCAACCCTATTCCCTAGCTAAACCCGACCTCATTCTCCAGTCCTCTCCCCCACTGCGTCTCCCAGGCTCCCCCCACAGGTCGGTAGTGGCCCCCAACGGCACCGTTCCCTCATTCTCCTCTCCCCCACTGGCCACCCCCCGACCTCGACGCCCCGACCGCATCACCCCAGACCGCGCCGCTCTCTCATTCTCTTCTTCCCCGACTTCATCTCCCCCCACTGCCCGCCCCCGACCACGCCGTTCCCTCATTCTCCTCTCCCCCACCCCGTCTCCCCCCACTGGCCGCCCCCGACCTCACCACCCCCGACCTCACGGTGCAGACGGGGAGGAGGCCCGAGAAGATCCGCAGCAAAAACTGTTGAGGAAATAGGAGGGTATAAGATGAGTTCTAATTTTTTTCTACGTAATCTTTTAGCATAAAAAATGTACTACACGACTTGTAGATTAACTCACGTATCTTTTTTGTGAGTTATCAGTGATTAATCTTTGTGTATGATCTGATGAAGTGCATTATGTTCTTGCTACGGTTGCTGCGGTTGGCGAGGTGCTGCGGTAGCTTCAGTTTATACATGTTTGTCATCATAAATGTTCTTGTTCTCCAGTCCTGTACTAGTTCACTTTGGCACTGTTTTGCACATCCTGGCTCACATTATATGTTAGTGAAAGTTTTAATGTTCTTTTAATTTAAGAGTTCTGGTAAATGACTTGCTGCGGTTGGCGAGGTGCTGTGATGTGGAACTATTTATGTTTACTATTATACTGTGATGTGTTGGCTGGTTTCGAGGTAAACAATGCTTACATGTCCTTGTTCATACCATGCTCAATGTTATTAAGATGTTGTTCTGTGCAACTACAATACCATTCAAAGTTAGTATATTTGAAACTTAGGATAGATCATGTACTACGTTTTTGTGAAATTTTTTGCTTTTGTTTCCGTATCCGTTCGTTTCTTTTCGCATCCGTTTCCGCCACTATCCGTTTCTGGGGTTTTTGATTTCGTTTCCGTCACCGGTAAAAAATATGGAAACATAAAGGAAACAACTATTTACCGACTGTTTCCGTTCTGTTTTCATCCCTAGGTTATGTCATGGGAAGAACAATATTCGCTCCATATCCATATTTGTTAGGGTATCTGAAAGATATCTAACAAAATAATAAAATAGCTATCCGATAAAACATCAATATCCTGTATTATTTCTAGTCATTGACTCATTTATAATGTGAGTTTATGTTTAATTATATTTATGTTGATAAGTAGGATAAATAATTCTCAAATAGTTGCTATAATTTAACACTTTCGTTGTTAAAATTAGATCATATTAGGTAGAATTCTAGTTCTGGTGGAGCTGGGTATTCCTAGCTCCACCAATCCATGGAACTAAAACTATGGATATATTAAGAGTATTTAGATATGTCACCTTGTTTACAATTTTGAATAAAAATATAAACATAATTTACTTTATTTTAACCTACAAGTTTTAGATCTGCGGTGGAGCTAAGATCTAAAACTCTGTCAAACAGAGCCTCACGTTATTTCTGTGTGTGAATAATATATCTACCAAATTATCCGTGACCGATTTAAATCTGTTCTACATTTACGCTGTGCCCTTATCCTGAAAAATCCATATTAGTATCCGATTTCGGAGTAAAAATACGAGTTAGATACGGACGTTTTCACCCTTGCTCCCACAAACCTAGGGCCCACGTGTCAGTGCCACAGTTCACACCTACGCCTGAGAAACCCTAACTCCCCCCATGACTTCCTCCTTTCCTCCCAAAACCCGCCTCCTTCCCCTTCCAGCGAGCGAGAGGCGGCGTTGCTAGTGAGCGAGCGACCAACCGGCGGCGATGGGGAAGGCGGCGAAGAGCTCGCGGAAGGGGAAGAAGGCGTGGCGCGCCAACATCCGCACGGACGACATCGACGACTTCTTCGAGAAGCAGACGCGAGACGCCCACGCCGGCGCCGCCGCCATCCCCTCCCTCCCCTCCGATTCCCTCTTCTACCTCGACAAGCCCACCGCCGCGTCCACTTCCTCAGCCGCCGACGCCTCCGACCCAACCCCTAAAGGTCAACAACCCCTCTTATCTTCTGCAACGCTGGTCGTTAGATTTCTGACCGGGAAAGGCGTTGGGTTCTAGACTTAAAATCCTAGAGCTTTGGCGATCTGTCCCGTGGCTGGAATTGTGGTAATAATTCCGAATCGAGGCTAAAGTTTGTGTTTTTGGAACGCACTGGCGTGAAAATTGCTTATCATGTGGTTACTTATGTTGACTTTCAGATTCGAGACCTGAGCGCCTAATGTTTTAGCTGCTACTTTCGATGTTGAGCGACTAGGTGCTTCATATCAGTGGTGGAATTTCTAATTGTTTCACTAGTTCCGATTTGGGGGTTAAAAGCCTAAGCCTGTATGTAATTTTTGGTGCACTGAATTATAGAAGTATGTATGTAATTTTGGGTGCACTGAATTATAGAAGTTGCTACGTCTAAATGCAGCTGAAGTTTGTCCCTGATTGCTATTTCTGTTGCCACATTTGCATGTCACAGTGGTTATCCTTCTAATGCATCTCCTGGTGTAGCTGAACTTTTGCTTATTGCTTACAGATATTCCAGTCAAAAGGAAGATTGAAAAGAAGAGAGAGAAAGTTCTTTATCACGAGAGTTTGTTGAAGCGGAACCCATATGTGCAGCCAATCCCATCTTCTTTGGTGACAAAGAAAGATAAGAAGGCAAAGAATAAGAAATTGCAGGTGGCACAGGAAGAGAAAAGTGTCCGCATGGTATCAACTGTTTGAAAGAAATGTTACTTCCTTTCTTTTTGAGGCCCAATTTGCTAACTGGTGGATTCGTCTGTTTACAGGAAGATGATTTGGCTGAAAAGAACCTTGACATCTGGGGTGGAGATGCTAAAGGAGATGCCAAGGCTAAAAAGGTGATGCAGGGCTCCACAATCTGTCTTACTGTTTGTAACTAAAGAAAATGTAAATTTGTATTTGCAAAGTATGCGGTCGTATATATGCAAATGTACAAATCTTTTTTGTAATGAAAGAAAACGTGAATTTGTATTTGCAAAGTAAGCAGTCATATCTATGCAAATTTACAGATATCCATTCTTGTGAAATGCTGAATTCGGTAGTTTTTTTGCATCTCTTCTTCAGCCTTAATTAAGTTTGTTGCTGTTTTCATCACTGATTGCAGATATCTACTACATGTTTGATTCCTGCTGTTGAAGTTGAGCCCCCTGGATGTTCATTTAATCCTCCATTTGAAGCCCATCAAGTATGTGTTTGAATTTATGCTCTAAAGCTCCAGATGTTGGCGGTGTTACCCACTTCTTAGTAATTGATAATCCTTAGGCTAGTGTATATAGAACTTTTACTTAAAAATACTTCTACTCATGTGGTTTGTGTTGGTGTTTGTAGGATTCTCTTGCCCTAGCTGTTGCTGATGAGATGCGTAAAATCTACATGAAAGAGCTGGGGCCCAAACCTGTGCCCCTAACAGTTCCTGGTGAAGCAATCACTGAAGAAGATGTAAGTTTTATGGTTGGGGGCTTGAGGTTTATACATAACTTATGGTTGATGTAGCTGATGGCTACTTCACCAGATTTTGAAATTTCTATAATCTCCTACCCTTCTATTAGCAGCCCTAACTGTTCTTATAAGTACTTCCTCCACAGCCAGTTTGTATTGGAAGTTCAGAAGTTGTAACTTGGATGTGCACTATGAATTTAAATGTTCTAGAGAGTTAGGTTCCATATAAGATGACTGTTTTATTCTGGAAAGTCTACCTTGCACCAAGTTATTAACGTAAATTTTGTTGTAGTGCACTGACCATCCAGACACGTGATATTTCAAACAGCAGAAATATACCTGTGAACAACTGAGATTATTCATCTAGTCTCGAAGATGCTATGTTAGTGTTTAGTTCATTCTCGAATTTTTTCTTTCTAGTCTCTTAGAGGCGCTATAAGTATCATGAAGGCACAAAGTTCTTTGATCTATCAATATTGAAGAGTAGTGCGTGCCTGATTCTTGCCGTCTGGATTGCTATGTTACTACACAGTGCATTTGAATTGGATTGGTTGAATCCTTGAACTAGAAATGCAGAAATCTGGATTTATAAGAATATTTAAAACGTGACGTCAATGGCAAATAAACACATTCAATAAAACATCTTTCACAGGATACATTCTGTAAACCGTATGACCTGTAAATATGTTAGTTTTTACTTTTATTTTATCCGGAAACCATTTCAGAGTATTTGTCTGTTGTTGATTTTTGAAATAAAATAGTATAGTTCTGCACCTGACAAGTGGACTGTGTGCATGTGATGTTACATACGAGTCTGCATAACACTTGATTACTACCTTATGTTCTTTCACCTGACCTGCAGAAATTTTTTCTTGATGCTGATGATGGAGATGAAGATGCTGCAGAAGGTGATGGAGACCAGGATGCTGATGCCTTGGCTGGACAAAGGTTAAAATTGACTATATTATTGAAAGTCTATAGTACAATTTTAGACTTCAGTACATTATATTTTTATTTTCAAAGTTTTCATGGCTTACTTCATGTTAATGATGGTTGTAAAAGCTTAGTGTCATCCTTTTTTATGCTTAAATGTTTATATATTCTGCAAGGAAGTTATTATTTTAGAATTTTTTTGTGATGTTATGTGTTACATATGTTCTGTTTTTTTTTTCTTTTTTGATAATATGCATATGTTCTGTTGTTCCTCCATTTGCTACTGTTAGAAGCTAACAGAGCAAGGCATGGAATATTCATTTAGGGTATCTGCTCAGTAATTATAGAAAAATACAACTTTGCAGTATTTCTGAAAATGACCATGAAAACCACTCCTGGCATTTTAGAATATGATAAGAGCATTTTTGAGGGATGCAGTGCTTTTTAAAGAAAAGCACTTCTGTTTTAACCTTTTGAATTTGAAGTGTTCATTTGCAAATATCATTGGAGTGTGATGTTCACTGTTGTGACCAATTTATATTTGCAGATAATACTGTGTTTTAATTCTATGATTTATTCTTTTTTAGGAAGGCCAAAACAAAACGAGTTACAAGAGTAGAACTGAACAGAAGAGCTCGTCATAAGGAGAGATTAAGAGCAGAGGCGAAAGCAAAGAAAATGGAAAATCTTTCAAAGGAAATAGACAGGTAGGTTTTATACTCGTATCATCAAGCTTCCAAGAATAGTCCTTTTTTAGTCAAACTTTGCTCACATTAGTTTGCTATTTTTTGTAGCTTGCCAAATATAATAGACGAGATAGCTAAAGAGGATGAGGACAAGGAGAAAAGGCGCATTAGGCGAACTGTGGCTAAACAGGAAAGGCTCAAGTCAGCCCCACCTCGTCTGGGCAGACACAAGTACACCTCTGAAAAAAATTTATCAGAGCCCTTTATTTCTTGCTATATACCGTTTTTCGTGTGTAAAAAGAGTATATAAACATATTATGCTATAAAGGGTAGGCTTTGATGAAATTTTTCGTGTAACTCACTTCGGAGTATCTTATAATCAATATTAGAGTATACTCAAAAGGCTAAAGAGGTATAAAAACATCATTTAAGCGGTATATTGAGAGTGGGAGTACATAACACACACACACAACATCATTTAAGCGGTATATTGAGAGTGGGAGTACATACATATATTGTGAAGGTGGCGCAGTTGACACAACTGGAGTTGCTATGATCTGTCGCTCCTGAAAGTTTTCTTTTGAGAACTATTTGTGTTATTCTGCATCCAATGTTGCTTGCTTTGCATCTTATGTCACAAAATAGTTTTGCAAAGCAGTTATCAATTTATCATAGCAAATCTATGTTGCATGTCTTAGTCTGCTATTTTCATGAAAATTATAATTGACAAGGTACTCTACAAAATTCCTCTGTTGATTGACCTAATACTTCCACATTTTATGCTGTACAAAATAGGATTGACAGTGGGATATTTTGATATAAAATGATTCGTTTGTACATGCTAAGCTACTTTTCCATATCTGGTGATGATTTTTTTGTTTCCTAATTAATAATTGCAAATACCGAATCTAACAGATTTGAACCAGCTCGTGTTCAAGTTCTATTGACAGAAGAGATTAGTGGCTCTCTTAGAAAGCTGAAGGTAACATTTCTTGTTTTGTTGCCGTCTAGAATTCTGCCGGAGCTAACTTGCTATATACATGTGTGTCGTGCAGGGGTGTTGTAATCTAGCGAGGGATCGCTATAAGAGCATTGAGAAACGTGGGTTACTTGCACCAAGCAAGGGAATAAGGTTTGCCTTTCTTTTTCCTCCTAAAGAGAAACTAATCAAAGTTACAAGGTATTTAGAATCAACGCATACAATCTGTGGCCAAGACCTGAGAGCTTTGCTGATTATATAACTTTAGCGGCCTTCGTTGTTATGTATTTGATTGGCTCGAAGGCAAAGCATTTATTTTATATTTGAATGCTGATTGTTGAGATTTGCTTGGATAACTTGCCGTTCTCCTCCTGCCGAAGAATAAATGCTTTATGCTAAATAAGCTACTTAATTTACGAAAGCTTTTCCAGTCTTTTAACACATCTATCCATGATCAGGAAGCGTCGCTAGAAGTACCATTTCTGCACGTTCCAGTAAGATGGGGAACCTGGTGATTTTGACTGAGCCTGAACAAAAAGTTGTATTCTAAGCTTAGAGGGAGAGTTTAGTCTCAATAGTATTTGAATTTTTGTTAGTTACGTCATCTATATTGTCAGGGCTATGCCTAGTCCTTGGAAATGTCTTCTGGAATTCCTGTGAAGCAAGTTTTGAAACATCAGAACTATGCATCTCTTTATCCATTGTAATAGAGCCAGCGTTTCTGGTCATTTCACCGACTGGCATAAGTTATGGTTATCGTTGATTGTTCATCCACCTTGTCGTTGAGATGCGGAGATGTGATGAAAGTGAAGGATAATGTCACATTGTTTGGAGGGCCTGTAGGCCTAAGAGCATCTCCAACCTGCTCCTTTTGCCGGTACTACCAACCTGCTCTTTAACCATTGTAAAGACCATCTCCAACCCATTCCCCTCCCCTCCCTCGTTCCCTTCGCGAAGGGATTCCCATTCCTTCAAAGACTAACGGGTTCCTTCAAGATTCCCTTCACTGCAGGATTCTCTCTCCTTTCCCTATACAATTCCCTTTAAAGAGAATCTGTTGGAGATGAGTGAAAATAAAGGGAATGGGAATGGGGAAGGGAACAGGGAAGGGAATGAAATGAAGGGAATATGGTTGGAGATGGTCTAAGGCCGGTTTGTTTGGGCTTTCCCACTGGCTTAAAAAAAACAAAACTTTAAACAAATAGGTAGTTTTTTATAATTGTTTTTTTAAAAGCCATAAGTCATTATATAATTAAAAGCTAAAGGCGAGTGATGTTTTTTTTTTTTTGTTTATTGAGGTTTTGTTTGGGAGGCTTGTTTTTGGTCGAGATTTATATGAATTGAGTCTATCTACATGGACGGAATGAATCTATCAAACAAGCTTCAGGGTTTTAGACTAATGTAGGACAAAATTAACCCCTTTAGGGTTTTACACTAATGTAGGATAGAATTAACTTTTTTTCACTACGTATAAAAGCCAAGCCTAAACAGTAAACACAAACAAACGTGGCCTAATAGGAGAGAGAGAGAGAGAGAGAGAGAGAGAGGGGGAGAGCGAGGCACTTGTTATCGGCGTATTGCACTAGACCAAATTCTCGAGTTGGCGTGGAGGGGGAGCGTCGCCGGCTAGCCCGGATCGTCGCTCTCGCAGTCGCAGGGAGGGAGAGGCCTCGCCTGGGCCGGCGCTCGCATCGCCATGCTCGCCGCCGCCTGAACGAGCTTGAGGAAGCCGCGAGCGCCATCGCCTCCGCTTGACCGAGCTCGAGGTCGGGGTTGAATGGCAGTATTACTTATGGATTTGGGTATCCATCCGATAAAGGTGAATACGGGTAGTATTTTATATTCATAGGTTTTTTAGTTTGAGTACACGATAAGACTATAGGATGGATATAAAGGCAATATATCCTGTGCAATCAAGTTTTCGGTGCAATCATCGTGCAACTGAACTAACAAATATCGTGAAAAATTCTGAAAAAATTTGTAGATGTACTCTTGAACATACTCTACCTCTGTATAAAATTGCAAGTTCAAATCCATCGTATATCAAGAATTATAAAAAAGAGAAACTTTTGACAAATTTGAAGGGTTTCAAATTTGTCAAAAGTTTCTCTTTTTTATAATTCTTGATATACGATGAATTTGAACTTGCAATTTTATACAGAGGTAGAGTATGTTCAAGAGTACATCTAATTTTTTTTTCAGAATTTTTCATGATATTTGTTAGTTCAGTTGCACGATGATTGCACTGAAAACTTGATTGTACAGGATATGTTGCCGGATATAAATACCATTTTGTATCTACAGGTACCCGATAAGTATTCTATGACATGTGGATCCAGTTTTATAATGTATAAATTAAAAAAATAAAACCCTAACGCTCAATCATTCACTAGTTTTTAGAAATAAAATATGAACATCATTTTATTACTTAAACTTTTATTTTTATAGTGGCATTTAATTATATATTAATTATTCCAATATGCGAAGACCCCCGCCGCCGCCGGTTCTGGTCGGGAGTCGCTCGGCTGATCTGCCAGGAAAACTGGATGCATTTGGGCCGGGTGAAGTAGGCCTGTACGGTCCAATAGAACAAGCCGCTAGTGCTAGTCTTGCGATTACACCGAAGACAATTGGGCTAGAAGTTGGTTGGGATGGCCCAATTCGTCACAGTAGCTCGAGTCTCGATATCGTAGCATGGCCTGGCCCAAAACAAAGGACTTGTCTCGTGCATGACAGCCCGTCTCCCCTCATAACCATATATAGAGAATTTTTTATTTAATATTTATTTAAATCTTTTTTCAAAAATAATCAACAGAATATGTCGCCCCGCCCCATATTCGGACGACGGGAGCCTATTTTCACAAAAAAAATTTCCGTTGATTATTTTTGAAATTTTTTTTAACATAAATATTAAATAAAAATAAATTCACCATATATATCGCAACCAACTACACATGTAGTAACGAATTATTATTACTGATTCCCTATCACGCATTATAATCAACTGCTCAGCTATACACAAATTTACCATGTAGCTAGTCCAACAGCTTGCTTCAAGCAATTTTTTACATTACCATCAACTCTCCATTTTCCATCAATGACACTACGAGGGGCCGGGGGCCAAACAAGCACGCAATCCTACGAAGCATTGCGATCTCTACATCATAAGGGACAGGGTGTATGCCCAAGGGTAAGGAGTAAGGACTAGTCCTCTGCTCGTAGATAACCAGCCATCTGAAAAATCTACCAGCATCATATATAAAAGGTTAGGTTATAATTCGGAAAGTACAGACAACGTACTCCAAGTAGAAGGTTGAAGCTACATACCACATCATAAATATAGACAGCCTCGATCGTCGCTGGATCCTGCGTATATGTACCTCTGACCCGTACTGCAACAAATAAAACAACAAGCAGAAAAAGCGACTTAAAGATACTTGTAGTTACCACAGCTAACATAGGGTCTTAATTATTTGTTATTTTTTCATGCTCTGCAAGAGACTATAACCATTGATTGTTACCATAATTTTTGACAGCATGTAGTATACTTTTCAAAGGGCCAACCTTACTATTTTTCTATTTTCTATATAGTTGTGGTAAAAGTTGACTGGACAGCAAAATTATTATATTTAAGAACTAAGGGAGCACTGATCTTGTTCTGACGGTTAATGGGGAAAATATCGCCATAAATTGTGGATTTGTGGCTACTCTCTTACATATCCAAGCACTGATAATTGGTAGTCATGGCCAGCTCAGGATATTCACTTCCTCCCTCTGATCATTTCTCTTGCCGCAGCAACATGTTTCTTTTTCCTTTCCACCACAGTATACGGCCCATAAAACTTATGCGTCGGCTTTGGAAATGGCCGATTCACCAAAGAAATATGTGCATATGGTTGTAAATTTAGTAATACCCTTTCTCCTACTTGAAATTGTCGATCTTGTCTTTTTCTATTAGCTTGAAGTTTCATCCTGTTCTGAGCTCTAGCCAAGTGTTGCTTAATTTGTTCGTTATGTCTTTCCCTATCCATTAACACGACATTTACTTTCTTGGATGCATTGTTTTCTACTCTGGGTGTAATTCCATAATTTGATTCTCTTCCGTACAATGCCTTGAAAAGGGAACATCCAAGTGAAGTGTGGAAGCTAGTGTTGTACCAAAACTCAAACAAGTGCTTACTATGATTTCCATTTCTTTGGTGAAGCGTGAACTGCACATCACAAATACATCTCTATACAC
This sequence comes from Rhipidocladum racemiflorum, assembly GCA_036346355.1. Taxonomy (NCBI): domain Eukaryota; kingdom Viridiplantae; phylum Streptophyta; class Magnoliopsida; order Poales; family Poaceae; genus Rhipidocladum; species Rhipidocladum racemiflorum. The sequence goes on from CM070577.1 coordinate 83,820,080, forward strand.
TGATTCACCCTCTCGCTTTGTCCATCGGTCTGCGGGTGGTAGGAGGTACTGTACTGTAATTTCGTGTCCAATGCTTGGAACAATTCGTGCCAGAAATTGCCGGTAAAAATCCGATCCCGATCTAAAGTAATTGTTCTTGTAACCCCATGCAGTTTGATAATTTGTTCTAAGAATAACTTGACAACCTTGGAAGAATTGAAAGGATGTTGCAGTGCCATGAAATGGGCGTAATTTGAAAATCGATCAACTACAACCATAATCACATTGTAACCTTCTGACATTGGCAAACCTTTAATGAAATCCATAGTCAAGTCTTGCCATGATGCGTTGGGAATGGGTAAAGGTTGTAACCACCCTGCTGGTTTTGAATTCTCTCCTTTAGCCAACAGGCATATCTCACATGTTTTACAAAATTTTCCACTCCCTGTTTCATTCCCGTCCACTGAAACAACTTCTTCAACCTTTGATATGCCGCGTTCATTCTGGAATGCCCCCCTATATCACTGGAACGAAAAGCTGATATCAATTTAGTTTGCAAAGCTGAATTCTCTCCCACTCATATCCTTCCCAAATTACGAATCAACCCTTGTTGTAACAAACCCCTTTTCATCAGGACTATGAATTGCCAGTTGGGACAATAGCTATTGTGTTGATTTGTCTGTAGCATATGAGTTAATAACCTCTTGGATCCGCACCAGTTGCATTCTAGACACTGCTTGCACTGCCATGAGTTGTCCAGCCCGAGACAACGCATCTGCCACAACGTTCTCTTTTCCCTTCCGATAGACAATTCGGAATTGGAGTCCCATGAGTTGGGTCATTGTTTTTCGGATTTTTTTAAATAATACTTTTTTTAAATGAATTGCGGTTTTAATACTCCGAAAATAAAAATTGCAAAAATAACACATGTTCGCCAAAAAGCTCGGCGACCACCCTATTTTCGCCGAACGGTTCGGCGATAACCCTATTTTCGCCGAACGGTTCGGCGATAACCCTATTTTCGCCGAACATGTTCGCCAAACCGTATGGCGACAATAGCCTAAATAGTCTAAATAGCCTAAATACGCAGTTAATAGTCGGTTATCAGAGTTTAGGCTATTGTCGCCATACGGTACGGCGACAATAGGTAATTTCGCCAAACCGTACGGCGAAAATACCCGATTGTCGCCCCATGGTTCGGCGACCACCCTATTTTCGCCGAACGGTTTGGCGAAAATACCCTAATTTCCCATGAAGGCGATTAACTGCGTATTTAGGCTATTGTCTGACGGAGTCAATCAGTGAACTCAGCTCTTCTCCGATTTTTCTCGCTGAACTTGCCTCCGACTCTGAAGTTTTTCGGACTAGCTACAGGACAATTACAAATGCAATGGAAGACAACAGAGAATTGTTTGAGCTGCTACTACTACCTTCTTTCACTCTATTGCAGATCTTAAATAACATAAAACAACGAATGATTCGTGGCCACTATGCCTCCCGGAATACATGCACTCCCTAAGACTCGCTCTTGCATTGCATGCACGAAGACACGTTCATTGATTAGCCACACACCGAACGTTGATTCTAACTAACTAGTAAAAGACTAGCACACAAGAATTATTCTAACAAATCTCCTCCTAAGTCTTGTTGCATTTGCATTGTCACATCGATGAGGCCAATCTTGCTTATGACTCATGAAACTTGATCCGGCCAAGCGGCTTTGTCGATATGTCGCCCGGTGATCTTGAAGACGTATGAACTCCACATCAATCTGGCCCTTTTCAAAGACTGTCTCGAATATGATGGTATTTAATATCGATGTGCTTGCTCGGCTATGATGTACCGGATTCTTTATCGTGAAATTGTGGACTTGTTGTCTACCCTCAACTTTGGCATGCTTGGCAATCGAGTCTTCCACTTCAGCCAAAGACCGAGACAACCACACAGCCTGACAGGTTGCGGTTGCAGCAGCTATGTACTCCGCTTCGCAACTTGACAGTGCCACCACCTTCTGTTTCGTCGACTGCCATGTGATTGGGCTGTTTGCAAGGAAGAAGATCACTCCAGTTGTGCTTTTACGGCTGTCAACATCCCCTGTGAGATCACTGTCACTGTATCCCAACAGTTTCTCTTGAGCTTCTTCTTTCCTTCCATACCAAAGGCCAAAGTTCCTTGTTCCAGCAACATACCTTAGAATATGCTTTACCGCTGCAAGGTGATCTTCATGTGGCTCCTCCAGAAACCGGCTAACATACCCCACAGCAAAAGCAATGTCAGGGCGTGTATTAACCAAGTATCTTAGACTTCCAACAATGCTCCTGTACATAGTCGCATTCACAAGGGGTTCTGAACTTTCCTTACTGAGTTTCAGGCGTGACTCCATGGGAACCTGACAAGGGTTGCTCCTAGCCATCCCGCTCCTTTCCAGAATCTTTGCAGCGTATGCACCTTGGCTTAGTGTGATGCTATTTGAGCTCTGCTTCACTTCAATCCCAAGATAGTAGTGAAGCATTCCCAGATCACTCATCTTGAATGCGTCAGCCATCTCCTTCTTGAATGACTTGATATCTTTATTGTTGCTCCCTGTGATCACTAGATCATCAACATATACTCCCAAAATCAGCTGCGCCTCACCTTTCCTCCTGGTGTAAATGGCATGGTCCGATATACACCTCCTGAAACCGAGCGACAACAACGTCTCGTCCAGCTTTGCATTCCAGGCTCTAGGTGCCTGATGCAAACCATACAATGCCTTGTGGAGCTTGAGCACATTGTGTTCATTTCCAGAACTGACAAAACCCGGCGGCAGCTCAACATACACCTCTTCTTGGAGTTCGCCGTTCAAGAACGCAGACTTCACATCCATATGGTGTACCTCCCAGCCCTCGTACGCGGCAAGAGACAGAAGGAGGCGCATGGCATCCATGTGCGCCACCGGTGCATATACCTCTTCGTAATCAACTCCATGCTGTTGTGCATACCCCTTCACGACGAGACGAGCTTTGTGTCTCACCACAGCTCCATGTTCATCCCTCTTGACCTTGAAGACCCATTTTAGCCCAATTGCTCGGCGCCCCTGTGGGAGATCAGTGAGCGTCCAAGTGTGATTTTCTTCAATTGATCGCATCTCCTCCATCATTGCCTTCCTCCAGCTCGGGTGTTGTTCTGCCTCGGCAAAAGACACAGGTTCATCCGAGCTTACCACATGCAGCTCCTCCGAAGCCAGTGTACGAGGTGCTAACCTACACGGTAAAGCTGGCCCAAGTAATTCACTCATCTTGCGGAAACGAAGAGGAGCATCATCATGGTCAGCATCCAGGTCTTGGTCGTAGTCCTTTGGTGGCGTGGCGAACTCTACCCTTGGCGAGTTGGCTGGAACTTGCGTCCCTCCATATGATGGCATCAACGAAGCTTCTCCAGGCTCCTCAACGATGCTCTCAGCCACCGGAGATGCCTGGCTCACGCTTGTGTACTCCACTGTGAAATCATCACCATCTTCCACGCCATGTTCCATAGTGGCGTTCCATTCCCACTGAGCCTTTTCATCGAAGACCACATCCCGCGTCACATGAACGCGTCTAGTCGCCGAATCATAAGCTCTGTACGCTAGTGATCCCGGCTCATAGACGAGGAATATCATGGGCTTACTCCTATCATCAAGCTTCTTCAGATTTGGAGTAGTTAGCTTGACGTGGGCGATGCAGCCGAAAGTCCGCAGGTGACGTACTGCCCGTTTCTTCCCGTACCAAGCTTGGTACGGCGTCATTCCTTGGACACTCTTCGTCGGCGATCGGTTCAGCACGTAGACTGCCGTGGTCACGGCCTCTCCCCAAAACATCGCCGGTAGCCCCTTTGCCTTGAGCATACAACGTGCCGTTGCCATCATGGTCTGGTTTCGACGCTCCACCACGCCATTCTGCTGTGGCGAGTATGGCGCAGTGAGCTGTCGTTGTACGCCTTGTTCCGCGCAATGAGCAGCGAAGTCGGTCGAAGTAAATTCGCCGCCTCGGTCAGTGCGGAACACTCGCAGCTTGCGCCCAGATTGAGCTTCACCACGCTTGAAGCGTTTGATGGCGTCCGACGCTTGATCCTTCGTTTTCAGCAGGTGCAACCACGTGAATCGGCTGTGATCGTCAACCAATAGCAGGAAGTAGCGTTTTCCGCTCGGTGTCACCGGCGTGACAGGACCACAGAGATCCCCATGCACCAATTCGAGTGCATGCTCCGCCCGGTAGCTCGCCTGCGCTGGAAATGGCGTTCTCTGATGCTTCCCTGCCAATCACCCAACACAGAGTTGGTCGATGTGCTCGATCTCTGGCATCCCGTGCACCAGACCTTCCCGCGCAAGCTTGCGTAATGCCGGAAAATTCAGATGGCCGAATCTCTCATGCCACCTCCATGCGCTCTCTTCTCCGCGAACCGCCAGACACACTGGTCGTGCAATGCGGATGTCGAGCACGTACAGCCGGTTCGCAGAGCGCTTGATCTTTGCTAGCAGTCGCCGCTCGGGGTCGCGAATCTGCATCACATCATCCTCAATTGACACCTGAAAACCATATTCAGCCAATTGTCCAACACTGACAATGTTAGCCGTAAGTTTGGGAATGAAATAGACCCCATCGAGCGTCCGATGTTCGCCGTTCTTGCAGGTGAACAATATAGTGCCATAGCCTTCAATGCTTGCGGCAGAGCCATCACCGAACTTGACTGATCCGCGGAACGTGGGATCTAGATTGGAGAAAGCCGCTCGTGAGCCTGTCATGTGATTTGTCGCGCCAGTGTCGACGACCCACTTGAGGTGTTCATTCTCCACCTCTTCTCGGCCCGTTTGTATGAACACCCTCTCCTGGTGCTGTGGTGATGTAGGCGTCACATGTAACAATGGCGACGGGAAGTTGGAGTCTTTTTTCACCATCAGTAGGGACTCCTCTTCCTCCTGAGTTACGTGCGCTTGCTCCTTCCGTTGCTAGGGCTTGGACCTGCATTCTCTAGCCCAATGGCCGTACTTCCCACAGTTCCGGCATTGGTTCTTGGACAGCTCCCGGCCATTGTTCCGGCCAGAAACACCACCGGCGCCATCGGCCGTCTTGATGTACCGGCCACCGGCGCGCCCTCGATTCTTGCTGTTTCGCCGCGACAGGTTGCTGCCTCCTCCGTGAGAAGATCCACCTTCGCCGTCACGCATCTTCGACCGGACTTGCCACTCCTCCTCCGTGAGGAGCAGGCGGCCAGCCGTGTCAACTCGTGCCGCAGAATCAGACTTGGAGCCCAGGCTGTAACGCTGCTCTACGGCGCGAAGTCGTTCGGTGACCTCCTCGATGGACAATGCACTCAGATCTAACAGAGTCTCAATCGAGATGGCCACCTGTGACAATCGCTCTGGAACAACCTGCAGTAGTTTCTTCACAATCTCAAGATCAGTCACGTTGTCACCGAGAATTCGAAGATTGTTGGCGAGGCTCGTGATGCGCATAGCGAAGTCGTCCACAGACTCCCCATCCTTGAACTCGATCTCGCCGAGCTCCCGCCGGAGCTTCTGCGCATTCGCCTCCCGGACCCGATCAACTCCGATGCGCATCGTCTTGATGGCATCCCAGGCCTCCTTGGCGCTATCCTTCACCGCGAGAGTCGAGAGCATCTCTGGCGGAACGGCCCGGAGAATCGCGGCCAGCGCGAGACGATCATCCCGATCATCGCCGCCGCCCGTCTCAATTGTCTCCCAGAGGCCCTGAGCCTGCAAATTCACGCGCATCACCAACGCCCAGTCGGTGTAGTTCGTGCGCGTGAGTGTAGGGTAGACAACGGAGCTCGATGCCTCCTTGACGACGCGATGGACGACGATCTGGCGTTCACCATCGTCACGATTCCGCCGTCGGTGCGCAGCCGGAGTTGGCGACCGCCCACGATGTGTGCGTGGCGGAGTCACCGAGCGAGTATCTCTCTGCCTTCCGGACTGCGACATCACTGGGTAGGAACGATAACACGAGCTCTGATACCAATTGACGGAGTCAATCAGTGAACTCAGCTCTTCTCCGATTCTTCTCGCTGAACTTGCCTCCGACTCTGAAGTTTTTCGGACTGGCTACAGGACAATTACAAATGCAACGGAAGACAACAGAGAATTGTTTGAGCTGCTACTACTACCTTCTTTCACTCTATTGCAGATCTTAAATAACATAAAACAACGAATGATTCGTGGCCACTATGCCTCCCGGAATACATGCACTCCCTAAGACTCGCTCTTGCATTGCATGCCTGAAGACACGTTCATTCAGTTAGCCACACACTGAACGTTGATTCTAACTAACTAACAGAAAAGACTAGCACACAAGAATTATTCTAACATTGTCGCCATACAGTTTGGCGAAAATAGGGTTATCGCCGAACCGTTCGGCGAAAATAGGGTGGTCACCGAGCCATTTGGCGAACATGTGTTATTTTTGCAATTTTTGTTTTTCGAGTATTAAAACCGTAATTCATTTCAAAAAAAGTATTATTTAAAAAAAATTCCATTGCTTTCCATTGCAATTCAAACTGTAGTTGTTGTTCTTCTAGATAACATAAACTTCGGTGGTATGTTTGGATGATAAATTCTTTACGTTGCAAATAAGGTTGCCATTTCTCTATTGCAACATTAAGGCTAGAAACTCCTTTTCATAGATTGATAAGCCTTGATGGATCGGGCCTAAGGCTTTACTGAGGAAGGCTATCGGATGCCCTTGCTGCATCAACAATGCACCAATCCCATGATCGCATGCATCAGTTTCTACCTCAAAACTTTGTTGAAAGTTATGTAATCTCATTACTGGAGTTGTTGTCATGGCATGTTTAAGTTTTAGGAAAGCCTCTTCCGCTTGATCATTCCACCCAAACACCTTTTTCTTCAGCAAATTTGTCAATGGCCTTGTTATTACCCCATAATTTTAAGCGAACTTCTGGTAATACCCGATTAGCCCTAGGAATGCTCGTAATTCTGACACATGTACTGGTCTTGGCCACTCCTTCATAGCCTAAGTTCTCTAAGGATCGGTTGCCAGTCCTTGATCTGAGATGATATGACCCAAGTATTGTTTTGATGTGGGTGATTATTGGCATTTGCCGGCTGTACAGGTATTAACTTGTACATAGATAGGGGGAGAATTATCGCCCATATCACATTAAGGACCGAACGTAGTGTTGCATGATCCAAGTAACCGTACATCCACAAGTGCTGGAATGGGACAACCTTAACTCATTAAAGTATTTGGAACTGGCTTTGCACATTGGTAGGCAGATGTAGCAAAAGCAATAAATCCTTTCATGTATGCTTATAAGGGGTTGCCACAAATGAGTTGTGGGTAAATGCATATTCGGTGCAACGGTGTACGCCTGGCTATGGATTGGGGCTGTCATTATTTTGTTTGAGCCGTGGGCTCCTGATCATCATTGCTTCACATAAATATTTGTTTCCACCATAGCTTGGGTTTAACGTCACCGTGCTGGTGCAAAGCTATGTTCAGGTAATTGAATGGTTTCGTTATGAACTCCCCGAGGACATACCTAAGAAAGTGTGTCTTATAAGCTTTGCAAAAAGGGAGAACATATCTTGTGAGTAAAGCTGTACAACTCTGCATAGATTAAAATAATCGATTAGCCGTATCCACGGTCATGGATAACTTGGTGAACTAACACTAGTTAGTTGCTTTCTATTTTGTAAAAATTTGGTCAAATGATTTAAGAATGATGTACTCTTGATGATTATCAATTGTTGATATAATTGCTCACATGGAACCATGGATGGTCTTCTACTACTTCTTACTCACAAAGGGCCGTGAGTAACATGTTAATTCTCAGTTTTAATACTTGTTATTTTAATTACTTGTCAAACTGTTTTAAATTCAGTTTATGCTTTCAATTACTATTCATTATTATATCATTCAAATATTAGCTTTACGCAAAAACTTACCTTACAGCTATTTGTTTGAATCAGCTTGCACATAAATAGGTTTGTAAAAGTCTTGCGAGTACCAATGTACTCAGCTTGCTCTAACGTGGTTTTTAGGTGAAGCACAAGATTGTCCAGTCAATGAAAATGATAGCGAAGAGCTCGTTTTATATGGCGATGACTACTTCTAGGTTCATCTCGTCTGTTGCCTGTGGTATTTTGGGCGTAGATGGCACACAATGAGATGTGGACTTTCTACTACTAATACTTTTGGTTATGTAATAATAATATGAACATCTACTGTAATATAAGTTGGAACTTGTGTGTGGCTGTAATTCCAAATTGTGTTAAGTGCGTGCCAACCACTGATCATGGGAATGGCACAGAAAGCATTTTAGAACCTCACTTTTATGTTGTCCTGTAGCATAAAAGTGAGGGTCTCATAAAGCAAAATTTCCCATTGGTTCCATTTTAGTTAGAGACAATACTCAGTAGTGATCATCATATGAAATAATCATCACATTAATTAATTCGCTCAGAACATTAATCATAAAATTAATCAAACACTAATGCCCAGAAAACAATAATTGAATAATAATTTTTTGCTGAATTAAATAAGACATAATGCAACAAATATTAAAGAGCTAAAACTAATCAATTTCGGCTCAAAAAAGCGTGGCCCAAAAGCGCTGCCAGCCCAACTTCTATCCTAACATTAGCTGCTAGTCTAGGTGGGATGATACCAACATATAAGAAAGGTTGGTCTTATCTAGTTGAAGCATGACATGGAGGTGAAATGCAATGCACACACGAGCGTGCACGCACGTGTACCCATTTCGCGTTTATTCACGTATTTGTCGCATGACTTGTGACTTGGGACGACGCGTGACCGCGACATGGTGTGCCATATGTACTTTCCTTTTAGCCATGTGTGTTAATATTGACACGTCATCACTGCCATGTGTCGCAACAGACTGGGAGACGCACATTCGTGTGCGGTTAGTTTGTTGGTGCACGTTGAGAAAATCCAGGACGGTTTCCTAAAGATAGTGCAGTTTGGATGTATCACGTTCTTATTTTGAAAATTTCTCGTCCTATGTATATCGCTTAAGAAGACGTCTTTAAGCGATAAGTTTTAGAACGAGAAAGTTAGCTCTGTTCCTTGACATTACGCAACTAGGCTTCTCCATCCCTTCGTCAGTGTGCACCAACGCAGGGAGAGCAGTGTCACCGGAACCCTTGTCCTCAAGATCCTGCACGGGTTGGGGCGAATCAAGTTTTTGGGAAGCGTTTGTGCGACTGTTCCACGACCGATCTGCTACCTACTACAGACTTCACCAGAGTCTGCATCAACCTTCGCAGAAGTAATCTACTGTGAGTCACGGTGAAATCTTTTGAAATACCCTGTAGTAGCAATGGCTCTTACATCTGCTAAAAGTATTCTTAGATTTGTAATCAATCTGGTAGGACATATGTATGAGATATGTATATTGTCGTTCATGATCACGATTCTTTTTATTGCTTATAATATGTCTTGTATGTATTTCATGATTACATTGATGTCTGTTTTAGGAATTAAAATAATCATCAAAGTGTGCAATTTCCTAACAGTGGCTGTCCGTAGAAAGTTCCGAAAGCTTCTAGAAGGCACCGACATGATCGATCGGTTGCCCCACCTCCGATGGTTCTGGAAGCTTCTAGAAGGCGCCGCTCACGACAGCGGTGAGGTGGGGTGCGCTGAAGGGGTGCGCGTTTAGGAGGCGACCCAACCCTGGGTTTGGTTCTCCTACACCCTGAATGGAGTTTCCACCGGCCGTTGGATGGGCTGTTGCCGACGTGGACCGTCCGATCCATCGTCAGCCGGCCATAATTGACTGTACAACTGTGGCCAAACTGCTGCATTGTGCCCTGTTTATATATATATATATATATATTATCTCTGGTAGTACTATTGTAATGTATGGATGTGAGGTGTTGATGTAGCATTACAACGCAAAAGTGAAGGATTTTAGATTAATAATTAATGCAAGTGCAAAGTTGTTGACTGTAAGAGCAAGTACAATTGTAAACCTACTACTTGCTCTATCCCTCATCTATATCATCTAGATTCTAGAGTAAGCAAAAAGCTAACTTGTACAATAACTACCTTTAAATACCGTGCAATAACTATCTCTTCTCTCTTCTACATAACTAAACTACGTATGTTTCCGTGCAATGCTAGCTATTAAATACGAGCTGGCTCTCTTCTCTCTCTTTTTTTCTTAATCTTTCATATAAGATAAAACTTATGTATATAGGCTAATAGTAAACTAACGTAGTTCTTGTTATACTTGCTCTAAAGGTGTCGTGTCAAGATAGAATTTGTATATATGTTGCTTCTTGGCTTGCATCCATGTAGGCCTTGTTTCTTTAGATCGGTCATTTGTTCTGTTTGAATAATCAATTGCGGTTTTCTTGTAGTCAGGATGCCACACCCTATTGTATTGTTGTTGATTATCATCCACTTATCACTGCTATAGTTTGTTCCTCTCTCTGCCATCCATCTAGCCCTTTTTGTTTCTTTAGACCAATCATTTGTTCTGTTTGAGCTAATCAACTGTAATTTTTTTCAATGAGAATGCTCCACCACGTCCAATCACTGCTTCTTATGCTCGATCTCTAATCTCTCATTGCTATAGTTTTAGTCTCCTCATGCCACAGCTAAATCCTAAGGTTCGTCCTATTATTACTTTCTCTTTTTTTCAGTATAGAATCTTTGTTCGGCATATTGCTATTCTAGTAAGTGATAATGTAAATGTCTGCTTTGTACGGCCTTTCAATTGTTCATTATCATAAAGCTTTTTTATTGTTCATATTCAGCAAAATAACAGATGTGAACTATTAGATGTTGCATAATTTAAGTGTTAGGATTTCAGTATTTCGCAAAAATAATTTATCGTTTTTAGTCAAGCTTGTTATTGTGATTTGTGAGGTATTGAAGACGTACTAAAAAAAGTTATGAGAATATATTATAAAAAAGGAAACTTACTAGGTTAAATCATTTGATTTGTCTTATAATTGATATCTTTCTCGGCTTAGATAAAAAAAGATGCAATATTGCTTTCGGATAAAGTCGAGTAGTGTGTCTAATATTATGTTATTTTTCAGATGGCAAATCAGCCTCCGACTTCATTTTCAAATCAATTAGAAAAATGAGTTTACAAAGAGTGTAAGGAGTCGATACTTTTTGTCATGTTTCAAACTAGGGATACTAAGAGAGTAAAGCAATTTCTTGATAAGTTGGAATATGAACCGTTGGAAGAAACGGAAGACAAAAGTCTCCAGGATAGCTTCTGCGCAACTGGTTTTGTTGTAGCTGAAAGTGAAAGTCATATTGGCGTATTGACATGTGCACATACACTTGATCATCTCTTTGCCACCAACAAAGAAGTCTCAGCAGATGAAATACGGGGCTTATACCGGGCAGTGGTTTTATGCGACCACCAAGAGGATAGCTTTCGTGAAGGTAGGACCAGGTTCCACTTTTCGTTAGCTTCAAAACCGTTCAAAAACTGAAATTCGAAAATCGGTAAAAACCATTCGAAAACCGTTTGAATATGAAAGACCGAGATGGCGATCAGAGGGGGGGTGAATGATCCCAAATAAAAATATCCCCTACTCAACGTACTCCAAACAATCCCGCAAAGAAAACCGATGCTCCTTAAAATCGCGAAACCCGCAAAAATCGGAACGACTTGACAACAATGTGTATCCCTAGCTTACATGGATGGGAACCATGAATCATGTGAGGGATATTTAAATCACAAATTCTGGTTGTCAAGTGTCCAAAGCAAAGAGGAATCAATTCAAATACTTTTTTTCTAAAAGAGATCAAGCCAAAACACAAAAGCCTCTTTTTAGAAAAGCAAAAGCAGATTTTCAGGAATTGTCCTCAATTAGAGCAGGTGGATGGTGGACTTATGTTGCTCCAAAAAATTTGGAAATTTTTAAGCCTGTGAGCTGTTGAGTTGTGAAGCACTCCACCAAAAATCACCACCAAAATCCTTCTACAAAAATCAGGAAAAATCAAGAACTACGAACAGTCAGGATTTTCAATCAGGAAATTTGGGGCTCGGTTTTCACCTCACAGCTCCCAAATGGTGCATCCAGTGGACTCCAAAATTTTTCCACAGATGGGTATATGAGTCATGCACCTTCTCCAACAAGAATCAATCAAGAAAGATTTTTCTATATTTTTCTAAAAATCAAAGATTGACTGCTGCTCGAAGAACAAGTTCAGGACAGATTTGCAATCTTGATAGAAACTTGATCTCTAGTCTATCCTAGGGTGCAAGAAAGATGTAAAACCAAATAAGCACCCTCAAGACCTCCTTGATCAACAGCATTTAGAAGGAGAGGAGCAAATCCAAATTGCGAGAAAGTAAATTGCGAGAATTTACATGCGGGAAAGTAAATGCTGAATTTAAATTGCGTAAAGTAAAGACATAATGTAAATGCGGAATTTAAATTCACAAAAATGTAAAGAAAATCTTTGTATTTTCTGGTTGGAAGGTTTACAAAGCCTCACTTCATGTGTGCAAAGCTCAAAGGAGCAACTCAAACCTTTCAAGTGAGGAGGACACCCCTCCCCCTCTATTTATACTACTCTAGGGCCACCTACCACCCTTGGATGAGTCCCAAACCCTAGGGCACTCCACCAAGGGCTAGGATTAACCCTCTCATTTCAACCCACACATGGGCTTTACATGGGCCACATTGGCCATACATGGGTTTTAAACAAAACACGATCAACCCGATGCAACGGGCCTTCATCCGCCGGACTTGACCGCTCAGTTTCCTCCTCTTCGAGCCTCCAACCCGAACCGGAAACCTTGAGCCGCCTCAAGTCCATTTCCTGAGCGTCCAAGTGAACCCGGTTTGAGCCCAACCATCTCGTCGGCATCCTCGACCGCTCTGGACCTCGGTTCTCCCAACCTAGTCCGTACTTTACCAACGACCATAGCTGCCTCAAGAACCTGTACCACAAGGAACAAACCATTTTGCACATACCACAATGCACATACCTTTTCTTCCTGCATGTTAGTCCACAATTATCATTAATTGAAACATGCAATACCGAGTCAAATCAAACTCAAGCCTGAGCACACCTTGCTCAAATAAAGTCAAATACTCATCACAAAAATGGATGGACCTCCACATGGTCCTTCAGAATAGTAGCGGTAAATCGGTATATCCAATTTCGAACCGTAGTGGTAAGGTCGAATTTCGAGCGAAATTCAATGAAAAGTTGAACCCTGGGTAGGACTGAAAAGAGAATCTACACAAATGCAACAGTTAGTGTAGTGAATTGCAAATTGGATCTACTCTTGCTTAGTGTGAGGAAAGACGAATTACGCAATGTGGAAACAATACAGCCTTGTGAATTTCCACACCGTCCATTGATCCCCAGCAAGCATGTGACACATTCACTAGAAAGAGTGGTCATGGTGTCGTGGCCTCTGTACAGAAATAGAACAACAGCTATTGGAGTGGTTTCACAATGTTTCAGAAAATATGCCAATGTATGTCAAGAAAATTCAAAGGGGTATAGTATGATTTTGCTTGAAGTGGATATAATTTGTGAAAACGGAAGTTCGGGTGCTCCGTTGCTTGATAGTGCCGGACATAAACCAACAAATTGCCCGGCGCTATCAAGCAACGGAGCACCCGAACTTCCGTTTTCACAAATTATATCCACTTCAAGCAAAGTCATACTATACCCCTTCGGATTTTCTTGACATACATTGGCATATTTTTTGAAACACTGTGAAACGACTCCAATAGCTGTTGTTCTATTTCTGTACGGAGGCCACGACACCATGACCACTCTTTCTAGTGAAGGTGTCACATGCTTGCTGGGGATCAATGGACGGTGTGGAAATTCACAAGGCTGCATTGCTTCCACATTGCGTAATTCGTCTTTCCTCACACTAAGCAAGAGTAGATCCAATTTGCAATTCACTACACTAACTGTTGCCTTTGTGTAGATTCTCTGTTCAGTCCTACCCAGGGTTCAACTTTTCGTTGAATTTCGCTCGAATTTCACGAAATTCGACCTTACCGCTACGGTTCGAAATTGGATTTACCGATTTATCGCTACTGTTCAAACGGTTTTCGAACAGTTTTTACCGATTTTCGAATTTCGGTTTTTGAACGGTTTTGAAGCTAACGAAAAGTGAAACCCTGGTCCTACCTTCACGAAAGCTATCCTCTTGGTGGTCGCAAAAAACCACTTCCCGGTATAAGCCCCGTATTTCATCTGCTGAGACTTCTTTGTTGGTGGCAAAGAGATGATCAAGTGTATGTGCACATGTCAATACGCCAATATGACTTTCACTTTCAGCTACAACAAAACGATTCTTGTGAAGCTATCCTGGAGACTTTTGTCTTCCGTTTCTTCCAACGGTTCATATTCCAACTTATCAAGAAATTGCTTTACTCTCTTAGTATCCCTAGTTTGAAACATGACAAAAAGTATCGACTCCTTACACTCTTTGTAGACCCATTTTTCTAATTGATTTGAAAATGAAGTCGGAGGCTGATTTGCCATCTGAAAAATAACATAATATTAGACACACTACTCGACTTTATCCGAAAGCAATATTGCATCTTTTTTTTTATCTAAGCCGAGAAAGATATCAATTATAAGACAAATCAAATGATTTAACCTAGTAAGTTTCCTTTTTTATAATATATTCTCACAACTTTTTTTAGTACGTCTTCAATACCTCACAAATCACAATAACAAGCTTGACTAAAAACGATAAATTATTTTTGCGAAATACTGAAATCCTAACACTTAAATTATGCAACATCTAATAGTTCACATCTGTTATTTTGCTGAATATGAACAATAAAAAAGCTTCATGATAGTGAACAATTGAAAGGCCGTACAAAGCAGACATTTACATTATCACTTACTAGAATAGCAATATGCCGAATAAAGATTCTATACTGAAAAAAAGAGAAAGTAATAATAGGACGAACCTTAGGATTTAGCTGTGGCACGAGGAGACCAAAACTATAGCAATGACAGATTAGAGATCGAGCATAAGAAGCAGTGATTGGACGTGGTGGAGCATTCTCATTGAAAAAAATTACAGTTGATTAGCTCAAACAAAACAAATGATTGGTCTAAAGAAACAAAAAGGGCTAGATGGATGGCAGAGAGAGGAACAAACTATAGCAGTGATAAGTGGATGATAATCAACAACAATACAATAGGGTGTGGCATCCTGACTACAAGAAAACCGCAATTGATTATTCAAACAGAACAAATGACCGATCTAAAGAAACAAGGCCTACATGGATGCAAGCCAAGAAGCAACATATATACAAATTCTATCTTGACACGACACCTTTAAAGCAAGTATAATAAGAACTACGTTAGTTTACTATTAGCCTATATACATAAGTTTTATCTTATATAAAAGATTAAGAAAAAAAAGAGAGAGAAGAGAGCCAGCTCTTATTTAATAGCTAGCATTGCACGGAAACATACGTAGTTTAGTTATTGAGAAGAGAGAAGAGAGTTATTGCATAGTATTTAAAGGTAGTTATTGTACAAGTTAGCTTTTTGCTTACTCTAGAATCTAGATGATATAGATGAGAGATAGAGCAAGTAGTAGGTTTACAATTGTACTTGCTCTTACAGTCAACAACTTTGCACTTGCATTAATTAATAAT